>OX596262.1:5788571-6426145 GCA_951394255.1 Polyploca ridens
TATGGTATAAGAGCTAGCAACGTCGCGAAAAAAAGAACTTTAGCATGGCTGGAATTTTGATATTTTCTTGCGCATTAAAACCTGATAGAGATGCGCCAAGTCTGGCAGCTGGAAGTGGTTGCGTTTCCTTTTGCGCATCCTATTTGTACTAGTGAAAAATTCGGATTTTTAACCCATTAAACCAATTTAGCACGAATAATTTTTTCATCACCATTTTCTACAGCCTTTTAGCAACCTAAACTTAAATCGACAGAGCGTTATGTGGTTGCTATCTACGTGCCAGATGCTATTTTAGTTGTGAATCTTGTGAATGACATATTTTCTTCAAAACCATTTTCTAAAAGCTGAAATTTTAACATTTTATAGTTATGCTATCAATGAACCTAAAACAAACCTTACCAGACGGAAATCTGGTTGCATAAGGGTACAAAGACTAATTTAAGATCAGTTCAGCACACGGAAAGCAAGTACCGGAAGTGGAATTAGAGACCCAATCGATAGCAGCAATGAACAAAATGCTAACTCGAAAAAGTTTATTTTAAACCAGAGCCATTTGAAGGAAAGAATAAGATAACTTTATTTTCAAAATCCAAATAAAAAAGTTATTTATTCAGGTTAGGCCCTGATAAGGCACTTATGAACGTTACAGTTGAATCTATCGACGATTCGAAATAGACTTAAACTGAGAAATTTCCGAAAATATTTTGTACTAGTTTTTCCCCCGCGGTTTCACCCGTGTTCCCGGGATAAAAAGTAGCCTAACTCCTTCTAGGCGTAACAAACAAACAAATTCACTTTCGCATTTATAACAAGTATAGTTAGGAAGTTAGGATTTAATCAATTTTTTAATATAAATTATGTATCGGGAAGCTGAATAGTTGGTCCGACTTATTTGGATCATTAGAAAGATTGATTAAGTGGCAACACTGACCATAAAGTCAATAGCAAAGTTAATAAAAGTTTGCGTGTAGCATTTAGAGGAGGCAGTCTATCGCAAGCACTCGACCTAGCCCCCTAAAAAGGAAGCTAAGCAATATTGCTAACGCAATTTATTTTTTCGATTTTACAGCAGAATTTAAGTAATTCATCAATTCCGAGTCTTTTAATGAATTGAATTGAACATAATGAGTGACTATTTTACGAAAAAGAAAATCGAAAAAATGGATTTTTGCGCTGCTTCAATTCGACCATTATATCAGCACCGATGACATGGTGCTGCTGGTTCCTACGATTGGTAGTATTAGGAAACCATTATTCATATGTGAAGCTTATGCTGAGGATCATGGTTTAAAATATAACTCAAGCAAGAGTGAACTGTTGGTGTTTAGGGGTAGAAATAAAAGTCCGTCATATATCCCTCCAGTAACCCTAAATGGCACTACACATACACTACAACAATACACTATGGCAAAAAGTTTTATTGTGACTGAAGACCTCAAAGATGATTGTGATATAGAAAGGGAGCGCAGAGCGTTGGCAGTGCGGGCAAATATGCTGGCTCGTAGGTTTGCTGGTAGCTCAGTCAATATCAAGATCCCACTCTTTAAGGCATATTGCCAATTTTTTTATTCCAGCAGCCTATTGGCTAGTTATACCCAATAAGCATACAACACTCTGCTGTTGAGGCTTCCTCCTTACTGTAGTGCTTCAGGCATGTTTGCAGATGCGAATACGGTAGATTTTTTCGCCATAATGCGCAAACAAGTGGCCTCTATTTTAAACAGGGTGAGAGGGAGCACCAACATCATTCTGAACGTGTTTGCTGTGAGGGCAGATGGGCCTACTTTAGGCAGGTTTATGAAGCTGCACGTCATGCGTTATGCTTCATAAACCGCCTGTCGTTCTTTTTCTGTTGTTTTAATGTTTAAAATTTGTACTAACTTAGCTATTTTTTGTGTATTTACTAACAATCTATGGACCCAGTTGTCTGAAAATAAATGCATTTTATTTTATTTTATAATGAAACTAAAATATTTAGATTTTTATTACCAAGTTGTTTATGTGTCTTTATTTCGGGATCTCCTAACACAAGCAAATCTTTGCTTAAAAGGAGATTCCAAAAATATGTTGTAACCTAAGATAAGTTATTGGAAATAAATTTATTTATTATTTATTTATTTATTTCAATTGTTACCGAATAAATAGCTCATTCAGAATATTGTTTATATTGTTGACCGTGTATGAGGAATGTCCCAGGATATTTATATTTATTTATTTATTATTATTAAACCCTCTGATTTGGGCTTTGACGAGCTTAATAATGAAGAATCTGAATATGTAATAAATCTTAATTTAAACTGATATATTATATAAGCCAATTCTTATAGACGTGCTTGTAGGCATTCGTTAATTGTCATGACTTTCTCTGACAAAGCAGTTTGTTGTCTATTTTTAGGCAGTGATGGAATCCTCATACTTCTTGGTCGAAGGTAATCTAAACAGATATTCGAGTACCACAATATATTCTTAAGCCGATCTTAATCTTTGGATTGCGGTTAAATAATAACAACGAAAAGAATTGTTATTATAGGATGCGCGTCTCTCGCGAGAATCAACACTATTGGTCTGTATACTCTTATGCAACCAGATTTCCACCTGGCAAAATATTTTTTTGTTCTAGCATAACTTAATAATATTAAGATTTCTGCTTTTTGAAAATGTTTTAATTTTTTTTTCACAACTAAAATAGCATCTCGCACGTAGTAGTAAACACATAACGCTCATCCAAAAAAAAATGTATTTGCTAAGAGGACGGAGAAAGTGATGAACAAATTTAAAAAAAGTTAAAATGTTTCAAACTCCCATCAAACTCCGAAATTTTCACCAGTACAAACAGGATGCGCAGAAGGAAACGCAACCACTTCCGGCTGTCAGAGTTGGTGCATCTCAATCAGGCTTCTATGAGCAGGGAAATATAAAAAAATCAGCCTTGCTAAAGTTCTTTCTCGAAAACGTTGGTAGCTCTCGTACCAGTAGGTATACTTTTTAAAAACAAAATCAAAAAGTCATTTATTCAGTTTAGGCCCTAGTAAGGCTAAGTGCCTTACTAGGGCCTAAACTGAACAGGGAACGTTAAATTGGTAAACACAGTTGAATTTACCACCTTTTCAGAATACACTTAAACTGAGAAGACTCCGGCTTTAAAACTAGGTAAATAGGTTATAGGTATAGTACATGCTTAAGATATTACTAGACTTGCAAATTTAATGAAAAATAAACTATATTGTATCCAGTTCTCACAAACATGTAGGTATAACTAGTACCTAATTGTATAGGTACAACTTGCGCACGTTGCTTACTCACGCTCCAAAGTGCAGGTAAAAGTGATTTGTTCTCGGAAAAGTTCCAACAAAATTACGCGGCAGTCGATGACGTGAATGTCGGCCAGTGAAATAAAACCCGAGGGCAATGTCGATACCGGCAAACGGACCTACATGGTTTATTATGTAATCCTGTGATGTAATCCCATTAAAAACTCTGGCATTTTACCTTACATTGTATTTAAAGTTAGATAGATAATCGTCTATACCTAATTCGTTTCGTGAAATGCTAAAAATCAATTAACGTAAAACTGAGTTTTATAGTCTGGCATACGAAAGTAGAACCTGAAAAAGCGCGGCAAAACTAGATGTGGTGTCACTTAGTATAGTAGGAATAAATTGTTTTGATACTCTACAAAAAAAATATATAAATATTAAATTATGTTTGATTTTCCTAGGCAATATTTGCATGTAAATGAGTTAAAATTTTACATAAACTCGTTATATTCTATTTTTATATAATTAAAACTCGTCTATTTATATATAGAATGCTTTTATATACATATTTTATCAGAGTTATCATTATTTGATTGATCAGTATAGAACCTCTGCATAAGTGATTCATGGCCAATTGCAAAAGCTATATGAAGAGTAGATAATTTGATTTATGTCAAGCGGACTATTTAAGTGACATTTATTAGACCAATACAAGCAGCAAATAATTTAATATTGGAGATTTAATCTCTTTAAAATTGAAGATGGTGGTGACAAATAAAGTTGATCTTCCAACATTCAAAGATCTAACGGTGGAAGAGGTGAATCTGTCAACGTCCACTCTGATGACAGCCGCTCCTTACCTCGGGAAGCAATGTGAGGACGTGAACAACGAGTTCATGCTGTGCCGGCAGGAGCTGAACGACCCTCGAGCCTGCATCGACCTCGGTAAACAGGTGACATTATGCGCTATGGAAGTATTCAAACGCATAAAAAAGGCATGCCGTGTTGAATTCAATCAGTACGCCAACTGCGTCGACAAGAGTTCCGGGACTTATAGCTTCCAAAACTGCCGTAAGACTCAAGCTGTCTTCGATGAATGTATGCTGGAGAAATACTGCTTGGAACGACCGGACTTTGGGTACTTTTGCCGTGGTCGTATACACACAAGTACAAGTAAACCGCCCTTGCCACTGCCCTGCCCTTGTGAACCGAAGGTGCCCGACCCGACCCCTTCGCTGCCCGATAGTAAGCCGCGCCCCCCACCGCGCTTCGGCGGTCGACTTTACTGGGTTAATGAGTAAAATTGGCTGAAGAAAATAGAGCAACAATACCTAACTTTGATAACACTGTTAGTGAATAACAATTTCAAACGTTGTCTGATATCTATTCTCTGAATTGCCATCACGCAACACAACATTCTAAATGGTTTTAATTCTCATAATTTTGTCATTAGAAGTTAAAAAACTTTGTATGATGGCGGGGGCTAATAATAGCTATCGTTTTGTAAGATCTAGCTTACACATAAATCATTATATGGATATTAATGTTGCTAACGCTGATTGGCACAGATTATGATGACGCAGGAAGTTCTTTACCAATAATTTGGATGGCGTGTGTGGTGATCCTCTGCGCTAGTTACGTAAACTACATAATACAGACCTATTGTGTCACACACAGCAACAGCTTAACTTTATAACCAATTCACGGAACTCGCTTACAAACGACAAATTATTGTATTTTATTTTACCATGTACTAGAGTGCACAGATTAGATATATTGCTTTTACCTCATTTATTTATAATTCATATTCATTCCTACTTCCTCTTAACTAACCATTTAAAAAGCTTCTTAAAACTACATAATGTTTTATTTAACCCTTTGGTTCTCGCGAGGGACGCGCGTCCTGTCATTGTTATTTTTTAACCGCGATCCAAAGGTTGACCTTACATCCGCCAAGGGCCTGTGAAGTTAATACATTTGACGCAATTAATTGTGTATGTACAATGTACCTTCATATACAGTAAAACAATAGCTGGTAGAAACAGTAGATAGAAATAAAGTACTATAGGATATAAATCCATGCAAGCCAAGTTGAGAAGGGCACGTTTGTGAGCGGTCCGAGCGAGGCGGTCGACGGCAGCTGTGCCTGCGCTTGCGCCCGGTGAAGGTCGACGAAAATGCACAACTAAGTAGGTCAACCACCTCTGACTAATTGAGTTGTGTTGTAACAACTACTCAGTGTTCATAATGATAACATTATAAATAATTGAACTTTGGCATCAGAAATCGCATAGGTATATTGCGAACTTAGACCAGAAATCGCTTAATTGAATATAATGCAGTGAGACGAAAGGCTTCTATTTATTTTTCATCATGCGGTTACAGTGTTACTCCATCACGGCGTAATGGATTTTATTAATTACACTAATTATTTATTGCTTCTTCTAGAACATATCATTAAATTAAAATAAGGACATATTATAAGGACTAAACCATTAAAATTTACAAAAAAATAAAACCAAACTTACTTTCTAAATCGCATAAGCCGAAACTGAGAAAAATTTAAAACCAGCTAGGCGCGAGTCAAAATCAAGAGGGGTAGGGTTCCGTACATTATAAATTGAATTAACTTAGTTTAGTTCTGTATTTACGATGAACTCCTGCGCAACGGATTACATCAAGTTATTGTTGTTGACATCATACTGAAATCATAGACGAAATCTTTGGGCGCGCTCCCAAAACACTTATGCAACTTTGCATAGACATTATTAGGTAGTAGGCGCACGCACCACATAATAAAGATTTTATTTAGTAGGTAAATATAGGTCAGGGATGGCGAACCGTTTTTGATGAACGTGCCAGTTTTTTATAATAAAAAAATAAAGTGGCCTTGACGTGCCGTCAAATAATCTATATCACTCTTTATTTGCATGAACTTTGTTAGAATCCGTGTGAAGTGCGCTGCGAGCCGGCATTGCGCAGATACAGTCATTTCGAATGTACCGCATACCTTCGTTTTCGCTACTTCGAACCGTTCGGCGCCTAACTTCACAGCCGCCAATAAGATCTACATGCATGACGTCAAATATAAAAGAAAACCTAATTTATTATTTGTTGACCTGAAGGCTGGATCCGCCCTTGTACAGAACCCTAATAATCTCTAACACATTTTTCTATTACTCAGGTACTGGATAACTAGATAATAGCACAGATTAGATAATAATACTAACCACAGACTTAGGATTTCGCTAGTACATACAAACTCTTTGATACTAACCGTAGTACCAAGTATAATAACACAAGTACAATACCTAGGTAATTTTTACCAAAAGATAGATCTGTTTATTTAACAGAAGATGTTTTGTAAATAATCGCTATCAATGAACTACTTATAATAAAAAAAAACACAGTAAAAATTAAATCCAATAAATTAATATACTACCTATTTACTTATGTTGGTACCTACTGGCTTCTTTTGTAATAATTTCATTTCATCTATTGAGTATAATAATAAGTATCTTTTGTTCGAAGCCTTGGGCCTAACCTAGATAACCAATTACTTAAAAAATAACTTGAACTTTGCGATTAATCGCTTTAACTATTTATTGACGAAATCGTACCTACTGTCTCTACTCTCTACACTAAAAAAAAGATAGCTTGATCTCTGCGACAGTTGTTTGAGTCATATGAAAATTAACCTTATGGCTTTAGATAAGGTTTATCTGTATAATCATAAAATCAACCACAGATTAAACAGATGAACCTTATTGTAAAGCTATAACGTTAATTTTCTTATGACTCGAACACCTGTCGCAGGTATCAAGCTATATTTTACAAACCATAGTATTATATTCACTTCAGTTATAGTAGGTCTCACAGGATAAGTAATGGAAAAAATATGAAATTAAAAATTTACATTTGCAGTTGGAGCATTATGCTTGTAAGGAACCCGCATTTTGACCAGTTTTTAATATACTTCAAGGCTAATTCCCATCACTAATCAATTAATTGTATCAATTATAATACTAACATCGAGTAGATACAATAACCTATGAGTAATTCATTGTGATTTACCTATATACAATTTTGCCAATGTCAAGGTAAATCCTGAATAAGTAGGTAGGTAGTACCTACCTGTTGTTTTCTCTAAGAAACCTTGAATTTCTAAAGGTTGAAATTAATTAAGATTTCTCGGATGCATTATAATTGGCAACAAAAATACTAAATTATTTGATGTTCTTACTTAGATATTCTTGGTCGTAGATTATTAGAGTGTAATTTTTTTTTATATACTATTTTATTGCATGTAATGCACCCTGCATTAGAAAAGGTTAAAAGGACTCCTTTTGGTGACACTCCGTCTGTCTGTCTGTCCGTCTGTCACAGCGCGTAATAATTCAATGGTCACAGGCGGTATATTTCAGCAACCACTAATGCTATTGATTTGAGGAATAGTTTTAAATATTGCTTAGGTACCCAACCGCATTGCAAATGTTTTTTTTTCTTTGCAATTGGAGCCAGAGTCGTGTACTTTTTTCAATGGGCTACAAGTGGGGTATCATATGAAAGGGCTAATGATGAAAATAGACGAAAAGAATACTATTCCCCCTTACAGTTTAATATTGAAGATATTTATTATTGAAGATAAAGATGTCTGGAAGTAGCTGCACTCTGCACAAGTGCACATTGCTCATGCTTATACAAAAGCCAGTAGGTCAATAATTGTGTGTTTTATATTTTTAAGGTTATTATATTTTATTTATTTTCTTGTTCTTTTTTCGTCTGTATCTATGCGTATATCTTTTTTATTGTTAATTATTTGGAAAAAAAAAGCCAAACATAGTCAGATTGTCCAAAAAATATATAAAAAATGTAACCTTGCTGAGTTTCTTGCCGGATTCTTCTCAGTTGAAGGCCGAGTTCCGAACCGGTGGTAACTTCAGTAAATGTGACCTTCATAAGTGCCCTTCGGGGGCCTAAATTGAATAAATGGCTTTGACTTTGACTTTGACTTTACAGTAATGGAATCATTTCATGAAAAATATAACGATGTGTCTACTAGAGTGTGGCAAATGAAAGAAGACGTCGTACCTACCCAATTTCAAAAAGTAGATTCGGAGAGATTTGTAAAATTGTGGTTGTATGATGTTTTATACCCTGCCTGAGTGTACAGAATTGAAGTCAGCAAACGCTTACTATCGCGTTTCCGTTACGACATTTTTTTCTATAGAAGTGCTTGCAATCGGTTGCCAGACTTTAAGCGAATGTGTTGAGTGATTATGGACTTGACGAGAAAGGTGGCCAATGCCCCCAATTCTCATTTATAGAACTTGGTCTCTTTTTAGTCTTATTTGCTTTATTTAGCAGCTCGGCAACGTGTGGGTTTGGCTAGGATAACAGACGCACAGTATTTTTTTACGATTGTATCTCTGTTGCTCCTGTCGGCATGTTCAAATATTTTTGAACATCTTTGCTCTTACTGAACCAACGCGTATTGACAATGGATCTGAATATAGGTAAGGTTTTTGAAGGTAGATTATATTACTTTTGCGGACTACATCCCACATTTGGAGACCAGCCCCCCTAGACAAGATGATGACTAGTTGGTTGTCCATGGGTTGTCGACAATTGTTATCGTTAGTAAACGATCAACCTTTGTATGGGATTGACATAAGAGACATCACCGTAGGTCACTCACCGGTGATTAGGGACGGGCACGGCTAATCATTATGCAGCATATTATGCTTTCCCACTTGCGCTTTGTAAGCATTTACTATAATACTCTATTTCACATAGGATGAGTCGTCATAAGGTCAAGGGTTTTTTTACCAATATCTAGTGAAATTCCAATTGATTACTCTGAAATAGTAAGTACTCAAAATATTTCATGAAACCTTTCTATCATAGTATATCGTCATCACAAATGAGGGTGAAAGGGAATGGGCAATACTCCACCACGCGTGCCCACTGCGGATCGGTGGAGGTAGGAGGTAGGTAGGTCAACCTACTGTTGGAATTTTTCAAGCTGCCTAGGAGCATAGGCATCCAACTAGCTTAACGGCTATCACAATTAAGTGATAACCGCGACCAACGGCTTCACGTGCCTTCCGAAGCACGGAAACGCTCGATTTGAAATACCACTAGGCGGTCTACACCACGAGCGCTTCTATCATATATACCTTTATATATCATAGTATACCTTTATTATATCGAAATGAAAATAAACCATTGAGAAATCTAATAAAATACCATGTGTCACCAAACTCATGCTATTTGAAATCTACATGTCAATTCATTGCACTCAGGATTTTATTCTCCCTGAACTATGCCTAAAAAATAACCTCGTGAAAATCGTTAGATCGTAATTATATTATTTGTATCCAATGATTTTCTTCATTGTGATTTTATATTTCGTTTCAAGGAACTAATACGATAATGACTAAAGATGGTTTCCCGACTGTCTGAGACTAGTAATAACATTTTCATGTGAATGATAGAGTAACGCACGGTCGATAAATTGTTGAATAGAATTATTACGCTTATTTTATTGGAAATTAAATTAATGGCTATTAAAAATCTCATAGCAGTTACTTCATATATTAATTAGTTGGCGTTATGTAATATATACCGGTTGGTTGCATTGCATACAATTACACGGTGACCTATTACATAGCACCTGCGTCTCACTCAGAGCAAGGGAATATATTTATTTTTCTCAGAATGGAAAGGTTGCACTCCGTTCTGGTCGATGTGCAACCTTATGGAAGATGGCATCCGGTTTTTTTCTGACAAGACATGTATTATTTTGTAATGTTCGGCAACTTTTTGTTTGAGAAAGTAAGATACTTTCATCCATACACATCCTTATAATAAAGAGCGAACTCCATGAGTTGACTGATTTAGTCAGAACGGCAAATTGCTCGCTTATTTTTGTCATAAACATTTTGTTTTCTTTAGTTTGAAGGGGAGACGGTACCCTTAGGAAAGGGAGTGAAATAGAGGGAAAGGGATTTTCTTTTCAAAACCCAGAATGATAGTTTGAACCCTGGGAATGCGCATATTATGTTGGTTCTGATGATAAATGTAAAAAAAATTAAACGTAAGGTACTTATGAAGAAGAAGAAGAAGAAAAAGATTTATTTTAAGTACCTATCTACTTTCTTAGTTAAAAAATGAGTGAGCGAATTAACAATCAGTTTAGTAGCATTATTCATAGCATTTTTTCGGCAGCCCAGCCGAAACAATGATCTATATCAAAATATCGTTCGTAAGCCGGCAGAGATCCTTTACTCCCTTCTCGTGCATAGGTACCTACATACAGAAAATGTTGTAGGTATGTTGCATAGCTACTAAGAGTATCTAAAGAAAAATATTGAACTCACCTGAGTTCAAAAATCCAACCGTGAGCACTACTGATAATGACAAAACTTTAAGCAAATGCATTTTAAATTAAATTTCTCAAAATGATGGCAAACACTTAATAACTTGTTCGGTTGACGACAATATCCCATTGGATGGATGGGTTCGTTTGTAATGGCACTTTGAGATTGTGAATAGTCTGTGTTGTTGGTTGCCGCCAGCTGCGCGTTGCTGTTGGTAGTCCGGTGGCCACTGATGCTGGCGAACGTCGCTCGGCGCTCGTCGTGTTGCATAAGTACTGGCCCCAGTTGATACAGATTATCATTTGGGGGACACTAGTACCTACTTTCGCTACTTACCAACCTACATTTTATTTGCTTCACTGGTTGCGATTTGTTCGTATAACAACCGGAGCTCTTTTCCATTACCAAGTTAGTTATTGGAAACCACATAATTATATCACATACAAATGCAACATGACTATAATATAACGCTGCCAGCCTTCTGGGAACCCTGTCGTAAATCGGAAGCAGCGGCAGGCTTGAAATTTTCTATATATAGATTGTATTTTGTACATATTTGTTGTAAATAAAGTTCATATTCAAAGTCATAAAAAAAAAAAAAAAACTATAATATATACTAATATCTTAAACGGATATCGCATTAAAATCATTTCCGATTGTGAGGAGGCTTCAGTCAGTAGGTACCTATAGTACCTACCTAATGAAGTAGGTAGTACCTAATATTGCATGTTTGGCGAGTAGATAGATGCCCATTCACTCCGACGTCTCTGTACGCCTACCATGAGTTTTCTACACTAACGTAATCTACAGTCGCTAGCGACTACTGTGAAACATTTTGTATGAAATGCTTCCAAATGTATCCACTAGAGGCGGTGCTCGCAATACAAAATATTCACCGTAGTCGCTAGCGTGTGTAGATTACGTTAGACTAGAAAACTCATGGTAGAGGTACTGACCTCAAGTACTTAGGTATTTCTGAGCCTTCTGTGCTTTTAAGTTCAAGATTCTAGAAGACGCCAAAAGTTTCTTACATCCAGACAAATTCAATGCTGTTCGCATGAATTAATACATAGTGCATTTAGCATCCTACTAAACTCTATACGACGTAGGATGATGCGTGTTGTCAGGGCCGGCTTTACCTACCCTACAGTGTCGAACATTTAAAACCTTGCATTCATTGTAAAGTGTATCTGTCGAAAAATATTTTGGCTTGAAGTTGCAAATTTTTAATATCGCACGTTGGCAAAGGCGGATCCAGGGGGGGGGGGCATGGGGGTCATGACCTCCCCCCTGGGTCTCAGCCGTCTAGGTCAACCTAAACTAAAAAATTTCAATAGGTTTTGTGGTCACATGAGTAATGAAAATGTGATTGACATGGTTTTAAATATGATTTTTTCGCGCCGCGCGTCCCCTCTTTTCTGTAGGACGTAATCACTAGAACTAATGGACCGATTTTGAAAGTTCTTACAAATGTACCTACTCTATTTTCGTGTGTAGCTGCGGGTAACAGCTATAGTATCGTGTATTTTGAAACCCATCCAAGCTGGATATAAGTGTGTGACCCCCCCCTGACCTGAAGGCTGGATCCTCCCTTGCACGTTGGGGTCTTTCAAGTACTTTCAACAGTTAGCAAATTTTTTTTGGCAGCTCCAGTTTTACTCTTGCAACACGGTAAATGCTGAGGTGTGACCAAAGAAATTGTGATCCTTATTCTATGGGTGTGTGTGACCATTTGTGGCAGATTTAAAATTTTAACTCTGGCAGAGTAATCTGACGATTTAAAAAAGTGCCAGAATTGGGCAGATTTCAAGGAAACTTATTATTTTTGAAATATATAGTATAGAAAACTTATAAGTTTTTGTCTTATTAGTATTTACGGTATTTACTTAATTTCTTTGACTTATTTGCTTAAAAAATATTTTATTTACTGAGTTGGCAACTTTTTTCTCATCCTATCGATAGTACGGGGACTTCCCGTTTATTCTATTTTATGTAGATACGCCATATGAATCATACTTTGAGTAGTTATATACTCAAAGGAATCATATTATGAACGGTAATGAAACAGTTATAAGGTTTAGTCATAACTGATCGAACTTCCTACAGATTTTTGTTGCCCTGTGAGACCCTGCCGGCTGCCACTAGAAAACGTAGCGTTTAATGTCACAATGTGTGCGATCCGTACATGATGAAGGAAAATACGAGCGAACTTTGCTTTCTTCTTGGATTCCCAGAGCTAAAAAGGATTTTGATCATTGCATTTTGCAATATTTATTCATTCCCGTTCCCATGGATGCAATCATATTATGGCATATTTTTGGCATTTTCTGGAGTCTCGTTTAGTAGATTTTGGCAGATTTTTTGCCAGTGTCGGGCAGATTCGGAATTTTTGAGATGGTCACCCCGCCCGTGACATACAAATTAAGACTTTTTGGCGGGAACTTGCAGAGTGACGTAGCAGTTTCATTTTTATTTTCATAAATTCGTGTATTTTGAGTTTTATTGCATATTATCGATGGTATTTTATCCAATAAAGATCAATCTATGTGCACCAATGAAGTGAAATGAAATGAATATGTGTATCGTGACTTTACAAGTTGTCTCAAAAAGTCCGTGACAAGTTTTAGTACAATGACTACCATTTTACTAAAACATGACTTGACGGTGAATGATCATGCGGACTATGTGAAAGTGAATGTGCGGACTATATTTATAGTGACATAATTAATAAAATGTATGCGACTGAAGGACTTAGTGTACATGGTCAAAAAAATAAATAAAAAAAATCATACAAATTAAAAAAAAATAGAGCCCGCATTGATTTATTTGTTTTTCCATAAGGTATTTCCATAATTCTTCTAAGTTCGGACGTTTGTATACCTATAAAAATGAATACGCTTGAAGAAAAACCAAGAGTATTTTTAGAAGAATTTCGTGTAAAGGTGAGCATTATGAAATAATCACACCTAACCTTAAATGTATATTTGTTTACAATACACGCGCGACGCGATTGGGGTTAGATACGAGTTTCTCATGTATTTTTAATTTTCCTTACTGTGAGGCTTTTTAAACAACCAGGCTACAACCTTACGCAGCCTTAAAATATTATTAAGTTAGATACCTAGGTACCTACCTCTTGTAAGTGGTGATCCCACGATCCCCACCTACATATTTAATGAAAGCAAAAACATAATCACATCCCAATTCCAAGTGGAATTCAAACTAGTATTATAGCCAAGTGTCATACTATATTAACTTACTAAAGTATTAAATAACCTTACAAATATACCTACATAATAAATGCAAAAGTGAGTTTGTTACCTATTTGGGCCTCAACAAAACAACCAATTGTGATGAAATTAGGTACCTATACCGGCAGATCATCATCATCGGCCTATAATGTCCCACTGCTGAGCACAGGCCTCCTTTCACAAATGAGGGTGATTGGGCCGATACTCCACCACACATGCCCACTGCAGATTGGTGGAGGTAGACTAGTGGTCAACCTACTGTTGGAATTTTTCAAGTGGCCTAGGAGGCCTCCATCTAGCTTAATACTTTGGCTAGCAGTTAAAAAAATAATGATGACCAATTGTTATTATAGGACGCGAAAACTAACGGGTTAAAGACTATTACAATTAAGCGATAACCATGACCAATAGCTTTATGTGCCTTTGGAAGCAGGGAAATGCTACATTTGAAACACCAGTAGGTGGACACCTATTCAGGTATCGTCACACCAGTGGTATCTTAACTTTGCGGATTGATTAATAGCAGCTTATTATGCTATGCAACCCAGAATAACATAAAGGGTACTTAGACCAGGGTAGATAATTTTTGAAACCAAAAAAAATTACAGTAGGATGAAACCCATTAGAAAAGGAGGGTCATATGATCAAAATGAAAGGAAAAATAAATTACGGTCGATCCGAGTTCGGGAAGTGGGAGGGGGTGAGTTTTTAAGGGTGAAAAATGGTTTATCTTGATTTCCGGCAAAACTACAAGTCCTATGGAAAAAAGTTAAATGGCAAAGTTGTAGGCAATAAAAAGATCTACAACTTTTGTATTTGCAGATTTTTCACATAACCTCAAAATTTATGTGAAAAATTCAAAAAACCAAGTTTTTGGTTTTTTATTTATATCTTTTTCAAAAAAAAATTTTTTTCTACGAAATTTGGTGAAAACTTACCTTATTATGTCCCAAATACACTGTAATTTATTTGATTAAAAATATTTATTTTTTCGCTTCATTTTAATTTAATATCAAAAAAGCACCCTAATTTTCAATCGAAAATTCTGACGTCAAAATATCAGCTTTTTTCAAAAAGTTTGGGGGCTTTTTGTTCGTTGAAATATCTACTTTCTGATGGTGTAAAGAAAAATATACATTACTGTAGGAAATATTCTTAGAAAATACAAAAAATTGAAAAAACCTCAAATTCGAAAATTTTTTTTTAATCATTATGTACAATTTTGAGGTATTTATTAAAATTTACACTTTAATTACTCAAAAAACGTAAGATTTCATATTTTATTGATACACGAAAAAATTACAAATTAAAATATACTTCTATAATTAACAAACAAATAAGTTAATAAAGTTAATATTTAATAAGACATCTACAATATTTTGAAAAAGTTGTAGAATCTTCTTTAAATAATATTTGTAGATGCCTATTTATTGCTGTTTTAAGATAATTTATATACCTGAGTGACCTTCGGTGAATTTAAGCCCATTGTAAGTTATTTCATTGAGAAGTGGGGACGGACCTAGGAGGGTCTGGGCCTTACTACATAACTGCTATTTCGTAGCAGCTGTAAAGACCGTTAGCCAGTATTCGAGATACAGAGTAGTGTACAACATCGTTTTTAAAAATACACGTGCAGGCTGAGTTACTCTAAGTGATTTGTGAGAAATTTACTTTATTCAAAGAATCGTTTGGAATCTACATAGCAAGGTAAATACTATCTGTATTTTAATCTATATTAATCAGCTTCAAAATAAAAATAGTAATATTTTTTTTTATGAATAGTATGTTTAACGTAACATAACCTAAAAAATTGAAATTGAATGATATTTTAGTACAAGAATAAAAAAATAGTAATTTCGTTTATTTTATACAAACAGATTTAGTTATACTCATGATAAAACTTTGAAGGCATTATTAATTTGATTTTGTCCTTTCAGATTACCAGTATGGAAGAATCTGTTTGTATAATCTGCAATAAGTCAGACGACAAGCAAGTGTATGAAATAAAAAAAACAGCTTTGAATCGTTTAGTGGCGTCTAGCAAGAAGAGAATCGACAATAAATACAAAAAATTTGAAACTTTAACATCATGAGTATAACATGAATAACTAAATCTGTTTGTATAAAATAAACGAAATTACTATTTTTTTATTCTTGTACTAAAATATCATTCAATTTCAATTTTTTAGGTTATGTTACGTTAAACATACTATTCATAAAAAAAAATATTACTATTTTTATTTTGAAGCTGATTAATATAGATTAAAATACAGATAGTATTTACCTTGCTATGTAGATTCCAAACGATTCTTTGAATAAAGTAAATTTCTCACAAATCACTTAGAGTAACTCAGCCTGCACGTGTATTTTTAAAAACGATGTTGTACACTACTCTGTATCTCGAATACTGGCTAACGGTCTTTACAGCTGCTACGAAATAGCAGTTATGTAGTAAGGCCCAGACCCTCCTAGGTCCGTCCCCACTTCTCAATGAAATAACTTACAATGGGCTTAAATTCACCGAAGGTCACTCAGGTATATAAATTATCTTAAAACAGCAATAAATAGGCATCTACAAATATTATTTAAAGAAGATTCTACAACTTTTTCAAAATATTGTAGATGTCTTATTAAATATTAACTTTATTAACTTATTTGTTTGTTAATTATAGAAGTATATTTTAATTTGTAATTTTTTCGTGTATCAATAAAACATGAAATCTTACGTTTTTTGAGTAATTAAAGTGTAAATTTTAATAAATACCTCAAAATTGTACATAATGATTAAAAAAAAATTTTCGAATTTGAGGTTTTTTCAATTTTTTGTATTTTCTAAGAATATTTCCTACAGTAATGTATATTTTTCTTTACACCATCAGAAAGTAGATATTTCAAAGAACAAAAAGCCCCCAAACTTTTTGAAAAAAGCTGCTATTTTGACGTCAGAATTTTCGATTGAAAATTAGGGTGCTTTTTTGATATTAAATTAAAATGAAGCGAAAAAATAAATATTTTTGATCAAATAAATTACAGTGTATTTGGGACATAATAAGGTAAGATTTCACCAAATTTCGTAGAAAAAAATTTTTTTTTGAAAAAGATATAAATAAAAAACCAAAAACTTGGTTTTTTGAATTTTTCACATAAATTTTGAGGTTATGTGAAAAATCTGCAAATACAAAAGTTGTAGATCTTTTTATTGCCTACAACTTTGCCATTTAACTTTTTTCCATAGGACTTGTAGTTTTGCCGGAAATCAAGATAAACCATTTTTCACCCTTAAAAACTCACCCCCTCCCACTTCCCGAACTCGGATCGACCGTAATTTATTTTTCCTCTCATTTTGATCATATTCCCCTGCTTTTCTAATGGGTTTCATCCTACTGTAATTTTTTTTAATTTTTTGCCATTTTTGTAGGCTTTGACCCTGGTCTAACTTTTTGTAATTCTAAATAAAAATTTGAAACACTTATGTAGATCCTAATCTGGAATAATATTAATCCGTTGGTTCTCGTATTCGACGTGTGTCCTATTATAACAATTGATGACATTGTTATATTTTTAACCGCGAGCCAAGCCATAGGGCAAAAACTAGTAGTTTTATCACATGAATTGTAATTTTAAATTTATTCTTCTCTTTGTAGTGAATTATTTTAATGAAAGAAAGTTTTATACATGTATAATGCTTTTTTTATAATTTTTTTTTTTTTTTTTTGTTTTATTTCTGCTTCATGGCAATCTGTTTTTCAACAATAAGCCACTCTTTTGTCCGATTTAATTTTCTGGGAATAGTCTGGGTTAAAGAGAGATTATGTCCAGCGACTAAACTCTCACTCTTGGTTGAATCTAGAGGTCAGATTCGGGACGCTATGTCTCTTTATTCTTCGAAATTGAAGACTACCAATCCCTCCCAGTTGATAGGCGAGCTCGTTGATATGGGTAGATAATCGCTGCTGGTAGTTCTTGCTATAACCTGCTACTTCCTGTTTGACTGTTTTGATGTTAAGATCTTTCTGAATGAGACTGTTGCTCACGTACCAAGGTATTTTTTTTTTTTTTTTTAATCTATTTTATTATTTGGGATTTTTGTCCACACGGACACGTCAATCCCATCGTATCATGCACATAGTTTCTCAACAGTACACTGTATAAAGAAATAAATAAATTAAATAATTATATTATGTAAAAGAGTAAAGAGAGTGTCACTGGTGAAGGAGAGTTACCAGAGTACAAAATTTTTTCGAGAGTTCTGTTTTTGGGTTTGACAAAATATCCTGAATTATACCTACATCTAATGCGTTTAATTTATAATCCTTCATCAATGATTCTCTCTCATCTTTGTTCTTGACACAATCCATCAGCAAATGTTGTACATCCTCAATTCTATCACACACAAGGCAGTTAGGTGATTCAGCTTTTCTCATTAAGAATGCAAACTTAGCCGATGGATAGTGTCCAGACCGTAACCTTAATACTAGCTTAATATAAGTTCTACTAAGTCTACAATCATCAAACCAAGGCACACGAGGAGGTTCACATTGGATAGTTTTATACCAAATACCTTTTGTTTCGGATTTTTCGTCAAAATATTTCTTCCAACTATTATAACATCTAATTTTGAATGTAGGAATTAAATCTGTATAATCTGGCAAAAAGTCAATCACATTACCTCTTTCTGCAGCCAATTTAGAAATACGATCAGCCTCCTCGTTGCCTTGTATACCAATGTGTGCCGGGACCCATTGCAACTCAATATCTATACCATTTTTAATAGATGTATGTATAGTATTTAAAATATCATAGGCTGTCGGTGTACCTCTGATACCAGAGGCGCATCGAGCCAAATGTTGCAAAGCGCTTTTGCTATCTGAAAATATTACAATTTTATTAAAATTTCGATCAATCCCATATAACAAGCTTTGATATATTGCAATAAGTTCCAGAGTCATTATGGACACATTAGTATTTATTTTAAAACCGGCCGTTGTACCCATGTTTTGATCAAAGAAACCAGCCCCCTGACCTTGAACACTTTTTGATCCATCTGAAAAAATTTTGTGCCAGCTATTATATTTCATATTTAACTCTTTAAGAACATTATTAAATAGGAAATTGGGTTCATATGAAGCTTTAGAGTTTTCTACACATTCAAGGTCGGTTTTAATATATTTTTCAAAATCAATAGATGTTAGCCATATATCTAAACTAAACATCTTAAGAGTATCTGAAGATGCAACATTAATTGGACTCATATCTATGAACACTTTAGCGAGCAGTGGTTTGTTTTTCTTTTCCCAGTATATTTGTTGACAATGGGTGCTCAATTCTACAATCATCTCACTAGTTACATTGTTAGACCAAGAAAAAGGTACCAAGGTATGTTAAACATGGTTCTCATTGTTTTGTTTTGAAACCTTTCAAGAATCTCTATGTTACTGTTGCTAGTAGTTCCCCAGAGTTGGATCCCGTATGTCCAGATAGGTTTGATAATCGTTTTGTATATGCTCATTTTGCTGTTATTATTGAATTGAGAATTATGTCCAACCAGCCAAAACATGCTTCTCAATTTTATGTCTAATTGCTTTCTTTTTGACCAGATATGTTTTCGCCAGGTAAGCCTTCTGTCTAGATGCATGCCCAAGTATTTTGCACTATCTGCTTGGGGGATCTGCTTGTTATTGATTTTTACTGGAGGACATGTCTGTTTCCTTAAAGTAAAGGTAACATGAGTAGATTTGCTCTGATTTGCCTTTATTCGCCAAAGATTCATCCATTTTTCAACTGCAGTAATGTGTGTTTGAAGGTTAGTTGACGCAATGGCTGAATTATCATGGACCGATAAAAGGGCCGTGTCATCGGCATAGGTTGCTGCTATGGTGTTGTCATTTAAAGGCAAATCTGAGGTGAAAATCAGGTAAAGCGTCGGACCCAGTATGCTCCCTTGTGGGACACCGGACCTAATATGGTATAGCTCGGAACATTCATTTCCATACTTCACTTCGAAGCACCTGTTATTTAAGTACGACTTGATTATATGGAAGAAGGCGTGAGGTAAAAGTTTCTTTAATTTGTAGAGTAGGCCTTCATGCCACACTTTATCGAAGGCTTGACTAATGTCCAGGAACACAGCTGAGCAATACTCTTTATTTTCGAAGGCTCTGCTGATTATGTCTACAAGTCTGTGGACCTGTTCAATAGTCCCGTGTTTTTCTCTAAAACCAAACTGGTGTGAAGGTATGACGTTGAATAAATGTTCTCTCATTCGGTTTAGCAATAGTTTTTCAAGTATTTTCCCTACTACTGGTAAAAGGCTGATGGGTCTATACGAAGCCACTTCATGGGATGGCTTTCCGGGTTTAGGAATCATCACAACCTGTGCTACTTTCCATTGGCTTGGAAAGTGAGAAAGTCGTAAACATGCATTTATTATTGCTACCAGCAGCATAATTGCCTTCTTGGGAAAGTGGTTCAATAAAGTAGCATCAATCATGTCATATCCAGGTGATTTACCGTCTTTCAATTTTGCTATTTCTAAGGTTATTTCTTTGGGACTGGTACATTTCATCGGTAGGCACATTTGTGATGGAGACTCGAGATAAGTGCGGATAGTGTGGTCGTGCTCTTCATCTATACTAGGAAAAGGCTCGAAAACTGAGTATAGATGTTCAGCGAATGTCGATGCTTTTTCTAAATTTGATCTCGCCCAATTTCCATTCGTGGTTTTAATGGGTGGCACCTGGATATTGGGTCGTTTTAATTTCTTCGTAGCTTTCCAGAGAGAATAATTTGTATCCTTGGTGGGAGATAAATTTGCCAAGTAAGCTTGGAGGTTGTCATTGTTTATTGTTTCAATGAGTTCTTTTAACTCTTTCGAAGCATTATTGAAGGCTGTTTTGTCACTGGGGTATCTTGAGGTTTGCCAGATTTTACGAAGATATCGGCGTTCCCTGACTTTATCTTTGATAAATTTCGGATAATTGGTACAATTAGGGACGTTTTTTTTAATATTCGGTGTCGATTTATTAGCCGCTTTATGTACAATTTTATTTAGTTCTTCAATGTTCCATTCAATATCGTCGATTGTTTTAAATGGGGTTCTCAAGTTGATTTCGTCAGTAATTATTTTTTGGAAGACATCCCAGTCAGTGTTTTTATTATACAGTTTGAATGGCAGTTCAGTCAAAATTATTTCTCTACTAATGTTTAATATGACAGGAGTGTGATCCGAGGAGAGATCTGTGCATGAATTAACGCTCATGTAGTTTCGATTGAACCTTTTGACTATGAAAAAGTCTAGAAGGTCTGGAATTTTATTCCTATCCGTCGGCCAGTACGTCGGTTGTTTATGGGACATAAAATCTAGATTTAGCCCCTGGAGTGTTTTAAATAACTGTCTTCCTCTGGGTGTAATTAATCTGGAACCCCAAAAGGTATGTTTTGCGTTCCAGTCGCCACCACAAATGAACCGCGTTCCCAGTGTACCAAAAAAGTTTGAAAAGTCATTTAAGGTTGTTGTATGTCTAGGTGGGCAATATACAGCCGAGAACGCTAATTCAGACTTTGTATCATGAACTTTAATTGTTGTAGCTTGAATTTTTTCGGTACGGTATGATTCAAGTTCATAATGTTTGATGTTTTCTTTAATTATTATCGCAGTCCCAGCGTGGGCATTTCCGGAGGGATGATTTGTGTTGTATACTTTGTAATTCTTGATGGCAAAATGAGTTTTCTCAGTGAATCGAGTTTCTGATATTAAAGCAATGTCAATTTTTTCGGTACTTAGAAACAATTGCAATTCTTGGCGCCTGTCGGTTAGACCATTGGCATTCCACGTGAGTACTCGTAAGTTAGGAGTCATTTTGATACAATATTTGATATTAATTGAATCATGCGATCCATCATGCTGTCGATCATTGTACTGATCATGTGTTGGAATTTGGTAAACATGGTGTCCAGCAACTCCGTTATGTTGTTTGCTTCCATTGGATGCTTGTCTTGTATATTATTCATATTCGAGCTCGAGCATTGCCCCTGCCTATTATGCACAGCCTGAGCATATGATGTGGAAGGTCGACTCCTGTTATAATTTTCCATGACCTTCGGTATTTGCTTTGTAGTAGTTGTGACGTCTTTTAGTTGTTGTTTGGTGTGACCGTTTGTCTGTTTGGTTTTAAGTATTTTTTCTTTGTACTGTTTATATTTAATACAACCTTTGTAGCTAGCAGGATGTTTCTCCTGGCAGTTTACACATGTCGCGTCAGTGTCCGGAGTTTTTGAACAGGATGTTGTTGGATGATCTTTACCACATTTGACACACCTGAAAGGTCTAAAGCATTGGTTTTTTGTGTGACCTAATCTTTGGCATCGCTTACACTGTAATATTTCTTTTTTCTTATAGGGCGCTTCGAAAGTTACTTTAGTGTGGTTTAGATGTTTAACATCAAATATTCCTTTATTATTCGGCTTTGGTTCTAGATCTACATAAAAAACTGGCAGTCGTTCTTTTGTAGTTCTGTGTAGAGCATTAACTATTTGTCTGACATCATGTCCCAGAGACTTTAGTTCTTGTTTTATTTCTGTAGTGTCTTCAGAAAAGTGTAATCCTCTTAAAACGACTCT
The DNA here is from genome assembly GCA_951394255.1 of Polyploca ridens. Lineage (NCBI taxonomy): Eukaryota > Metazoa > Arthropoda > Insecta > Lepidoptera > Drepanidae > Polyploca > Polyploca ridens. Next base: position 5,811,081 of record OX596262.1, read on the forward strand.
GTAGGCTCTTTCACTTTTGAGTTTGTAAGTGTAGTGATTTATATTTTTTGTTATAAAGTTGTCTCTAATTATCTTGTATGTGTCAACATTGTTTGGCATAATTTTGACAATATGGCCTGATCTAAGTGTTGTCATTGTGTATAAGGTACTATCAACAAAAGAACGCAATGTTTCTTTTAGTAGCATTATGTTCATGACTCCAGTCACAAATATTGGTTCTGGCTTTGGCACAAGAAGTTTAATTTCTTTTTCTATTTGATTGTCTTCTAATATTTCAAATTGGTTGTGCGTTGGTATTGAATAAGTTGTCTTATTTTTGTTTATTTTATTGAAGTTGTCGTTCTTTTCAGGACTAGATTTATCCCTTTTTCGCTTCCTGTATTCTGGCACTTGATCTTTTTGCCATTTATTTTGCTCTTTATTTTGCTCTTCATTTGTAAACTGAACATTTACTTCATTTTCAGTCCTTATATCCTTTGGTACAGAACCAAGAGAGTTGCTTCGAGATCTGTTAAACATACTTTTGTGGAATGTTTGTTGTATCAAAGTATTTTTTACATTTTGATTTGGTTTTAAAGAATTTTCACTCATTTTTGTTCCCACGAGTAGGGTCGATAAAAATGTCACTAAAAGGGTAACGCCCATTCCCTTTAGAAGGCTACATACAACGACGTTTCACCTGGTTCGTCGAGGTTGGCGCTTACGACTGATCTACCCAACAGTCATGCATCCCATAGGCACGTTTCCCACCGTGAGATTTGGGGTGAATTTTTATGGAGGCTATCTACCTCTTGGTCCAGGCGGTTAAGCCAAGGCCCCCGGTTTCACGAGACTTGTCCGTGAGGTTACGGGTTGTGAAGATTTTTTTCATTCGTCCAACATAGCGGGCTTGTTAGGCCTACTGGCAGATTTGGTGTTTGCTGCAAATTACTAGTTCTACTGCTTTTGGTGTCCCATTCAATCTCATCCAGCCAGATGTTCGGTTGGGTGGTAGGGTTTTATAACGGAGTTTATCTTCTCCGGCCTTGTGGTCCGCGGGAGGTATTTTATTTCCCTCCTACCCTTCGAATCAAATCACCTATAAGAGGTGGACTGATTCGACGAGCTTGCCCCGATCCGCCACCTTGAGGACGCGGTCTCTAGGGAGTGAGGCTACCCCGAGACGAATAATTTATAACTGTGATTTCATTGTGATCAGTTGAATAGTTAAGGTGTGACAGCGTAACAAATATACTCACATTTGTATTTGTTAGGATAGTAAAGTGTGTTGCAGTGTAAACAATATATTAATTCAAAAGCAATGTTCATCAGTGTGGTATCATCTCTAACCTTTTTTTTTTAAATATAATTCTGAATGCAATGTAGCTGAAACACATTTTTTGTTATTGTATGATTTTGTTATTGTCTGTAAGGTACTAATTTTGTAAAACAATTTTTTTTAATGTAGAATGCTCCAATTGATTATGGAATGGCGGATGAGAAGTGGAATTTTAAAAAGTTTGTGAAGAAATTTCGGATTGTCATTGTACGCATGAAGAATTTTGAAATTGAATTTGATTTAATAGGAATTCAGCCAGCATTTGCAAATGCTTTCCGTCGTCTGATGCTAAGTGAAGTACCTAGCATGGCCATTGAAAAGGTCATGATTAGAAATAATACTTCCATTATACAAGATGAAGTGCTAGCACACAGATTAGGTTTGATTCCTTTAAAAGCAGACCCAAGATTATTTGAATATCGTCCTGAAGGTAAATAATGGATGCTATTATATAACAGATTTTTCTTTGCTTTGCATTATACATTACAATAATTGAATTATTGTAATGTATAATGCATTAATGAAGGTGAAAGGGAATGGGCAATACTCCACCACGCGTGCCCACTGCGGATCGGTGGAGGTAGGCTAGTGGTCAACCTACTGTTGGAATTTTTCAAGCCGCCTAGGAGGCATCCAATTAGCTTAACGACTATCACAATTAAGTGATAACCGGGACCAACGGCTTTACGTGCCTTCCGAAGCACGGAAACGCTCGATTTGAAATACCACTAGGCGGTCACCCATCCAGGTACCGACCACGACAGGCGTAGCTTAACTTTGCCGATCGATTAAGAACGGCTAATCATGCTACACCACGAGCGCTTCAAAGTGTTGATTATACCTTAAAAAAAATATAGGATACTTTCTATCCCTAGAAAACGTTTTATCCCACGAAAAGGAAGGTAAGACTGAAACTAGTTTAATCAAAATTATTACAATCTTTACAGATGCAACAGAAGGAACGGAATTTGATACTTTGGAGTTTTCACTTAAAGTAAAATGTACAACAAATAAGTCACAGCCAAAGGACTCGTTTAGAAATGAAGATTTATATGAAAACCATAGTGGTATGTTGTCTTCGTATAATTATAATAGGCTAGATGACTGAAAAATTCTATTAAGTCCGTCATTTCAGGTGCAATATCCATTTAATATAAGATTCTTGGGTTCGAATTATCATCAGTTTGACTGGTATTTTGAGCATAAAGGTATCATAAGAAAACTCCTCATTCCTAACCAAACGCCAGATACCTATTTGTGTTCAATGAGGCCAGATCGACAAAACGCCAATTTCATATGTTAGGACATTAAGGAATATTTAGTACCCTATGGTTTCTTGATGATGTTTTTCGTATTTGTAATTTACGTCCCTACCACTGAGCTATTATCGCCATTAACTCCTCACGTTGCTTATATAATATTTATGATAAATGTAATTTAGGTTTGCTACATTGGAATACAGAAATATCTGGTCATCAGTTTAAAATATGTAGGTAGTTGCACAATACCTGACTAGCAGTATTTTTAAGAATTTGTAATATAATTTTAGTGTACTCGTCTCAAATGAAATGGCAACCCATTGGCAACCAAACATCTGTCCATAAAGAGGCAGACATTGGACCAGTCCATGATGATATCCTCATATCTAAAATGAGACCAGGACATGAGCTAGATCTTAGCCTCATTGCTGTAAAAGGAATTGGCAGGGATCATGCCAAATTTTCTCCTGTTGGTTGGTATTTTTATTTATTATAAAATGTATATTTCTTAAAGCCATTTATTCAATTTAGGCCCTAGTAGGGTAATTATGAAGGTCAAAGCTACTGAATCAAGCTTTATAATAATAATAAAAAAGAAATAATCTTTATGGAATATAAAAGAGGTTAACATAAAATTAATATAGCAATAATTTACAGCAACTGCTTCCTATCGCCTGTTACCTGAGGTGACATTAACTCGTGAGGTCGATGGCAGTGAAGCCACTCTTCTGCAGAGCTGCTTCGCTCCTGGAGTCATAAGCATAAATTCAGAAGGAAAAGCATATGTTAAGGAAGCTAGATATGACACTTGCAGCAGAAATGTTTACAGATATGATGAAATAAAAGATGCTGTAATTCTTAGTAGAGTACGGGACCATTTTATTTGTAAGTATTACTTTCAATCATGGTTTTTTGTAAACTTATTATGTGGTCACCTTAATCTTTTTAGCTATACCCTCTAAAGTCGGTGAGATCGGGCTCTTGCTTTTCGCCAACTTTAGCTATGATAGGGCTTGCCTGCGTTTCAGTGATAGTAAGGCCCGAATGTGTCAATTAACTAAGATTTTTAAAAATAATAACATTTCTGGACCGACTGGAAAAAGTTCAATTAAGGACTACAACAGATTCTGCGAGTATAGGTCCTCATTTAAACAAATATGCAAGACTTGTTATGCGTCCTATATTAGATCTGTTGAAAAAAACCTAAGATCTAATGTTAAACATTTTTGGTCATACCTATGTTTCCAACCATAAGGCGAAGTCTGGCATCGCATCCCTTATGCAATATCAAAATTGTAAGTCAAATGATCCAAACATAATTTGTAACATGTTCTCTAACTACGTTTTGTCTGCTTTTGAACCCAAATCGTCAACTCTGTCTGTTTGGAGTGCACCGCCTGATTTCACAAATAATGCCCACGTAATTAGTAACATACATATTGATGAGGCCAAGATTCTAAAAGAGCTGAAATTACTCGACCCATCCAAGGGGCCCGGCCCTGATGGTTTTCCAGCCTCTTTCTTTAACCTTCAAGCGGGCGCGCGGTTATTTGTAATGGGAGCGGGCGCGCGTAACCGAAAAGACCTATGGGATGAATAAGAGAAATAAAGCACTAATTATTCAATATTTATTTATTTACTTGTACTTAAATATATTATTTGTCTTTAAAGTCTGATTTGTCAAAAAACGTAGTTAAAATTATGAAAAGAAACAATTATTAAATTCATTAACATAACTCAAATATTCTTTGAATCAAAACAAAAATTAGGAACACAAAATTTATATACCTAATCTAATAATAAAAATTACTCGATTAATATTGAATGATGGCCGAAGAACTACTACGAGCGTGAAGTAGGTTTTGGACGACAGGCGCGTGTAGTCTTCGACGACTGCACCAGGACTAAAACAATTGCGATCTGTGGAGTGGGGGGAGCGCCCCGAGCGACGGTTTATTCTTTATTTTACTCCCAATAAACAAATACATAAACAACATAGCGACAGGCTACTAGAAATGAGAAATAAATTTGAATAATAATAATATGAACGAAAATGTACTAAGCGCGGTCGATTCGACTACGCGCGCCCGCTTGAAGGTTAAATACACAGCCGATAGCATGATTAAGCCACTTTCCATCATTTACAATAAATGCTTAAGTGAAGGCGTGTTCCCTATGGTCTGGAAAAGGGCAAATGTCACGCCGTTACACAAAAAAGGCTCAAAGCATGACATTGAACAATATCGGCCTATATGAATGATTTCCAGACCTCAGGGAACACGCCTTCACTTAAGCACTTATTGTAAATTATGGCAAGCGGCTTACACATGCTATCGGCTGTGTATTTAAAGAAAGAGGCTGGAAAACCATCAAGGCCGGGCCCCTCAGATGCGTCGAGTAGTTTCAATTCTTTTAGTATGTTGGCCTCATCAATATGTATGTTACTTATTACATTGGCATTATTTGTGAAATCAGGCGGTGCACTCCAAGCAGACAGAGTTGACGATTTGGGTTCAAAAGCAGACAAAAAGTAGTTTGAGAACATGTTACAAATTATATTTGGATCATTCGACTTACAATTTTGATACTGCGTAAGGGATGGGATGCCAGACTTCGCCTTACGATTGGCAACATATGACCAAAAATGTTTGACATTAGATCTTAGGTTTTCTTCAACGGATCTAATATAGGACGTATAACAAGTCTTGCATATTTGTGTTATATCTCATCAGTTAAAGATCTGGGCGTTCTGCTGGATAGTAAGCTTCAGCTGAGCCAGCATATTTAAAACATTGTAAACATGGCGTTTAAAATGTATGGATTTGTGATGAGGTCTTCGACTGAATTCAAACGACCTCTGTACACTTGTATAAAACCCTCATACGCTCTCAGCTGGAGTATGCTGTTCCAATCTGGGACCCATTTTATCAAAAATATGTGGATGAGATTGAGAGAGTCCAGCGCAAGTTCTTGCGTTCTTTGCACTATAGATGCTTTAAGTCGCGGTTATCATACTCACAACTTTTAGACAAGTACAAACTTCTCCCCTTAGAAGCTAGGCGTAAATATCTGCAAGCGAACATTTTGCATGGCATTGGCACTGGACTACGATACCCTTTGCGCCGGATGGTAGAGTCGTATAATTCAAACTTTATAGACATTGATATATTTGCAAAATTTATCTTTTCTAAATGGAAATTTAGAAAAGATGCAATTAAATGCTTGCACGATATTTCTAATAATACTTGACTTTGTTTGTTTGTTTTTTGTTGGTACTTAATCTAATTCAATTTCAATTTAATTTAGAAGAATGCTTATGTGATTATTTGTTATTTAAAATTTCATTATTATTTATGTAATACAATTTTTAAATACTTTTTTTTAGCCTCTAGTGGCACATTTAAATTTTATATTTTTAAAGCTATCTGCGGATAATGTGTGGGCTGCGATATTGTTATTTTTTTCTATGTATAATCTCTTTGTTATATTTATGTTGTAGCTGTTTTTTTGTCCCATAATAAATAAATAAATGTGGTAGGAAGCTCACAAAGCCTATAGGAGGGAACATAAGGTAGATGCTTGGAAACAGATTTTAACTTGAAGGTTTAACTTGACCCAGGCGAGACACCATGACCTTGCCCTGGTTTCTTCACGACGATTGTATTACAGAAACAAGAGCGCGTTATGAAACCATTTTTTTTTATTAATTGTGATTGCTTCCGCCGAAGAGCCGAGCCGAGAATACTATTTTCGTAAAGCTTTTTTCTACCAACATTGGCTGATTCTGTGTCGATAGAGATGGTAAAAATCTAAAACATAGGTACCTATGAGATAATTAAAACTAGTTTCATTCCTTTCAGTTAACGTGGAATCAGTTGGAGCCATGCCGCCTAATGTTATATTTACTGAAGCCGTTAAGATTCTTAAAGACAAATGTAAATCATTTTTGGACGAGTTAAATAAATTCAATTAATTTTGTTGTTTTATAATTCGTTTTTACTTATTTGAGCGTTTCTTCATTGGGGCGACACGACACGACACAGCACCGGCCACATGTCATCCACGTCATCAGTGGATGCATAATTCTATGAGATTGTACTGCACGCTGACTCACTGGGCCGGCAACGACATGTCGTTGCCGGCGGCGACATGTCGTCGGCAGCAAGTCTCCCACTGGTGTCGTGGCGGCATCTTTATGCATGTGTTGTGTACACATGCAAGCTTCCATGTAGGCGTGCGAGTGGACGCGCCGCCCGCGCTCCCGCGGCTTTCATTAAGTATTACCGCGTCGTGTCGTGTCGTTCAACGTAGCTGCCGGAGTCGCCCGACGACATGTAGCCACCGGCAACGACATGTCGTGTCGTGTCGCCCCAATGAAGAAGCGCCCAATAAGCCTTTTTCTCATGATACCTCTATGCTAAAAATACCTGTCAAATCGTGAACATATGGCACAATTAAGCCGGCATTTGGCTATGGGATATAATCAGCGTTGCCAGATTTTTTTTCGGTCAAAGCGGGATTTTGTAACATCTTGAGTAAAAAAAGCGGGATTCTATCGCCGAAAGCGGGACATACTAAAAATAACCGGCCAAGTGCGAGTCGGACTCGCTCACCGAGGGTTCCGTAGAAACTTGTAGTTATGTAAATAGTTCATTCATCATCACGGAAGTCTCGAAGATTTTCTTTATTTCGACTATATTGTAATAGGTATAAATTTTTTTTTTGCGATGTGACTACGAAACGCTTTTCGGATTTCTTCCTTTACTTGTGCTACATGGAATTGTTTGTTTCTTGCAAAATTTTATGATTCTATGTGATTCTAGATCAACGGGAAGAACCCTATAGGTTTAGATTCCCTTGCGAGCGTCATAATATGCGGCATAAGTATACGGCCGTATTGTTGGATTGCGTTGACTTTGAAGTTTGTCACTGTGACTTTGGCGCGGTATAAGATTAGGGAATGCAAAACCGTGGCAAAATGAAAACCGGTTTTTATTTCGGTTATGAGATGAAAAAACCGGTTAACCGGTTTTAAACCGGGTTTTTTAATGTTCGCTCGTTTTTTTTTCACGTTATTTCTATAGCTCGAATTATAGATATAAACCGTGCCTAAGATTTAAAAATCGCAAACTGAGGAATTATTGTCAGTTAAAGTTAATGAAGTGGGTATAAAAGAAACATCAAAGACACCATCACCATTTGCCTGTCCTGTTCCCTATAATTTGGGATCGGCGCAATATGTACGCTTCTTCTATCCGTTATACCAACATTCACTCGTTTCTTACCAATATCATCTTTCACACAATCAATCCATCTCTTTTTCATAAAATTTATGGAAATAATCGTTTATTTAACTCTGTAGATCAGATACTCGTTTATATATACTACACGGTTCGTTTATGTTTCGTAAGTTATAATATTAATTTCACACGTAATATGCATGGCATATTGTAGCGGCACAGCAACTTGCGTGTACACTAAAACGTGGTTATTATTATACGAATGTTTTCGTTAGATAAAAAAAAAATTACCTAGTTTTTGCTGTCGTGCAGACGGGTAAAAAATAACACCAATCATGACTGATTGCTTGCTTGCTGTCTGGCAGATACATAAGAGCCTTCGTTGATAGTAGTTGCTCCGATAGCATGACATTAATGCTGGCGTCCCGAAAGGCTCTAAATTATCCCCAACACTGTTCCTCCAGCATATGAATAATATACTCTCTATTGCCAGCATTCATTGCTATGCAGATGAAATTACATGGGACGCTCATTACACGAACCGTGCAAATATCTCACGTTCTATATTGGAGAAAAGGCGCAAAGGACTTGTCTTAAATCGAGAGTACACAAACTAGTGACTCCGATTGGGGTCGACTAAACCTAGTCTATTTCAACCCCACTAAATCACACGCAAGCCTGCAATTCACCGTTGAGAGAAGTCCATTTGCTGTGGCTCCTCATTTCTAGAACATGTCCCTCAACATCACGAAAAGCATTGGGATCCTTCACGTTAATATTTGTAGCGACGTTCTGTTCCAAAGTCATCTACAAGATATCCAAAAAACTCGGTGTGTTAATAGAGCGAAGCAGTACTTCTTATCGAGACAAAGACTGCAACTATATAAGTCGCAAGTCTGGCCCAAATGAAGTAATGCTATCTTCTGTGGGCACCTGGATACCAGCTTGGGTATTTAGACTCAGTTCAGCGACGTGCCGTTAGAATTGTCGATGATCCCGAGCTCACAAGTGTTTTAAAGCCCCTTATTCTGAGGAGAGACTGCCTTCTTATGTGTGTTCAACCGCTTTTCCAACAGTGTTCTGAAGAATTGATTGACCTGATGCCCAGTTACCTTCTACCATCGTAGTCACCGATGGGGAGTCCATCCTCACACATGGGAACCAAAATGTTCTCATACTGTGCGGTTTCAAAGAAGCTTCCTATCGTGGATGCTCAGGCTGTGGAATGAGCTCCCCGCTTCAAAAAGGTTGAGGGTTGGTAACGTGCGAGTGATAACCGTTATGTTGCAAGAATCTATAGGCTAGAGTAACTGGTTATCATCAGGCGGGCCGTACGCTTGTTTGCTACCTAAGTATTGTAAAAAAAAGTTTTATATGTTTTATATCTATCATAAAAACAATCATTATTTTAAGTTATTTTCTTACCAGCTCAATAAACTACACATCAACACACTTCAGTTCATCACAAAAATACTTACTGCATTGTGCAGTTTAAAAAACGGCGGCAAATCTTCCTTTTTTAGTTTTTCCAAACAAACTTGAAAGAAAAACCGAAAAAAATCGAAAAACCGGTTTTGGTGTGATGTGAAACCGGTTTTTCTTGTTGGTCAAAACCGTACCGAATAACCGGTTTTTCGATTTTCGGTGAAACCGGTTTTCATTCCCTATATAAGATGCGTCATGGGAGAGCTGGTGCCATTTCTGTGCAGAGGCACAGTTTTACCATTAGGCATATGGTAATACTGTGGCAGTGGTGTCTTAATAATTTCCCTCTTCTACATCGAACGATTATTTCACCGTCGAGTAATCCTCGAAAAGCGGGACTGGGCCTGTCCCGCGCGGGACATTTAATTTTGGGCTAAAAATCGGGACGTCCCGCCAAAATCGGGACGTCTGGCAACGCTGGATATAATGTACCTAATATAAATTACATATACCATATATTATTATTGAGATATATTATTTTATCGCTCGTCGTAAATATTGCTATAATATACATATATTACATCCCAAACTATATTTTTTCGACAAAATGTATGACGAACGATAATAGTACATTATGATACATGTGTGCAAAGTTGGTTATTAACACTCCAGGCGGTATTAAGCGCGTGAGCCGCAGGCGAACGCGATAAGGGAGCCGAGAGTAATCAAAGAGAATATAACGCATATAAATATAATATCTTAAGATGTACCTAATATAATATTATATTATATCCCATAGTGAAAAGCTGGCGTTAATCGATGCGTTAAGGTTCAAATTGTTTCAAATTATCGTTTTGTATACCGCGCTAGTTACCAGTGGTGTTATAACGTTGAGGAGACGAGATCCGATTTCCACTGCATCAATGGGGCGGTTGGGAATTTTTTTTCATTATTTTATTCATTTCCCAACGGCCCCATCAATGGGGAGAGAGCAATGGGGAGGTTGGGAACAATTTTTCATGATTTTATTCAATTCCCAACGGCCACATTAATGGGGATAGAGCAATGGGGCGGTTGGGAATTTTTTTTCATTATTTTATTCATTTCCCAACGGCCCCATCAATGGGGAGGTTGGGAACAATTTTTCATCATTTTATTCAATTCCCAACGGCCCCATTAATGGGGATAGAGCAATGGGGCGGTTGGGAACACATAATCTATAAGCTCAAGTAGTGAAGAAAGTGATATTCATGCTGATATGTCGGCTAATTATGTCAATTTTAAGCCTACAAATGAAATCTTGTCGAGGATGACCGCTTTATGAAAAATATGGAAAAAACATTATTTTGCCTCAACAAGTCAATGAAATAAAACAAAGATTGTTGCTCTTTCAATATCTAACCGAATACTGCCTACTGTTTTAATTTAGAAAACTACTGTATTTTATCGGAAAATACTTTCGCGGTTTGGAAGCACTGAATATTCATTGATGAAATTGGCTTAGATTCAGGATTAGGTGAAATTGGGCACAGTATAAATATTATATGTCTGTGAAATTGGGCGACTTTTTGGCGGGAACTTGCAGAGTGACATTGCGTTTTCATTTTTATTTTCATTAATTCATATCTTTTGAGTTTCATTGCATATTATCGGTGGTATTTTATCCAATAAAGATCAATCCATGTGCACCAGTGAAGTGAAATGAAATGAATGATGTGTATCGTGGCTTTACACGTTGTCTCAAAAAGTCCGTGAAAAGTGTTAGTACATACAATGACCACCATTTTACTAAAAACATGACTGGACGCTGGCCAAACGCTATGCAAACGCTGACTGATCATACGGACTATGTGAAAGTTAATGTGCGGACTATTTAAAGGGATATTATAAATAAAATGTATGCGACTGAAGGTCTTTGTATCCATGGTCATGAACAAATCAACAGAGAAAAAAAAATATTGATGATTATGAATATTGATGAAGGAAAATGATCACCTGAAAAAAGCGCGGGAAACTTCAACTACGCGGTTGTCTTTTTTTCTTGAGAAATTCATTATAATTATTTTGTAAATAATAAGTGTTCAGTGGAGGTGTAAATAGTATTTATTATTCGTATTTAGTTTATTTTCTTCCATATTTACATAAATTTCCTGTATATAGGTAAGTTTTCTTTTGACATTCTATGCATGTGGACGATGATCCCCCCGATCCTGGGGGTACTAGCTTTGCAGAGGACGTTGGTTATAATGTTACGATATCTGAAGCAAAAGAAATAGAGTCAGACTCATCTATTTGTAAAAAAAAAAGGCGAAAAATGAAATACGCAAAAAAAATATGCGGAACTTGCAATAGGAAAAAACGTATCCACAAAATGGCGGGAGATAATAACAAAGAGTCGTGCAATTGTTCAGATAAGGAATGTATTGCAGACATTGCTCCACCTTCAGTTTCTGGGACTTCGGACGGAACTGGAGACACTTCCTCTAGGGCCCCAGAACCTGTGCTTCTGAATCCTCACATCCTCCGATAGTTGCTCGCAAATTATATACACCAACAGATTCTTCTCCATACACAGTCCATGTCCAGAAAAATCAAGGTTCTGAAAATGATGGTACTTCTCTTCATCCAGTAATGTTTGGTAATTTCCTGAAAAAGAATTCTTTCAATGGTATAATAAATGGTAGTGTTAAAAAAATTGGTAGAAATAGAATTTCATTAGGGTTTTCAAATTATAATGATGCCAACGGTTTCGTAACCCATGATTCTTTACAAAAATATAATTTTAAAGCTTTCATTCCAACCTTTAATGTCACTCGTATTGGTCTTATCCGTGGGGTTCCTGCAGACTGGTCCATTGAGGAAATAAATGAGAATGTCACTGTACCTTTTGGATGTGGAGACATTCTGAAAATAAGACGAATTAATTTTAAAGTTATGGTAGATGGAAATCCTACTTGGAAACCGTCACAATCAATTGTAATTACTTTTGATGGTCAGTTTTTACCAAAACATATATTTATGTGTTATAACGCCTTGCCTGTGGAAATCTATATATATCCTACTATTCAATGTTTTAACTGCTGCAGATATGGTCACACTAAAGTTCAGTGTAGGTCAAAACCTAGATGTTATAAATGTGGTCAGGAACATAGTGGAGTCTCTTGTAAAATAGAAGAAGATATGGCAAATTGTTGTATGTGTTCAGGTCATCATTATGCTACAAGTAAAGTGTGTCCTGAATTTTGTAGGCAAAAAGATATTAAGTCCTCCATGGCAAATAATTGCATATCCTATGCAGAAGCATTTAAATTACACCCTCCAGTTAATAAATTATTTTCTGAAGTATTATCACATTCCCCAATATCTCATAGCAATAATCAAATTCATCCCCCTCATAATACCCATAGTCAACAAGGTATAAATAATACTTCATCATATAAGAAAACATATTTCTTAAAACCTAGAGCCATGTCAAATCCTGTGAAAGGTTATGACAGAAGGGCTCATGAGGCATTATGTAAAGATTATAGTTTTAAGCCTTCCAGTAATGGCTGTGCGTTGAGATCTCCTGATACCGAGGATGATCCATCTCAATCTTCTTTATCTAATATTATAGTAAGTTTAATAAATGCTCTTTCTCAGTGCAATCTCATTCCACCGTCCATCGTTGCTTCTCTCACTAACAGTATACTCAGTTCTTCAAATCACAATGTCCAAGCTATCGAACATAATTCAGTGGAATTGTCGTAGTGTAATAAGTAAAAAATCTGATTTAATACATATTATCAATAAATTCCACCCCTCAGTACTTTGTCTCTCTGAGACGTGGTTGAAACCAAGTTCCCTCTTCAGGGTTCCTGGTTACACCTGTGTCCGTGAAGATAGGTATGATGGATATGGCGGTGTCGCCATTCTTATCAAAAACTCGATTTCATATTCTTTTTTATCTCTTCCATCTCACAGTAATGATTTTTCTGTTATCGCAGTAAATATAAGTAATATATCATTTGTTTCTATATATGTATATCCCTCGCCCATTACAAAATATTTTTAGAGAACTTCATAATATTTTATCTATCATTCCAAAGCCTTTCTTGGTATTAGGAGATTTTAATGCTCATCACCAAATGTGGGGAAGTTCAATAACTAACTCATATGGTGAAGATTTAATTGGAATATTAGACACATTATCCTTATGTCTTCTTAATACAGGAGCCCCCACTAGACGAACACAACCAAATGAGAATATAAGTGTAGTTGATTTATCATTGTGCACTCCTGATTTGTCGTCCGTTTTAACATGGCAACCTTTATGCTCTACCTATGGAAGTGATCACTTTCCACTTTTGATTTCCTTTCCTAATCCTAGTTCTCACCATTTCGTTAAACCTCCACGTTTGAAATATAAATTAAAAGATGTTGATTGGGACAGGTTTAAGTCTAATGTAGATGAAAAGGTTTCAAATTTACCTCCTATTCAATATGGGCAAGAGCATTATAGTCTAAATAAATTCACTGAAACTTTATTATCTGTTGCTGATATAGTATGCCCAATCAAAAAGGGTAATTCTGGATCTATCCCATCTCCTCCATGGTGGGATGAGGAGTGCACTATTGCTGTTAAGAGGAGAAAGGAGGCTGAATTAGCATACTGCAGTAATATGACATCTGAAAACTTTTCTGTTCTTTCTGAAATTATGGAACAAACTAAAAAGACTCTAAAACAGAAGAAGTTTGATTGTTGGCGTAGATTTTGTTCTTCAATTTCTCCTGAAACCCATTCGTCGATAGTTTGGCAAAATATAAAAAGATTCAAATGTGCTTGGATTCATCCTCCTATCTCTTCTCTCCCATCATCTCTATCTGAGTCTTTCTTAGATCTTCTTGCTCCACCTAGTGTTATTGAGTATAATGAATTATTATCACTGAATGTGGGTTCAGTGTTTGATAATCGCCAAGATGAGATTAATTCAGTATTTACATTAACAGAATTAAAAGGTATTCTCTCTGAAATAAAAGATACAGCCCCTGGTATTGATGGCATTACATATTCATTCCTCGCTTATCTAAGCGATTCAACTTTGTCTTATTATCTTAATATTATTAACTCGATCATGATGTCTGGTAATATTCCAGATGTTTGGCGAACACAAGTAATTATTCCCATACTTAAACCAGGTAAACCACCCTCAGAAGCTTCATCATACCGCCCAATTGCTTTATCTTCTGTTTTATTAAAAGTAGCAGAACATTTAATTAAAAATCGTCTTGAATGGCTTGTAGAAAACAATAACTTGTTGTCAAAAAGTCAGTATGGATTTAGGAAGGGGAAAGGTACCATAGATAGCCTAGCAATTTTTACCACAGATATACGACTTGCATTTTCTCACAATAATGTGGTGCTTGCAGCATTTCTAGATATTCAATCTGCTTATGATAGTGTTATAATATCTATTTTAAAAATAAAACTCCTAAAATTAAATGTTCCTATTTTTATTGTAAATTTTATTATTAATGTTTTAACGGAACGTGCAATTCAGTTAACTTTGGAAGACGGTTCAATTCAGACAAGGAACATATATAAAGGCCTTCCTCAAGGATCAGTCTTAAGTCCTTTATTGTACAATATTTATACATATGACTTAGAATCTGCATGTGGTGATTTTGTAAATATCCTTCAGTACGCTGATGACTTACTCTTTTATGTTATAGATAGTTCAGTTACAGTTGCATGTAATAAATTATCCCTTTCTTTAGATAAATTAAAATCATGGTTAGATTTAAATGGTCTGGATTTAGCTGCTTCCAAAAGTGTTATAGTATTGTTTTCTAGAATGCGAAAGCCTACTCCTATTACTATACATTTTAATAATTCTGTTATCCCTGTTAAAACTCAAATTAAATTTTTAGGCCTTATATTAGACTCAAAACTTTCTGGTTCAGCACATTGTGACTTTATTGCTGTAAAATGTGAAAAGCTAATTAATATGTTGAGATGCCTTACTGGTGTATGGTGGGGTGCTCACCCATATTCTCTTAAATTAATTTATAATGCCATGATAAGAAGTGTATTAGATTATGGCTCATTTCTTTTAGATCCTGGGAATTTAGCTAGTTTTAGTAAGTTAGACCGTTTACAATCCAAATGTCTCAGAATTATATCGGGCGCTATGAGATCGAGTCCTATAAATGCACTTCAAGTAGAGTGCTGCGATCCTCCATTAAAATTGCGCCGCCAATATCTTGCAGATCGTTTTCTATATCGATGTTTACAATATTCATCCCATCCTATTTTTCCAAAATTAAAACAACTATCTGATTCAAATCATAAGTCTCTCCCGAGCTTAGTAGGTAGTTTTAAAAAATATTCCTCCTTATCTGCTCCCATTGATAATTCTTCATTATTTCCCTTATTTAAATATAATTTTAAATCCCTAATTTTTTCTCCTTCGATAGATTATGAGCTGGGTTTAAGGTTAAACCAGTTAAACTCTGAAAATGAACAATTCGCGAGCTGGCATCATATATATACAGATGCATCAAAACCCACTAATAATGGTTGTGTGGGTGTAGGTGTATATCATTCACAATATAATATTACACAAAAAATAAAAATGCCCCTTGAATCATCAGTGTTTTCGGGGGAATGTTTTGGCATTTTCAAGGCTTTGGAATACATAAATATATGTAAACTTTCTAATACATTAATTTTCTCCGATTCAAAGAGTGCATTACAGGCAATTCAAAGGTTTATTATTTTAGTCTGGATCCCAGCACACAGTGGCATTGATGGTAATGATAAAGCGGACGGTTTAGCGAAGGATGCCTGTTCAACAGGTGACATTCATCCTTTTAAAATTCAACCTAATGATTTGTTATCTCTACCAAAAGTTTATTTATATGAAAACTGGAATAATCTTTGGGAAAACTCTTCAAAAGTTAAAGGCAAACAACTATTTTTATTACAACCGTCTATACCGAAAAAGCCATGGTTTTTCAATTTTAAATTAAGTAAATCTTTTTCTAGTACTTTGATTCGTATGAGACTGGGGCACACCTCTTGTCCATCTCATCTGGCTCGATTGGGCATGGTGAATAGCCCACTCTGTGCATGTGGTGAGGATGTGGGCGATCTTAACCATATATTTTTTTCCTGTCGCAATTTCTGCCGTTCCGTTTTCATCGATACCTTATTATCATTAAATATTCCTTTTCCTACTTCTATATTTTGCCTTCTTATGTCTGTTGATATAAATATATATAAAGCAATAGAATCCTTTCTTTCACTAAACAATATAAAAGTATAATTTGATTCTCTTTGTCAATTTTATGAAATTTATTCTAAATTAACTATATATCCCACCTCTCCTGATCCTTTTCCTATTTTTCAAAATTCCGTTCCATTTTTATTATCACTGGTTTCCCCGTTTTATAATAAAAATACAAACATACAATGAATATATAACTTGACATTGGCAAATACACAAGCCGTGTGATGCTATTAAAAAAAAAAAAAAAAAAAAAAAATAAATATTGATGAATTTCGTTTCGTAAATAAATATTTGCTAGCGCAGATTACGTGCCTATTTCATGAAGTGAATATGCGAAGATAAACTTAATTTGACTGCGTTATTGATTTTGCTAATATGATATTTTAGTTGTAGAAGCTTCCTGCAATAATCAAATTAATATACCAACTGTGAGAGTGTGGACATATGGTGGATACATATGCGTTCTAGAACTTCTAGATTTATTCTACAATGGGAAGCTTAGATAGAGGCGTCCTGACAGGATTTATTTGTCGACTATGTTCTGAAATGCATCGTGTTGTAATTCACATTTACGGGGATGAAGGCACACGTCTCTGTATATCTGAGAAAATCAGTAGACACCTTACAATAAATGTAAGTACCTATGTATTTGTTATCTTATTCATATTGTTTTTGAGTAACAGCTGTTGATTTAGAAAAAATTGTGTGTAGGTGTCTAACGCACATATTACACTATCCTATTTGTAGGATCCTAACATTCCTAACTAGTAAATAGGAAGGAAGTGTAATCGTAGTAAAGCACTTATAACACTATCCTATTTTTGGGTTCCTATTTAGGATCACTCTAACTAGGAAGCAGCAAGCTAGTGATTACACTACACTATCTTCAATTCTAAATAGGACCCGGGACAGACGACTCGTAGCGATGCAACATTGTTCTTGAAAACATCAATGCTTGAAATCATCGATATCCAAACAACAAAGATTGATGTTAGAAAACATAGATAAAATATAACAAAACTTACGTCAGTGGTCTTCCAATGTTTTAAATTTTTTATTCTTTCAATCGATCACTCAACATAAAATATACTTTTTAATGAACATAAATGAGCTCCTTTATGTTCACTAAACTAAATCTGAACAGTTTTCAAGTCAATACCTTATAACTTCTATTTCTTTACTTCCAATCTCAAAAAGAAAACACATTTCAAATATGTACAAAGGCATTCTATTCTTTTAAGATTAATGTCAAAAATCACAAACATCAATATCGTTCATTCCGTTTGTGGTACTAGGTGCACAGATCAGAGTAGCAAGGGATGCAAAATGATAATGACCCTCATTGACCAGTGATTTCAATTCAATAAACATGAATGCAAAAATTTGGTTTGAATTTTTTAATAATTTATTTTGAGCCGTAACTTTTTATAGAGTCTGTACCTGATGTAGTCTTTAACCCCTTCGGATGTATATACCCTTTCCGTTTCACCCAGTATATATAAAATTAGTGGCTTTGTGCAAAATTTCATATCTGTGGAGTGGTTTAGGTCTTAATAAACCAACGTCTGATATATTTAACAAAAAATCTCAAAAGCCTTCCCTCATCCCCCAATAAAAAATCATTATTTCACTGTCCAATTTCCTTCCTACTGACTAGAAACTGGCTCTCAAGTACAGAACAGCTGGTTGACAACACCATAACAATAATATTTTGATTACAGATATCTCGATCAGACCCACTTCCAAAAACAATTTGCAAAAACTGCTTAGAAAGATTGGAGAACCAACACAAGCTGATGATGGTAATGGAACATGCCAAAAATGTGTTGAAAGCACAACGTGGAGGTAGATTACGCAATTGCCATTTGGGTCAGTGTAACAATAACAACTCTGATGATCCACCTTTATCAAATTAATATTTTTTCTTGAATGCATTGGGATTGAAAAGGCACTTTAAATTGACATACCTATTTAAAATTCACATGCTCAGATTTTAGTACCTAGGGGTAAGCATTGAAATGTTGTTAAACTTTTCATAATTAGTATTTTGTTATTCTATTACTTAAAAATAATTATAATAAACTACTAAACTAAATTCTATGTGAAATATATTATGTTCAAGATGAGTTGTTGTGATAAAAGATGGCATAGTCTTAAATTAGATGGGAATGGGCAAAGGAGAAACAAGTGCCATTTTTGAGAAAAAACCATAAATGAGTAAAAGATGAGAAGACAGAACTTAAAGGGGTACCTACATTAAGTTTTAATATGTAGTCTAGATATTTATATAAAAAATAATATCCTTTCCCAGTATATTAAAGTATACCATTTTTTTTTATTTGTTGTTTTACCTACTGTAAATTGTAAAATACCTATTTGTTTTTTGTAAGTGTAAGGGTTTATTCACACTAGGGCATGTAATATTGGAAGGTACTCAATTCCGATATTGATTTCCAATAATGTATCTCAATATCGGAATTAGAAATTTTCATTATAAATTGCTCTTTTTAACCGACTTCAAGAAAAGGAGGAGGTTCTCAATTCGGATGTTTATAATTTTTTTTTTTATGTATGTTCGGTCATAACTCCGTCATATATTGACGGATTTGCAAAATTCTTTTTTTTGTTCGAAAGGGGTTTATTCCGAAATGGTGCCATATAAATTTCATATGGATTCATTCCACCCATTTTCTTTATAAGATGTGCTAGCTCACTGGCATGTCCATTAACTGTAATCTTCAACAGACTTTTTACTAACGGCTACTTTCCCTCCATCTGGAAAACGGCCCTAATCGTGCCAATACACAAAAAAGGCCTTAAAACCTCAATAGAGAACTATCGACCGATCTCTCTGTTAAATGTACTAGGTAAGTTATTGGAGAGGGTTGCTCATAATATTTTATATCCATACTTAGCTCGCTTTATTCCTCCCCAGCAACATGGTTTTGTTAAAGGTCGTTCCACCAATACAAAGGGGTTAGAACCTTTGTGGCATAGGTAGCCGCCGCCATTTTAGTTTTTTTTCAATGTCGCGGCGCACGATGAAACTGGTATATATGGGTAGAGGACACTTATACAAACAAAAAATGTTAATCAATATGGTGGCCTAAAGTGTCACGTTTCCGAGATATTTGGAGGTAAAGATCGCCATATGAGAATTACGACAATCATTAAAAATTAACTTATTACGTGTTTATATGCATTCGATTGTATTCAAATAATAGTTCCCAGGTTGATTTATCAATTTTTTAGTAGAGTTAAACTAGGACCACGAAAAACAATATTTTTAATTACTTTCCTACTAAACAGCATCGTAATATTCGCTATGAACCACAATGTTGTCAAAGTAGCTCGGAACGTGACTTGTTTTCCATCTTGTCATTATTATACAAACAAAAATGACAATACTTGTCCTAAAATCTCATGTTACCAAGTCAATTGGAACTAAAGATCGCTAAGTAATGCTCCCTGGGCGCCCGACGACATATCACTTGCAGTGGAGGTACAAACTTATCATAATCGGGATTATACCTTCATAAAACTGTGCGGTAATGTAAAGTAAAAAGCACAAATGGGTAATAAGCTGCATTAAGATACTAAAAGCGGTGCAATAAATGTTACTTTACGAGCGAGTGTGTTGAAAATAAATAAAAAACCCGGTCCCGCGGCCGGCCCGACCCTACCTAATAAAACTTCCAGCTAAATGAAAGTCCCGTCTTCGTCAAAGACTGCTCACGTGCACACAATGCCCAAAAAGGGCGATAGATCAGACCCGATGAATTACAGGCCTATTGCCATCACCTCCCATTCTATTCAATGTCATAGAGTGATCAACACGCAGCTCTTGAGATACCTAGAGGACCACGATTTGTTGAGTGACCGACAATATGGCTTCCACCATGTGATGTGTCTGTATACACTAGAAGGTCACCAGCCGAGTGGTCACTCGCCATCGAGAGTCAAGGTGGCGAAGGCGTTCGATCGGGTCTGCAACTGGGGTCTTCTAACGAAGTTACCAGCATATGGGTTTCCCGAGGGACTATGCAAATGGGTCGCCGATTTTTGTCCAGCAGATGCATACGAGGTGAGAGACATAAATGCTGGCATCCCGCAAAGGTCTGTACTGTCCCAAACACTGTTCCTGCTGCATATCAATGAAATGCTGTCTATTGACGGCATTCATTGTATTGAGGACACTCATTGCAAATATTCCCCATTTCGTGGTGGAGAAAAGCCGCGAACGGCTTGTGTAGAAATCAAGAGCACACTAACTAGTGTCTCCGATTACGGTCGACTAAACCTAGTCCATTTCAACCCCACTAAGACTCAAGTCTGCGCGTTCACCGCTAAGAAAACCCCATTTGCTGTGACTTCACGATTCCAGAAAACGAACATCAGTGAAAGCATCGGGATCCTCGGCATCGACATTTCTAACGACGTCAATAGGCCGTCTAGAAGACAAGGTTAAGCTAGCATCCAAAAAACTCGAAGTGCTGAACAGAGCGACGCAGTACTTAACATCGGGGCAAAGGCTGCAACTTAACAAGTCGCAAGTCCGGCCTTATATGGAGTACTGCTCTTTCCTGGATACCAGTTTGGGCCTTTAGACTCGGTTCAGCGACGTGCTATTAGAATTGTCGACGGTCCCCAGCTCACAAGCGGCTTAGGGCCCCTCAATCTGAGGAGAGATTTTGCCTCCTTATGTGTGTTCTACCGCTTGTACAACGGACAGTGTTCTGTAGAATTGTTTAACCTGATGCCCACGGCTACCTTCTACCATCGCAAGTCTCGCCATTGACGGGGAGTCCATCCTCACACATTGGAACCAAAATAGTTTCGAACTATGCGGTCTGAAAGGAGCTTTCTTCCGCGGACGCTTAGACTATGGAATGAGCTCCCGCCGTGGTTTTCCCAACGGAGTACAGCGTGGGGTTCCTTAAAAAAGGGTGAAGAGATTTCTGTAGGGTCGGCAATGCACGAGATACCCCTGGTGTTGCAAGCGTCCATAGGCTACGGTAACCGCTTACCCACGGAGGAAAGAATGAAGCCTTCTTTCTTTCCTCCGTGCGCTTACCGCTTAGGCGGGCCGTATATATGTTTGTTTGCTACCTAAGTAATTTTTAAAAATCCTTTTATTTAAAGGTTTGAGGTCACGGCTTGTTTCTATTATGTGTATTATTTTATTTTTAAAACCGTGATGCAATGATTATTTGACCACAGTTTATTGCTTGAAAACAATAACATAAATTGTACTTAATCAACTTTAAACTATTGTCATTCTTCTCATATTATTTATACATCGATATTCCAAAATCTCGGTATCATTATATTTTAAGACAAGTATTGTCATTTTTGTTTAATAACGAAGACATAGAAAACAAGTTAACCACTACGATCCGAGCTACTTGACACCATTGTGTTTCATTGCGAATATAGCGATGCGGTTTAGTAGGTAACCAATTAATGAATATTGTTTTTTCGTGTTATTTGTTTTGCTATATTCTAATAAAAAGCTAAATCAACCTGGGAACTATTATTTGAATACAATCTAATGCATATAAACACGTAATAAGTTTATTTTTAATGATTGTCGTTATTCTCATATGGCGATCTTTACCTCCAAATATCTCGGAAACGTGACACTTTAGGTCACCATATTGCTTAACATTTTTTGTTTGTATAAATAAGTGTCCTCTACCCAAATATACCACTTACACCGTGCGCCGCCACATTGAAAAAAAATCAAAATGGCGGCGGGTGGTTATGCCAGCTCCCATACAAAAAAGTTCGTACCCCTTTGGCTGTCTTTATGAATGACGTACTGCATGGTATGGATGGAGCAGGTCAGGTTGATGTGGTCTACACGGATTTTGAAAAAGCTTTCGACCGGGTGGACCTCATAATCCTACTGCGCAAACTCCAGGAACTAGGTATAGGCGGAAACTTACTTAGATGGGTGGAGTCCTACCTGAAAAAACGCAGTCAGGCAGTTGTCGTCGGTGGTTTCCGTTCTAACTTCATAACCATCACCTCGGGGGTACCCCAAGGCTCGATAATGGCTCCTTTATTGTACGCATCCTATTTATATAATATCACGAAGTGTTTTCACCACTCGAATTTCCTTCTGTATGCAGATGATACAAAAATATATCACAATATTAAGAGTATGCAAGACTGCGAGAGTCTACAGGAGGATCTCGGTCGTCTTCATCAATATTATATAGATAATCGTATAAATGTTAACATTAATAAATGCACGTTTATCACTTTTACGCGTAAAAGGCAAGCCGTTACTTTTAATTACCACTTCGATAATGTTTCCATCCAACAAACTAAACATTTTCAAATCATATCGATCACATAGTTAATAAAGCGTACAAAAACCTTGGTTTCATAGTGCGAGTGTGCAAGGCGTTCTCAGACATAGACTGCTTAAAACTACTTTACTTTACATATATCCGCAGTGTACTGGAATACTGCAGTAACATTTGGAATCCTCACTACATGATATATAAACAGAATATTGAACAAATACAATCCAAATTCCTGAAACATCTCAATTTCCGTACATACTATAAAGCCAGCGACTATGCGACTGCATGCAAGCATCACCACCTCATGTCTCTTGAAGACAGGCGTACCCTACTGGACATGCTGTTCCTGCATAATGTGTGTAGTGGCAGTATTGAAAGCACTGCTTTGTCATCCCTCTTTCTCCAACTTAAAGTGCCGTCAAAACGAACTAGACATACTAGTTTATTTCACACACCACATAGTCATACTAACTACGCTTACAACTCTGTTATAAGTAGGACATTACGTACATATAATAAGGACTTTGACTCTGTGGATGTTTTCCACTGTCCTAAAACATGTTTCAAAAAGTACATTACGAACATAATAAATAAAAGTGGCTAAATATAAAATATAATATAATATATATATTAAAAACATACATACGAAAACTCATTCATTCATACACACATTCATACTCACTCACATACACACTCCTACACGTCCACACCTCCACCCACACACAGTCATACTGTATTATATTATTATTATTATTTTTTATGTTTTCAATTTTGTGTCCTATAAATACTCTGCTCATCGGGCACATACTGGTATCTTTCTTACTTTAAATTATAAGATAAGGTAATATATTGTTAATCCTTAATTGGCTGTAAGTTATATTTAATTAGATAATATATTAGTTTTTAAGAGCTGTGGATTATATAACAAATAAATAAAATAAAAAAAATATGGATGAAACTAAAAATTCAAAAATAAATTAACTTTTTTACAAAAAATATATCGCCTTCAAAGTACACTAAAAAGTATGAAATAACTCTTATCTGACACTGTTTTGAAGTGAGCGAAATCGCATGACGTGTTCTATAGAAAATATTTCGCTGACTTCAAAACAGTGTCAGATAAGAGTTATTTCATACTTTTTAGTGTACTTTGAAGGCGGTTTATTTTTTGTTAAAAAGTTTATTTTTCATTACAAATTGCACATATTCCTTATAAACTTCACATAGTTATCAATCTATACTAATATTATAATGTGGTTTTGTTTTCAATCGCATGACGTGTTCTATAGAAAATATTTCGCTGACTTCAAAACAGTGTCAGATAAGAGTTATTTCATACTTTTTAGGGTACATTCCGAAATGGATAATATCGATCACAGCAATAATTTGCGTACCGAATTAGATATCACGCTTATGACAGCTGAGAACTATCAACAATTCGGAACGCCCGTTATCGCGCTCACAGTATTCAAAACAGAACATTTGAGAATTTAATTAAAATCTGAATTATTAATGCGCTAGGACTCCTATCTTTTATAAGTTGACTGGCAAAAAGGAATATCTGCTTCTTTTATTATTTTTTTCTCATAAAATCATAAAAAGTATCTTTGCCAAATAGAAAATCAAGAATCTTATTAGATTTTTGCCGTCACTTTTGACAGCGCTCACGTTGATATCAGTTTAGGGCATGGTCGGTGTGAGCGCAAGATGGCGCATGTCATGACGTCATCTATGACGTTTCACGGGACATCGTAAACTGTCATTATTCAATTCGGTACGGGTTTAAGCACGCTCAAATCGATTACAGCGATTACAGCGGTAATTCGGAATGCAGCCTTAGTGTACTTTGAAGGCGGTTTATTTTTTGTTAAAAAGTTTATTTTTCATTACAAATTGCACATATTCCTTATAAACTTCACATAGTTATCAATCTATACTAATATTATAATGTGGTTTTGTTTTGTTTGGTTAAACGCGCTAATCTGTGAAACTACCAGTCGGATTCGTTTTTCTTTTTCACTAATAGGAAGCTAAATTATCCTCGAGTATAATAGGCTACTTTTTATTCCGGGAACGCAGGTGAAACCTCGGGGGACAGCTAAATACAGTATGGCATATAGTTAAATATAATATAATAACTAACCGACTGCGTAAAACGAAAAAATAACTGAAAAGAGAAAGAAGATATGGTACTGCCCGGCGCGACTTCGTTCGCGTGGTGCTACCCTTCCCTGTGGTGCTGCTCTACCCTACCCTATCCTAACCTACCCTACGGGTATGAAAAATAGTTTACGTCCTATTCTCAGTCCTACTGAATATACACACATTTCATAAGAATCGGTCAAGCCGTTAAGCCGTTTCGGAGGAGTTTTTTTTACAAACTGTGAAACACACTCAAAGAGAATATAACGCTTCGCTAGAATGAGGACCGGAGCGTAACAATGACACTTTTTGGGTTCCGTAGCCAAATGGAAAAAACGAAACCCTCAACGTTCGTCTTGTCCGATCGTTGCGCGAGTTGCGCGGTCCCTGCATTGTGACGTCATCGTCATTGTACAAGCGGGAGGGAGCGTTTTAATTAAGCCGTTTTTAAAACTTTAATAACTTCGTCATTTGTTGATTGTTGAGTAATAATTTTAAAAACAGCTCAGAAATGTTATGTGCTTCCTGTATGAAATGTTTGTGTAGTAATCAAAAAGTTAACATTTTGGTATGTGAATGATCCTCATTATGCGGGCACTTCATTTCTTGACATTGACTCCCCTGCCATACGGCCCGTACCTTATTTATCTATTCCGTGGGCCCGTACCCCAGTGACGCCTACATCGCATAAGGTGCTGCCTAGCTAGCCGAGCAGGACGAGCGGCTACCACGCAACCTTTTTCTAAAACATACATTTTTAAACTCGTGATATCTTTCGAATTGAATAATTCAAAAAGTTATATAAAGGTATTCAAGCAGTCTTGAATAAGAAGCAATTTATTTTGATAAAGATTAATACCAAGATACAAATAAAGCGTCTTTTCTAGCAGCGGCATTTCAATATTTTTTTAAAATAAAAGAGCACTTAAAGTGGCATAACTTTAATAGTTAGACTGTCCCGAAACTTTTTGTAAATAATTATGTGTTCTGCAAAGTCGTAGTACATTATTTTATTCTATCATCAATAGTTTTCGCAGCGCACGGGATGTAAAGGATATTTTAGGTATTTTTTTTACACCTTGGATTACATTAATGCAGTTTTAGTAAGGATCGCATTTTTTTTTTGAAAATATAATATAGCCTATGTCACCCGGGGATAGTGTAGCTTCCCAACAGTGAAAGAATTTTTCAAATCGGTTCAGTATTTTCGAAGCCTATTGAATATTATTATCTCTTTATTTAATTAGTTTCTTAAAATTATTATTTTTTATAACATTAATATTCAAAATAAAAAATAATGTAAAAAACCTAATCCTATGTATAACCCCTAAATAAATATGATTAACTTTTTTGCAATACTTTTACAAAATCTAAAAATTTTATAAAAAAAAACCCTAATCCTAGCGTGCCGCCGGCAGCGGGGTAGGGCCCAAGCTGCCGGTGGTTAGGGCTGCAGAGAGAGGAATCTCCTGACGATGCGCGCCGTGTCCATGAGTACCGCTTTCTGTATCTGATCTTTGATCCAACCATCCAGCGAGAGCCTCTCAAGATGTTGGTCGAGACTCTTCGCTATGAGACCGTTCGCCGAAACAACTATCGGGAAAATTATCGTCGATTCAACATCCCACATGGCGGTCACCTCGTGATCCAAGTCAAATAATATTATTATTGTATCTTTCCTTTTGGAATTTCACGGTCCGAGGACCGGTCCTTTCGGAAGGCGTGCATGGGGATACAGATCCAACACGTAGAGGCCCCTTTAAGATACTTTAATGTGTTGGGATATGTACACTAAGCGGGTTCTATCTCTGCCCGCACTATTGAAAAGATACGGCCAAAGACAGCACCCGCGAAGTGCAAGGACTATTGCAGAAAAGAAGGGAACTATACTGGGTCTATGGAAGGAGCTTGCTGGACTGCTTGCTGGGCTATTGATTACTGAGAAAAACAAGCTCTTTAATCTCTAGAATTTTAAATATAACTTGAATTTTATAAAGTATTGCAGTCGGGGACAAACCAATATATTAAGTATGTATTTTTTTGTAATATTTGCTTTTCCCCGACTGCAATACTTTATAAAACTCAAGTTATATTCAAAATTCTATAGATTAAAGAGCTTGTATTTACCCGACTGACCCGGAAGGAGGGTTATGTTTTTGGAGTGTATGTATGTAAGTATGTCTATTTCTTTGTGCCGCTCTGCAGTCTATACGGCTTGATGGATTTAAACATATGAGGTGTCGTTAGATTCGTCTTAACTGGGGGAGTGTCATAGGGTATATTATTTTTATATGGCGTCATCGAATAAAAAAAGGGGGGGGGGGGGGTATTCAAAACAAAAATGTCGTTATTATAACAATATGTGTATCAAATGAAAGCTTGTAAACAGCCCTTTACATATATGTATATATTATAATACTTTTATGCAACCATTTCGCCGTAAACTGCAAAAAACCACGTTTAATGCAAGGGGAGACTGAGCGGTTACCGTACGTAACTCACAGAGTTGCGATGGTTGTTGCTAGCGTTAGTTTACCGTACCGCTCATTTACTTACTAATACATACAACTCATTAATTAGTTTATACTAAAATGTCTGAAATAAATTAAATTATTAAAAGAAACAAAAAACCCGACTACTGCGTAAAACAAACATTAACTGAAAAGAGCAAAACAAGCTCTTTAATCTATAGAATTTTGAATATAACTTGAATGTTGAATAAGGTATTGCAGTCGGGGATAAACAAATATTACAAAAAAATACATATTTTGATTATTGGTTTATCCCCGACTGCAATACCTTATAGCATTCAAGTTATATCGCGGAACTCTTAAAAAAATTACAGAAAATCAGCCGCGATTGCTGCTATCGCATAAATATGCATTGTTTACGCAATCACACTACGAAACATCAGGCCTGTACACTCGAAAGGGTTACGCAGATGTATTCAGTATATAATTAAACTAAAAATTCAAAAATAAATTAACTTTTTAACAAAAAAATAAACCGCCTTCAAAGTACAATAAAAAGTATAAAATAACTCTTATCTGACACTGTTTTGAAGTCAGCGAAATATTTTCTATAGAACACGTCATGCGATTTCGCTCACTTCAAAACAGTGTCAGATAAGAGTTATTTTATACTTTTTATTGTACTTTGAAGGCGGTTTATTTTTGTCCTTTTATTTATACTTATAAATACTGCCTCGCTCTGTTGAGCACTCCGAGCTTTTTGGTTGCCAGCTTAACCATGTCTTCTAAATAACTTCGGAAGTTTCGGAACAAAACATCGCTAGAAATGTCGACGCCAAGGGTCTCGATGTTTTTACTGATGTTCAAGGACGTGTTCTGGAATTGTCGGGCCACAGCAAATAGGGTTATCTTAGCGGTGAACGCGCAGGCTTGAGGCTTGAGTGGGGTTGAAATGGTCTAGGTTTAGTCGGACCCAATCGGAGACACTCGATTTCAGAAACATGCCGTTCGCAGATTTCCTCTACCTCGGAACGAGGGATATTAGCACGGCCCGTGTAATGAATGAGCGTCCCCTGTACATAACAATTGAATGCCGTGTATATACAGCTTATCATTGATATGCAGTAGGAACAGTGTTGAGGACATGTATGTACAACTATGTATGTACGTACTTACTCATGGTAACTGTGCTAGTCCGCTTCTCTACTGTATTTTTAACTACTTCTTTTAATATCTGTGAAGACTTTTAATTAGACTTCCATTTCTATCTATTAATATATTTGCAAGCCCGTATGCTGGTAACTTCGTTAGAAGACCCCGGTGCCAGACACCGAACGAAAACGAACGCGAAAGCCATATTGTCGGTCGCTCAACAAATCGTGATCCTTCATTGATCTCAAGAGTTGCGTTGATCACTCGCTCCATGATTTTGGAGGGAGGCGATGGCGATAGGCCTGTAATTCGACGGGTCTAATCTATCGCCCTTTTTGGGCACTGGGTCCACGTGGGCTGTCTTCCACGAAGACGGAACTTTTATTTTGGTGAAGGAAAGTGCGAAAATACGCGCCAGTACAGGACACAATTCAGTCAGGAGCACACCGCTTCAGCACCACTGCCACTTTAACGATAACTAGGTATAATCTCTCTTCACAAATCCTTATCATTATACTTAAAATTAATTGCTGTTAATCGGATGATTTGACTTAGCGTAGACTGAAGCGTTAATAATATAGGCTAGATTCCTGAAAAAATCTGTTTAGTCTGTCATTTACATTACCTACCAAAAAATATTAGACGCATGATCCAAGAAAATTAGACGTATTTTTTCTTTTGACACAGCACTCTTAAGACATAAACGAATCTATTTATGCCAATATTAAATTGGCATAAATAGATTCGTTTATGTCTTAAGAGTGCGTACCAAGCCAGAAAAATATGGCAATGTCAGATGAAACAAACTTATGTCTAATCTTCGCGTGGAGATGAGATGGAGATAGCGTGCTTCGCGGGACAAAAATGAACTAAACGCTTTTTATCTAAATAACTCGTAAAGTATAGAATATTTTAAAAAATCGTTAGTGGCAGCGCCCTAGGTCGAGGAAATTTCATTCCATTATGTTTTTGCTCAGATAGAACCCTCGCGTATATAATGAAAATACCCATATAAAAATATTTTTTCATTTAAATGCTATTTACTTGGGTAAATTTCAATTCTAAGATTGTTATTTTGCTTTATACGCAGTCTTAATACGCACTGCAGCTACTGAAACAGTACTAGCTGCGTATCACGGGTATGTCTCCTCTCTCTTGAAATATGGATTACCTACTAATATTCGGTAATAGCGTAGACATAAACAAAGCATTTATCACCCAGAAAAAATGTGTCCGAGTAATCTGCGGAGTTCCACCGTGATTAACATGTAGGCTACTATTTAAAAAACTTTATATAATGCTATATTAGCTTGTATTTACATTGCTGAAGTGTGTAAATTTGTGAACATTGCCATTAATTAAGTTTAACGTTCTGATCCGAAAATGGCTCTTGTTCCTTAGTTTTTATTCCATTACTGAATACTTTACACAATGCAAGAAACATGGTAGCCATTTTAGATTATATTGTTAGTTATATTATTTTTGACATATTATTATCATATCCAACATGTTATAGATTAATGAACTATTCCAGAATATTGTTATTAAATTTAAAGTTGTATTTTTAAATTTTTGCATGCCTATGTATGATGGCTCGTGTGGCCACTCAATATTATTTTTGAACATCCTCTGTACCTACACATGATTGCAATGATAGATAAGTATGGTTTGTTGAAGATTCACGTGACGTCACGTTATGGTACACTTTTTAGTCAAAAGTGACGTCACGAGCCCCCGCACTTGACCTTTGTAAATGTTTAAGCAAAAAATACGGGTCCAATATTTTTACCCACGACGGACGGAACGAAACGAAGGCGGTATAATGCGTTTGGGGCAGTGTTGGGCAAATTTTAATTGAATTTACAATTAAAGATTAACAATTGATTAATTGTTAATTGTCACCATAACAACTAACAATTGATCAACTGTAATTGTGGAAATTACAATTAACAATTGATTAATTGTTAATTGTAGTGGTAGCAATTAATAATTAATCAATTGTTAATTGTGATTTGCAACAGTTAACAATTAATAAATTGTCAATTAATTTTACGAATTTTAATTAAAAACTAACAATTAAAAAGTACGTGTCTGGTGCGTGACTGCGTGGACTGGTATGGTATAACAAAATTTGTAAGTAAGATACTGAAATACGCATGTTAGTTACAAATAAAACACTGATATTAATAATCATCAATGATTTTAATTAAACCTGATTAGACAGATTATCAATGCTTATAATAGTTTAGGTTGCATTTTAAAACGACTCTCTTTTCGAACATACTGTCGGTCAATGTGTGACTCTTCGGCAGATTTGTCATTGTCGCAAAAGAGAAAAGCCGTTCAACTGCAGCTGACGATGGTAAAGGTGTGTTATATTTAATGAACGCACCAATAACCTAAGTATGTATTTTTTTGTAATATTTGTTTATCCCCGACTGCAATACCTTATACAATTCAAGTTATATTCAAACTAGCTGTCCCCCGCGGTTTCACCCGCGTTCCCGGGATAAAAAGTAGCCTATGTCCTTCTCCATACCATAGGCTATATGCATGCCAAATTTCATCGCGATCGGTTCAGCGGTTTAAGCGGGAAAGCGTAACAGACAGACAAACAGAGTTACTTTCGCATTTATAATATTCGTTAGGATTCTATAGATTTAAGAGTTTGTTTTTCTCTTTTCAGTTATTTTGTGTTGTATGCAGTCGGGTTTTTTGTTTCTTTTAATAATTTAATTTATATCAGACTTTTTAGTTTCACTATAGAATGAGTTGTTCAGTTAAGTATTACTAAGTAAATGAGCGGTAAGGTAAAATAAGGCCGACAACCATCGCAACTCTGTGAGTTACGTACGGTAACCGCTCAGTAGTCTCAGTGCGTAGGTACCTACTGTCCTTGCATTAACAATATATAAATATATGGAATGGGCTGTTCACAAGCTTTCATTTGTTACCCATATTGTTATAATAACGAATTTTTGTTTTTAAAACCCGCCTCCCCCTCTTTTGTAATTCGTAGAAGCCATATAAAAATAATATACCCTATGACACTCCCACAGTTAAGACGAATCTAACGACACCTCATATGCTTAAATCCATCAAGCCGTTTAAGCTGCAGAGCGTGCCAAAGAAATAGACATACATACACTCGAAAAACATAACCCTCTTTCCGGGTCAGTCGGGTAAAAACATTGCACAAATGAAAAACATACCAATATTAAAAATTTTATCAATAAGTAGTATTGAGTTTAGTAAATTAATTGTTAGTTTTAATTGTAAAATTAAAAAAGTTAATTGCCATACATTAATCCAAATAATTTAATTGCAATATGCAATTAAACGTTTAATTGCAATTAATTTAATCACAATTAATTTTTTAGACAATTAACGAGTTGATTGAAAAATTAATTGATTAATACCCAACACTGGTTTGGGGTTAGAGGTTGTTGGGTTTGTGTGTGAGTGTTTGTGTGTAGGTATGTCTGTTACCATTTTCCTCTAAATTGGTGGATTTTTGCAATGAATAGTTATCACTTCAGAGCAGGTTCTTAAACATGTTTTATAGCTGTAGGGTCGTCAGCGCTTGAGGGCTTCACGGAAACTATTCATCCGATTTCTATACTTACGGTTTTTTTCGTATATGTGTCACATCAGCAGGTTTCTAGACATCTTTACAGCTGTAGATTGCCAGGGAACGCTGCAGCAGGTAGGGTGGTTGGTGCTTGAGAGCTTCTAGGAAACGATTCAACCACATACAACTTACTAATCTTTGATTCAACCGTTTTGCTCGTTACTTACCTAATTGTACAAACATAACTACATAAACATTCTAGGGATGTCGATAGTGACTTTAGTACCTAACCTACTGTCTAAAAAGTTTAAAGTAAAAAGCAAAATTCTTGAGATCTCGAATCTTTTCATTTGTTACATTGTGTTACGAATGTTATTTGTATAATACATCGATACATTATTATAAAATGAGCCATATTGTGTTGTAGCATGATTAGCCGTTCTTAATCGATCGGTAAAGTTAAGCTACCTCTGTCGTGGTCGGTACCTGAGTGAGTGACCGCTTAGTGGTAGTGTTTTTTTTTTTTTTTTTTTTACTTTTTATAGATCTGTGTTTGACTGCAATCTCACCATGGTAAGTGATGATGCGGCCGAAGGTGGTAAGCACACACAGCCTAGAAGGAACTGGCTCTCAAGTGCAGCTATCGGAACACATCGAAAGGTGCTTGGCGACAGATTTTCGACTTGAGGGTGGTAGCCAGCCAGGTGGGTACTACAAAGTACCCTACCACCGTGCAAAATTATCATTATATTTTATATCTATCTGGGTATTTCAAATCGAGCGTTTCTGTGCTTCGGAAGGCACGTAAAGCCGTTGGTCCCGCTATCACTTAATATGTGATAGTCGTTAAGCTAGTTGGATGCCTCCTAGGCGGCTTGAAAAATTTCAACAGTAGATTGACCAGTAGCCTACCTCCACCAATCCGCAGTGCGCACGCGTGGTGGAGTATCGCCCAGTCCCTTTCACCCTCATTTGTGAAAGGAGGCCTGTGCTCAGCAGTGGGACATTATAGGCTGATAATGATGATGATGATGATTTTATCCAATAAAGTTTAATCCATGTGCACCAGTGAAGTGAAATGAAATGAATTTTGTGAATCGAGAATTTCCAAGTTGTCTCAAAAAGTCCGTGAAGAGTTTTAGTACAATTACCATCATCAGCATGACTTTTATGGACGGTGACTGACTGAGGACTAAAGTGATTTATTGTGACTGGAAATTATATATAACTCGACACTGGCAGAAATAAGTCCTAATTTGGATTAGGTTGCCAAACTTAAAACTAAGAAAGAAGAAGACTTGAGTTTTTATTTTCATAAATTAGTGTATTTTGAGTTTTATTGCATATTATCGGTGGTATTTTATACAATAAAGATGTGCTATTGAACCAACCATGTGCACCAGTGAATTGAAATGAAATGGATCATGTGTACGTGTACCTCGTGACTTTTCAAGTTGTCTCAAGAAGTTCGTGAAAAGTTTTAGTACAACCGCCATTGTACTAAAACATGACTTTTATAGACGGTGCCTGACTGAGGACTATGTGAAAGTGATTTATTGTGACTAGAACTTATAACTGGAAAATGGCAAAATACACAAGCCGTGTGACGCCGACATATAAAAAAAAAGAAAAGGAAAGAACGCTGTCCTGTCATGTGTCCGTATTTTGGTATTTTCGACACGGGGTATGTATGTTAACAACGCAACGAGTGAAAAATTTTCCGGCCGTGATGAGCCTTTTTGATGAGTAACGGCATTATATTTCTTTCTTTCATTAAAAACTACTATCATAATATACTAGGTACATTGCGAGAATCGGATCGTTAGTGGTCAAATTAAACAAAAATACGATTATTTTATCCATAATTTTTAACTAATTTAAGTGTATTAACATAAAATTATAAAAATTGCTTTAGATAATTTACATATGTTTACTAAGAAAGTGATGGAAACAATATTATTACACATTCCCACTAACTAATAATTTCTCAATTCTTGAACTATTTTTTTGTATCATAATCTTGAGATCATTAATTTTATCATGTTTCTCCTTTACATCTGCATCTATTTGCTTTAGTTTTGCATGAAGTGGTATCAGTGAATCTTCGTTGACTCTGTAATCATAGTGTTTATTAGTAATTAAAGATTAGAGTAGGTCCTATAATAAAATAAAATTGCCAAGTGAGGCCGGTCGGGGTCTCAGGTGCCTGAGTCTGACGAATGTCATACGTACATTGTGTAGGTATACCATGAATTTACTGTGGTAACGAAATAGATACTCGCTAGCGACCATTGAGCTATTATTTAGTCATAATAGCTCAGTGCTAGCGACCATGGTGAAATATGTTGTATATAATTGGACTATTTTACAAAAACCTTTAACCGACTTCAAAGTACACTAAGAAGTAATCAAATCCTGATCTGACAAATCGGTTAATAAATGACGGAGTTATGAGGTAAGAAACATAAAAAAAAGCATTCGAATTGAGAACCTCCTCCTTTTTTACAGGCCAGTTGGCGCAGTTGGTTAAGGTTCACCTTACGCGCCGCAGGTCGTGGGTTCCATTCCCACACAGGACATGCATTTGTGTGCATGAACATGTCTGTATGTCCTGAGTCTGGGTGTTATTATGTATATTAAGTATGTATTTACGAACAAAAAGTATTATATGTATTATATCAGTTATCTGGTTTCCATAGTACAAGCTGTGCTTAGTTTGGGATCAGATGACCGTGTGTGAGAAATGTCCCAGGATATTATTATATTATTTTTGAAGTCGGTTAAAAATAGGGGAAGTCCGGGCATAGTGAATAGCCTAGGCAAAGCGAATACCCTTACTTCTTCAAAATGATGCGTCTGAGTACGCCCACTTCATGGCACAAGGTTTCTCCCCTACTCTTCAATCATAATAGAAACAGACCTATGGCCATGCCACGCGCCGTTCGAGAAATAGAAAAAAAAAACAAAAATTTATAATCTGTTACCATATTACAAGGTATGAATTTTTATAATTACCTACTTATGGATTTCAATTTAGTCTACTCCCGCAGTGCAACACCTGTAAGGTTACCGTTAGGTTATATTTATCTCTATGCCTGTAAGCAATGCAATGCAGTCACGAGATATGCACAGTTTGCGAAGGAGATGGCATATTTATTTGTGAAAGCTGCACTGATAAGTGATTAGTTCTCATATTCGACATTGATATTATTCTTCTAAAATTATGTTTTGACTTATATTCTTTGGTTATTGTTCATTAAATGACCGTGTGTTCACTTTGCCCAATGGTCTTGTTCACTTTACCCGTAGAGTTGGGCAAAGCGGATAGCGGTACCAATTTCAATACTATTAACATTTCCGAGTTTGAATATATTGAGATAACGTATATACGTATTGAGATAACGTAATTTTTGTTGATTATATTAAAAAATGTAATAAAGACTAATTCATACTCGGTCACTATCTATCTATTAATAATTTTAGGAAAAACAATTTCAAAATTTTGTAATAACATCTGTTTTTTTTTTGTAATTTTATCAATTTTATCTGTTTTATTGTTTTTTGTTTTATTTGCTTTATTTTTGTAATTTGATGTTTTTATTTTATTTTTTGGAAAGTATTAATATTTTAAACATGTTGTGTTTGCTTTTATATAACAATAAATTTAGTTTTAATTTAGAGTAAGTTTATATTGTTCTTGTATTAATTTACTGTTGCTAGCAAACCTTTAAATAAATAAACTATTTTATTTCTATGTCTATCGATTTTCTTCCCATAGGCTGACAAAGTTTAAGGTGTCCGCTTTTGCCCG
This sequence comes from Polyploca ridens, assembly GCA_951394255.1. NCBI lineage: Eukaryota > Metazoa > Arthropoda > Insecta > Lepidoptera > Drepanidae > Polyploca > Polyploca ridens. The sequence goes on from OX596262.1 coordinate 5,847,055, forward strand.
GATTTCCCCTACTATGATTCTAAAACTGTCCACTAGATACTCGAATTTTCATATGGTAATAATAATAATAAAGCATCGAATCTTCATACATAGGTACCTACCTAATTTTAACCATAGTCGCTATAGCCAGTATCGATTGAATTACCATAGCAAACTTATAGTAGGTAGGTAGTAATATAACGAAAAATACTGGTTAGGTTGGCAGTTCTTCTATATCTATGGTTGGCAGTGTATTGGTTTTGTTGTTGACTAAAAGTAAAACTAACGTCTTTTGTTTGAGGATTTCCTTGCTGACTTCTTCGTATATGTTCGCCCATTGGTACAGTTCTTGACGCATTACTTCAACGTCCTCTTGAATGTGGTCTAACAGCTTGCCCAAGGGATTTGCGACGCGCGACAGAGCTTGAATATTGAATTTTAATTGTTCTATTTCTTGATTTAATGCCTCTCTCGCTTTCTGCGCTCCAAACTGCCATTCCTAGAAAATTATAAATATTATACCTACGTACGCACGGCTACAGATCAAGCTATATATTTCCAATATAAGCTGACCTCGCATTGTACATTGTACAATCCTATACAATGCGAGATCAGCATATACTAGAACTATGAATGAATATAGAGCTTGATGTGTAGCCGTGTGTACATAATATACTACGTAGTATAACAATCCCATTGAGTATTATCGCCTTTTTTCTTGAATTATCTTGCTTTCCGCATACATCTCCATGTTACATTTACATACGCACGCCACTGGCGTAGCTTGCCCTCGACGGGCCTTGTCTCAAGTTGTTAGAGGCCCTTCTACCTGACTGCGGTGAAGCCCTAATGGAGGGTAAAGAGTTTTACGAATTTTTGCTTACACACGTTCGGAGCCCTGGGCCCCCGTATCTTTGATACGGCGGTAGCTACGCCCCTGACATATGCGACGATAATCCGATACGAAGCTATGCTATTTTTATGCAAGTCACGTCAAAATACCTTTCTTTTTATGCACATAAATGTGCACTCCCTCAATGTACTGCTATCATCTCGCGAAGATAGAACGCGCTAACTCGCCGTGGGAAGAGGGGCTTCCAGGCCGGGAATGTTCCTTGTCTCATTTGAAGTAACCAGTGGCGGCGGATCTCTGATTGGTACAGTAACTGTCGACCTGCTACCCAAATCCTACGGCAAGTTTAGCGCGAGCTGGCTTGGCGTGACGATTTTATTTCTTTGCTGGTGCGGCCCGTGACGTCTGGAGTCTTGGGCCGTGGGAACGCACTTTAGCATACCGCACTGACTGAAGACTTGAAGATATACCGTTACCGTACCTACCTTTTCAAACGGGACCCATTTGATTTAGTTTCTGTAACTGAATCTTCGTGGAAGTTACACGTATCCATCAACATTAGTTGGAAAACTTGCCATACAATACAGAGAACAGTGTTCTCAATCTTAACAATCATCATATGGATGTCGCAAATTATTTTTGTCTTTTTCATACTTGAGAATCCCTGGTGAGGTTTTTAAAGCTATCTAATCACCAACCTATCAGGCCCTTTGCACATTATAAGAAAATTTCTTGTGTCTTGTCAGACACAAGACATAAAATGTATGGGCGTGTCTGATCCGACATTTCTTGTAATATGCACGGTCTCATACTTATAACAACCAGTGCGACTGAATGTCTTATAAGACATGTCTGATTAGTCACAAAAAAAATTCTTATAATGTGCAACGGCGCTCACTGTTGCATGTTGTACAGTCGAGGACAAAAATAAGTATACACCACCAAGCCTCATAAAAAGTAGCCGTTCACATTATCATAGATATGGGAACATACAAAAGTTCAAAAATAAGTAAACACTTTTGGACAATTATGTATGTAAACAACAAGTTCAATAATATATATCCATGTATCAAATCATTAATTTGTGAACAATCAAAATACCATAAATATGTATTCATCATTATAGTCAAAAATATGTAAACTCATTGAAGTCTAGGCCTTCATGGAATTTAATTGAAAAACGGTAGGTATTTGAAAAAAGTTTTTAAAAAATCAATAATTTTGTGTTCGGACACGTTGGTAGTTTCGCGCTCGCGATGTTGTCAGCTCGTGCGCAAGCTGGCTGGCAACGTCGCCTACCGCATGATGTGATCAAGTCGTTGAGAAAGGTAAAGTTATTGTCGCTCCCTGTAACAGGGCACTCACTGAGCGATTTCAACAATTCGTCGTGCGTGATATATTCATTCATGATTATTATTTCAAATATTTTGAATTAGTAGATACGTAGCCGTAGCCGTGTTTGGGATTGTTTGAATTGTCGTGAGATGAACTTTGGCCATATATGGTTTTCAGAGCCTGATGATGGAGTAGGAGGGTGGACACTGGAACTCCATAACGGAGCAACGTATCCCAGCCATGTTTGGGGTTGTTGGAATTGTCGTGAGATGAACTTTGACCATATATGGTTTTCAGGGTCTGATGATGGAGTAGGAGGGTGGGCACTAGAACTCTATAGCGGAACAACGTATCCTAGCCGTGTTTGGGGTTGTTGGAGTTTTCGTGAAATGAACTTTGACCTTATATGGTTTTCAGGGTCTGTTGATGGAGAAGAACGGTAAGCACTGGAACTCCATAGTGGAGTTGAACTTTTTAAATACTGGTCCGATTGCTCTCAAAATTGATATTTGAGAGTCCTCGGAGTCGAAATACAAGTATCTTTTCTCAGAATTTTGAAAAAGTGTCCGCCATGTTGAACTTTTTAGATACTGGTCCGATTGCTCTCAAAATTGATATTTGAGAGTACTCGGTCACAAACAAGAATCTATTCTCAAAATTTTGAAAAAGTGTCCGTCATCTTTAACTTATTAGATACTGGTCTGATTGCTCTTAAAATCGATGTTTGAGAGTCCTCGGGGTCACAAAACAAGAATCTATCCTCAAAATTGTGAAAAAGTGTTCGCCATTTTGGACTTTTGAGATACTGGTCCGATTGCTCTTAAAATCGATATTTAAGAGTCCTCGGGGTCACAAAACAAGAATCTATTCTAAAAAGTTTGAAAAAGTGTCGGCCATATTGAACTTTTTAGATACTGGTCCGATTTCTCTCAAAATCGGTATTTGAGTGTCCTCGGGGTCACAAAACAAGAATCTTTTCTCAGAATTTTGAAAAAGTGTCCGCCATGTTGAACTTTTTAGATACTGGTCGGATTGCTCTCAAAATCGATATTTGAGAGTACTCGGGGTCACAAAACAAGAATCTATTCTCAAAATTTTGAAAAAGTGTCCACCATTTTGAACTTTTTAGATACTGATCTGATTTCTCTCAAAATCGGTATTTGAGTGTCCTCGGGGTTACAAAACAAGAATCTTTCCACAGAATTTTCAAAAAGTGTCCGCCATGTTGAACTTTTTAGATACTGGTCTGATTGCTCTCAAAATCGATATTTGAGTCCTCGGGGTCACAAAACAAGAATATATCCTCAAATTTTTGAAAAAGTTTTCGCCATTTTTGACTTTTGAGATACTGGTCTGATTGCTCTCAAAATCGATATTTGAGAGTCCTCGGGGTCACAAAACAAGAATCTATCCTCAATTTTTTTAAAAAGTGTACGCCATTTTTGACTTTTGAGATACTGGTCCGATTGCTCTCAAAATTTCAAAATCGATATTTGAGAGTCCTCGGGGTCACAAAACAAGAATCTATCCTCAAATTTTTGAAAAAGTGTTCGCCATTTTGGTCTTTTGAGATACTGGTCCGATTGCTCTCAAAATCGATATTTGAGAGTCCTCGGGGTCACAAAACAAGAATCTATTATCAAAATTTTCAAAAAGATTCTTGTTTTGTGACCCTGAGGACTCTCAAATATCGATTTTGAGAGCAATCCGACCAGTATCTAAAAAGTTCAACATGGCGGACACTTTTTCAAAATTCTGACGGGACGCGGACGCGCAGATCGCTCGACACCACACGACATTGCACCCGTGCGAAGACGGGGCGGGTCGCTAGTTCAAATTAAAAGTGTAATTTATGAAACAAATGACACGCAAATGACGTCATGCCCTGTTCTAAAGACATCACAAGACGTAAATATTTAATAATGTGTGCAGCGATATATACAGGGCGAATTTTTATTTCTAGCCAGTGTGGGCAACTTCTGAACTACAGGTCTTTGAGAAAACGCTGAAAGGAACCCCGAGCTGAATTTTGAAGAAAATTAAAATGCCATTATAATTTATTTAAAAAAAATAGTATTTTCGAAGATATTGAATTTCTTCAAAGAAATATTTTTTTTCGAAATTCTGCTTCTTCGTCACAATATGAACAAAATTATGTAAGACAATCTTGCTCTCAAGTTGCTAGAAGTTATCCAAAATATTATTTTCCTCGACCATGGTTTTATGCTGCGTAAAGTTTGACGAAGTGGAGCAGATCTCGCAGGGACCTCACTATGCTTAACCATAAAGAATTGGCTTAGCATTCTGACAAAAAATTTGAGGTCAATTTTGATAACTTCTAGCAACTTCGTTCGTATTGTGAAGTAGAAGTAGAAAAAGAAAAAAGAATTGAAAAAAATTTAAAACACATTTTTTTTTTAATGGCATTTTTATTTTCTTCAAAATTTAGCTCGGGGTTCCCTTCAGCGTTTTTCTCTAAGACCTGTATGTAGTTCACAAGTTGCCCTCACTGGCTAGAAAAAAAAAATTCATCCTGTATATGTAGGTACTACATAATATATCAATGAATATTGTGTGATCTTCAGTGTCATCATTGTTCAGATGGTTGTATACATATTTTTGGCACATTGAGTGGTAACAATTTTATGCATCTTTCAGGGAATACATATTTTTACTTTATCTAACGTGTACATATTAATGATCGTGTCGGGTACATAGGGTAGAGGCACCAATAAATGAACGTTTAAGGGTTTTGTCCATCTTTAAATAGCTATAACTCAGTCATTTCATGACATAGGCGCTTGTGTTTTTTTTCAATAATACCTTAAATCCTTATTAATTGAAGGATTAAAGTAATTATATCCTACATCATCAAATATTTTTTTAAAAATTGTAAATGTAGGAAAATTTAGGTTTTACCCCTATAGTTGAACACTGAGCCCTAATTATGAACGTTTTGTACCCAAAAGTTGAACTAACATTTGAATAGGAGTAGATTCCATATTAGTTCGTTCATTTAATGGATTAATGAACCATAAAATGAACGAATAATATTCTAAGTGAATATTATTCGTTCAACTTGAGGCAAATATACCCAAAGGTTGAACGAATAAAATGTGAACCGTTCAAATTTCAACCACCGATCTTAATGGTGATTCTATAGGAAAGTTAGGTTTAACATAATCAAAAACTCTAAAATAATTTGTTCAACTTTTGGTAACTATGTTCATAAATTTAATAAAATTCATTTGAGTATTTTTGTTTTTGTGTTTAATCGTTAACTTAAAGATTTTAATGGGTATAAAAATTAGACCTTTTTCCATTAGTTGAACGCCGTTCATCTATTGGATCAAGTGAACAAAATTGAATCCATTACTTGAACAGTAAATTTCTCTAAAAAACGGTAAATAATGTAATAATATTTATTAAGTTATTGAAAGCAGAATATATCAAGATTTTATTCCAACCAAAACTGCTCTAATATGACATTAATTCTTTCTATACGCTGACAATGTTCTTAAATTTGGAGGGACTTACCGTTAGAAGGTTTCCATATAAAACCGATTTTTGGCGGGTACCGTACACATAAAAAATTCATCGCAAGCGCGTCTGGGCTGTCATTGTCAATGTTGTTAAGGAATATAGAAGAAAAAATATTGCCTTATGGGGAAAAAAATATTGCAAACATGTAAATTTAGGGATTATATTATATTTCTTTAATTTTCGTTCGATCGTTCATCTATTGGGGGTCGGTCATCTTTTGGTGCCACTACCCTATTTATGTTGTCTATATTGTTTACATATTTGTTAGCATTTGAATGAGTACAAATTATTGGAGCTTTTTATGATTACTTCTTTTTTATAATGATACGTGTATACATATCTTTGTCTTCGACTGTACATACCAGTCAAACCCAAGTCAAACCTATACAATGATAGTGGTAGGTAATTGCAAAATTCTGCCCGCCCTAAGAATATAATACGTAGCTTAGATAACTACTTTATATACAGATACTTTGAGTATTTAGATTAAATACTCAAAGTTACTAAAAATACTTAAAAGTTTGAACTTACGATCTCAGTTTTTCCTAGAACTTGTGAAAATTCTTTCTGCGAGTTTAATATTTGCTGCACCAAGTGGCCATGTTCATTCGATGAATTTTGTAATTGCTGTTGGTCGTCTTGTATCGTTGACGAATTTGATGTTTGTTCCACAATTATAACACTTGTGTCCTCCTCCTAGAACATGGACAAACTTAAATTTCATGTTCGTAATATCATCTCAATATACCTTACATCTGAAGTTTATTGAGCGCGGTGACCTCAGAAAGTAGCCGATCGATTCTTTTCGTAATAAGAAAAACTGAGCACCCAAGGTCGTGAAATTAAAATTATGTTTTTTAGCACAAACAAACTAAACTACCTACTTTACAGTGTCATCAAACCCGGTTTTTCGAATCGAAACACGTTACTTACCTCCTCATTCGGCTCACTTTCCACTATAATGTTCACTTTGCCCAGTAGAATATTAGTATTATCAATTATGGTGTTATCAACTTTTTCCCTTAGTCTTGGTGCTCCGGGTCTAGAGGATGAAGGCCTTACACTTGGGGGCCTAGATATATTAACAATAGTTTTCATTAATGAACCTGTTATTGCTTCAGGGGAACTGCTTTGTTCCGTATTATTACTTACTGTACCCAATACATTGATGTAATCAGATGGATCTACGTCATTTGTAGAGTCCTTCAAAACTTTACTTTCTTTAGATTGATCAATTGTCGTCGTTTCTATAGTAAGGAGATGTGTATTAATATTTTCATTTTTAGTATCTTCTCTACTGCTTTCAGCTTCCATCAAATCTTGAGATGATAAAGAGGAATTTAAGTCATTTGCGGCGATTGTGAAAGACGTACTGGGGCTTGCTTTTTCATCTTGATCAATTTTTGGCGGTATAAAGATTGGTTGTAAAGGTGCTACTTCAAGTGGAGACTCTTCAAATTGTGGTATCTTACGTGAGATTTCTTCTTTTTCATTTTCTCTTAGATTGTTGTCGGATTGTAAAGAATTTTTTATATCGCTCTTATCACTTGGCGGACGTTTCGCTACTATTTGAGAATTTTTTGGTACCGCCTTTGTTTGTTGAATCTTTTTACTATTTTCAGATTTGACCGAGCCATTTTCTTTTCTTTTTTGTTTAATATCGTTTTCATTTTTTGGCAACGACTTTTCAATAGAATCCCTTTTTTGATTTACTAACTTTTCTGTACTTTTTGATGTTAACTTTTTCGTCTCATTTATTTTTTTTACTGATTTAACAGTTTCCTTTCCTTTTTTATCTATTAAGGGTTCCTTCGAGTTATCTTTGAATTTCTTAACAGCTTCTGCAGAAGAAATCTTTTTATCTAATGCCTGTGCAAGAATCTGGAGAAGTTCATTGGTTTTCCCTGGTTCTTGGCCTGCTACTATTTTTGAGGGTTTAATAGATAAAGTCTTTCCTGTAGCAAAACCTGTCAAATACATATATATAATGAATATATATATGAATCGAGAGAAAGCTTACTAATGATTAAAATATTCATAAATTCAAAGAGAGTTCCATTATGCGGAATTGAAAATATACATAGGATTTTTTTACCGGCTTTCAAATTAAAATAAGCAGATAAAACCTAAACCTACCTAAACTTTATGTCTGTGTTTTTTTAATGTCACGATTAAATTATTTTCATTTCAAAACAGCTCGTGAGTTTTCTTGCTCAATCATTATTTTTATAGTGCACCAAGGTTATCTGGTCCGGTGAGAGAGTCGCTGTTATCGCATTTGGTGGAGCAAACAACCAATGAACGTAGTGTTTATATTCTCTATGACCAATGGCAATTGACATTTAGAAATCGCGTCGTTAGTTCCTCTTTTGACCACCTGACCACCGGGTCAGATAAGTTTGTAGGACTATAGTCACCCTTTTAACCCCGAGAAGGCGGGTAAAATAGCGGGTGACAGTTTAAAGTGAATAATAGATCAGCGCGGCGTACCTACGCGTTCGCTGACTGGCGAAACGGTTTCTATTGGCCATTTAAAAGAAAAACCTAGGTATATTAAACTCACCCAAAACGGTTATAACTTTATTTAGAAATATAATTTTATGTTCCCTGTCTTTGACATTGTCAGATGTTAATTCTTCTTCATCAAATAAACCTTCGAAGAAACCTGTTGTCTTCAATATCTACAACAAAAACTACATTTGAAGTTTTCAATTAGGAGTTTTCTTATGATACCTCTATGCTCAAAATACCTGTCAAACTGTTGATAATTCGAACCAATCTGAACTTCCGATCTTAATAATGAAACACATTTCAAATACCTACAAAGGTATTGGACCGGAGATGATGACACACCCAGTCATTTGTACTAGTATGGCGACCGTTCTGGGGTCTAATGAAACGTTTTCTTTATATACTTAGGGTATTATAGAGTTTGGTTGAAAATATCTGTCATACTGTTGATAATTCGAACTACTTTGTACACGATTTGACAGGTAGTTTCAACCAACTCTTTAAAACTCTATGGAAAGAAAACGTCTCATTACGTAATGACGAAAGAGAAAATGATGGTCATAGCGCTTGTACCGGGGCGGCCCAATCGTGTCGGATAAATTACGAGTATCGAACGATTTGTTCCAAAAAAATCTTTTTCGATTAAATTTTCCGATAGTCGATGAAAAAGAAGTAGGCGGTAGCCTAATGCCATACTTCTCGAATGTGACTTACAGCCCGCCATACCGACGAGATAAAAAAAAATCAACCATTTGTAGGTACCAGGCAAAGAATTTAAAACGTCCAGAAGGATAGTCGCCTCTATGGGAACACGAAATAAACAAGCCATAATTGACAGTCTAATTTAATCTCCCATCCCATCTAATTTAGTCTAAATTGAATGTCCCAGGATATTTATTTATTTATTTAAAAGTACCTAATAAGTTTAGGTAATTAAAAGTGTCGAAATCGCAATACTTACACATGGAAGGTTAGTTTTTAGTTTTTCCTTGGTTTATATAAGTGTTGTGACAGTATTTAAATACGCAAGTTGACATTTTTTATTTAATCAGTACAGCGAGTATGACGCGATGACAGCCGTGCGCAATACGAACTGAGAGCGATTTGCTCAGGAGCCCCTCAAGCGGAGTGATATTAAATGTCATGCTTTTGTAAGGCTGACTATCCATCTGGGTAGAGGCACGATGCCTTATGAAAATCTTTGGTACCAGGCTAATTTTTTCACAACTAATCATCGTCTAGTAGTCATTCACGAAAATCACCATGCCATACTTTTCCGACGATTCTAAATGGCCGCAATACCGCCCGCAACGGTGTATTTTTTTTATTTGCAAAACGATTTGTATGTACAACCCTTTATTTTTTTAACAGTTCTTTGTAAGATCATAAATAGAAGTTAGATAATGCCATACCTAGTTAGGAACCAAAAAATAGGATTGTGTAATAAGTGCTAATAACGTAACGTAAGTATTGTAGGGGACACCTTAGTAGCAAAGAGTATAATAATCACAAAGTACGTCTCAGTCACAGAGGATTGATCTCAGTAGAGTATTTTATTTTAATGAGCCTGAAGCGCAGTGTTTCTCGAGTTTTTTTTTTGAGCAGGTTCGATAATTAGGTACCTATAAGTATAGAATTATTTTGTCGATTCAGTTTTCGGAAATTTATCAAAATGTTGGAGCCATGGGGATTGATATTAAGGATTTTCTTTTAGGGTGCGCGATGAACATTTATTCAATTGTAATTTAAGCTATGCAAAGACAGACTCGCGAGGTTTACAGCTTACAGAGCCACTACTTTATCTAGGTAGGTACAAGCTATTTCACCAGCGTTCCCGGGATAAAAAGTAGCCTATATCTCTCTCTATACCATAGGCTATCTACGTGCCAAATCTAATCGCAATCGCTTCAGAAGTTTAGGCGAGAAAATGTTACAGACATACAGAGTTACCTAGGTACTTTCAGTTTTAAAATATTAGTAGGTACCTATGGATTAATATCGCTTAAATTAATTATGTCGCTATACTTACTGGTTTTAATAGTGCATAGAAATCAATAGGTAGTTAACATAGGTACTTACCGTAGTTATAATATCATGCAGGAATCTAAATGGCGGTTTTTTTAATAATTTTTCACTCAAAGGTGGACGCTTTACATATTTACCCAGCGAAGTTTGTGTTGCTCTTATAACATCTTGGTCCAACTCTTTTTCCATGGTACATGCTTTTGAATTATTTTTATTGTTTAGGATACGTACATAATTAATACAACGAATGAAAATTATGTCAAGGAATGTTGATGAAACGATATCATTGAATGTCATGTCATTTATGGTATGTTTACGTAAACGATCACCATGGTGACCAGTAGCACAGTGTATATGTCACCGTATTTTTGTGAAAACCGTTAGTTTATTATCTACATAGCGAGATTATAAACTCCCCGATAAATTGTGAAGAGTATCATACTGCTTACAATATAACGTATTAATTTCCGATAGTTTATAATCTATCCATAACAAACCGTCATATTGTAAACTGTACCTCTACCATGAGTTTTCTACACTAACTTGGAAACTTGGAAGCATTTCATGCAAAATGTTTCACCGTAGTCGCTAGCGACTGTAGATTGCGTTAGCGTAGTAACTCATGGTAGGCGTACTGGCACCATACTTGAATGCATCGGAACGCACCTTGTGCGCTGTAGGTTAATGGCCGATTCCTATAATTCACGGACCGTTATCGGTTAAAATTAAGACTTTTATATTTTTATTAATAATGAAGCAAAGACCTCAAAGCTTTGCATAGCACACCCTCCCATATGGAAGTAGCTATCACAGGTAAAATTAACTTACGAAATGATCTAGGTATATGCCCAATTTGGCAGTAAAAAAACCTACCATTGGTAAGCAAAAACGATTCGTTTTTGTTTATAGTAACCGGACATCAGTAAACGTCATGTGTCCCGCGCCACCATCTTTCACGATACGTAACGCAGTTGATTGCTTTAATTGTTTCTTAAAAAAAAAAAAAAAATATACATATTGAAATACATATTTTATTTTTAGCTCAAACAATTAAATGTGCATTTCTTTTATTTAACTCCTAGAATATGTTTGTTTTCTAACTCTATGAATACAGAACGAACTACCGCCAAGACTGACAGGGACGTGACGGTATACTCAAATAATATCAACCCAAGTAGCAAAATTTGGTCCTTTAAGTGTCCTAGGAGCATGTATTTTTTGTCCTATAGAACTCTTGAAAACGCTTATAAAGCTGGATTTGGGCGCAGGTTATAAGATTATTACGCCCTTTAGTCGTTTTGTAACAGTTGAATTTGTCGAGTCGAAGCGTTTGCAATGTAAGCGCACAAAAATGTGTTTATTTACGACATCACATTAAAAACCTCTAAAATTATCAGTGTTTCTCTACTATATTATGCATGTATTATACGTATAAACCTTCCACTCATCTATTTAAAAAAAACATCAAAATCCGTTATCCGCGTAGTTTTAAAGATCTAAGCATACATACAAGCGGGAAACGACTTTGTTTTATACTAGGTACATACCCCCTTTTATTTATCATTATTATCATTATCATTATCACATACCCCCTTACTCATAAACCGTTATTTAACTAATAAGCTGATTAAGTGGTCACCTATAGTATATTTCAAATAACATGAGTTTGGTGACACATGGTATTTTATTAAATTTCTCAATACTTAATGTTCATTTCGATATAATAAAGGAATACTAGGATAGAGCTAGGTTTCACGACATTTTGTGAATATTATTTCAGAGTAATCAAATGGAATTTCACTAGATATTGGTAAAAAACCCTTGACCTTGACGACTCATCCTATGTGAAATAGAGTATAAATAACGTCAAATTGTTTGACAATGACAGCAAGGTGACATTATTTATTTGACCATTTATTCAGTAGATTTCGTTAAATAGCGTTTATGAGTAAGGCCGTTAGTGATAGTAATCAAAAGTGGAACGCCATTAGAAAATGTCAATGCGTTATCGTTTATTGATCGTTTATTGATTAGAACAGATCCATAATCAATAAAAACAAATAAATTAGAACATGATTAGAATAGCTAATCTTTTTGCGACTCACTTTTCATCCGTATATCTTCAATGCCCTGCGTGTCCAATATAATAACGGGTTTAGGATGCTGCTAGGGTTGCCTCGTTACTGTAGCGCATCGGGGATGTTTACTGAGGCCAATATATATTGTTTTCAAGCAATTCTTAGAAAAAGAGTGGCCTCCCTGATGCGTCGAGTGCGGGACAGTACTAGCGGCCTCCTAAACAATATATTATACAGATGTGACTGTCCAGTTGTGCGTCACTGGAACACCTTGCACATGGGGTCCAGGGTCGCACTTCTTAATCTTAAATAATAATGATTTTAGTTAAGTTTATTTTCTTTACTAACATAGTTTTAAGCATTTACTAACAATATATGGATGATTAATATCTGAATTAAATTAATAAATAAATAAAATAAATAAAGAACCATTCATAGTTATATTTATAGGTAAGTTTGATACATAAAAAGTAATTGTTTTGAATTCGCCTGACGCGGAAATAATAACTTACAAATAACGACGATTATGTCATGTCAAAATATTTTTTTGCATGTGTCATGCATGTATCATGAAATCAAATATTTTTTCTCTTTCAGATCCGCATGGCTCAACCATTCAATTTTCACATTTAGAGTTACTCTCTAAATGTGAAAATTTGCGAGTTTATATGGAAGCAAAGGATAATTAGGTATTAATGTGTCTTCAGAATACATTACCTATCAGTACAGTATATATAATCAATAAAAGAGGAGGTTGCGGTCAAAACGTGATAAGTCACAACTCATACAAAAAAATCTTCTAGCCTGTACGTACCTTTTTATTTTGTATAATTAGGTCTTAATTAAACTATACTTCATCATTCCCGTGTTTTATTATGACTTCTATAAAGTTATAACAATATCACCTGCCACACCATTGATAAAATTACGACTCGTAGTAAAACCAAAATACCCAATACCAGTTTACCCTAAAGACTACGGAAGACATATTCTCGCTAACGAAAAACTGTGTCTATGGAGTCGGCCACCTTTCACGCACACATATTGGCCATTCCGCTGGAAACTAGACTCTGTCGCCGTTTACACAGAGTCGATTACCCGTGCTCAACTAATGTGTGCGTGCCGGCTTGTACGTACAGCGTGGTGGCCGACTTGAGTGACACAGTTTTTTGTTGGCGAGAATATATCCGACTTTTTTAACATCCTTGGTTTACCCACATAATGGGGTGAAAGTGTAAGTATGGCACTATTAATTTTACGTAGCTGTATTATATGTAACTATGTCGAATTATCGCTATCTTCTTCGCCATTCGCTGACAGCCTATCTACCTAATCCTTAATCTAAGGTATGATACTTCATGCTGTTGGTGTACCTTTTAAAATAAAAAAAAAAAAAAATAAAAAAAAATAAAAATTACCTGTGGACACCATATTAAATTCATGGTGGACACTGACCTCCATCCTCCATTATACAAGTACGCCAGTGCCTGTGGAACTTACACAGAACTTATGATATAACTCGACACTGGCGAAAATAAATTCGAATAAAAAAAGGATTTGGTTAAAAGAATAATTGACTTTTTGGCGGGAACTTGCAGAGTGACGTTGCGTTTTCTGTTTATTTTAATAAATTCGTGTGTTTTGATTTTTATTGCATATTATCGGTGGTGTTTTATCCAATAAATATCAATCAATGTGCACCAGTGAAGTGAAATAAAATGAATGATGTATATCGTGACTTTTCAAATTGTCTCAAAAAGTCCGTGAAGAGTTTTAGTACAATGACCACCATTGTAGTAAAACATTACTTTTATGGACGGTGTCTGACTGAGGACTGTGAAAGTGATAAATTAATGTGACTGGAAATTATAATATAACTTGACACTGGCAGAAATAAGTCCGAATTTGCATTTGGTTGCCAAACTTAAAATAAAGAAGAAGAAGAAGAAATACAGTTGGGAACACTGCTGCTGTGCTGTCGTGTAATAGCGGACTTATCCGTAGATCTACGGATTTTATCCGATAGATTTTGCTTCATTCAAACAAACAATGGTATAAAGGATAAAATTCAATAAAACATTTCGTAAAACGAAACGCAGCTCCAAAAAATGATAAGTGTTTTGTTCTTTGTTATATTGTCTGTAGATAATACCTGTCATATTTTCATATTTTCCATTCATCCATCCAGCCTTCGACTGAGAGTCCATCCTCACACATTGAAACCAGAATTGTTTCGAACTGTGCGGGCTAAAAAGAGGTTTTCTTCCGCGGACGCTCGGACTGTGGAATGAGCTCCCCGCCGTGGTTTTCCCAATGGTATACAGCATGGGGTTCTTAAAAAGGGTGTAAAGAGATTTCTTCAGGATGGCAACGCGCGAACGATACCCCTGGTGTTGAAAGCGTTCATAGGCTATGGCAACCGCTTACCATCAGGCGAGCCGTATGCTTATTTGCCAACTTAGTGTTATAAAAAAAAATATATGGACAGAGTTTGCTGCTCTTGTGTCACACACGGATGTATCAAACGAGTGATTGTGTCCCTTTGTTTCTCTCAAGGAAACTGGCTACGAGTGAAGAGTTAGATGATATAAGGTTGGCTACCTGACACTGTGTGGTTCTTAGTCTTGTGTCGAAACATGACTGAATAGTTGTAGCAGGGCGGGCGCACTTATTACGTGACCAGAAAAATATACCTACGCCGTGCACTCTACAACACGCTACTACTACACGCACTCGACCTGACGCGCGACTTACCTATACGCTAACAAAAACTACTTAATTCATCGCAAATTCTATCGAGCTTTTATTTATGTATGGCCGCTCCAAAAGCCAAAAGGTATTGTCAATTTTTATTAAAAATAACGTAATAAATTACAAATAGGTAGTACCTAGACTCCCAACAATAATATACTTATTATCAGTAATGTACTTCATACATTACATTACACCTCAGTCAAGTGTATTCTACTACCAATTATTAATATCAAGATCCATGATCAAATGATTCAATTTGTTTGCTCACTACACCTAACCCTACAGTAGAAGCGGCTATATCAAAGGGATAAATAATACAGACTCTCGCGGCGCGGACTTAGGGTGCATTTTGATTCAATACGAGCGCCGCAACAGTCGGTAGTTGATTATAACGAAGGTCGCATCGAGGCTTGCGAAGTATTATGAACGTAACCGACCTCGTAACTAGGTTTAAACTCGGTATGTTTGCTGTCAGAAAAGTATCCTTCTGTTGAACTATTATTTATGCTGTGCTAATGGGCCATATCAACACACTAAGGTGCAGTATTTTTTCGTAATCAACAAATCTCCATATTTTGACTGAAATGTGATTGATATATGTTCAGGGTTATTTTAAAACGGTCGTATTCGTCATCGGAAACGGAATCGGAAACCCAACGGAAACCTTCATCGAAAAGATTCGATCGTCGAAAGATGGAGTGCGTTTACAATGTTTGTTTTTAATAATGCTAGGAAATGGTATACCTAAACTAAAATAAAAGTAAAATCGAAATGATTATGGATTTTTATTGTTGAAAGGCCTCATTTAAACATATATATCAAATGCATGAATACATACTTGTTATTTTTTATATTTTAGGTTTATATTGTGTTAATAAACATAAAAAATGGTTTTCTAGTTGTATCGAACATCGGAAACTGACTGATAGGTAAGTATTAATCAAGAATCTTATATATATAAGATTCTTGGCGTAGCGTTAAATTCTCTTTGATCGCTCTACGGATTTTTACAACTCGGATCTGGCAACACTGCAACTAGTATCTATCAAAGACAGGACTTTTTGGCGGGAACTTGCAGAGTGACGTAGCATTTTCATTTTTATTTTCATAAATTCGTGTATTTTGAGTTTTATTGCATATTATCGGTGGTATTTTATTCAATAAAGATCAATATATGTGCACCAGTGAAGTGAAATGAAATGAATATGTGTATCGTGACTTTACAAGTTGTCTCAAAAAGTCCGTGATAAGTTTTAGTACAATGACCACTATTTTACTAAAACATGACTGGACGGTGACTGAACATGAAAGTGAATGTGCGGACTATATTAAAGTGATATTATAAATAAAATGTATGCGACTGAAGGACTTAGTATCCATGGTCAAGAACAAATTTACAAAAAAAAAAAAAAAAAACTATCAAATGGTATCTATTTTATCTACCTACTAGGTACCTAGGTACCTAGTTCTACTTCAATCAATTTGTTTTTTAATAATATCGCACTATTTTCAGCGCCTGAGTGAAAGTAATATCAAAATGTTTATAAGTGAACATATTGCACTTGTTGTGGTCTACGCTCAATCAGAATTTTAATATAAACATTAGTATAGAAGTAAAAATGCCTCCCAAACGTAAAAGAGGGCGACCGCCAGGATCCAAAAACAAGCAAAAGCAAAATGTCGTCGATAGTATTGCAGTGAAACAAGAACCCTCTAAAGTTGAAAATATTAGTGGTGTCTGCTTGACTATCGATGAGGCGAATATAGGGCACGATAAACGCAACAAAAAAAGAAAGCCGGATCAATCAATAAAAGAAGTATTAGGGGCTAAAAAGGTAAATCAACAATATAAGCGCCTAGTTTTCGTTAACATTTTTTCCTCAATAGTCTTGATGCTATCAATATCTCCTTGAAATATTAAATTTAATTTGACCACTGTTTTTGTGTCAAGTAAATTTATTGTTATTTATTCAAGAAATACTTCGCCTATTTGGGTTTATATAATATTATTCACCCTGATTTAGCAGAAAGTCTTGTGTTTATAATAATAATTTTCCATTTCAGTCAGCATATAGTTGCAGGGAATGTCCAAAAAAATTCAGATTCCAAAATAGTTATGAAGAGCATTTACAAAATGAACACTCCAAGCTAAGTGACAGTGTGTCCTGCGACCATTGCTCAGTGACATGTCCAGATAAGATTACACTTCGTGAACATATCACAAAGGTGCATGATAGACAAATTTTTTGCTGTACTTATTGCAAGAAAGAGTTTGTGAGACGCTCACATGTTTTGAGACATTTGGCACAAAGAGGATGTGATGGTAACGGAGTTACACGTTATCCATGTGAAGTAAGTTACCATTCATATAAATATTTCTTCCACCTTTGAACTAAGTAATAAAAATAATCTCATCAGAGAAGTACAGAATTCCTAACAAGAAAAGAAAACTTGTCATAACAACTGAAAATCTGCTGCCAAGCACCTGTCAAAAAACTGGTGTGTTCCATCATCTACACCAGTTTTAGGGTTTGTGTGCTCACCACCTTCTGCCACATCGTCACTCCATTGTGAAATGGTGGCCAAACATAAGTCTTAAAGTATAAAATGACTGGATACAAATGTTTTTAAATGCTTATAGATTTGTGATGCAAAATTTACAAGAAAAGACAATTTAATTGTGCATCTTCGTCTGCAACATATACTTAAAAATGCTTACAAATGCAAACAATGCAGCTATCATACTCGCAGTTTCCCGAGATTAGTTAATCACTGGCAGCAACTGCACTCAGGTAAGTTGAATTAATGAAACATCTCAACTCTGGGGGTCAAAGCTTGCCCTGACTACATACCTAAAAGTCTTTTTTATTTATTTTGACAAATACACCTCACATTTTAATGAGTAATATTTCATGGCTATTGAAGTTGTCAAACATCAATCTTTTTTGCAAATAACTCTGTAACGTGACATTCTAGGATATAGACTTTCTTTGTAGGATTGTATATGTCACTCCACCCCAACACAAGTAACAATTTCCACAAAAATACAGTGACATATACAACAAACACCCTGTATACTTTAGTTCTTAACTTAAGTACATGTTTTCAAGGCATTGTTATATTTTATGGTCACCAAACAATTTTTATTTAACCAAAGTTAATTTTAATGGCAGAAACTCCTAACTACTTCCAATGTGATCTTTGCGGGAAAGCAACCAGCTCCCGAGCAGCTATGGCTAAACATCTGGAGATACATGGAGAAAAGAAGTTTTCCTGCGATGTGGTAATTACTTTATTATTTTTATACAGAAGACTATCTTCCTGTTGTTTTCCCTCATATCTGTGGGATTAAATATTTTTCAGGGATTAAAGTATCCTATGTGTATGTAACCAGAAAATATTCTATCTTTAAGCCTTATTTTATCCAAATCCATGTAGCTGTGAAAAACAAAATCGCAAACATCTACAATTATACATATATCTATAATTATAATATTTGAGAAATTAATTTTAGGGGTATTCACTAATAAGTGAACTAAAAATGAGGGGTCTAATAAAATCATTGATTGTGAGGTCGTAATTAATGGATGCTACCTTAGTATATCATACATATATCAAAGATGACTTATATCTGTGACTTACAAGAACTCACAATAATTTTAAAATGAAAATGTAGTTTGAATAAACCTACATAAAGTAGGCTTTTAAAATCACTACATAGTATAAAATGAAGTCGCTCTCCGCGTCTGTCTATCTGTTTGTTCTCTAACTCCTTCTAAATCACTCAACAGATTTTGATGCGGTTTTCATTATGATTTAGATAATTTTCGATGGGTTTACGAGCCCGCGGGCTCGACACCACAAAACATTGCACCCGTGCGAAGCCGGGGCGGGTCGCTAGTATGTCATAAAATATGTTTTTACATGCTTGTAATATTTTAACTGTGCTGTTAAAAAAAAATATTTTTTTTATTTTACTGCTTACATGGCCAATGTTTACTGGGTAAGTAAATGACAATATTGTACACAGGTGTGGACGCAAAATTACTACTACTCCATGTGTGAATGTTTTACAACTATAAATCTAGGCTAGATGTCCTTTTTCTTGCATGTAGTGCAAGACTTCAACTGTGATTTAAAGTAACTCTAATTAATAGTATATTATAACTACATATATTATCCTTTTTGCTTAACCCAAATTACATGTTGCTGATTCAGTGGATAACAGCTAGGTAGTCCCCATACCATCAGTATTGGCTGATATCTGTTTTGGTACTCTTTAGCAACTATCACATCTCGGTTGACACTCCCACAAGTCATCTGCGTAAAATTTAGGCAGGATTGCAAATTCTATCTATCACTATAATATATTTATTGTTATTCATAATGTACTCAAAGCAAGTGCCAAACCAAATCATAACTGAGATGTTCCAGAAGTTTATTTAAAAAAAAATAAGTTTTAGCCCTTTAGGGTTATGTCAGCTTCATCAAACATATAATTTATAAGTTGTTGATATAAGAACGTCTTGTACGCAGCACAGTTGCTAGTTGAGCTATACATCACCAATATAAAAATCCTCTGGTATATTGAATTATAACTTCGAGGTATACCTTCAAGCGGGCGGCTTATAATGGTTAAATATAGCTTGACATGTATGCAAAATTGCAAATAATCTGTATTTAAGTTATTTTTCTTGAGGAATGTTGTACATACACTGTATGTATTCCTTGTAAACGTAGAGTATGAGTCTTATCCATTCATTAACTTAGCGTTAAAGAATGGATAAGACTCATACTCATACGTTAACAAGGAATACATACTATTTAAATAATTGAATCTATATTTTCAGTGTGGCTACAACACATTTACAGTGGAAGTAATGCGGCGACACGTACTCACACATGTAAAGAACAAACCGTACAAGTGTTCGCTGTGTGGCCAGTCGTACATCCAACGGATACAGCTGCAGCGACATCTGGAGAAGCACACCGGCAACTTGTGTATCAAATGTGGTGAAACCTTCTCTTCTAAAATCAAGTAAGCAATCGCCTCATTCCATTATTGCAATGAAAAATCTATATACACGTGGATTTTTCTACTTGGCTGGTTTGCCAAATCCAGGAGATTTGTGGCAGATTTGTGGTTATTCTTTCTTCGTTCAATTAAACAAAAAAAAAAATACGAAGATATAGTGTGTTGAAGTTCCGCCCCCACTCCCGAACTTTGACGCGCCGTATTTTAGTCAATTTTGAATGTTTGGTAAAGCAAAAACATACTTGAATTATAATTTTGTTACCCAGGAATCATCCCTCTTTTTAAGAAAGTTCTATTTTATTTTTTATCCAATTATTGAACTTTCACTAAACAAAATTGTTTGGGATTATGTTTTTAAAGTTTGAAATATGTTAACAGATTGATCATTCATCAAAGGCAACATATGGGATTGCAGAAACTAATGTGTCCAATTGAGGATTGTCCACATTCAAACAAGGAGTTCAGCTGTGAATCAAGTCTTAATAATCACATCAGAACACATTTAGATGAGAAGAGTGAGTATTCATTACCATTATTTTAAATAATACACTTTACTAATACAATAAAGTCCGATTTTCATTACCTAGATAAACATCGGGGCTCGGATTTCTCTGATAAATGCATACAAAAACTGATATTTTAAATTATCAGCTTAATAGCGTTTAGACAATTAACACAATAATAAACAGACTAACTGCGAATATTAACCAATTTAAGCAGTCTAACGTAATGATTTTATAATATTACTGTTAAGTAGAGTTTGTCACAACACTAGCTGGACTCTCGCATCAGCGTGTCCCGTCACTAAAGGACTATTGAGAGTTTGACAGATCGAAACAAGATGGTTTCCCGCGTTTGTGGAACAGTTTTATTATGATTCTTTAATATTATATTTCGGGCTTGTTTGATGTAAATAAGCACTAACAGTAGAGTAGTACCCAACTAATATGGCTTACCGATGTACCTGCGCAGAAGATACATTTTCAAAGCGCGAGAAACGCTATTGGTCGACTGCTGCCACCATGTTAGCGCGCGCCGCACAGTGGTTTAAGGAGACCATTTTTCGGACATCGCGTTTTTATTCGAAAACCTAATAGATATAATCATTTAAATGCAAGATTTCAAATCCCCATTTAGCTAACATGTTTAGTTTTTGAGTAAATGGATTCTGAAAATCGTAAAATTTTCAACCCTCTATATAGAAAAAAAAATATAACTCTTTAACTAAGCATGATACGCAATAATTATGTGAGGTACATCGATGGCTCTTCTTATGCTGCACCTTTGAGAATATAAACGAATATCGTAGCTTTGTTAGATTCGCATATATACGCGTTTTTAGTTTTTCTTATTTTTCTCAAAAATTCCGCCGTATTGGGATAAGTTATTTAAACTAAAATTAAGCTCTTAGCTTCCCCTACACACTACATAAATTTCACATCCCAATTCCATGGAATCTAGAAGCTACAACATTTTTAAGTTAGATCCGGTTTTTACGTCGTTAGGGTTGTCACAGTATCAGATAATAATTAATATCCGGATCTGATTTGATTTTGTCAAAAAGTAGCATTTTCGTTGATATAAAATCAGTGGTTTGGATTATCTGATGTAGGACTCTAATGAGACCAGCTATATTAGTACTACAAAAATTTGTTCAGGGTGAAGTAAATTAAAAGGCAAAATTAGACATTAAATATAATTTTAAAGGCAAAATTAGACGTGACGAGCAAAAGTCACGTACTCAATTGTAATAACATAATCTGGAAGTACCTTCACGCGGTGAAGGTGGTAACAGGTTTTACTTGCTAAAACTCTCATTAATATCCGTAATTTGACATGTTTATTTATAATTTAAATAGAGGCAAAGACACTCCGTTTAGTACCAACCAGTAACGTGCATTCCATATAAGCAAAGTGATCCTTGACAGAAAATTCAAACAATTAGGATTCATACAGACAGTCTCCCAACCCTTTAAACGCGCTTCTACATTCAAAATTGTGTACTTCTCATTAATGCGCAGTATTTTAGAATTCGGATGCTCTGTAGCCCACATTACAAAGTACACATTGAACGATTAGAAATAATTCAAAAAAGATTTGTTAAATTACTTGATTACCGAACTGGCAACTATGTCATTGACTGGGACTTCCACTATAAGACATATTTTACTTACACTGCAAAACCGACGTATCTATATAGGGTGACTGGTGATTAGTAAACGATACTCAGACATATTGACAGGCTAGTTGGCGCAGTTCACCTTACGAGTATGGGAATCGAATCCATGACCGCAGGTCCCACACAGCACATGCATTTGTGTGCACGAACATGTCTGTATGTTCCGAGTCTGGGTGTAATTATGTATAATAAGTATACATACTTATTGTACACAATTATTTATTTATTTATTTACATTTTTGCAAAAAAAAGTAGTATAGGTATGTATTATATCAGTTAACTGGTTTCCATAGTACAAGCTCTGCTATGTTTGGGATCAGAAGACTGTGTGTGATTAAAATTACTGTACCCCGTCCCTCCTCACGTTTTAAATCAAAATCTTATATTAAACAATGTAAAAAAGGTATGCACAAAATTCATTTTTCAGGCATTCGTTGAATTACTATAACAAAAATCTAACGAATATTGATTGATATTAACAATCTATCCTTGAGCACTTACAAAAAAGTTGTGAGCACCAAATTATTCCCCTGTTAATACCTAAAATTATATTCGTTCGAAACTTTGTAATTGTTATTATTAGTATTTAATAGTATTTATCAATGCGTCTATTGCTTATATTCTTTTCTTTACTTATTGCTAGTGTAGCTACTTATGTGGAACTTTAGGTCTATCTGTCACTATTTTTAATGTATATATGTCACCGTATGTTTGTGAAAACCGTTAGTTTATAATCTAACTAGCGAGATTATAAACTCCCCGATATATTGTGAACTGTACCATACTGCTTACAATATAACATATTCATTTTCGATAGTTATAGATCTAACGTTGTCAAACCGTCATATTGTGAACCGTCCCTGATTGGTCAGTCTTGGCGGTAGTTCGTTCTGTATTCATAGTTAGAAAACAAATATAGGTGTATAAACATAGTATAATTAAAAGAAATGCTCATTTAATTGTTTGAAATCAAAATTAAATATGTGAATAATTTTTTTAAGAAACAATAAAAACAATCAACTACGTTACGTATCGCTAAAGATGGTGTCGCGGGACACATGACGTTGAATAAATCAGCGCGCAAGGTGCGTTCCGACGCATTCAAGTATGATGCCGGTTTACAAAATGACGGTTAGTTATGGATAGATTATAATCTATCGGAAATTAATACGTTATATTGTAAGCAGTGTGATACAGTTCACAATATATCGGGGAGTTTATAATCTCGCTAAGTAGATTATAAACTAACGGTTTTCACAAAAATACGGTGACATATATATAACTTGTAAGACAGTATGATCCCCAAATATAGAATTTAAAAAAACCGGTCTAATGTGAGTCGGACACGCGCACCGAGGGTTCCGTATAAATCTGTAGGTATGAATGAATGAATGAATGAAATATTCTTTATTGTATACACTGACATAGTAAAAATAACAAAAGTATTACACTTTAGGGAAGTTATACAATGTAGGCGACCTTATCGCTTAAGCGATCTCTTCCAAGCAACCTTTGGGTACAGGTTTTTAGGTATATAAGTAAAAGGTATTATATACCTGAGTATTTGATATGAATTTCAATTAAATACCTCTACGCGTTCATGAGGAAAGGGGATAGTAAGTTTAAAATTATTAGAAACATGATCTAACTAAAAATTTATGCTTTTCGCATTTTTTTTCCTATATCTGTGCTATAAGACGTTGCTTCGTACCAAATTCAAGATGCTGAGTTCACGGGAAGTACCCTGTAGGCTTTGATTCCCTTGCGCGTGTCGAAAATTTGCAGCATAAACGGCTGTGTCTCTTGATTGTGGTGGCTTATAAGTTAAGATTTTTTCACAGCTCTAAGGGACAGTAGACCTGAGTATTTGATATGAATTTCAGCTTGATACCTCCTCGCGTTCACACATAAACAGAAAGACAGACAACAAAGTGATCCTATAAGGGTTCCGTTTTTTCCTTTTGAGGTACTGAACCCTAAAAAAATAAAAATAAATAGGCTGTTAAGCAGTACTTACCTCATAAGATTCAAATACCAACTACATAATTCAATTAAATAAAAATATATCAATCATCATAGGTACATGATTATTAAAAACCTAACTTTAAATATGAAACTTAACTATCCGCGCCAGTGGACAAGCACTTGCAAGTCTTTCTATCAAATTCATGCACACTCAAACGATCTCTGCATATTCATATACACACACTTCTTAATTATCATCAGTGGTAGGCTGTGAGTGAAACGGTGTACTTACGTTATTTTTTTATCATTGTGACTACGGAACCCTAAAAAATAGTACGAACGTTAAATTTCAAAGTTAAAGTATGATGCCATAGTCAATATCGAACAAAAATTGAGTCAATAAATTCCGGATAAAAAAGTTGACAACCCTAACAAAAATAGTTAATATGCAATTACTTCTAGATTCCATGGAATTGGGATGTGAAATTTATGTAGTGTGTAGGGGAAGTTAAGAGCATAATTTTAGTTTAAATAACTTATCCCAATACGGCGGAATTTTCGAGAAAAATAAGAAATTCTAAAAACTTAAAAACGCGTATATATGCGAATCTAACAAAGCTACGATATTCGTTTATATTCTCAAAGGTGCAGCATAAGAAGAGCCATCGATGTACCTAACATCATTATTGCGTATCATGCTTAGTTAAAGAGTTATTCATTTTTTTCTAAATATCCGGATGAATATTTGACGATTTCCAAAAAACATTTATTCAAAAACTAGACATGCTAGCTAAATGGGGATTTGAAATGTTACATTTAAATGATTATATCTATCAGTTTTTAGAATAAAAACGCGATGTCCGAAAAATTGTCCTCTTAAAACACTGTGCGCCGTGCGGAGGGGCGTGACTTGCGAGTGAGACGGAACTAACAGTAGCAGTGTAATATGAACCTTATAATAGTGATCTAAGGTTGATTGTTAGTTTTAAGCATTCTTTCAACTGGTGACTTATGATGAGATATTGGTGCCGATTCTGTTGCAAATCGCACTAAACTAACTTTAATCACATGACATCTCTTTCTTACACACTATTGATATAGGATAGAACATATTTAAGGCTTGTTTAAAGCTGTTAAATTAGTCCACCATTTTATTTTGCGTGTAAAAAGCAATTGGACTAATTTCGACAGGAGTAAATTTATTACATCCATTTCTAATGTTCTTTGTTAGAAATGATGGTGATAAGTGACACTAAATTAGTTAAGTTGAATACAACAGAATCGGCACCATTGTAATAAACCGAGCGGCATTAAAGGGGTACGAACTTTTTTGTATGGGAGCTGGCATAGCCACCCGCCGCCATTTTGTTTTTTTTTTCAATGTGGCGACGCACGGTGTAAGTGGTATATTTGGGTAGAGGACACTTATACAAACAAAAAATGTTAAGCAATATGGTGACCTAAAGTGTCACGTTTCCGAGATATTTGGAGGTAAAGATCGCCATATGAGAATAACGACAATCATTAAAAATGAACTTATTACGTGTTTATATGCATTAGATTGTATTGAAATAATAGTTCCCAGGTTGATTTAACTTTTTATTAGAATATAGCAAAACAAATAGCACGAAAAACCAATATTCATTAATTGGTTACCTACTAAACCGCATCGCTATATTCGCAATGAAACACAATGTTGTCAAGTTGCTCGGATCGTAGTGGTTAACTTGTTTTCCATGTCTCCGTTATTAAACAAAAATGACAATACTTGTCTTAAAATATAATGTTACCGAGATTTTAGAATATCGATGTATAAATAATATGAGAAGAATGACAATAGATTAAAGTTGATTAAGTACAATTTATGTTATTGTTTTTAAGCAATAAACTGTGCTCAACTAATTATTGCATCACGGTTTTAAAAATAAAATAATACACATAATAGAAACAAGCCGTGACCTCAAACCTTTAAATAAAAGGAGCCTATGGACGCTTGCAACACCAGGGGTATCACTCACGCGTTGCCGACCATACAAAAATATCTTCACACCTTTTTTAAGGAACCCCACGCTCCGTTCGGAAAACCACGGCGGGAGCTCATTCCATAGTCTAAGCGTCCGCGGAAGATTTTGGTTCCAATGTGTGAGGATGGACTCCCAGTCAATGGCGAGACTTGCGATGGTAGAAGGTAGCCGTGGGCATCAGGTTAAACAATTCTACAGAACACTGTCCGTTGTACAAGCGGTAGAACACACATAAGGAGGCAAAATCTCTCCTCAGATTGAGGGGCCCTAAGCCGCTTGTGAGCTGGGGACCGTCGACAATTCTAATAGCACGTCGCTGAACCGAATATATCGCGATAAATCAACCTGGGAACTATTATTTGAATACAATCGAATGCATATAAACACGTAATAAGTAAATTTTTAATGATTGTCGTAATTCTCATATGGCGATCTTTACCTCCAAATATCTCGGAAACGTGACACTTTAGCCCACCATATTGATTAACATTTTTTGTTTGTATAAGTGTCCTCTACCCATATATACCAGTTTCATCGTGCGCCGCGACATTGAAAAAAAACTAAAATGGCGGCGGCTAGCTATGCCACAAAGGTTCTAACCCCTTTTGTTTTGCGAAAAATTAACTGAATTTGCGACTATGGTGATCTGGGGGCACGGAAGTGCCCCCCGCCAAGACAGCCAAGCGAAGCGAAAGGGCACTACCTACCTTTTCTCGAAGCGCTTCGTCGTTTTTTTGAACCCTCATAACTTGGGTTTGGATTATACTAGATAAACAAAATTCTCAGGACATAATGTCAATAGTAAACTTATTAAAAATATTAAGTTTCAATAACATAGCTCTTATACTTTAGATTTTATTGATATCTAAAAAACCCCGATTTCGTCACTGACTCACTGATGATCATCAAAACTTCCTGAAGTCCTAGAAAGCTGAAATTTGGTATGTAAGTTTGTATTAGTACACAAACAACAAAAAAATTATAAAACTTGGAAATTTCAAACAAAAAAAAAACATAACCAACTTACAAAAAGAAGTGAAATCCCACCAAAAACATTTTTATGTAAAATGTTGCCGCCAAGACATATGGCTCGTACTGTCAAAAAGTTATCAGATCTCATGTAGAGCCACGTATAACTCTACATGCACTTACTCTACAAGCCCTAACTTCACAAACTCTACACACCGTAGTCAAAATATGTGAGTTGGCCGTTTCACTACTACAAGAACTATTGAATAACAAAAAAGTAATGAACAGTGAATACATTTTTCACCTTAATCCCATGTGACGGTAACGAAACGGCCAAGCCACATAATTTTGACTAAGGTGTAGAGTTTGTGAAGTTAGGGCTTATAGAGTAAGTGCATGTAGAGTTATAAGCTTGGCTCTACATGAGATCTGATATTTTTTTGACAGTACGAGCCATATGTCTTGGCGGCAACATTTTACATAAAAATGTTTTTGGTGGGATTCACTTAATAAATAAAATGGGCTGCCAAAAGTGAGAAATAATTAATCTAAACTGGTAATTCAAACTCGAATAATATAAACCTGACTTTGAGTCTGATGGTCGTCGACAACGCAGGCCGTCTGTGTAAAAAGTGGTCCTTCGAGCCTTAAAAGCCTTTAAAGTTTAAATTCGAATTGTTGTGTAGAATGGCGTTGCGAGGTGTGCGCGAAGGGGTTCCACTCGGAGGTGAACATGCGGCGGCACGTGTCGACGCACGCGCTGGACCGGCCGCGGCGCTGCATGTACTGCGTGCAGGCGCGCGCGTACGTGCGCGGCGAGCAGCTCGTGCGCCACGTGCGCAACCACCACCGGGACGTGTTCCGCACGCATCTCACGCACGTGCGACAAGTGCTCGTACGTACCGCGACACGACACTACACGACACTATAGGGCTCCACACGCACTCACCTGGCGACGCGACGCACGCGCTCGACCGCAGCTGTATGTGCGTGCGTGTAAGAGCTCGTCGGGAACACGACACGACACAACATTACATTATAGGGCACCACTTGGTGAGGTGAGGTGAACATGCGCTGGCACCTGGCGACGCACACGCTGGACCGGCCGTGGCGCTGTATTTACTGCCTAATATTTTGCATATATTAATTAAATTATTGGCTATTATAACACCAAAAAAAATACGATTTTGCTTTCTGAATATCGGTCGTGTGTTCTAGTTTGTAGATTAAGACCTTTACTGACATTTCAACTCGTGACATCAGGGTACGTACTACCATAGTAATTTGTAAAAATATTACAGAAGAAAATGCGCTAATTATAATTAGCGGCACACTGTAGGTATTATGTTTCAAAATCAAAATGTTATTTATTCAGTTTAGGCCCTGGCACTTAATTATTATGGGCTATAAAAGTTTTATTTACTGCATGAAGTAATTTTTGAGGGAACAATATTGTTGCAGGGTGTAACGGGCGTCGAGCAGGAAAGAGTAAAGAAGTCCGAGTTGGAGTCTATCCTGAACGTGCTAGACGCGGAGTCGGAGCGCATCCTGCAGGGGTACAGCGGGTCGGGCGTGCTCTACGGCGGCATGCAGGACGACATCGCGCCCGAAACTAGGACAAACAACGTAAAACTATATCTACATATTAACGCACTCTTACTCATAAAACACTAAGTTTTCGCGTACAGGTCGTTTAACTAAAGCCGGCACGTTCAACACATTAACACGTTGCGCTTGTGTAGTGTCTGAAAAAGCGCGCGGCGTGACGTCGCACTGCAGTGCATCATGAAAGGTCTATCCGTCTCTCGCGCGCGGTCAAGCTTATAGTCCAAGAGCTAGTAGCTAGTTAAAAACATAACTATACAGGAGAAAGTTTATTTTACCTCATCAACTGTGCTCTTTTCAATTCACCTGTCACATACTTTTGCTCATTGTAATCGCCTGTCAATTTTTTTTTCTAGATTTACAATAAATAAACTACATCCTATTAAATTTTTAAGCTTACAGAAACAAGTTTATATACTCAATATATTTTACAATTCAAAAAATAAAGGGGCTGATCACGTGCAGGGCTGACGCCTGCCGCCAGATCATGGCTATTGCCCTTAGCATGCTATAAATCAAAGTGTACAAATTTCTAACCTTACAGGAAGACCGTTACTTGCAGGGTTCACTAGCTCTCCAGCTATTATGAGTATGAAGGAGACAGTTATTGTTTTGCTACTGCTCTTAACTATAGTGGTCTTTTTGCATTTATCCATTAGGATCGACTGACTGATTAGAAGCAATAATGTCTTAAAACATACTGTATCGTGAAATTGCATGTGTAAGTACTGTGAACGTGCCAGCTTAAGTTAACCGACCTGTAATTAAAGCCATATTGTTTGACAATGATGAATGAATGTGACGTTATTGACGTGACCATATATAATAATAAACTAATATACTGATGTATATTAGTTAAAGATGCCAGCAAACTCCTTGAGTAACCTTACCTTGACTATAATAGGTCGATTTTAGATCTCTTGCGAGCGGGTGCGGGAGAGGAGACGTGTACTCTGCATCCCTGTCTGATAACACTATAACATATGGCCGATTTAAATGTTAATTTTCATATTATTTTTCAGACCGAAATCAGCCCTTTGTTATCCGAGGACGAGCTTCGAGACAATTTGAATAAGTTACTTTCGCAAATGATCGATAAAGATATGCTGGAGTGTTTCGGTTGGCCGGAGGAGTCGGTTGACGTGGTATGTATCATTGTTAACTAAAAACTCATAAATTAAAATGTTCTAGTACTGCGAAAGAGACGCCTCATTGAGCAATTAAAACAAGTCTTCCGCCTTCATTTTACGATTGTCTTTAAATGATATACTTTGTTAATGCTATGACGCCTATTAGGCTCATTGGTACTGTCCTGTAACTGGGGCTTAGAATAACAGCTACGGTGTTACTGCCTGCCTGTCGTAAAAGGCGTCTAAACGGGGCTTTTGGGGTTGTGGGCAACCAGAGCGGGGGCTCTATGCGCCCAGAAGCGACCCCAAGGAGGACGATGAGTCGATGTGGTCACGACTTATCGTGCGATAGCACAGTCAGGATGCTGAGGGGAGGGTGTCAGACATCCCCCGGGACGAGCTATCTTAGCGCCACGCTTGGAGGGGTGAGCAGGTACGCGTTCAACACGAGAACCCGCCCCCCTCTCTACAGCGCAGATGGCGACCACCGTGGGATTTTAGCCGGCTCATTGCCTTACAGGACAATGCCTTTTATTAATATCAAAGCTCATTGGGAAGGGGGAAACGTCGGTAACACATGAGTGATGCCTCGTGTGTAGCAAGCCTCCATATACCGAGCAATACAATTTCGCAACTATTAAGTACTTTTGTTTGCACTGATTTTGGACAGTAAAGAACAATCACTGCATCGTGTATTCTTGAATTGGTCATTCAGAGCACATGCGTCCTTAACTTTGCCAATAACAGCGCATTGGCGGTGGTAGGAAGTTTGACGGAATGGATTTCAAGCAAAATGAACGTCATTACGCTTCTATAGGTTTATTGTTCGATGGGCTATGGTAACCGCGTACCATCACGCGGGCCGTATGCATGTTTATCGACTTCGTAGAATAAAAGTGAACTGAGTTTCTTGCCGGAGTCTTCTCAGTTTAAGTGCATTCCGAACCGGTGGTAAATTCAATTGTATGTACCAATTTAACGTTCATAAGTGCCTTACTAGAGCCTAAACTGAATAAATGACTTTTATTATATAAGAAATTATAATATAGTATGACGAATGTAGGTATTGGAGAAGGTGATAGAGCACTGCGGGGCGCGCGCGGCCGACCGCGACAAGTGGTCGCGCGTGCAGCGGCTGCGCGAGAACGCCAAGCACCTGTTCCTGTACGTCGTCGAGGACAAGAACATCGCGCGCATGCTGCACACGCACACCATCGACCAGATCATCAAGCACATACTCGCGCAAGTCGCTGATACAGACGATCCACTACTGGCTGAAACAAAAACAATATTGACCAACGACCTGCCTTAAAACTTAATTAACTAATGGGCGTCGCCAACAGTGCTAAGTCCGCTCATTTGACTTGCTTAACCTATATTACAATTGCCGTAGGTAGAGGTACTAAGACTCGCACTACAAACAAAAGCTTCATTTCCATCCTCCATATCAACTTGCCCCGCCCCTGGGCCATCGGATGGCGACGCCCGCCTTGTTAACGACAGTAATTATCTCGAACAAAAAGCAACATAGACCAAAGTGTAAGCTGGATTTTGTATGCATCCATCATCGAGGAAATATCCCTATAGAGTAGTAATACTGAACAATATAATTCGACAACTAGTCAGTGATTTGTCACTGAATTTGAACAGTAAGGACCACTCGCTGCATCGTGTGTTTTTGACTTGGCCAATCAGAGTGCATGCGTCCTTGTCTTAACCAATCAGCGCGCATTGTCGGCGGTGGGAAATTGGCGGAATTTATTTCAACCAAAAGTCATTGCGCTTCTATAGGTTAATTGTTCCATGGCATCCATCCATTCCATTTTGCGAATGAGAGCTATCATACTATAGTTCGAAAATATACCAGCCTTGTGCCGGAGCCGTTGGCCGCTACCGATCCGCATGCAATAGAGAGGCGTTGATATCGTTTAGTACCTAAACACAGACTGTATTAGAGTGAGCCTTCCATACAGAAACACTATTTCTTATTCTGTGTTAAATTTTAATATTTTTATATACTTAAGTTTGTTACACACGGTATGTTATTATAATTTACTACATGTTTAATTTGATGAATTACGACGATCATTTTAATTATTTTTTAGCTATAAATATGTTTTATTAATTAATTGAACCCATGTTGGGTAAACGTGTTACATAGGTATAAAGATTTGATAATGGTAAGATTTTCTTAATTTAGTTTTATGAAATGTTACTTTCTAAATGTTAACAATTACGTATCAAACTTATTATTATTTTAGCATTTCTAATTCGTAATTTGATGTAGGCTAATAGGGAGATGGTTACTATAAAACTAATGTTCGAATACATACTACATATTTATACATAAAGGGCGCCAGCGGTGATGACGTGATGGTGACCAGGGTGGTCGATATCTTCTAGGGTTCGAAACTATGCTTTAAATACCATAGGAAATATAATAAATCCTAGAAAAGAACATTCCACTCGAAGCATTTGAATACATTTGCTTTGCTCATAGCAATCTATTAGTGCGGGTTGGCAATATGTCAGTGACGACGCATGGTGTGTGAACACCAGTTGAAATTAAAAACCTTGTATCGCTCTGTCACTCGCTTTGTTTATTCATAAAGCTCTGTTTTTGAAGGTCAGAGGGCTTGAAATCAAGTACACATTAAATAAATAAAAACTTGAAATGAAATATTTATTCGCAGGGAGTATCAACATCTTACAATTTTAAATCGGTCCGAATATGTATCCTGCTTATTAACAGGCATGAAAATACTAAAGAATATTCTTATAAACTATATATACAATTTCCAATAAAATTAAATATTTTAGAGGTTTCCTAAGACCATAGTATGAGTTAATTTGCTAAATGCCTTTTATTTGAACTAACGACTGCAATATAAAAAATCTTCCGTCTCAAACTCATTTTACGGTCTTTTGTAATAAATATTAATTTTGTATTAGATCCTTAGCGTATGCAAAGACCTATAATAATTTTGTTTAAACAAATGTAGCCTGTAAGCAAAAACGGTTTATACCTTTGTATGTTTTGTTTTGTTACATTTTAAATAGCTATTATTAAGACACTTATGTTTGTAGATTATTTTATAAGTTCTGCACACAGACTACGGAGGACATATTCTCGCTAACAAAAAACTGTGTCACTCGAGTCGGCCACCTCTCACGCACACCTTAGTTGGCTATAACGCGGGAAATTAGACCTTGTCGCCGTTTACACAGAGTCGATTACTCGCGCTCAACTAATGTGTGAATGTGTGCGTGCCGGCTTGTACGTACAGCGTGGTGGCCGACTCGAGTGACACAGTTTTTTGTTAGCGAGAATATATCCAACTTTTTTAATATCTGTGGTTCTGCATGAATTTATTGATATATTGTTTTTTCCAATTTGTGCCTTCTAACTTTTGATTATCATTGCCGGATTACATTATTTCACGTCACTGCTAATAATAAAGTACTGTAATAATAAAGATTCATACGTAAAGATCCTAAAATTAGTAAAAATCTGCTCACGTAATATTTGAATGGGATAACGATGAGTGGATTTGACAAAAACTTGTACTGTTTTACTGGTAATTTGTGTGTATGGACTTTAATCCTACTTGTTAGTTACGTGTTTTATATGTATGTTGGCGAAGAATAATTAATCTGGTATAATCATAAGTACTTATTGCATTTGATAAAATGGTGATGTAGGTAGATCATAGTTATAGAATTGAAGATATCGTAATCAAAGTTTTATTTACAATACATTATTGATTATTTGGTGTTTGTGTTTATTTCTCATTTTAAGTTCAACCGTTATTACAGAAATATAAAAAATATATCACCTGTATTTTGGGCACCTGCCCCGGGCGGCAGTACAGGGGCGCCAAAATGTTCGACAAAAAATATTAATTTTTTTTTACTGCTTATATAAAATAACGATATTATATTAAAAAATGTTCAAAAAAATTGTGTTTTTTTAGATTTTTGATCTGTAACTCTGGGTCATTGATGTAGAATTTTTTGCATGATTTATTAATTTCATGATTTAATCTACAAACTCTCCAAAATAACTATGGGTCTATCTCTTTTCGTTTGTAAAAAAATCACATTGAATATACCTCGCGCTCGCATCTACGGTAGACCTTTAATGTGTCGGACACGGCAAACCCACCATCGAAAGTGTCTGACAACTGAGAAATCATCTTTTGATAGTTCGTCAAGTAACATATATAAATTTCAGCTTTTATAAAATGACGAAAGTTGAATAATATTTTTTAATACTTTAAGGTGTCTGACAGGGGGTTTCCACCGTTCAAAGTGTCTGACAATGGGACGACATGATTTCTAATATTAGTAAAAATAAAATATATAAAAACCGACCATTATACTTTAACGAATTTGAGGTGCAATTTTTGACACCTTTGCTACCTGATAACTTCCAAAGCCACCGCGACCCAAACTTCATATTCGGGGATCGTTTTTACCTCTATTAGGGACATACACAGAGAAACTTTCAGGTTTTATAAAATGACGAAGGTCAGATCATCGTGGGCTCTTACTCTATAAAATTCTTCACGGACTTTTTGAGACGACTTGAAAAGTCACGATACACAATTCATTTAATAAATTCTGGACATAGAAATATAGTTGCTGCTTTCAGCCCCGCCGAATCTCCAGAACGTAGAATGTCCAGAATTTATTGCCAAAATGACCGAGGTAATAGATGAAAAAACCAGCCAAGTGCGAGTTAGACTCGCACACGGAGGGTTCCATACAATATTAATTAATGTTGTTATAGCGGCAATAGAAATATATATTCTGAGAAAATTTCAGCTGTCTACCTATTCCGGTTCATGAGATACAGCCCACTTACAGAAAGATGGATGCAATGGACAGGCAGCGGAAGCATACCTCTATGCGATGTAGGATGGTGCGTGTGACACATGGTGTTTTATAAGATTTCTCACTAGTCATCATTATTTCTTTATTATACAGGGATAATTAAATATTTTGTGTGGTATATCAAGAGTAATCAAGAGAAATTAAACAAGATATGGGTTAAAAAACCTTGCATTCCTACGCACCATCCTACAACGATTAGAAATAGTAATAAACTCATATACACGGTGACTTTTAAATCGTTTTAACGCTAGAACAAACGTTCAGACCATGGTCTACTAACATTCTATAACATCAAATAAAAAAAACTACATTGGTTTTTTAAATACCACAAATCAAAAAGCCAGGAAGGAAACAAGGTAAGTTACGTTCACAATATTTCGCACGCCTCGATGCGGCCTTCGTTATAATCACCTACCGACCGTTGCCGCGTTCGTATTGAATAAAAATGCACCCTAAGTCCGAGTCGCGGGAGTCTGTATTATTTATTCCTTTGATATAGCCGCTTCTACTGTAGGGTTAGGTGTAGTGTGAAAACAAATTGAATCCTTTGATATTAATTGGTAGTAGAATACACTTAACTGAGGTGTAATGTAATGTAGTACATTACTGATAATAAGTACATTATTGTTGAGTGTCTAAGTACTACCTTACCTATTTATATTTTACTAGCTATCTCGCGCGGTTTCACCCGCGTTCCCGTCATAAAAAGTAGCCTATGTCACCCGGGGATAGTGTAGCTTCCCAACAGTGAAAGAATTTTTCAAATCGGTTCAGTAGATTCGGAGCCTATTCAATGCAAACAAACAATCAAATCTTTCCTCTTTATAATATTAGTTAAGATTACCTTCGTTATTTTTAATTAAAATCGACAATACCGTTTGGCTTTTTGAGCGGCATAAAAACTATAGAATTTGCGATGAATTAAGTACCTACTTTTTGTTAACGTAAGTCGCGCGTCAGCTCGAGCGCGCGCGTGACACCATGGTGACACCTCAATGAACTGTGTCAATGAATCAGCCGCTTGCAAGCGGCCGCGCGGCGTAGTTATATTTTTCTGGTCACGTGACAAGTGCACCCGCCCGGTCTGAACAACGTTTGTTCTAGCCAAAGATTTTCATACGGCATCGTGCCTCTACCACCTCTACCCAGATGGATAGTCCGCCTTACTAAAGCATGACATTTAATATCACTCCGCTTGAGGGGCTCCTGAGCAAATCGCTCTCAGTTCGTATTGCGCACGGCGTCATACTCGCTGTACTGATTAAATAAAAAATGTCAACTTGCGTATTAAAATACTGTCACAACATTTATAAAAACCAAGGAAAAACTAAAAAACTAACCTTCCATGTGTAAGTATTGCGATTTCGTCACTTTTAAGTACCTAAACTTATTACTTTTAAATACTGTCAATTATGGCTTGTTTATTTCGTGTTCCCATAGAGGCGACTATCCTTCTGGACGTTTTAAATTCTTTGCGTTCTAGCGTTAAAACGATTTTAAAGTCACCGTGTATAGCCGGTAGACCCGCGGCACCCTGTGGTTACGGAACCCTAAAAAACCAATGTCCAAGAATGGCACAATATTCTACTATACTTAATATGTGTATGTTTGTTCCTAAAGCATATGGTAGGTAGATGAAGACCAAAAGTCGTAAATACTTTTCATCTCGATTTAGTAAACATTTTTCAGTTGGCGCGTTTGGTTAAGATTCCACTTATCGCGCCACAGGTCGTGGGTTCGATTATCACTCAGGACAGGA
Organism: Polyploca ridens; assembly: GCA_951394255.1. Classification (NCBI taxonomy): domain Eukaryota; kingdom Metazoa; phylum Arthropoda; class Insecta; order Lepidoptera; family Drepanidae; genus Polyploca; species Polyploca ridens. The sequence continues at coordinate 5,883,695 of OX596262.1, forward strand.
ATTTGTGTGCATGAACAATTGAACATGTCTTTGTGTCTTTCCTGAGTCTAGGTACGATGTTATGATGTTTAATATGATTAGAATCTGCATTTTTCTACTGGCATACCTACTACTGGCGTACTTATCTTTTTATTAGCGATTTCATTACATCTAAGAATTTTAATGAATTCAAATATGAATCGATAATCAAGGTAGTGCGGAAAATGATGACGATTTTAACAAAAATCTCTGTTATGACAACGGGATTTCTTCATTATATCATGATCGATTATATCCTTAATATATCTGTTATAATCGCCGTAATCGATTTGAGCGTGCTTGCTTACACCTGTACCGAATTGGTCCATGACAGCTAACGATGTCCCGTGAAACGTTATAGATGACATCCGCCATATTGCGCTCACACAAACCATGCCCTAAACTGATATCACCGTGAGCGTTGTCAAAAGTGACGGTTATTTATTGTGTTTTCGGCAAAAATCTATTATGATTCTTGGTTTCCTATTTAGTAAAGATACTTTTTATGATTTTATGAGAAAAATAATAAATAACGCGGATATTCCTTTTTGCGAGTCAAATTATAAAAGATATAAGGAGTTCTAGCGCATTGTTAATTCAGATTTTAATTAAATTCTCAAATGTTCTGTTTTGAATACTGTGAGCGCGTTCACGAGCGTTCCGAATTGTTGACAGTTCTCAGCTGTCATAATTGTGAAATCTAACTCGGTAGTACCAAGTCGGTACGTAAATTATTGCTGTGAACGCTGTGATCGATATTATCCAATTCGGAATGTACTCCACGTTGCAATGCCATTGACATGACAACTGTCATGTGTCACTCCGTGCGTGTCACCGGTGTCACGCATTGACATTTGACAGTTATCTACTACCACTTACCTACCCACCTCTACCTATTTATTTTCTATTTCATTCGATATTTTTGCATAGGTATGACCTATTGTGAAATTTTGAATCTAGTTCATTATTCAAACAAACTGCTATTTCATGCAGATGTATGATTGATTTGTCGTAGCGCGTAGTGGTTATAACTATTTATCCTCCCTTTGGCAATATTGTTTTGGTACAAAGTGTTTTGTGTTGTATGAAAGAAAGTCAAGCAAGCGGATCAACAAAAAAAAACAGTTATGTCGACCTCGGTTCCATTAATTGTTAGATTATTGGCTTCTTCAGTTTCTGTAGCCAGCAGGGCTGGTAAGATAGTACGTGATGTTATGAGTAAAGGAGAACTTGGTATCGTAGAAAAGGTTTGTATATAAAACCAAATTGTTTTGTTTATCTATGGCTAATAAACTAAGTGTTATCGTGATCCTTTGAGAACATAATAATATGATAGCTTAAATTACTGACTAAACGTGTACTTTATAATACTACTAGGTGTCTCCCGAGGCTTCACCCGTGTTCCCGGGATAAAAAGTTGCCTATGTCCTTCTCCATACTTTCGGCTGTCTGCATGCCAAATTACATCATGATTGGTTCAGTAGTTACGGCGTGAAAGTGTAACAAACACACTCACATTTGCATTTATATTGTTAGTAAGAATGGTTTCTATATACCTACTGTGCATCAACTAAATACTCCATTAACTCCTAACATTTCAGGGAAAAGATGACTATCAAACTGAGGCTGATAGGTCTGCTCAACGATGCATCATTGCATCACTGTCTGCACAGTATCCTAAGTTAAAAATTATTGGTGAAGAAGGTGAATCAGAAAATGAGGTATATATGAAAAAAATATTTCATTATATTTTTGGCATTCTGCACCCAAGAGTGCCTACAGGACCTTCTTAACCCGTTGGTTCTTATGAGGTGCACATACATCTCATAGTAACAATTATTATATACTGGGTGTTGTTTTGGTCGGCGACAAGCGACCCAGGAGCGGTAGTACAAAATATATATTCCCCAAAAATGGACTTAATTCCATTAAATAATGTAAATATGTTGAGATATACCTTATTCAATTTGAAATAAAATTACCGCAAAGTATGGTTACTAGGCACATGCACTGACTAGAGGTATGCACAAGCCGCCATCGCCCCACCCCTTTACTCCCTCGCACTCCCGTTGAGTATTATGTCTACACTTTAGCTTATTACATGATTTTCAAAAAAAAATATTTTTTATTTTTATGATTTAAAAAAGATAAAGTATTTTTTTTAGCACCAGTATCTATTGTATTATCGACCCTGAGTCGCTCGTCGCTGACCAAAACAACGACCTGTATATTATACATCTCATAGTAACAAGTATTTTTTTTACTGCAATGCAAAGTATCAATGAGCCCCAGCTTGCTAAAATAGGAGTAATGTGTTTTACTTATTTATATGAATATTTTCAGGGTGAAATTGCTAGTGATTGGATAATTGTTGATGCAGATAAAGATGTGTTGTCACTAGAGTGTCCAATGAATCTACAGGGTGTGAAGGAGGAAGATATTGTGGTTTGGGTTGACCCACTCGATGGAACTTCTGAGTACACTCAAGGTTATTAACAATTTCTTTATTTTAACAAGCCGTAATAAAGTTAGATATGATGTACATAAGTCAATTAAGATAATAATAATATATTGCAGTAATATACTTAATCATATACATATGTGCATAACTTGAGGTCTGGTGTCTGTCATCTATTTATAATTATTTACAACAATTCTAGGTGCCCTAATGTTGAAGAGAGATCCATGGGAAAGATGGAAAATGTACTTAACTCATCCATTTATTAGTATGAAATGGTATTTAAGCTTACTTCAATCAAATTATGGTAAATTTAGATTTGAATAGGTTTTATAAGTTGACTTAGCTTTTAAAGGGTTAGTTTGAAATGCAATTATACACCCTCTGGTAAAGGCGTGCTAAACTGTAATTAACAAGATGGCCTGTTTCACAATCACTAGGTACTTTTTAACAAAGAGAAAATAACTATGGCAGTTCGAAATTACCTTCCAAATCATCATATTTCTCTGGGAATGAGTTTGCAGCAATGGCGGAATAGGCTAACAGTTTCTACCTTAAATATAAACATCATTAATTTCAGACACCCTTTTTGAGGTTTCATAGATAGTTTACTAACTTATCAATGTATTTATTTACTCAAAAAGTTTTTGAATTTTCTGATATTCCTCATATGTTATTTAACCTTCACATTCCTTATAGAAAACATGCAAAAAATTCTGTAAATAAAAACTAATTTTATGTAAACCTAATACTAAGATTTGCCTAAAACCCTAAGGCCCACTTGATTCAACCTGGTTTATCATAATAACTCCAGAGTTAGTTGCATCTGGGTTTGACATTTACAATTATGATATATTTTACCAAAGATAGCAACTAACTCTTGAGTTATTAAGGTAACCCAGGTTGACTCAAGTGGGTACAAGTATCTTTTCTGCACAATATAACTATAGTCATAATCAGCAAATTACCACCAATAAATTATTCAATGATTCACAATTGTAAATGGCTTCACAATGGGTACTTTAGAATGGCATGATGCATGAAGTGTTAATTTTGTACAAAATAGAATTGTTATTGATTAATAATTGTTACAGGCTTCCTGGAACATGTGACTGTTCTAATTGGTATATCCGTCAATGAAAAGCCAGTTGCAGGTGTTATTCACCAGCCATATTATAAAACAATGGTCGGAGGCGAGAAAAAGTTGGGTAGAACTATATGGGGGCTTCATGAAGCTGGTATCGGCGGGTACACCCCGGCCCCGCCCCCTGATTCCTTGATCATCACTACCACAAGAAGTCATTCTAATCCAGTGGTAGAGAAAGCACTGCAAGTTATGAATGCAGCTCAAATTATTAGGGTTGGTGGAGCAGGATATAAGGTATTTTTCTATATTTCATCCTCTATCTTATAAATAAATAAACATTTTAACAAAACTTTATTTGTTAAAAAAATAATTTAATTTTGATTTTTTAGTTTCTTTTGTAGAGTTCCGTTGTCTGTCTCCGAAAATCATCATCCGATCTATATGAAATTTAAATACGACCATTACGGCATAAACCCTTTCGAACAAAAAAAATATTTTGAAAATCCGTCTATATATGACGGAGTAATGCCCGAACATACATAAAATAATAATATATATAAACATCCGAATTGATAACCTCCTCCTTTTTGAAGTCAGTTAATCATTTACGACCAACCAATCAATTTATTTGCATTGCATTTGAATCCAGTTGGATCAAGCTCTTAATCTTTTCTGGGCCTGCAGGATGTAATGAATTAAGTCTGTTAACATAGAAATACCTTTCATTTCAATAATTTCTATGCATAGACATGATTGATTAAATGCTTGGTTAACATTATAAACAAAAACATTGTCCTTGCCCCAGCTAGAAGAAAAAAACTATTAAATGCAGACAAAACGTGACTGACCTTAATTGAACACAATAATGCATTGACATTCATTTTAAACTTTTTTTCTTTTTGTTAAAGGTATTGCAATTATTGGAAGGCAAAGCCTCGATTTATGTTTTTGCAAGCAGCGGCTGTAAGAAATGGGACACATGTGCGCCCGAGGCGATACTTTCGGCAGCTGGCGGTAAACTGACCGATATCCTCGGGAACTTCTACCAGTATGGAGATACTGTGTCGCATCCCAATAAGACTGGCGTTCTTGCCGCCGTCAATGATGAACTGCACAGCTACGCTCTCAGTAGAATACCTCAAGAATTGAAAGAAAAATTAGCTAAGTAATAAAAAAATTGCATTATGTATATAGAGAGCATAATATCAAATGTAAATAAAATACTATGAACTGTTAAATGGCAACTGTATTTACAAAATTATAAATGTTACTACGATAAATCACAGCATTATTTGTTTCTTTTCGCAATTACGATCTTGGTCATAATTATACAAATACTAGCTGTCCCCGCGGTTTCCCACGTTCCCAGGATAAAAAGTAGCCTATGTCCTTCTCCATACCATAGGCTATCTGCATGCCAAATTTCATGATGATCCGTTGAGTAGTTAAGGCGTGAAGGCGTAAAAAACAAACAAACTCACTTTCGCATTTATAATATGTAGTTAGGATTTTACAAGATATGGAATGTAGATGTTAGAATAAAGTGTTTCGTTATGAGAAATGATGCCTGATGAAGAGTATTCACTAATACATACATGTCTTATAGCAAATTCATATTGAAATCAGTATAAATAAAAAGTGATAAATTAACAACAAAAACAAACAAAACAATAGTATAAAACCCACAATATCATTTAGGTACGCAGTGTATACTAATAAATTATGTCATGTCATATGGTAAAAGTATATGATTGTACTCTTTGGTGTATGTATTTAAAGCTTGCTCTTCAAATGTTGCAACATTTTTCTAAGTTCACGCCTAAGAATTTTTCCTGAAGCATTCTTAGGTATCTCCTTTGTGAAAATGACGCCGCCTCGTAAATGTTTTGCTGGTGATACCTGATAAAAATATATATCTCGTTTATATCACTAGGATTATGTTATTAAAATGTTATCGACATATTATTGCAACTTTGGTAGAAACAGCCAGAATTAGTTTTATTTTATATCGCAAAACATTGAGCAAAGGTTATGTCCCATTTTTTTAGAGTTAACTAAAGTTCTCTTTTGCGTCAAACAATAAATTAGTCGTCTAAGCAGACAGTAGAAACTCGCAAACACCGTGATTTTCACGGCGCTTACGCGTTTCGTTCATCGTTCTACAAAAACAATTGTGGCCGGATGGCTTCACATAGAACATAGTTGTGATGTGTGGTGTCCTCTCTATACATAGTAATAATAGCTCAATTTCGCAAAAAACAATTTCCGTGGACCCACGGTTAAGAGTTGCGAAATCTATTAAAGTCAATAATAAATCAATGTGAATGCAGGTCAACACACACTGGCCCGAGTGTTAAAGTTACGTAAGGATTGATTGGATTTCAGTAAATGAAAACATCTTGGAGAGAAGCGTGTGCCATTAAGACTTAAAAACGGTTATTCAGTTCCGTACAGAGTGAAAGCATAGATTTAAGAGTATTGAAAACTGTAACCAAGATTTTTTTTATTGAGAGAAAGAAGATGCCAAATTAGCCTTAGCACCAATAGCACCCTTAAGGTGAACGCACACTAATCCGAGCCGAACGCGTCGAAGGCATCGAACGAAACGAATTTTAGAATTCTGTATATCACCTTGACGCGGACAAATCGGCGAGCAAGCTCTCAACCGGGGTTATGATTAGGTAACTACGCCTGGGGGCGCCCCAGTTGGGGCACGAACCTCGGCTCGGGGCCGTTACCGGGGGGAGGGGACGAACTTTTTCTACAAAAACGAGTTACGACTAATTAGAGGGGGAGCGGATTACTATTGGCAGCAAGGATCAAGACGTGACATCTAATCTAAATAGTTCCCTATGTACTTGAGAGCCAACCTGGATTAAAATTTTAAACATTTAGGTAACCCGAAGATTGACCAGATTCTCGCAAGTGGGCCTTAGATGTCGATCGATTTTTTTATCTTACTAATACGCACTGGGCCAGCGTAGTGCTCACTTTGGTTGCTATCCCCGCAACTAAACTTATCGCAAATATTATTTTATATATCGTAATCGATCATTATTTATTACCTTGGATGCAATGTAGTCTATAAGTTCCTTCTCAGTGACATTAGCATTAGGCTGGGGCACCACAAACGCTAGAGGTAGCTCTCCAGCGCTTTCGTCGGGCAAGCCCACTACGCCACAGTCCGCTACGCTGTTATGTTGCAACAACAAAGCTTCGAGTTCAGCCGGTGCTACCTGGAAAGAAAGCGCACTTCATTTTAATAAGTTGCTTTTGTAGCTGTCTTAGGGTAAGATCACACCGAGATGCGACACTCTTTAAGATAGCGATATAATATAGAACTTTATTTACTACACAAAAAGGTACACATTTCAGTGAGAGAATTCGAACGCTATCTCAAAAAGTGCGTGCCGCGTCGTTGGCGAAGAGTTGGTGTATTTCTTGACATTTGCATAAGTCAGTTGCATAAAAAATGGTCTTTTTCTTAATTTTGTTAAAGATGGTCTTTGAACTTTGTATTTATTGATAAAATCATAATTTTTTGCCCATTGTTTTTTTACTATCTTATCTAAGTCATTAACATTTGCGGTGGGAACTCAATTCGCGATCATTCTTTGGCGATTGTATCATGTATTTTAATTACGGATTAAAAATAATAATAACCATCAACTTTAAATTATTCTGTTTTGCTGGCCTAATATACTATAATAAAAATCAATTGCCGCATTTATGAAAGACCATAAATTAAGAACGGCTTAACCGAATTAACTGATATTTTTCGTAATTTAAAGGACAAGGTTTGTATGAAATCTATGAAAGAATATTTTTGGAAAATCTAGCAGAAAAGTCGGATATTTCAACCAGGCGACGCTGGGCACGAACAGCAAGTTAGTAATAAAAGACGAACTAAATAGCTAACTTTCCAAAAAAATATACTAATGTTTGTTTTCCAATAATGTTACCTATTGTGTTTATTTTCTACAACAATGTTAACATTTCCGCGAGATAATTATAGCTGTTTGATATAATAGAGAATCTTTCATATCATATATATTATATTGATAAACTTTATCTTATCAATTTAAATAATCAACGACTATAGCATCAGAATGGTACATTAGTAAGGTTAAAGTAATATAGTTTTCTAAACCTGGAATCCTTTGTATTTGATGAGCTCTTTGAGTCTGTCGACTATGTAGAAGTATCCGTCTGCGTCGTAGTGGCCGATGTCTCCAGTCCTGATGTACCCCTCGGTATCGAGCAGCGCGTCGCTGGCCGCGCGGTCTCCCATGTACCCCTTCATGCGCAGCGGCGACTTGATCCATAACTCGCCTGCCTCCCCCGGGCCCAGTTTCTTACCATTCTCTATGTCTATCACCTGTACGTGGATTACGTAACTTTATTTCAATGAAATTCAGATTGAAATAACATCTGAATCGGTAGAAATATTACAAAATCGGAAATGGTTCCATTTCTAATGAACCACTGTTTGTATTTGCAGTTATCAGAACGTAAAAAAGTTATCAGAAAACCGCTATATTGATCCGATTTCAATTCGAAAATGATTGAAAGGGGTAAGAACATTTTTGTATGGGAGCTGGCATAGCCACCCTCCGCCATTTTGTTTTTTTTTTTTTCAATGTGGCGGCGCACGTTGTAAGTGGTATATTTGGATAGAGGACACTTATACAAACAAAAAATGTTAATCAATATGGTGACCTAAAGTGTCACGTTTCCCAGATATTTGGAGGTAAAGATCGCCATATGAGAATAACGACAATCATTAAAAATGAACTTATTACGTGTTTATATGCATTAGATTGTATTCAAATAATAGTTCCCAGGTTGATTTAACTTTTTATTAGAATATAGCAAAACAAATAGCTCGAAAAAACAATATTCAGTAATTGGTTACCTACTAAACCGCATCGCTATATTCGCAATGAATCACAATGTTGTCAAGTAGCTCGGATCGTAGTGGTTAACATGTTTTCCAAGTCTCCGTCATTAAACAAAAATGACAATAATTGTCTTAAAATATACTATTACCGAGATTTTGGAATATCGATGTATAAATAATATGAGAAGAATGACAATAGTTTAAAGTTGATTAAGTACAATTTATGTTCTTGTTTTTAAGCAATAAACTGTGGTCAAATAATATTGCATCACGGTTTTAAAAATAAAATAATACACATAATAGAAACAAGCCGTGACCTCAAACCTTTAAATAAAAAAGGTTTTTTTTAAACAAACATATACGGCCCGCCTGATTGTAAGCGGTTACCGTAGCCTATGGACGCTTGCAACACCAGGGGTATCACTCGCGCGTTGCCGACCCTACAGAAATCTCTTCACACCTTTTTTAAGGAACCCCACGCTGTACTCCGTTGGGAAAACCACGGCGGGAGCTCATTCCATAGTCTAAGCGTCCGCGGAAGAAAGCTCCTTTGAGACCGCATAGTTCGAAACTATTTTGGTTCCAATGTGTGAGGATGGACTCCCCGTCAATGGCGAGACTTGTGATGGTAGGGGCTAATGCCCACGGCTACCTTCCTACCCTAAGTTAAACAATTCTACAGAACACTGTCCGTTAAACAAGCGGTAGAACACACATAAGGAGGCAAAATCTCTCCTCAGATTGAGGGGCCCTAAGCCGTTTGTGACCTCGGGATCGTCGACAATTCTAATAGCACGTCGCTGAACCGAGTCTAAAGGCCCAAACTGGTATCCAGGAAAGAGCAGTACTCCATATAAGGCCGGACTTGCGACTTGTAAAGTTGCAGCCTTTGCCCCGATGTGAAGTACTGCGTCGCTCTGTTGAGCACTTCGAGTTTTTTGGATGCTAGCTTAACCTTGTCTTCTAGACGGCCTATTGACGTCGTTAGAAATGTCGATGCCGAGGATCCCGATGCTTTCACTGATGTTCGTGTTATGGATTTGTGAGTTCACAGCAAATGGGGTTTTCTTAGCGGTGAACGTGCAGACTTGAGTCTTAGTGGGGTTGAAATGGACTAGGTTTAGTCGACCGTAATCGGAGACACTAGTTAGTGTGCTCTCGATTTCAGACACAAGCCGTTCGCGGCTTTCCTCCACCACGAAACGAGGAATATTTGCAATGAGCGTCCTCTGTACAATGAATGCTGTCAATAGACAGCATTTCATTGATATGCAGCAGGGAAGTGTTTGGGACAGTACAGACCCTTGCGTGACGCCAGCATTTATGTCTCTCAGCTCGTATGCATCTGCTGGACAAAAAATTGGCGACCCATTTGCATAGTCCCTCGGGAAACCCATATGCTGGTAACTTCGTTAGAAGACCCCAGTGCCAGACCCGATCGGACGCCTTCGCCACCTTGACTCTCGATGGCGAGTGACCACTCGGCTGGTGACCTTCTAGTGTATACATAGACACATCACATAGAGATACACTAGAAGGTCACCAGCCAATGGACTATGGTGGAAGCCATATTGTCGGTCACTCAACAAATCGTGATCCTCTAGGTATCTCAAGAGCTGCGTGTTGATCACTCGCTCCATGACATTGGAGAGAATGGGAGGTGATGGCAATAGGCCTGTTATTCATCGGGTCTGATCTGTCGCCCTTTTTGGGTTGTGTGCACGTGAGCAGTCTTCGACGAAGACGGGACTTTCATTTAGGTGTAAGTTTTATTAGGTATAATCCCGATTATGATAAGATTGTACCCCACTGCAAGTGATATGTAGACCAAGCATTCTTAATTTAAACGGGTAAAATAGTTTGACAGCTCACCGCTGTCAAAAAAAAACCTTGTGTGCTATATTTGTAAACGTTCTCATTGTCTTGATTTGAGTATTATCAAAAAATCTACTTAAAAAAATACAAGTCTGTTTTTTCCTCGCAAGTGTGTTAAAAAACGTCGTATGACACGCGTGTGCATTGATTATTACACTCTCGGCTCACTTATTACGTTTGCCTACGGCTCACGCGCTTAATACGCCTCGAGTATTAATAACCAACTTTGCACACATGTATCATTATGTACTATTACGTTGCAATTTTGGCGCCCAGGGAGCATTACTTAGCGATCTTTAGTTCCAATTAACTTGGTAACATGAGATTATAGGACAAGTATTGTCATTTTTGTTTGCATAATAATGACAAGATGGAAAACAAGTCACGATCCGAGCTACTTTGACAACATTGTGGTTCATAGCGAATATTACGATGCTGTTTAGTAGCTAAGTAATTAAAAATATTGTTTTTCGTGCTCCTAGTTTAACTCTCTTCTAAAAAATTGATAAATCAACCTGGGAACTATTATTTGAATACAATCGAATGTATATAAACACGTAATAAGTTAATTTTTAATGATTGTCGTAATTCTCATACGGCGATCTTTACCTTCAAATATCTCGGAAACGTGACACTTTAGGCCACCATATTGATTAACATTTTTTGTTTATATAAGTGTCCTCTACCCCTATATACCAGTTTCATCGTGCGCCGCGACATTGAAAAAAAACTAAAATGGCGGCGGCTAGCTATGCCACAAAGGTTCTAACCCCATTAGTTACGTAATCACCCCACAGTACACACTAGTACGTTATGATCAATGCACACGCGTTTCATACGAAGCTTTTCAAACACTTGCGAAGAAAATAACAGAATTGTATTTTTGGAGTTAATTTACAAATATTTATAGAAAAAGGTGCGCAGTTTTTTTTTTGACGATGATGCGCCATCTGTTTTAACCGGTTAAATTAAGAATGCTTCGTCTACCCGTATAACTTGCAGTGAAGTATAAACTGGCTACAGGTCGGTTATCTAAATCTGGCACGTTCAAAACATTTACCTACACGTTACGCTTGTGTAGTGTCTGTAAATAAGCGCGTGGCGTGACGTCGCACTGCATACGCATCATGAAAAGTCTGTCCGTCTCTCGCGCGCGATCAAGCTAATAAGTATGAAGGAGAGAGTTAGTTTGATTTTTGCTACTACCACAGAATATTTCTACTGCTCATAAATATAGTGGTCATTTTGCATTTGTCCATTGTAATAAAACATACTGTATCGTGAAATTGCATATTATGTGTGAATACTGTAACGTACCAGCTTTCGTTAACCGACGTGTACACCCTTGATGGTACTAGTTAGTTAAGGTCACATGATTTTATTCAACATAGGCAGATATGCCAATTAGGTTTTTATTGTTGTAAGATCAACGAATTTGATATGCAGTCGTAATTTTTGGTCACGGTAACTAGCCCCAACATACTGCTGCATTTATTAAGATATGTATGTTATAACATTTTTAAATAGTTAAAATGGTACCTTTATTTTCATGCCAGGAGCTGGTGGTCCGCATGACCCTATTTTGGCGCCATCAGTTACATCTACGCAACAAGCCATTGTCACCTCTGTAAGTCCATACCCTTGTTTGATGTGGTGTATACCTATTCTGCAAACATAATTTTACTTTAGCACCGTAGGAGAGGTAGAACTTAGCGTTTAATTATTCAACAAGCAGCTCAACTGGGAAAGTACCTACTCTTTAAAAAATAGCCTAATAAGGGGTACGAACTTTTTTGTATGGGAGCTGGCATAGCCACCCGCCGCCATTTTGATTTTTTTTCAATGTGGCGGCGCACGGTGTAAGTGGTATATTTGAGTAGAGGACACTTATACAAATAAAAAATGTTAAGCAATATGGTGACCTAAAGTGTCACGTTTCCGAGATATTTGGAGGTAAAGATCGCCATATGAGAATAACGATAATCATTAAAAATGAACTTATTACGTGTTTATATGCATTAGATTGTATTCAAATAATAGTTCCCAGGTTGATTTAACTTTTTATTAGAATATAGCAAAACAACTAGCACGAAAAAACAATATTCATTAATTGGTTACCTACTAAACCGCATCGCTATATTCGCAATGAAACACAATGTTGTCAAGTAGCTCGGATCGTAGTGGTTAACTTGTTTTCCATGTCTCCGTTATTAAACAAAAATGACAATACTTGTCTTAAAATATAATGTTACCGAGATTTTGGAATATCGATGTATAAATAATATGAAAAGAATGACAATAGTTTAAAGTTGATTAAGTACAATTTATGTTATTGTTTTTAAGCAATAAACTGTGGTCAACTAATTATTGCATCACGGTTTTGAAAATAAAATAATACACATAATAGAAACAAGCCGTGACCTCAAACCTTTAAATAAAAGGATTTTTTTAAACTACTTAGTTAGCAAACAAACATGTATACGGCATGCCCAAGCGGTAAGCGCTTACCGTAGCCTATGGACGCTTGCAACAACAGGGGTATCACTCGCGCTTTGCCGACCCTACAGAAATATCTTCACACCTTTTTTAAGGAACCCCACGCTCCGTTGGGAAAACCACGGCGGGAGCTCATTCCATAGTCGTCCGCGGAAGAAAGCTCCTTTCAGACCGCATAGTTCGAAACTATTTTGGTTCCAATGTGTGAGGATGGACTCCCCGTCAATGGCGAGACTTGCGATGGTAGAAGGTAGCCGTGGGCATCAGGTTAAACAATTCTACAGAACACTGTCTGTTGTACAAGCGGTAAAACACACATAAGGAGGCAAAATCTCTCCTCAGATTGAGGGGCCCTAAGCCGCTTGTGAGCTGGGGACCGTCGACAATTCTAATAGCACGTCGCTGAACCGAGTCTAAAGGCCCAAACTGGTATCCAGGAAAGAGTACTCCATATAAGGCCGGACTTGCGACTTGTAAAGTTGCAGCCTTTGCCCCGATGTTAAGTACTGCGTCGCTCTGTTGAGCACTTCCAGTTTTTTGGAAGCTAGCTTAACCTTGTCTTCTAGACGGCCTATTGACGTCGTTAGAAATGTCGATGCCGAGGATCCCGATGCTTTAACTGATGTTCGTGTTCTGGAATTGTGAAATCACAGCAAATGGGGTTTTCTTAGCGGTGAACGACTTGAGTCTTAGTGGGGTTGAAATGGACTAGGTTTAGTCGACCGTAATCGGAGACACTAGTTAGTGTGCTCTCGATTTCAGAATATTTGCAATGAGCGTCATCTGTACAATGAATGCCGTCAATAGACAGCATTTCATTGATATGCAGCAGGAACAGTGTTTGGGACAGTACAGACCCTTGCGGGACGCCAGCATTTATGTCTCTCAGCTCGTATGCATCTGCTGGACAAAAAATTGGCGACCCATTTGCATAGTCCCTCGGGAAACCCATATGCTGGTAACTTCGTTAGAAGACCCCAGTGAAAGACCCGATCGAACGCCTTCGCCACCTTGACTCTCGATGGCGAGTGACCACTCGGCTGGTGACCTTCTAGTGTATACATAGACACATCAAATAGAGATACACTAGAAGGGTCACCAGCCAAGGGACTATGGTGGAAGCCATATTGTCGGTCACTCAACAAATCGTGATCCTCTAGGTATCTCAAGAGCTGCGTATTGATCACTCGCTCCATGCCATTGGGGAAAATGGGAGGTGATGGCAATAGGCCTGTAATTCATCGGGTCTGATCTATCGCCCTTTTTGGGCATTGTGTGCACGTGAGCAGTCTTCGACGAAGACGGGACTTTCATTTAGGTAGAAGTTTTATTAGGTCGGGTCGGGCCGGCCGCGGGACTGGGTGGGCCAGGGAGCATTACTTAGCGATCTTTAGTTCCAATTAACTTGGTAACATGAGATTTTAAGACAAGTATTGTCATTTTTGTTTGTATAATAATGACAAGATGGAAACCAAGTCACGATCCGAGCTACTTTGACAACATTGTGGTTCATAGCGAATATTACAATGCTGTTTAGTAGGTAAGTAATTAAAAATATTGTTTTTCGTGCTCCTAGTTTAACTCTCTACTAAAAAAATGATAAATCAACCTGGGAACCATTATTTGAATACAATCGAATGCATATAAACACGTAATAAGTTAATTTTTAATGATTGTCGTAATTCTCATATGGCGATCTTTACCTCCAAATATCTCGGAAACGTGACACTTTAGGCCACCATATTGATTAACATTTTTTGTTTGTATAAGTGTCCTCTACCCATATATACCAGTTTCATCGTGCGCCGCGACATTGAAAAAAAACTAAAATGGCGGCGGCTAGCTATGCCACAAAGGTTCTAACCCCTTTAATGTTGTGTTCCTGCGCGTGAGAAAGGTTGAGTTCATTGGGGATGGGTCGGTAACACGTAGTTACCATTTTCTATTAAGCTAAGCATTTTTTTATAACGTAAATAAGATGTAGGTACCTTTCACAAACAGCTTTTTGCGTTTCCATAGACAATGGTGCCGCCCCACACCAGACCTCATTGAGTGATGTCAAGTCATATTTGGAAACAAGTGGGTGTTTCGCGAGGAATACCGCCAGGGGTGGGACTATGGTCGTCATGTTTACCTAGGAAAGTTTAACAAACCGTTATGCGATGATGGCTCAGTGGTGAAGGCGAAAGCCTGCCTGCTTGAGCTTTCGATTTGTAATCAGGATGTTTACTGGGTTAAAAAAAAATCTAGCTAGTCCGTCAGTTACATTATCAAAAAATATTGGGCACGTATATTTTGCTTAATAAAATGAATAAAAATTGACAAAGATAAAGCGCGTCTAAGTTCAGGCCTCATGACGTCAGTTCTTTGTAAAAAGTGTGCCATGGCGTGACTTACGCGGAACTTCACACACCATATCTTCGTAAATTTTTGTTTGATTGACAAAAGAAAAAATGCGTGTCAAATATTTTATGATAATTTACGGACTCTATATATTTCAGGACATTAGCTTATTATCTTGAGGACACCATAACAAGATGCTAGGATACTTTGTAGTACCCCGTTGGCTGGATATCGTCATGTTGACAATCTATCGCCAAGCACCTCCAAGCACCTAACAGTGTTCCGATACCTTCACTTGAGAACCATTTCCTTTGCAGGCTTTGTGTGTTTACCACCTTCGGCCACATCGTCACTGACAATGATAATATTGTGGTCAAACACGTAAACATAAATAATAAACAAAATATATAAAATGTAAAACTAAAGAATGGAAGTTGCAGTCCTAAGGCGCCGATCCCGCAGAGAGAGTTCTAGAGTTCCGTGTTCTCTGTAATCTATGCGGCGCCTTTGATCATTGCACACAGAGAACTCGGCGTTCAAGAGAACGCGCGTTCTGTCGTAGTTATCATTATCTAAAGCTGGCGGGTGAGGTGACACTTCTGAGCTATCACTGTCTAATTTATTGAGTGACACAACGCAGAAAGGACAATGGGCATTCTGGCCCATGAGCGGCCACTAATGAAACTAAAGTAAGGCCTATGAGACGAGATAAAGAATGTAAACAAACTTTTGCTTGTTGTATGTATACAGGGTGTTGTTTTGGTCGGCGACAAGCGACCCAGGAGCGGTAGTACAAAATATATATTCCCCAAAAATGGACTTAATTCCATTAAATACTGTAAATATGTTGAGAAATTAATACCTTATTCAATTTGAAATAAAATTACTGCAAAGTATGGTTACTAGGCACGTGCACAGACTAGAGCTAGGCGCAAGCCACCATTGCCCCACCCCTTTACTCCCTCGTACTCCCGTTGAGTATTATGTCTACACTTTAGCTTATTACATTATTTTCAAAATTTTAATTTTTTTATTTTTGTTCTTAGAAAAATATAAAGTATTTTTTTTATATTTTTTTTTTCACCAGTATCATTTGTATTATCGACCCTGAGTCGCTCGTCGCTGACCAAAACAACGACCTGTATAATTACACTTTTTTGGTATGGGATAGGTACTAATTAAATTTAATGTAACTACCTTGCAATACTTTTTTTCTTAATACACCACAGTAATAAGCTTTCATATTTTTTTAAAACATTATTGTATAATAGAAATCATAGATATTATTGCTGGCCGCCACTGGGACAATATCCATACTAATTTGCCCATTTTCCTTTAGAACTGCTCGCTCGCTGTGTACAGTAGTGAACGTGGAACTCAGAACTCTCTCTGTGGGATTGGCGCCCAACTGTGAGAAATATTAGAAAAGATCATATTTGAAATTATCATATAAAATTTATATCAAAGCAATAACTTATATCAAGGCTTTAATTTGTTATTTGAGTATAACACTACCTTATATTTCTGTATGGTTTCCAAATATTGCTCATCTTCAAATCTCACAAGGAATACTATTTCCAGGTTTAAAGCCATCACAGCTAATGTTGTAATAAAGCCATATGCATGGAACCATGGTATTAAAGACAAGCAAGTTTTGATTTCATGCTTCCGTATCTCTTGCGATGTGTCTAAATAATACCTACAAAGGTTATGTAAAAATATTACCAGCCAAGCCACTTCTCACAGGGGGCAACTACATACATGAAACTTGCCAAGTATTTGTGGGACCATGCACCGTGGTTCCGTAATCAAGATTCATGGATAACATTTAAAATTGATAATGAGTAAAATTAAATATTTTGCACATGCACAATATTAATTTTATGGGCAGTAAAAATAAGTTTGTATTTCATAGTAATTCTCAAGGACAGTTTGGAAGTCAGACATATTTCTGTGGTTATTAAACCCATAAAACTGTTTTACAAAAAACATAAACCGACATCAAAGTAGACAAAAAATCCTGATCTGATGACAATGAGACAAAACGGAAAGTGGGTCCACTTTCCTTCGGTTAAAAATAAGCGTGTAACATAAAGCATTAAATATCTTTACGAGATAACAAAATATGTCTTATTCACTATGGTATTTTTTTTCATCCCTAAACTGCATTGTTATATTAACTACATTAGTACCAATAGTAACAATATGGCCAGCCAGACAGAGTGGGTTCCGTTTTTTGCCATTTGCCTCCGGAACCCTAAAACTGACGGAGATAGATCCCTGGTCCAAGTGCATTGTGAACCAAACTTTATTGTAATACTGCCACGTAATTTGCTTTTGGTATTGATGCATTCACATTGCCCCATGTGAGAACTTGTAAACCTATCATTACCTTGCCTATCCTTGTTCATCGGCCCCCATATCCTGTAAATCCAACACCGATAATGATTGCTTTGAGTGAACAAGGATAAATGGCTACTTTGTCTATGGTTTTCACCGACTGTGATCAAATGGCCATCACACACATCACAAGAAATTAAGCTTATGTCTAAGGTAAAAGGCATATAATCCACTGTTCATTCAAAAAGACTGCTGACGTTTTACAAACTCCCTGGTTAGTTTGACCTAGTTCCCAGTTATGTATGTTAGTATGTTTTAATAGTTAACCTTGATTATTATGATTTATAACTTACTTCATATGAGTTGACAGTGTAAGGAAATTAATATGATTCAGCATAACACCTTTGGGTAGGCCTGTGGTCCCTGAAGAACACATAACAGCTACCGTGTCTTCAATACCGTTCACATCAACCAGAGTGAAGTCATCCACATTTACATGATTCTTAATCAAGTCATTGTACATAAGGCCAGGGATAACTTCATAATCACCAAGTATAATAATATTCTTGACAAATGACATGTCATGGCAACAGTCATGTATGTTTTGAGCTGTTATTGGTGATGTGAAAATAAACTTTGGCTTGGTTATATGAAAAATGAGTTTTATCTCACCTACAAATAAATGAAAGTTTAAACAGTATTAATCTTAAATACAAAAACACCATTCCTAATAAGCAACAACTTAATATAAAAATATATATCTACTATCTTGAAAGATGTACTTTAAAGTATAGATAACCCATAGGAGCATTCATATTATTATGAACTTTGGTTTTATATATAATGTATTAAATGTTGATGCATCGCACACATCTACATACCTTCAACTATATCATCAAAGTATAATAATCAATCAGTATTGCTACAATATTCATCCTTCGAGCTGGACCAATCAGCATGCTAGGTCATAAGCTCTCTTAAAAGATCAATTATGCAGGGATTGTATATAATATTGATTCAGAATTCTTATTTACTTACCGGGAGAGTATGTTATGTTAAGGGTAGACAACACAGCTCCACAATAAGTAATAGCGAGGGCTGCAGAAACAAACTCAAATCGGTTCTCACTACTAAGGGCCACCACATCTCCCTTCCTTAAGCCCAACTGTTGGAGTTGGACGGCTAAGTTTACACTGCTTTGTAATATGTCTTTATATGTCACATGTTCCTCAGTTTCTGCACTAATCTGGAATTTAAATTTAGTATGGGTTATTTCTTACAGTATTCCAATTTGTTACATATGGCTCCATCTATCACCATATTTTTGTGAAGATCTTTAGTATATAATCTACCTAGCAAGATTTTAAACTCCCAATAAATTTGGTTTATACCAACGGTTTTCACAAAAATATGGTGACATAATATATAAAAATTAATCCCTATTTCCCTTGGTCACTCCATAATTGAGAATGGCTTTACCGATTTAATCCATCTTTTTTTTCTAAGTTTTCTAAAACTTTGTAGTAGGTTCGTACGGAAAAAAAATTAAGAAGGTTGCACAGAAAATTAGAAAATTTAAGAAAAATTAACGACAAATGATGACAATATAAACTTTTCTAATGTAACCTCAGCACGGTAGGGTAGGTAAGGGATAAAAGAAAGGGGCGCGGATGAAACCGCGGGCGGAAAGCTAGTCATAATATAACGATGATTCTGTCAGTATCATAGTTAGAAAGAATAACAGGAAAATCAAATACGTAGATAAGAGTTACTCAATTTATGATAATTATTATTAATAAAAATAATAGTAGTACAGTAGTATATTACTAAAAGGGAGGACGCTGTTTAATATGTAAGTATATAATATGATAAAACGCAGTGTATGTAGTGACTAGTGCAACTAAATAATCAACATTTTTATTTTTTAAGGTTAGATTTTATCTTAGGTACTTACGAGAGCAATTTTGTTTCCTCCTTTTTTTAATTGGTCAAATATAAACTGTCCATAAGACAAATGCGCTGGGATTTGTCTTTCTTCTGGTCCAGACACTACGTTATTATGTACAGATACCGGCATGGTATCGTTATTTTATGCCTGAAATAAAAAAGACACGACTCGCTGGAGGAAGCGTAACTGAGTATATAACACTATGTGACTTTATTAGGATTAAGCGAGATTTACTAAAATAATCAATGATAATGATTTATTAACGTACTGATAACATTACCTAATAATTAATACCTACATAATAAACTATGATCTTTGTCTCGATTTTTATTTATTTATCTGTGCACTTCAGTGCTGCCAACTCTTATAACCACAAACTACCAAGAGAACTAAAGTTCAGACCGCCATCTGACGAACATTGGTGATAAACCGTATGCAGAATTTGAACATGACGTTTTTTTTTTTTTAATATTCCCATAATATGGTGCAATGAAAATAGTCATACAGCCTATGATTATGTAGGGCCGGGGCATTAGGGTAAATACGATTATTTTTTATTTCAAAGGTTCTTATAATATGAAACACAATTATTTAGTTATAAATTATTTATTTAAATTTTTATTTTTTCATACAGCTGTATTAAGAGTTAGAAAACTATCTGTAGTGATGGTCTGGACTGCTGGTGGCATCATCTGCAAACAAAGTATAAAGTAACTGTAAAGGAGTTCGAAGATTTTTTATCGGAGCCTAGCTTAATCTTCAGGCACCATATTGCTTTTATTTTTGTTTTTTCAAATAGTGGCGCACGATGTATCCTATATACATCGATTGGGGACAAGCATGCAAACAAAAAATACTAGGGTGTCTTTGTCCTAAAACGTCACAAAAAATATCAAAGAGGTGGCCGAAAAGAATGACATAATCTTGAAAATGTTTTATTTTTTATGTACAAGATAGTTAAAGGATTTGAAGATTTTATAATGGAGCCTGGCATTCCTATCATCTGCTTTTTTTGTATTGTATATATTGGTAAAGATTTTGGGTGTAGTAATTAATTTTGCATTAAAAATATTATATTTTTATATCAGCTATAAATTTTCATAAAAGTGATGCGTGGACGTCGATTTGAAAAAAAAAACAACATGGGGGACGAAAGGAATGAGAAAATCTTCGAACCCCTTTTGGAAATGTTGAAAAGGGTTTTTAAGATCGAAAATTAAACTAGGTCAACATCAACACTGATGCGGAGGTGAATATTTATTATTATTATTAAAGCTTTATTTTCCACTTAACAATTTCTCAAGCATTTATAAATCATTATTTATTATTTCATTTGGTTCTTTGTTATGTGGCCCCCCATGGGTAAAAGCGGAGGTGAATATATTGTGTCTCAATTAAACAAAGGCAGTTGCCACTGGCCGATTAAACAACTGCTGACATGCAATAAATATTACATAGAAACAGTCTACACAAATGGAACATACTGCTGGAGATACTGTGCCAGCACTTAATCTAATACAAAGGGGACAGGGGGATACATTACTAGATGAGATTATATTAAATGACAAATAAATTACCTGAGTTCATTTGCATTGTGTTATTCAGAGACACACATGTAGCATTACTTTGATGGCTTGCAGCTGATGGTTGGACAGAGGTATCTGAAAATTTGTATGAGCTGTTATTATATTAAAACCTAAACCTTCATGTATTATCAATATGGACAGAATGTTAAACATTCTTGTGCAAAGTGGGAACAGCCTCATCATGCTCTAGTCCAGTGAGTGTAGATCTATAAATGGCATTAATTTTATTTTATTTATATTATTTCTTTTAATTTATTAAAAAATTGCTGGATGATGTATACATACCAAAAACTTGTTCTTGCAACATTCATTGGTAATATGAATGATCATTGTGGCACTTCTTTGAGTAACTATGATCACTGCATACAGTTTTCTTGTTATCTGAAAAAATGCAATTTGTCTCTGTAACTATAAATAAATATCTTGGGACATTCCTCACACATGGTCATCTGATCCCAACTTAAGCAGCGCTTGTACTATGGAAACCAGATAACTGATATACTTACTACATATTATTATACTACTTTTTGTTTGTAAATACATTCTCAATATACATAATTACACCCAGACATTGCTGTTATGTTCATGCACACAAATGCATGTCCTGTGTGGCAATCGAACCCACAACCCGCCCGTTTGGCCCGTCAACCTATGTTAAAAGAATTAACATAGGTTGACGGGCCAGTTGGTTAAGATTCCACCTGATGCACCGCAGGAAATATGGAATAAGGGTGAACTAACCGGATAAAACAATAAGAGTTCTAACTCTGGTGGAGCCATGGTTATTAATGTGTTATATATATCCCAATATAACTGCATTTGCCAGGCATTTATTTTAGGTTAGACTTGATATGCCTTCACAACCAGAAAGGTTGGGTTATAGCCTTCAATGTTATCATAGATTATATGAGTTGACTAGGAATAATATACATAACCCCTACGCTGTTCAAATGTCAAGTTATGGAAAATCAAAACTTAATAAGATATTATATTATTACAGTAAACTTATAGATCGATAGTTTACCTGCTTCTAAAAAGATATTTGTCGGGTTGCCTGAAGAAATCTCCATGGCAGTGAACAAGCTTAGATATGCGCTACTCTTCAGATGGCAAAACTATTATTATTTGCGTGGATCGCTGTTAAGTTATTGTCTCACAGTTAATACACTTTATCCACTGTCTCTTATTATGTATTATGTAGTATAACGTCTTGGCGTAAACTGTTGCACATGGGCATACAACATTTTCGAAACATATAAATGCCGAAATCACTGTTTTGAAGGATTTAAAGTGGCGGAAATTTATCAATGCACCACTTCTCGTCATACAAATACGGAAAACACTGTATTTACGGATTAAAAGAGATGGAAATAAAGCGACATAAGAACTTAAGTTCTCATCAAAACAAACACGTGTTTGTAGAGGTGTGTAACTCAGCTCTGAACCAGCTCAATGAATCAGATCACTTGGGTTTGAGCCGTTGAGCTACAGCTCAACAACAAAATGACTAGCTCACGGCTCAATCCAACTCCTATTGTATCTGCGACTCCCTCCATAGATTATTCTTGTGATTCTAATCTACGAATTATTATTTCGTTCTAAAACATATAAATAATAATTAATTCAATAAATAAATATGTAACATATATAGATAATATAAAAAAAGACAAATAATTCCAACTCTGAAGTATGAAAAGAGCCGCTCGGCAGAGTCGAACGAATCGCGGCAGCTCAGCCGGCTCAATTCGGTGCGCGGTACGTAGTGAGCGTGTGCGCACATCGTGGACTATAGGTACAAATTGAGCTGATCTGCGAGCTGAGTCATTGAACCAGCTCACACACCTGAGCCGTGAGCTGTGATGCAGCTCGCGTATTTTTGATGAGTTACACACCTCTACGTGTTTGACAGGTAGGTGCATGACGAATGAATGGAATGAAAATAAAATGGCCGGCCTGGGCCTGGGTCATAGCGGGGGTGAAGGAAGCAAGAGAGGGGCGAGAACGTCGAGTACGAATTTTGCACTGTCATTCGATACAGTGGGTTCACGGCCGTTCATCTTCAAATTAAAAAAAAAGATGTTAGAGAAAAGCGCAAGCCCGCATTTTGACATAATTTTGACATTGCCGCCCTCCCTTTACTTCACTTCCTCACCCCCGCGCTAGCCATCGGCGTACCACAGACTAGGGAGAAATGCTCGGCGTACCTACCTGTCATTTTTGAAGGGCGGCGGCCTCCATTGTTCACTTTCGTTTCAATCTCAGGTTTCAATTCATTACAGTTTTTATGTTGATCGAGTGAAGTTATACGTCGAGGCTTTTCTCCGTGCTTTTCCTCTCCATTGAAACTGTGATACATTGTACTTATAATGTCGTTTAGGCGGTGTTGTATTCCGGATTGCTCAAGCAAAAGGAACAATGTTCTGTTACATAAATTTCCAAAGACTGAGATAGGACTCCAAAAGTGGGTGAAGTGCATTAATAGCGAGTATTTTCGAAATTTGAGTTCTAAAGAACTTCAGAAGCTGTATGTGTGTCATAAGCACTTTGAAAAAAGGCTTACATCTGGTAAATTTCTGCGTCAATCGGCATACCCTTCCTTATTCACCAATGAAGAGTTGGAAACTGGAATACCAACAACAAATGTAGATTCTGGTAAGTTTGAAATTGTAAATGTCTGTTAAAGTTGAACATGACTGATTAACTATACCTATGAAAATCCCAGCAAATAAATATTCTGGCTGTGTGAACTTTGTTTTACATTATTATAATGAAATTAAAGCTTAATTTGCCATATTCAAGCAATTTCATTGAATTTGTATGCAGACATCACAAAAATATTGAACATGTATTTTTTACCTGGGTAAAAAATACCAATTGGTATAGTTACATGTATGTATAGCTGTGTGAACTATGTTTAACATTATTATCATGAAATTAAACTCAATTTAATTGAATTTGTATGCTGATATCTCAAAAATATTAAACATGTGGTATTTTTTACCTGGGTAAAAAATACCACATGGTATAGTTAGGTACATGTATAGCTGTATGAGCTATGTTAAACATTATTATAATATAATGAAAGTCAATGTAATTGCATTTGTATGCAGACATCATTAAAATGTTGAACATATGATATTTTTTACCCGGGTAACCATTTGTCGTTTTTTTACCCAAGTAAATTGATCACATGATCAATTTTTTTTGAATTATTCCTTTGTTAATCCATCTCGGGCTCCTGATGCTCTCAGTACCTTCCTATAATTATGCAAGATTATTATTAGAATTATTATAAACAGGACATTCACCAGCGAAAAGAAAATCATATTTTAACAAAATTATGTATTGTTAGCTTGTAATGACGCCCATTTTAACAACTTTATAACATATCACTATAGTAATAGTTAACCCTTTATCTAAAGATACTCTAGCACATTCATTCTGCACACACCCCTGTCTACAGAGGTTCCCAATAAGTATCGCTACAACCTTTGATAGGTAGACAGAGCCACTTGCAGACCAATAACCAATTTAAAGTGCTTAAGAACATAAATTAATTAATTAGCCTGACATTATGACTTTTTTAACAGATGTGGTAATTTTGTTCTTTCTTCTTTTGTAGAAAACTGTCAACATCTTATTGCTTGTGAACATGATTATACAAGAAAAAGAAAACACGATGACCACACATACAGCAAGCTGCTTCGAAATCCTTTAACAGAAATAAACCAAACTCCTAATACTGGTAAGATATACCCTTCTCTACTTGTTTATAATAATAATACTTGTGTGATCCCTTACTCTGCCTGAAGAATTTTTGCCATAGTTTGTATCATGATTAATGATTTTCACACAATTATATGTATTTAAAAATATATTATTTTAATTTATTTTCAGACTGCAATGCACCATCCACCTCTGGGCTTAATAGAAGTTGTGAAAATGTATTTAAGCAACAAATATTATGTCCACCTGGTAAATATTTACTTTACTAAACTTGTTTTGAAAAGATTAATTGCTGAGTTTATTGCCGGCTCTTCACAGCAAATGCAACCTTCCGAACCGGTATTAGCGTCAGACTCTTCATTAGTGCGAAGGACTATTTGAATACAATTAGTTGGAAGTATTCAATTGTGAATTCTCATTATTTACTTAATTTTAATCACAAAGCACAGCACATATTTGAATAATTATTATGAATTATTTTATCATCTATCATATATAATAATTATAAATCTATACACTCACTTCAATAAATAATTAGACATTTATTTTATATTTCAGAATTCAATGTGACTTCAACTGAAACCTCTGAACCCCAACTGCAGACTTCATGTCCAGTGCCGGAAACCACTGTTGAAGTACATAATTTACCACGTAGAACAGGTATTCCATTTCATTTCAATGTTATTAGAATAATATTACATAATACAAGCTTACTACCAAAATTAACATTTAGTGCGTTTTTCTGCCTATGTTATCTCTGAACTAATTCCATTGTGAGAAATAGAATCCAACCTCAAAAAAAATTACTGGGTTAGCATAACTATGGAACCCTAAGAACTGTCCCACTTGAACGTGCCAGTTTATTTACAATTTAAAAATCTATTAGCTCTATAAAATCAAATCAGTTTATTAATATGCCTGTCTGGTATTTTAGATTCCAATGCACCATCTACACCTAAAATGGCGAAAAGAAAGCGGCTTATTCAAAAGCTAAAATCCTTAAGTCCAAGATGTCAACGCTTTTATAAGGAATATTCTATTGTGAAAAAGAAACTGGACTCAACAAAAAGAGCCATACAGACTTCAAAAATGTCTACAAGGGAGTCATTTGAAAAGTTGACAAAAAAAATGAATCCGATTGCAAGAAAGTTCCTGTGGATGCAAATTAACCAGGGCCCAAAATGCAAAAAGGGCCGGAGATATACGGAGGATGAAAAAGTTATTTCATTAGCTTTCATGAAGCACAGCCCGAAAAGCTATAAATTTTTGAAAAAATTTTTTGCAATGCCTTCAAAAAGTACGCTCAACAAAATGATAACTGATGTAGACATTGAAGCTGGAGTAAATCCTCAAATATTTGATACAATCAAAAAAGAGGTAAGCTTAGAATATAAATTAACTTTCTATGAAAATACTAAATACTTCCGATGTCGAATAAGCTTATGGGGCCAGTTCTAGTCATGACATTTCTGACATTGAATACCTAATAAGAGGAAGATTTACTTAGGAATAAAATATTACTTTTATTATAGCATCTATCTGTTTTTTAGTATGTGCACCTAAAATATTTTAATTTAACTTAATAGTGTTACTTAATTCTCGCTAGTTAAATCTACCTATTAACCAAATGTTAGCTGTGTTGGTTCAGTAGTTTTTAAGTTATAAATGAACTAACCAATCAATCGTTTTTTTATATTTTAGTAGAATAGGACATCAGTATGTGTAAATAATAACTGAAAATAAATAAATCACTAAACTTGATCTACGTTTTTTTTGTCAGACATAATTAGTTTAATGTTTTCTGTTTTTTAAGGATAATTTGCTACTAATACTTGCTCTTTAATTTCTGTATGTTTCTTTTTAGGTGCAGACTTGGCCTGAGAATAAAAAGTTCTGTTCCCTTATCTTTGATGAAGTATCTATAGAGCCAGGACTCTCATATGACAAATACAAGGACAGTATCTCTGGCTTTGTGGAGCTTAATGAAAGAAAGAAAGAATTCGCTGACCATGCTCTCGTTTTCATGGTACGTGGAGCTCTCTTTAAGTGGCAACAGCCTATATGTTTTTATTTTTGTGAAGGTGCAACTAAGGCCGCAGAATTGAAAAACATTATAAAAGAAGTGACCAAGGCAATCATTGATGCTGAGCTAATTCCTGTGGCATTTGTTTCGGACCAAGGGACATCGTTCCAATCTGCTTTTAATAGTATGCTAGAAGATACAAAGAGGCAACAAATACTAAATGAAGATGAAATTGGTATGTTTATTTGTTCTACTGATTCTTTTAATTTGTATTATGAATAATGATATGATAGGACATTTCTTTTTATACAACATGCAACTAAATAGTATTTTATTTTCTCAGATGGCACCATAAAATTTAGGGGACACAGCATCAGTATAATATACGATCCACCTCACCTAATAAAGGGAATGAGGAACAATTTTTTAAATAAAAATATAGAATTCGAAGGAAGGTTATGCAAATGGCAAGACATAATTGATGTATACACCACTGACTGCAAACATACTGAGATGCGTTTGCTTCATAAACTCAATGACGAACACGTAATGCCTGAAAAAATAAAAAAAATGAAGGTAAGATTTTTTTACAATATTATCATATGTTGATAAATGATTATCAAATTATTTTAAACGGAGTTATTAGAACATTAATCAAGTTTGATTCCTGGCGCGAGTGTGTCCAAACACTTGATAAAACGACAGATCTCGGTCTGCACCCTGTAAGGTTAAGGTATAATAAACTGTAACGAGTGTGTCTCGCCATCAAACTTAATAGTTTGGCAACTAGTTTATTGTATATTTTAATTTTGTAACAACATTCACAATACATGTTAACAAAGTGTTGGTGTGTTTGATGCTATTGATTTATTTTTTAATAATATAGCATACTTTTTTTTGTTCCAGGTTAAAAACTGCACTCGAGTTTTAAGCAAGACTGTTGCAGCTGCTTTAGCATACACTGCTCAATTTTGTAAGTAACTTCAGGGGTTATCTGTCTTCCTTCACTTCATTGTGCTAATTAAATAAATAATCTCAAATTTAGTATAGAAATCTGCACTATCACCACTGCTGCAACTTAAAATAAAAAAACTTTATATTTAAACTTTTAGGTATATCGCTAAGTTGAAATTAATTATTGTTTCTAATCTCATCATAATTGTTGCAGCTCACTATGTTGATGGGAAAGAAGTAAGCCCAACCCTGAAAAACACATCAGAACTTGTGTCCTTTTTGGACGATTTATTTGACTCCTGTAACGGATCTGCTGTGAGCAGCGATAAGTGCCGTGGGAAACCCCTACGGCGGGCTGTAAGATCTACAACTGGCCATGAAGAATTTTGGAATCAAGCTATTGAAAAACTTAACAAAATACAATTTGTGGACAAAGACGGCAAGCGACGTCTAGTTCCGTCGCAGAAAAATTTTATTATAACTTTAAAAAGCTTGCAAAGGTTGTGGACATTTTTTTCAAATAAGGGGTGCAAATTCATGCGCCCTCGATTATTTAATTCTGACCCGATTGAAAACTTTTTCGGGCAAGTTAGAGCATATAGCTTTCGGAATAATGACCCCAGTAGCCAAACATTTAAACAAATATTTAAGTCATTGCTGATCACCAGATTTATTTCATTTCACTCCGAAAATTTCAATTGTGAGGAGGCATCAGGAGAGCAACTTTTAAAATTAAAAAATTTGTTGCTCCCGGTTTCAAAGGAACACGACGAAATAGCGGCATCGTGTTCCTTTGAACAAATTTTGCCTCCTGACACCATAAATGAAGATATCCAAGCTGAAGCTCGAAGAGAAAGATTGAGTATCCACTCACGGGCCTATACGGCGGGATGGGTGATCAAAAAATGTTTGAAAAAAATTAGGTGTAATACTTGCACACATAATTTGTGCCAAAAGGGACCATCCCCGGTACATCAATGGATATCGCACCGGGAGTATAAAGGATTTAAAAATCCACAAAAGCTCACCTATCCCGCTGAAAGTGCCGTGAGGCATTTTGGGTACATAATAAATGAAGCGAACGAATATTTGGAACTATCTCCGAACCATCAAAACATTTCCAATCGAATAATTAACGTAATTAAGTCCAAATATTCGTTCGACTTCTTGACGTGTCCCGAGCACAGAAATGTTATGCTGGATTATTTCATTGGAGTCGCTGTGAAATTGACCGTAATAAACTGGTGTAATATTATAAATAAAATTTTGAAAGGGGTCGACATAATCAGATTGGAAAAAATGTCCTTACCAGCAATGCAAAAAAAAGCAATGGAAAAATATAGGAAAAAATTGAAAAATAAAAAACTTAATAAATAATCAGTTGTCTTATTTGATGGTATCCTTTAATTTTTATATATTTATGTATGTAGAGCGTTACATACATAATCATTAAGTATTTAGAAAGTAAAATACTATCGCGGCTGCCGCCGTGGGTTTTTGGCCTCTGGCTGCATAAAATATTTCCTTAGCCTAAACTACCAACAAAATTTAAAAAAAAAAAAAACGTCAAAGTCCCAATTTGCACTTTACTACAGACTAAAATCCATGCTTGAAGTCGGCCGTCTGATACGTAGTATCCCTTTAGTAGTTTGTGAGTGGGTTATTTTGATTCGAACATTGCCAGGCGTGTCTTATAACCGAAAAGGAGCCGGTAGTCAGTTGAAAGCAAGAATCTTATATATTAGAATAAGATTCTTGGTTGAAAGTTGAAACCATCAGCGCCAGATATAGCTAAAATAGCAATTGGGAAAAAAAAAACCTATATTCAGCCACTATTCAGCGCAAAGTTCAAACTGAAACTTAACACACAATAATGTGAGCTAACTACCATCGATTTCTTTACAATATTATGTCGCATGAGTTGGCACAATTGAAATAAAACAATTTGAAAGTAAACAGACGTTGTAGGTGATTGGACTTCATCAGTTTCGATTAGCCAGTATACTATTGTAGTCTTTGGTTTCGATTTACTGTGGATGTAATTTCTCTCACTCACTCAACCCATTGTCCGGAAACTGATAATCAGCAGAGTGCAAGTGCATAGAAAACATGCAAAATGGCATTTATTGTGTCCAATAAAAAATAGTCCTAAAGAGTTTCGCAACTTGGTTTTTACACTACATTCATGGTGCTAAATACTCTTTCAATATCAGCATTAGAGAGTGCGCTAGTTAATTGATAATTAAAATT
Source organism: Polyploca ridens (assembly GCA_951394255.1). NCBI lineage: Eukaryota > Metazoa > Arthropoda > Insecta > Lepidoptera > Drepanidae > Polyploca > Polyploca ridens. Next base: position 5,913,699 of record OX596262.1, read on the forward strand.
CAGTGCTAGGTGCTAACAGGAGCAGTAGCCCAAAAAAGTTGGTTGGAACTTGAAGCCAGGGTGGGAGCCAAAATGATGAATCTGCCCGACACTGGCAAAAACTCTGCCAAAATCAAAATTCAAATTCAAACTTAAAAAGTATTTATTCTATTTAGGCCCTGGGGCCCAATTCTCACCCAATCGAAACTGATCGCTCGATCGAAAAAAGCACGAATTCTAACTTTTACGAACGTTACGTTATTCTGGCAATTTCAAGGCCGGCATATTTAGAAGGGAAACCAGTCAGCTAGAGCGTTGATTGGTCGGGAACGTTCGAATTGACTCCGCCCCTCGAAATTTTACAGTCGAATAGGACTCGAACCGTAAGTTCGATTCGAAGGCTAGTTCGAGGGAAGTGAGAATTGGGCCCCTGATAAGGCACTTATGAACGTTAACAAAATGACTCTACACCAGTTCCAAATACAACTTGAACTGAGAAGACTCCGGCAAGAAAATCAGCAAGTCTTTTTTTTAAATGTGTACTTAGAAGTATGTATTACAATTTACAAAATATATATGTCGGAGAGTTAGATCGTTGGTCGGACTCAGTTGGATTACGATATTATCGTGGTACAAGGGTTGGGTAAAATAGTAGCAACACTGATTTGACTTTGACGTAAATAACAGACTTAGTGAGGGTATGCCACAGACTACGGAGGACATATTCTCGCTAACAAAAAACTGTGTCTATGGAGTCGGCCACCTCTCACGCACACCTTAGTTGGCTATTCCGCGGGAAATTAAACTCTGTCGCCGTTTACACAGAGTCGATTACTCGCGCTCAACTAATGTGTGAATGTGTGCGTGCCGGCTTGTACGTACAGCGTGGTGGCCGACTCGAATGACACAGTTTTTTGTTAGCGAGAATATATCCGACTTTTTTTAATATCTGTGGGGTATGCGTAATATTAAGAACAATGATTTGACTATAACGTGAATAACGGAGTTTATAAGGGGATGCGTATTGCTTTTGGGATAGTTAGTTTATCACAAGCGCTCGAGCTGTACACATCTCAGTGCAATCATTGTTACACCCGGTTCTGTAGCCTGTAATTATTTAATACTGAACATGTGTGAAGTGAAGAGAAGTGATTATTTAATTGTAATATTATGTCGTAACAATAACGTAATAAACACATTGGGCCCGTGAGGAGTTTGTTGCGTCGCTTCTTCTCCTCATACGGGACTTTTACGAAGCGATGGTATAACGTTGTTTTATTGCCTGCACTGCGCCCACCGAATCCCGATACTACTGAACCCTAATCGTGGTGTTTGTATCGCTTGGCTGTCGCTGACTCCGACATATATAACAATAGCCTGCGAAGCGAACAATTCAAATGCATTCTTGTCACCTACAAAATCATAAACATTATAGTCCCCTTTCTTGCATAGCTAAAAATTGCGTAATCGCAGCTGTTTTACTATCTTTCTAAATCTATGTATAGGTAGCTCTTGGATTTCTTGGGGTACTCTATTATAGAAACGTATACATTGCCCCTTGAATGAGTTTGGGACTTTGCTGAGCCGAGTTAAAGGTACAGCAAGTTGTGCTTATTTCCAGTGTTCTTTTTTTTATTTTATTTTTGTTAATTTGTTCATGACCATGGATACAAAGTCCTTCAGTCGCATACATTTTATTTATAATATCACTATAATATAGTCCGCAAATTAACTTTCACATAGTCCGCATAATCAGTCACCGTCCAGACATGTTTTAGTAAAATGGTGGTCATTATACTAAAACTTTTCATGCACTTTTTGAGACAACTTGTAAAGTCACGATACACATAATTAATTTCATTTCACTTCACTGGTGCACATGGATTGATCTTTATTGGATAAAATACCACCGATAATATGCAATAAAACTCAAAATACACGAATTTATGAAAATAAAAAAGAAAACGCTACGTCACTTTGCAATTTCCCGCCAAAAAGTCTTATTTCCAGTGCAGTGTTCGCAACCGTACGATAATTATCGTACATGTGCGATAATTTCATAACTACGTACGATGTACGATGGTACACGACTATCGTACGCAGATTGTACGATAATTTCCATTCTGATGAAAAATTTGATGATTACACAGATAGCCAATAGCCCAATAACAATTACAGTTGTTTTTTAGTGTCAGCACCATCTATTGGCTAATTTCTTTCTTAGGAACTTGTTGCTTCATGGCGCAATCTCGCTACTGTCTTCCAATCAGCGATCGATATCGATATCGTCGTTCGATGTGGTGGAGTGTTGGCAGTTATTGTCTTTTCGAATTTGTATTTAAAATATTAAGTTTCATTAATATTTGTGTATTCTGTTCTCGCAAATATAGAATCTATTCATATAAACTTTTTAAAAATATGCTTGTTTTCATCCTTTAACATTATTTTCTTCTTTATTAATTCGAGATGTTGGCGCGAACTTATTATTTTTCATTTAAAAAACAAGTTTACAAGATTTTAACTATAAAGTATTTACAACATTTTATTGTCACGTTTCATATGATTTTTTAAAGTATTTTAGCCATTTTCCTGATGGATACGATAATTTTGATCCATATACGAGCATATACGATAATTTTACGGCTTTGGTACGATACTTGCCTGGCTTCAGGTTGTGAACACTGTTCCAGTGTTCAAACAATGAGTGTTGCTATTCTTATCTGCCAAACTTGACTACAGAAAATGTAAAAATATGCCATCATATTCTAGAATTATTTCGGGACGAGAATGATTAAAAATTGCAAAATTAGCTCTGGAAATCCAAGAAGGATGAATGATGGCATATTTTTGCATTTTCTGTAGTCGAGTTTGGCAGATTTTGACAGAGATTTTGCCAGTGTCGGGCAGATTCACCATTTTGGTCACCCTGGCTCGATCAATTATAACTAAAGGCCGGATAGCATTTGCATATCTAAGCGATCTGCAACGGTAATAGCATATTTTACCTAAGATCTAGTTATGATATGCATATTATCGATACATTTACAATATTTATCAAGCGAGCGACCTATGTGCTAACATAGCACTCATGTTCAAATTCTGTCTGCATACATCTGTGTATCTGGAGCGATCCTTTTCCACTTATAAAAATATCTTGAACGATCGAAGACACGATCGTACCACTGAACATTGGAATAATACTTGATATTTTACGTTTACAAAAATATTAAATATTGTAAATGGTACTGTACCTATTATCTTCTATCAATGGATAATTTACTAACTGTATGCTGATTTTGAAATAAAAAAATTAGAACTTTCTTCTTTTTTTGGGTTCCTTAACTTATCATTTAATTTCGTATATTCTGCCAATTTTCATGCATATTCTGCCAATTTTCATGCATATTCTGACAAGTTTCATGCATATAACAAGCTTTTTATGTTGCATATAATCCGGTCTTTAATTATAACATAATTGATCGAGGTAAGAAATACCGATAAGAAAATCTTTATTGCTGATTTATTACCATTCATAATCATATGACGTATGCATCTACATAAAAAAGGGGAATTCCCCTCACTATCTAGCTTGAGACAAAATTGCCAGTACAGTATGTTAAATAACTATTCCTACCAAAGAAGTCATAAAAAATAAAGGACAATAATAAGACATAGAAAATTAAAACAGAAAATTAGGGTCGGCAACGCGCGAGTGATACCCCTGGTGTTGCAAGCGTCCATAGGCTACGGTAACTGCTCACCATCAGGCGGGCCGTATGCTTGTTTGCCACCTTAGTGTTTCAAAAATAATAAGGAATTCCTTGAGAACTGCCAAATTCTGCCACTTTTTTAAATCGTCAGCTTATTCTACTTGTTATAATTTACGAGCCAAATATGCCCAAATTGCAGAAATCTGCCACAAATGGTCACAGGCTGCTTGGAGCTGTCAAATGCCCAAACAAAAACGAATCGTTGGCTAAGCTTTACATTAGGTGACGACGAGTATAGGCGCAATTTTTTTTCTGGTGAAGTAACTTACTATTATAAACTTATTTACCAAAGGATTTCGTTAGGAAATGTTTTTTTTTTTTTTTCCATTTCCTATTGTATTTCTTCTTTGATGCTGAATCGAATGAAATACATACGTGTAAAATGGCGCGGCGCGAGTGTAGTGTACCAATGAAATACTTCTATTCCATAGATGAATATTTAAATAATTTGTAAGTTGTATTTTTCCATATATGTAATGAATAGCTATTATCTTATTGACATACCGAATATAATTTAAATAATATTGGCAATTATCTGAAATGTTGTAATGATTATGTGTTTTATTTTTATTTTTTATGATATAATTGAAGGTTTTATTTTATAATTTTTACTGTACCTTGTTAGTTGTAATATAAATTTTGCATGCCAGTTTCTGGTGAAAAGTGAGAACTATGTATTATAGACTAAGATCCTATGTTATACCACATTTCCTGCAGAAATAAATTATTCTTATTCTTCTTATTCTTAATACAAGTTGTCCCTTCAAGTTGTGGTTTTTGAAATTATATTTTTTATATATTTAAACCATGTGACTATTGTTCGATGCAATTCTATCAAACACCGTGTTGCTGAGCCAACAAATAATATAGCGAGGCCGCACCAAGTGTGCATTTACCTCAGTGCGTACTTTTTCGGTCAGCAATGCGGTCGCATTCATTTAGCTTCTCCATCTAGCATAATATAGAAATATTAGACGAAATCAGTGTTCACAACCTGAAGCCAGGCAGCTATCGTACCAAAGCCGTAAAATTATCGTATATGCTCGTATATGGATCAAAATTATCGTATCCATCAGGAAAATGGCTAAAATACTTTAAAAAATCATATGAAACGTGACAATAAAATGTTGTAAATACTTTATAGTTAAAATCTTGTAAACGTGATTTTTAAATGAAAAATAATAAGTTCGTGCCAACATCTCGAATTTATAAAGAAGAAAATAATGTTAAACGATGAAAACAAGCATATTTTTAAAAAGTTTAACTGAATAGATTCTATATTTGCGAGAACAGAATACACAAATATTAATGAAACTTAATATTTTAAATACAAATTCGAAAATACAATAACTGCCGACACTCCACCACATCGAACGACGATATCGATATCGATCGCTGATTGGAAGACAGTAGCGAGATTGCGCCATGAAGCAACAAGTTCCTAAGAAAGAAATGAGCCAATAGATGGTGCTGACACTAAAAAACAACTGTAATTATTATTGGGCTATTGGCTATCTGTGTAATCATCAAATTTTTCATCAGAATGGAAATTATCGTACAATCTGCGTACGATAGTCGTGTACCATCGTACATCGTACGTAGTTATGAAATTATCGCACATGTACGATAATTATCGTACGGTTGCGAACACTGGACGAAATAAACATTTAAACGTTCCCGGGACCCGGGAATGAAAAAAATGATTTCCCGGGAATTCCCGTTTCCCGGGAAAAGTTGTTTGTTTTATTTTTATCTATCAAAAGTTAATTAAAACACGTAATTTATATTAATTGGTTATTTATTTGTCTCAAAAGAAGTTAAAAAAAATCACAAGATTTTTTATGGCAAATAAGCATACGGCCCGCCTGATGGTAAGCAGTTACCGTAGCCTATAAACGCTTGCAACGCCAGGGGTATCACTCGCGCGTTGTCGACCCTAAAAGATTATGTAGATTGATATGATATGATATTTTAAAAGTATAAATTAGTATAATGAAAGCGCATTAATGTAATGATTTCGTGTTTTACTGCCCTTTTGATAGGTAAAAATAACAAAACTTATTTTTATTTAAAAAACAATTGTACGCTGATTCACTTTATCTCCGAAGATACTATAATTTATATGTAACTATATTTTAAAAATAAATTTTAATGTCACTTTTATTTTCTTCTAAAATCTGTCCATCATTCCTTTCTGCTTTTATCTGTAGTTCAGAAAAAAACTAATTTTGGTCGTGAAATTTTCCGATACAGAAAATGTACGTTCGATTTCGGTGGATGTAGAGTGTAGACATTTGTTTTATGATTTTATGCAACATTTTCGTGTAATTATTATTAATTGTAGGATTTTCGTTAATTATGATCAAGATTTGCAAGTGTTTTAAAGCATTCTATCTAATAAAGAAATTCCCGGGAATTCCCGGGAAACCGCAAAAAAAAAACCCGACTTCGGGAACGACGTATTTCCCGGGAATTCCCGATTCCCGGGTCCCGGGAACGAAACCCTAATCCAATATAATACTTTCTTTCCGTTTACTTTCAAATTGTTTTATTTAAATGTTTAAAAGCTTGTGCCAACCCATGCGACATAATTTTGTACAGAAATCGATGGTAGTTAGCTCACCTTATTGGATGTTAAGTTTCACTTTGAATTTTGAACTGAAAATAGTTTTTTTTCCACTGCTATTTTAGCTCGATCGAAGAGTTGGCAGCACTGCAGTGAGCAGCAGTTAAACATCAATAGTGGCGGGAAATTTGTTTTTTTCGAGTTTTTTTTTTACCTTCGTAGTACAAAATGGATATTATATTTCAGTGATTAGCGACCGTAGTAGTTCATTTAGCATATTGTAGAATTGATAGGTACTTTTCGTTTAAGATTAACTATTTTTGTACATTTCCCAAAATAGTCAGTTTTACGTTTTTTTAGAGAAACCGTGAGAAACGTTCAAATATGGCTAATAATATACAACAAACATTCATAACAGAATGTGCCACAACATATTTTCCCTAATATGAATGCAAAATCGCTTGAAATTTTGTCACAGTAGAGCAATTATACACTAGTTTTTTAATCATTAAAAAAAACGGGCTAAGTTGTACTTTGACGTCCATCGATCCGGGAGTTCATATTTTTTTCTATCGTCAAAATAATTGATCAGCGATTACAAAATTTCAAGCGATTTTGCATTCATATTATCCCTAATATGAATGCAAAATCGCTTGAAATAGTAGAGCAATTATACACTAGTTTTTTAATCATTAAAAAAAACGGCCTGCGCACGAGCGGTAATCGCTAATCAATTATTTTGACGCCGAATATTCAGAGTTCTTACACAGAACGACTAATGCAGCTACAAAAAATAGGTTGTGTGCGGACTCCCTTAAGGCGGCCCTCTGTGGCCGGCGCAACTTTAACGCAAGCATAGTCTAAAAGCTTGTTGTTTCATCCAACGTAATGTTTGACTGCGAAAAAAGAGAGACAGCATCAGAGCCGTCGGTTATCACTCGGTAAATTCTGCTGATCACTCGCCGCCGCTTCGCTAGGTCGTCATTCATGATTTCGCATTCATAAAACTTATTCCAGGAGTATACTTCTTGTGAAAAATCTTACAAGTTTGTGAAAAAAATGTTAGTTATTTAGAATCTCCAATACATTTGCAAGTCTGGTATCTAAATGTTTTCTTTACTTTTACAATTTATAGGTACATTAGATATGGCCAAAGTTCAGGCAAAAACGCTGTTTTTCGGAGGCTTTGACTGAGTTTGTTTCACAATTTTTTTAAATTACGCCTAGATACACGGCTAGATATAGTGCACAAGATACTAAATTTGTTCAAAACATCTAACGAAAAATGTTTAACAACGCCATAATAAGTACAGAGGTTTTGTATGAAAAGTATGACGAATTGAGTCCTCTTAACATATATCATTGACCATGATGAAAATTACCTAACGTCACAAAGTGAAATAATATTTATAATAAATATCCTGAAATTTAAATCGAAATGGACATACTACCGATACATTTCGAAAGTTTCTTACCTGTGAAAGGATATCCCACTACCTGGATACGATTCCTTCTTACACCCACTCACAACACAAGTGTAGACCATTTTAGTAAAAAAAAAAACACAATAGTTATAAAACCGACGCCAATCACATAGATAAATAATCCGCCATATTGTTACCTTTATTTGCAATGGGTTACCAGCATATTGCTATAACATTACTCCTATCTTTCAAAAACTTTTATTATAGTGTGTTTTTTTTTATTTCATTAAGTGATAAATGAAAGCAAATTCATTTTGTTACCTATGTAAAACGAGCCTTGTGACTTTTTAGTGAAATTATGTATTTCCCAATATTCCTGTTGTTGAAATGCCAATTTAATTGAAAGCTGGCAACTGTATGAAAGGGACACGGCGCCTAAAAAGTGAGTCTCTGTCTGTGAATTTAAAAAGGACACTATGCTTCAGTGATAAGGTTCAAAATCCTTTGTACATTAAAAGTCGAGTTAGCTATCCAGTTACGTAGTATATAAAATCCTTGTGAACATCACAACCACACACAGACACAACACACAATAAAGTTGTAACCAAAGACTACAGTATATACTTAGAGACTGATCAGTGAGTTCAAGTGAGCTGTCATGACATTGATACAAATTTTCTTCATCTAAGAAATTTTCATGCCTAATAGAATGTCTTGAATGGATTTATTCAAGGCCAGATTGAACACGAATCTTAGGGGTACGTGCGGTCCACCCTAGATTGCATCTTCGCTTACCATCAGGCGGGATTGCGGTCAAGAGCAAGACCATTAAATATAAAAAAATGAAATAAAAAAATCTTCAAATATTCAATCACGCATTAACACTTTTTAGGGTTCCGAAACCAAAAATAAATAAAAAAGGTACCCTTATGGTCCGTCTGTCACAGCGGTAAAGTTCCGCTAATGCTATTGATTTGAAACTTGGAATAGTTTTAAATACTGACCCAAAAATATATGCAAATGTACAATTTAATATAGCCCCCCATAGCACAGGGAATCCTAGTTTGAGGTGCTAGAACACACTTCAAATTATATCAAGTTGTTATAATTGTGAACAAGATTTTTATAGTACTTACCTATTAGTTGTATCTTGATGTATGTACCTACCTTTTATCTAAATAAAGAATGATTACTATTAATAGTAGATTATGATCCTCGTGGTGAATATTCTACTTCTTGTTTCTTTTTTTTTTTCTTCAATGGCGTCACACGGCTTGTGTATTTTGCCAATTTCCAGTAATATTATAAGTTCTAGTCACAATTAATCACTTTCACATAGTCCTCAGTCAGTCATCGTCCATAAAAGTCATGTTTTGGTACAATGGTGGTTATTGTACTAAAACTTCACGGACTTCTTGAGACAACTTGAAAAGACACGATACACATGATTGATGTTTATTGGATAAAATACCACCGATAATACGCAATAAAACTCAAAATACACGAATTTATGAAAATAAAAATGAAAACACAACGTCTCTCTACAAGTTCCCGCCAAAAAGTCCTATTCTACTTTTAACACGCAACACCGTCTTTTGTTTTGCGCCTTTTTTCTTTTTTATTTGTGTTCTACTCGTGGTGGCTATTTAAATTTTCGAACAATTAATATTTTTTCCGTCAACGGTAAATAAAACCTACAAAATGAGAACTCTTTGGTCGAACTGTACTAGAAAATAATTTGTAAAAGTTTTCATACGAATTATTTAGTTTGGAGGAGGATATTGGACTTTTTTGGCGGGAACTTGAAGTATGACGTTGCGTTTTCATTTTTATTTTCATAAATTCGTGTATGTTGAGTTTTATTGCATATTAACGGTGGTATTTTATCCAATAAAGATCAATCTAAATGCCCAGTGGAGTGAAATTAAATGAATTATGTGTATCGTGACTTTACAAGTTGTCTCAAGAAGTCCGTGAAATTTAGTACAATGACCACCATTGTACTAAAACCATGACTTTTATGGACGCTGACTGACTGAGGACTATGTGACTAGAACTTATAAGTTAACTGGAAATTGGCAAAATACACAAGCCATTGAAGAAAAAAAAATTTTTGTTGACGTTCCATATTCAAATCGCAATGTGACTCATTTTATTTTTATTATATCTTTTTTTTTTTCAACACACTTGCTCATAAAGTGACATTTACTTATTGCACCGTTTTTAGTATAATTATGCAGCATATTTCGCACTAGTGCTTTTTACTTTACATTACCGCACAGTTTTATGATAGGTTAAATAATGTTAAGTATAATGTCCCAAAATGTTAAGTTTGTACCTCACTGTACAGTACGAGTATAACTAATATGGCTTACCGATGTACCTGCGCAAAAGATACATTTGAAAAGCGCGGGAAACGCTACGGGTACTACTGTACGAGTTTGCGTTTACGACACTTCTCTATAGGAATTGGCACAGCGCCTCTAGCGGAATACTCATAGTACTAATTTCTCCCATACAAATTTGTAGTTAACGCAAACGCATTAGTAAGCGTTTATTATCGTCAATTCTTTACACACAGTTGGGTACAACTACTGTAAAACAGTTTGACAGCGCCTCGCTCATCAGATCGTCGTGGGCTCTTGGGCTATAAGTATAAATTCACGCGGACAGTATTTAGCTTCGATTTTGTATGTAACCCGACATCTAGGGTATATTTGATCGAAGTATGGATGTTGAGGATGAGCTAAATATAAAACCACGACTGCTCACTAGCGTATATTTTTCACAAGAAACAGAAAATTGAAACAAAAACAATGACATGGAAAATCACACTATAAAAATATTCAAAGGCAAAGGTTAGCTCTATAATTTGTAGGTCGCCAACAATGGAAACCAGATAACTGATATAATACATAGGTATACTACTTTTTTGTTTGTAAATAGATACTTAATATACATAATTCAAGGCAAGCGCTCGTGGTGTAGCTTAGCCGTTCTTAATCGATCGGCAAAGTTAAGCTATGCCTGTCGTGGTCGGACCTGGATGGGTGACCGCCTAGTGGTATTTCAAATCGAGCGTTTCCGTGCTTCGGAAGGCACGTAAAGCCGTTGGTCCCGGTTATCACTTAATTGTGATAGTCGTGAAGCTAGTTGGATACCTCCTAGGCGGCTTGAAAAATTCCAACAGTAGGTTGACCACTAGCCTCCACCGATCCGCAGTGGGCACGCGTGGTGGAGTATTGCCCATTCCCTTTCACCTTCATTTGTGAAAGGAGGCCTCTGCTCAGCAGTGAGACATTATAGGCTGATGATGATGATGATACATAATTCACTCAGACTCAGGACATACGGACATGTGCAATGCATGTTCATGTGGGAATCGAACCCACGACCTGCGCGGCGCGATTAACCAGGGGCTCTACCGCGTAACTTTGGTGGTAATCGTAACGAACACCAGCGAATGGTCATCGTCGCGTCATATCGCGTGCGCGTCATTGGATGAAATAATTAATGGTGTTCGTTACGTTTACCACCAAAGATACGCAATAGCCCGGCTGAGTCTTTCCCAACCGCGTCAGCTGGCCCGTCAAAACTTTGCACACATATGTCGATTTAGACAGAGGGATATCAATACTCCGTAAACAAAAATACTTTAAATTACAGACAGCGACAATTTCATTTAGTTTTTTTTATGTATGTTTTTTATATGCATGTTTCATTATAAATAATTATAGTAGGTACTTACTATAAACAAATAATAACATTGACGTAAGTATTTATGGCTCAAGGTCAGATTAATATTACTAAAGTTAGGTAATTCTTTTATTTCTTTTATCGTCATTTTTTTATTCGATAGTACAGGGCGGGCGGAGTGCACTCCGCTGTAGTTAGCACGTTACTTTCTCATCGTATTATCACGATACGATAATTTATGCCATCACTCGTTGCTGTGACCGAGACCACTAGCTATGAGCACGCATTTTACATTTATACGTCAAACAGACAAGGAGTGTTGCGTTGTTTTGATTTGTAGTTAAATAATACATACTTAATAAGTGTATTTTAAGTACCTATAAGTACTTATATAAGTGTAATTTTATAAAATGATAGTCGATAATGTTGTGTACGGTGGACCAGCTTTACATATTCCTGCGCATTTATCCTTTGGACAGTATGTTATAGATAAATTAAGAGAAATATGTGCAATTGAAGATGGTAGAGTCGCTTTGGTAAGTAAGGACGCATAGGTGTTTTACAAAGGATTTTTCTAACTGTCTTATAATCGGTAATATATTTATTTTGTCCTTTTACTTATTCTGTTACTTGAATTTGTCTTAGAAATAAAACAATATTTGTTTTAGTATAAGTTAACTAAGTAGTTATTAAACTCTTTATTATTGAAGAAGCTTAGCATTAGGGACTAGGACTTAGCAATAATAAGTTCGGGGTAGGTACCTACTTAAATTTATTGTGAAAAACCATAGAAATGCACACGGAAACATAAATATTTTCTGCTCTGTAGAAAATACCCCATGAGTCTGAGTCTATGAGTGTGTAGAGCACAAACAAAGTAGAGATACAATAGTGTAGCGGTCATAGGTATCTACTGACAGGACGCAAAACCGGTTGGTTTTTTAGGATTCCGAAACTAAAAGGTAAAAAAGGAACCCTTATGGTGCCAGTCCGTTCGTTCCACCCGTCTGTCGCAGCGGTAAACAGCAACCACTATTAATACTATTGATTTGATATAGTTTTAAATATTGCTGGCCCAAACATATTACAAAGGAAAAGTTTTTTTTAATTCTTTGTAAACAGGGCCATTTGGTACCAAAATGTCAAAGTAGAGATAAATCACCTATAATCATATGAAAAGGCTTCATTGGTTTGTAGGTTCATTCCAAAACAGGTTTTATTTTCTTTTGTTGCATAGTTTTTCACTATGATGATAAATTACGAAAAAATATTTTTATTATTTCTGCGATTCCTACTCATCTCCGAAATTCGCAAAGCGACAAATCTGAAATAATTAAAGATGATAAACAATGATATACCATAATAATACAGGAAAAATACTAAAGTAACTATTACACCGTCCTATTTTTAGGATCCTAACTAGGAAATAGGAACGTGTAATCGCAGAAAGAACGGTTAGTGTCCTAAGTAGTGAGATAGGAAGGTCCCAACCGCTCTACTTCCTTCAACAGGAAAGTGTAATCGCGTCGCTCCGATTTAGGACGTTTAGGGATGTAACATTGTTCTTGAAAACATCGATGTTCATTCCAAAACAGGTTTTATTTTCTTTTGTTGCATAGTTTTTCACTATGATGAAAAATTACGAAAAAATATTTTTATTATTTCTGTGATTCCTACTCATCTCCGAAATTCGCAAAGCGACAAATCTGAAATAATTAAAGATGATAAACAATGATATACCATAATAATACAGGAAAAATACTAAAGTAACTATCACACCGTCCTATTTTTAGGATCCTAACTAGGAAATAGGAACGTGTAATCGCAGAAAGAACGGTTAGTGTCCTAAGTAGTGAGATAGGAAGGTCCCAACCGCTCTACTTCCTTCAACAGGAATGTGTAATCGCGCCGCTCCGATTTAGGACGTTTAGGGATGTAACATTGTTCTTCAAAACATCGATGTTTTGAAATAATCCCTTCTAAAGTCTTGGCGTATATTTTGAGGGATGAATGTATAGGTAATTAGTAATCAAAAAACAATAATAGAAAAATAATCCGTACATTGAAAATACTACATTATTTATAAATTAATACTTGGTACTTACTTATATAAAGTTCAATTTTGTTTTTTATTTTTAACATAAAGGAGCTCATTTGTATTCATTAAAATTTTAATTTGTGTGATCGGTTTGAGAGAATAAAAAACTTAAAACATCGGAAGATCATCGATGTAAGTATCGTTATATTTTTTTAATCGACCTTTGTTACATCCCTGCGAGTCGTCCGTCCCGCTTTAGTATAGTTTCTATACTCTTTGCCGCGTCCTATTTAGAAAGCAAGATAGTGTAATGTAATAAGTAGCTTCCTGCTTCCTAGTTAGAACCATCCTAGTTAGGATCCTAAAAATAGGACGGTGTAATAGTTACTTTAACAAAATTTCTAACTACCTACCTACAGTTTTTTCGAACTCATCAAAGTTTGCAATCAAACTTAGTTATGTGGTCCGGTTTTTCATATGGTTGGGCCATATGAAAAATCAAAATACTTGGACGTACCCAAGGAAGGTCGGACAGAACCCTTGGTGCGCCAGTCAGACTTTAAGTCGCACCTGGCCGATTTTATTTTTTTAATTGGCCGTTTAGTCTTTGCACAATGACTTGACATAACGTACCTAGTAGTGATTACATTTTCTTTAGATTGCACCCACCCACCACCAAACTATTTGCTTTATTATTCTATGTACGTTTGTAAAAAATATAGAAAAATATAAAAATAGATACGTTTATTTCCACACACACACAACATTACAGATAATTAAGTAGTTACCTACAAAAACGCACCCTACCTAACTCGTATTTGCGCATAAGTATTTTTAAATAAGTAAATAATGTTGCATGTTTGCTTATATTTCACATGGTTTTCACAGTCATGGCTTGTGCATCGTGATGACAGAATAGTAATTATTTTTTTATTATATCGTGAGGAAGGTTCTGATCTTTATTTCTTTTAACATTGTTCTGAATAGGTATATTATTTAAATACTTTATGCCCTTAAAATCCTAACTAATATTATAAATGCGAAAGTAACTCTGTCTGTCTGTCTGTTACGCTTTCCCGCTTAAACCGCTGAACCGACCGCGATGAAATTTGGCATGCATATAGCCTATGGTATGGAGAAGGACATAGGCTACTTTTTATCCCGGGAACGCGGGTGAAACCGCGCGGGTCAGCTAGTATATAATATGTACATCCGAAAATCTGATGCATAATGAAACATGAATAAATAATGAAATATTTATATCGCTAGTTTTTGCTTACATTCCATGGGTACAGTTTCATCGCAAAATCATATGATGGCACGATGGCACCATTTGGAAATGATTTATTAACGATTATCGAAATAAAGGAGGTTGTTCTAATGTTCACCGCGTGTTTTTATTTTATTTATGTTCATCGATTTCTCGGTAATCGCTTAATCGATTTGTTGTACTTATTATGTTAGATCACAAGGTGGTCCCAATGAGGGAATGACCGTGGAATTCCTCAACAGCAAAAAGCACTAATTTCGCGATTGAAAGTGAATTCGGTCAGTGACTAGAGGTAGATACTATCAGTTGAATACATATAAAAAATCAAAATAACCACGTTTTCCATAGAAATTCAGATACGCAGATTCCACTGAGTACTTAATTAATTACACAGACCCACTTTGATTGTAGTCGGTTTTTGGTAAAACTTACTAGTAAAGCTACCTACTTACTAGTAAAATCAAAAACACATTTATCCAGTTTAGGCCCTGTTAAGGCACTTATGAACGTAAATACAGGCACACAATATATATAATATAATATATTATTATCATTATTTATTATTATTTTGTCAGATATTCAGTCGATGGGTATGAGGTCATTCTGACTGGATCTACCAATACTTACTTATCAACTATACTCTATTTCACATAAGATGAGTCGTCAAGGTCAAGGGTTTTTTACCAATATCTAGTGAAATTCCATTTGATTACTCTGAAATAATATTCACAATATTTCGTGAAACCTAGCTCTATCATAGTATTCCTTTATTATATCGAAATGAACATTAACCATTGAGAAATTTAATAAAATACCATGTGTCACCGAACTCATGTTATTTGAAATAGACTATAGTACATTTATACGCTACTTGTTTCGCATCGCGGAATCACCCGCGATCTCTAGGGATCTCATTTTTCCCGGGATAAAAAATCCTATACCTATGTTATTCGAGGTTATAATCTACCTGTGTGCATAATTTCATCACTATTGATTGTGCCGTTGAGGCCTCAAGAGGTAACAAACAAACGAACTCACATTCGCATTTACATTATATAGTAATATTATTCATACTGTAAATCCCTATAGCAGAAGAACAGGATACTTGAAACATGTTTGCTTTTCAGATAAATGGCGAAACTGGTCATCAAACGACATACAAATCCATATTTCAAAATACGGTCAATGTCGCAACTGGACTCAAACGTATGGGGGTGAAACGGGGAGATATGGTCGCTCTCTGCAGCGAAAATAGGGACGAGTATATCTCAGCTGCATTTGGCGCCATTTGTTGCGGAGCCACTATCACGCCGCTCAATCTTCAATATACAAAAGGTAGCTTTAGTCAGCTCTTTCTTATGCTAAGTGATACATATACTGGGTGTAACGCAAAGGGTAGGTATATCTATCCGAAAGGGATGAAGACTACATCAGGTACAGAACAGACTCTCTATAAAAAGTTTCATCTCAAAATAAATTACTAGGTAAATGTAAGCCAACGAGACGAGATAAAGAATGTAAACAAACTTTCAATTATTATAGATATTATGAGAAAATTTTATATTAATACTAGCGCAACTAGTATTAATATAAAATTTTAACTAGTAAGTAAAATTTTCTCTTCCGCCTAGTATAAAAAAGCCTATCTATACAATTTCCATTACACGTCGTATTATATGTAATGTATTACTTAGGTAAGTAGAGCAGTTGCCATCTCCTCAGAAACTGAAGTTCTCTTTACGAACTTTTCTGCGGAAAAGTTGTAAAACATTTAAATGCTAATACTTCATTTGAATAAGTGAAATAAGTTGGTTGGTCCACGTGCCCCAATTTCTAACAGTCGCATTGCGAAAAACGTGCGAATATCACATTCCCCGCAACGCAAACTCGCACATCTCTGGTTGATGCGCAGCCTTATTCCAATGTTTTCAGTAACCTGTACCCCGAATGTAAATTTGCAAAGAATTTAGGTACGTAACTATCGCATTTGCGTTTTTTATATGACCCTTCCTACTAGAAAACGCAAACGCTATAGTTACCTACGTTTATTCTTTGCACGCTTTACACTCGGGGTACTGTTGTTTCTCAATGGACAACCATGTACCTACTAGTACAACCACCAATCAACTAGTACAACCACCAATCAACTACTGTAACCTTATATCGGTTTATTTTAATTCTTCTTTCAGATGAAATGGCTCACGCTATCAACATATCGCGACCGAATATATTTTTATGTTCGGAGGCCGCCCTTAAAATGAACCTGAAAGCCATTAAAAGTTCTGGAGCAAACAAGATAATTCAATTCAATGGTCAGCCAGTGGAGCATGGTATTATCACTTACGACAGCGTGGCGATGCCGGCAGACGTGCGCGAGTACGAGCCTGAGGATGTCCAGGGACTGACGGATACGGTGTTCTTGCTGTACTCGTCGGGCACCACGGGACTGGCCAAGGGAGTTATGCTCACACACTTTAATGCTCTGTATTCCTTGGCAAATTTTGAGTAAGTTGCTTTCTGATCGCCTACCTATAGTTTATGTATCGCAATTAGATCAAAGTCGAGGGATTTAGAATTTATTCAGATTATATTATACAGTGTTTCTGAAAGTGAATGAAATTTGTATAGAGACGTGATCAATATTATCTTCATCATTATATTCAGGCCTAGGATGATCAGTGCTGAATGAAGGTGGAGCTCTCTCTTAGATCGGTTTTGGATCTTTTGCTAACGCCTTCCAGACGAATAGAGAAAATATGTTTCCAAAATTGAAATTCACTTTAGTATAACTTGTACGTAGTATTTATATACTCTGAGGTATAACTAATAAGTAGGTATATTAATTATTTATTGAATTCAACTACCAACGCTTTAGGAAGAGATTTTTTAAATGCCTAGAAATATCTTTTCGTAATTAAGTATATAATAAGTACTAGATTTCGCCCGCGTCTTGTTTTCCCGGGATTAAAAGTATATAAATATTAGTGACGCCTCAAAATATACCACTCTCTTTCGAATTTGATTTTCTTATTAAAACTATAACGTTATTTGAACCGATAAACTAACACCATTTTAAAAGTACCTATCTGTTCTTTGGTATTAAGAATAACGTTGTATCTACCATTTTAGGTTTGGTGAAAATATAGACAACTCAAGGTTATTAACAATAGTCCCGTGGTATCACGCCTATGGATTGATGTCAACCATGAACTATATACTGGTCAAGAAGTTATTAGTTTATTTAGTGGGCTTTAATCCACAAAAGTATTTAAGTAATATTCAGGAATATAAGGTAACTACTTATTATCACACAAAAATCTTATGGTGCGTCCACGCTACGCGAATCGAGCACGCTTGTGTCGCAGGTTCCGCTCGTTGTAACGTCCACACTTGACATCGCGAGCAACGAACGAATAATCCTGTGCCTCTACCATGAGTTTTCTACACTAACGTAATCTACACACGCTAGCGACTACGGTGAATATTTTGTATAACGAGCACCGCCTCTAGTGGATACTTTTGGAAGCATTTCATACAAAATGTTTCACCGTAGTCGCTAGTGAGTGTAGATTACGTTAGTGTAGAAAACTCATGGTAGAGGCACTGTTCGTTAGTGTCTCGGCTCGTGCTCGGTTCGCGTAGCACGGACGCACCAGAGCCAGTAGACAAGATGGTTATCGACAATCGTCATCGTTACTAAACGATCAACCTTTGTATGGGATTGACACAAAATATTGTTAAAAATCACGTGATATTTCGATTTGAAATGTCAATCCCATACAAAGGTTGATCGTTTACTAACGATGACGATTGTCGACAACCATCTTGTCTAGGGGGGCTGCCGGCTGATGTTATTATTTCTTTTGGCTAGTTAATTTACAATAACTTAATAACTATTTTGTGTACATTTGTTTAGATTAATGTCCTAGTGGCTGTTCCACCTATAGTGGTGTTCCTGGCGAAGTCTCCACTAGTCCTGAAGTACGACTTGTCGTCGATCACTTCAGTTTGGTGTGGAGCGGCGCCGCTCAGCTCCGAAACTATCCAACAAGCTTTACAACGGTAATTAATTATAATTAGAATTTTCTCATGTTACAAAGTTGCTTTCTTCTCAATGGTCATCATATTTGATCTACCAGTGAATTGTAGTCGTTGCAATATGTATACCTTTTCCATTGAACTCGTCATCTCTGCATTCAGACCTTTCCTCCAATACACAATCTCTTCTTCGGTCGTTTGCGGACAGTTTGAAGTATGCTTCTGCATGTCCATCTATTTTCATATCAATTTAAGTCACATAGCTTCCTCTCCTCCTCATAAAAATATGGATACCACGACTAAACAGTTGCCACATAACTTTCCATTGTACCCTTGTGATAATTCTTCTCTTTTCAATGGTCGAGTGTACCACCTCAGTTCTTCATATTTCTTTATAAACACAATTCTAATCCTACCCATTGGTTCCACGCAACCAACTCAGTATTCTCATATCAAGCCATCGTATTTCATCGAATATGGCTATTGCACATTTGTTGCAAATAAGCTCACCGGCATTGAATTTGCCCAAGCTAAATTTCATACAAAAGATGTGTTTTCAGCAAAGATTGTCTCTAATATACCTACTTTAGTCTACGAGTTCTTGGGGTATCCGTGGGTTAAATATATTGTTCCCTCTCTTCACATCGCTATTCGTAATTATTTTGTATTTTTTTATACATACGCATTATTTTCAAACTACTCTTATGTATAACGGTAGAGGTGTACTTAAAATAACGTTATTATCGGTCTTAAGGGATAAGGCAAACCTAAATAAATAAACGTACCTTACCTATCCTAAGACATACCTATTGAGAAAGGGGAAAGTCAAACAAGATAGGAACCTACAGACAACATCGTTTATCCTTGAAATCATCTGATAGAAGCGTTAGGTCAATAATCGCTTTAGGTGACCTATAGTACCTACCTATAAAATATACTTTGGTAGGTACCTACTTTCTGATTCTGATGTATTTTTTACAGTATGCCTAATTGTAAAGGAATATTCCAAGCATATGGTATGACAGAAACCTCCTTGGCTGCAACGAAAGACGTAGAGGATGACAGTGTACCCAGAAAACCAGGCAGTGGTGGCTACCCTTTACCTGGCGTTCGGGTGAAGGTAGGTATGGCATTAATTGTGTATTGTTTTACTTTTAATAAAAAAATGATAAAAATCAGGCAGGCGGTCCACTTGATAGAGATACTAAAAACCTCATGTACAGTCAGTAGCGTTGAGGGAAAACCTTGATAAAAATATATTCAGGTATATGTCGGAGAATTAGATCGTTGGTCGAATTATGGATATTATGGAATAGTAGCAACACTGATTTGACTATAACGTGAATAACCGAGTTAATGAGGGTATGCGTATTGCTTTTGCGCTTTTCGGACAGTTAGTTTATCACAATCGCTGGAGCTGTATACATCTCAGTGCAATCATTGTTCCACCCGGTTCTGAAGCCTATAATTATTTAAGATTGTACATGTGTGTAGTGAAGTGATTATTTGATTATAATATTACGACAATAAACACATTGGCCCATGAGGAGTTTGTTGCGTCGCTTCTTCTCCTCATACGGGACTTTTACGAAGCGATAGTAGGTATAACGTTGTTTTATTTTCTGCACTACGCCCACCGAATCCTGATACCACTGAACCTGAACCCTAATCGTGGTGTTTGTATGGCTTAGCTGTCGCAAAATCTGACATATAGATGAATTTTATAAACAGGATGTCCCAAGAAGTAGTGACAATCGGACATCCAGAAGTAGAGCACCTTTAACCCCCAGTAAGTATTTTCCGCGATTTTTTATAGAATAATAAATCACACATGTATCTCAACTTATTGAATCACTATGATTAAACATATCAATGCCAGATTTTCATGGAAAATCAAGAAAAATAGTTATAACTCGTAAACTACAAAAAGTTTGTTCAACATACATGGGTTACGTCTATAATCTGTGACATGGGGTGATTCTGGTAGCTCTTAGAGTGCTATACCCCTGGAATTCCGAACGACACTAGGTACTTCTCGGGACATCCTGTATTGTATACCCTAAGTAGGTACATTTTGTGTTAGGTAGGTATAAGATAATGATCATGATGTGATATTTACTGTTTTATTTTATTATGATTTACTTTACAGGTTGTTGATATCGAAACAAGAAAGAAACTTGGACCAAACGAAAATGGTGAAATTTGCCTGAAAGGTCCTATAGTGATGAAAGGCTATGCCGGTAACGATGCTTCGTCCCGCGATATATTGGACGGCGAGGGGTATCTCAAAACTGGAGACATCGGGTACTACGACAAGGATGGGTGCTTCTTCATCGTCGATCGACTTAAAGAACTCATCAAATATAAAGGATACCAGGTAAGTTTCCCTTGTTAAAAACTGGTAAAGTTTGGACAAGAGCAATCCAATCCATTCATCAACAGACATACTAACCAGAGTAGTAGCATATTTTTGTAACTTCAAATGTAAACATATCTTTGACTTCGACTGTACCTAGCTGAACAGATCCAAAATGTACAAAATACCTTTACACTAAAACTATCCATGATCATGAAATTTCCTACGCAGGTTTGTGTAAACAAACATTTAAAAACATCTGTTAACCTATATTATTTTTCACACACTCTTTCTTAGTAGATGTGCAGTTGAAGTCAAAGATATGTTTACATTTGAAGTTACAAAAATATGTATCCATTTAAATAACTAACCATATGCATAGCATTATATGGGTCGTTTAAATTTTTAAATGGATACATATTTTTGTATCTTTAAATGTAAACATATCTTTGACCTCGACTGCACATCTACTAAGAAAGAGTGTGTGAAAATAATATAGGTTAACAGATATTTTGTAAATGTGTGTTTAGTTTACACAAACCTGCGTAGGAAATTTCATGATCATGGATAGTTTTAGTGTAGAGGTATTTTGTACATTTGGACCTACGATGGAAAATTTGTGTGCAAACATTCAAAACCTTTCTTGACCTAGCATTTTAAGCTTTGCAGATCTGTCAGTTAATCAGGGCGAGATTTTTATAATGTATAGATAAATGTTACGAACGTTCAAATCATCAAGTTTAGTAAGTACCTATGTTTGTACCTGCTCATGTTGCTGACTGTACCTACCTGTACTTAAAGTCTTAGGTAGGTAGTTATCTTTTAAACCTGCACATGTCATTTACCTCCAAGAGTGAAATATACAAAGTAAATGATAATAATATAAAGTGTTATCTATAATATATTGTATTGACTTACAGATATATGTTAGTGTTATCATAATAACCCACGTATCTAACAAGAGGATACGAACTGTTCTACTTACGCGGACGGATATCTTTATATATTTATAACTAGAGATAGCCTGTACAATTTCTTAACTTGCTTAATCATGCTTAGTATGCGTATTTATGATTATAATGCCTCTGAGCAATAAATTAGCTGAAATATGTTCGCGTGTTAAAAAGTAGCCTGTAAATCTTTCGTTATATAGGCTATCATTGCTATCATCGCGAACGGTTCAGTTTCAGAAGTTTAGTCATGAAAAGGTAACAAACAAACAGATCTACTTTCGCTTTTATGATATTAGTGTGATGTTATATCTAATAATAATATGAAGGTTGTCTCAGGTTATCCTAGGATCCGATCACAAACTAAACAGTGCATATCAGTCGCATGACTTCTTATAAATATATGCTTACAACCAGACGAACAAACTACTCTGAGTGTAAATAAATTGACATAAACGTTTGTGATTATGACATTTCTTACACCGGAATTATAGGTCCATTACACTCAGCACATACAATAAAAGCGTGTTAAAAATGCACATAAATTAGCAAGAGATCCATGTGTTTACGCCATGTTCCGAGCGTTGACGATTTCGGGATATCGCAATACACATAGATTTACAAAGGGCATCGTAACTGGCGACATGCGGCGTAGCAGTCAGTGTACCTACCTCCTCCACGCCAAACCAAACGGCCAGTCGATATAGACTTTATTTTTCAATTGATAGGTGCCACCAGCGGCAGTAGAAAGCGTAGTTCTGCAGCACAGCGCAGTGGCGGAGTGCGGCGTGGTGGGTGCGCCCGACGAGGTGGCGGGCGAGCTGCCCACCGCCTTCGTCGTCCTCAAGCCCGGACTAACCCTCACCGACCGAGAACTACTCGAATTTACTGCTAAGCGGGTAAGATAGCGAGGAATTTTCATTAATTTATTATTATTTTGAAAAAATAATTTACTTTTATTTGGCGTAAGATAACCGACCCCCTGTTATATTTTATTTAAAGTGTCTGTAAAAAATACTTACATTCATCGACTATAATATTCCACCAAAAACATTTTCATGTAAAATGTTGCCAAGACTAGACCATATGGCTCTCACTGTCAAAAAGTGATCACATGTAGGGCTCTACAAGTTATAAGCTTGGCTAAGCTTATAACTCTACATGCCCTAACTCTACGAGCCCTAACTCTACAAGCCCTAACTTCACAAACTCTACACCTTAGTCAAAATATGTGGCTTGGCCGTTTCAGTTAGCTATTCATTACTTACATATTCTATTGTTGCTAATAATCAGAAATTATTAGACAACATAATAAATGTACCTTATAAGTATTTATTACCTACCTACCTACTATAACCCTGTATATTTTTCTTTTGTTACATCAGCTATCGCCTGCCACTCGACTTCACGGTGGTGTTATATTCGTGAAGGAGATACCCAAAAACCCATCCGGGAAGATATTACGTCGTGCGCTCAAGGAAAAACTTCAAAAACGCATTAAAAGTAAATTATAATCATTGTACAATTTCATTGATGTTCTACTTCAAAAGATTATTTATTTTATGAAATTCACTGTCTTTTTATTTTATTAAACTAGGTAGGTAGGTACTTGGTAATCCATCAGGACTAATGCAATAGGCCTTAGCCCCTTTGCTCGTTAAAAAAAAAAATCTTGTGT
The DNA here is from genome assembly GCA_951394255.1 of Polyploca ridens. Taxonomy (NCBI): domain Eukaryota; kingdom Metazoa; phylum Arthropoda; class Insecta; order Lepidoptera; family Drepanidae; genus Polyploca; species Polyploca ridens. The sequence continues at coordinate 5,937,464 of OX596262.1, forward strand.
CTATAAGAAATGCCTTAAGTATAAGAAATTCATTCGCATTGGTTATAAATATGATATCTTTATTTACAACAAATATGTACAAAATACAATCTATATACATATAGAAAATTTCCTCAAGCCGGCAGGGTTCCCAGATGGTTGGCAGCGTTTCCTCTTTGGATAGCCAAGCTGACGCGTTGGCGGAAAAAGCTCCCCGCCTGCTGGTCTCCGGAGACTATACATATTACAAGAATTAATGTCGATTCAGACACGCCCATATATTTTATGTCTTAACTCAGATGCTCAGACACAAGACATTTTCTTATAATATGCAAAGGGCTACGTTTGCACGGGAGTTTAAAAAATCGTTGAGCTCGACGCTTTCTACTAGAACTACGCGCGTAAATAGCGTTCTTGCGAAGGTAAGCTTAGCCCATTAGCCTATACATTCGCCTATGTTCGCGCGAACACTTTTTACTCGCGTTATGAATAGAACGTATGACTTCTATACGTGTTCGCACCTGACGCTTTTTTACGTCGGCAGTTACGGTAATAATATACATACATTCTAGTAAAAAGGGTAGAGGTAAACGCTTCTTTAAACTCCGCTTCTTTAATGTCAGGAATTTTGGTTAATAATCAGGTATTTTGTCTGGAAATCTTAATTTTGGCTCTGGCCCTCAATTTAACCTCTATGCACTCACCATACACGTAAGTAGGTACGCACTACCCACTTAAAAAGTCCCATGACAGCAATTCACTCATCCGATTACCGGCATGATTGATTGGTCTTTGAGGGGCGGTGGGACATAAGTATGTAGGTACACTTCCATACCAACCCGTACCTACTTAACTGTGCGATGTGTGTAGGTACAATATTGCGGGCAACAATCCAATTATGTCTAATGGATGAACTCCCTGCGATCCTGGGTGGGCGGTAAACTCGCAAATTTGGAAAATTCATGAACTAAATTAAACCAACTAACTAAACATACTGTAAAATATACCTAAGTATATCTACAGAAGTTTGGTTAAGTATAATATATTTAATTATCTACCTATTTTTTATCATTGCAGGATTAAATATTAGGCTGTCAATTAACTGTATCTTATAGAGCCTTAGTGTTTATGAAGCCAAACTAAAGCCAAAGCCAAGAAAAGAAATAACCCTCAAATGCAGTGGGCTTGAACATGGCTGGTCCGTGGATCGAAACCACGCTCTGCTACCGCTCCTCCTCACGAGTACTGCACTCACGATAGTCCAAGCCATCCTCGTAACATCAGGTGTCTCGGTCCAGGGATACCTTTAGTCAGGATGTCAGCCTCCATTTCTTGGGTTGGTTTGTAGTGGACACTGACTATCCCTTGTTGCACGCATTCCTTAATGAAATGCTGTTTAATTTCGATGTGTTTGGACTTCCCACTGATGACTGGGTTGTGGGAAAGTGTCTGGGCAGCCTGATTGTCACTGTAAATAACAACATTTTTAGTATTAATGCCTAGATCACTAAACAACATTTTTAAATGTATAGCCTCCTTAGCGGCTTCAGTTAGTGCTATATATTCAGCTTCTGCTGTTGATAGGGCCACACATCTTTGTTTCTTGGATTCCCAACTGATGCAACCGTTTGCATACTTGAAACAATAGCCAGAATATGACCTTCTGTCTATTCTGCAACCAGCCCAGTCTGCATCAGCCATTCCATACATTTCTTGATTTGACTTGGTGTAACAAATACCAATATTCATTGTGCCTTTTAAGTACCTTAAAATGCGTTTTGCACACTTGAAATGTTCTTCATTATAAGCATTATTGAACTGTGACAGGTAGCTCACTGAATAAGCTATATCTGGGCGGCTTGCTACTGACAGATACATCAATGTCCCAATTAAATTTTGGTATGGGATATTCTTGTCACATTGTTCAGATTTTTCAAGCTTTAAGTATGGTTCAATTGGTGTACTCACTGGTTTGCAGTTTTCCATATTAAATTTTTGTAATGCCTTTTGAATATATCTTTGCTGAGTTATTTTTAATTTATTATTTTCATAATTTATTTCAAGGCCAAGTATATATTTTAATTTTCCAATATCTTTCATTTCAAAACATTTATTTAGTTGCTTCTTTAATTTATTTAAAAAGTTTTCATTTGAATAAGCTATGACTAGGTCATCCACATATACAGCAAGTATCATTTTATCCATGCCTTGTGTCATTGTATAAATACATGGATCAGCTGTTGATGCTTTGAAATTCATTTTCTTGAGTTCATGGTCTAATCTGTAGAACCATTGACGACCAGCTTGCTTCAAACCATATAGGGCCTTTTTTAATAAGCAAACTTTTTCACCATTTATCATATTTATATCTTGTAGCATACTTCTGGCTTTGTTAAATAACTCTAAGTTTTCATTTTCACTTTCATCTAGCATTATCTTTGTGATATATTCTTCTAGATTTTCAGGCTTTTTCATTATGATTTTTTCATTTAAGTCTCCATTTAAATAAGCAGTAGTAACATCCATTTGATGAAGTTTTAAATCATGTTCAACCGCATATGCTAATAATGCTCTGATTGAACTTGGTTTTGCTACTGGAGCATATGTTTCATTGTAATCGATTCCAGGTCTCTGGGTGAATCCACGAGCCACCAATCGTGCCTTTTTGGTTACCTTGTCATCTGAGCCCAATTTTTCTTTCAATATTATTTTATAGTCCACTATATTTTTTGAGTTCTCCTCCTTTCTTTGTATTTTCCATGTACCATTTTTTATATGTGCTTTTATTTCAGCTTTTATTGCCTCTTGCCATTCATCACTGTGAACATCGCTGTCTTCTACTTCTTCACATAAATAAGAGCATTCATCTGTACCTTTTAAATCATAATCCTTGGACCATACAGGAGGTTTTATTGTTCTAACTGGACGGCTACTTGTGCTTGCCTCCATTTGCTCAATGTTGCATTTATTTGGCTCTTCTTGATGATGTATAATTATATTTTGTGGATTTGTTGTTCCAGGTGTGACAACATCACCGTCATCATCATATTCACTAAATGAGTGCATACTATCATCATCACTTTTCTCAGTTTGCTGAGAAGTATAAGGCTGAAAAGAAGGATGCTGAAAAGATATGTTATTAGTAGTTATCTTCTTTTGTAGTGATTTGTTTTTATTTTTATTAACATTTTGTTTTTCTGTTTCAGGTTGCTTGGTGGGCAGGTTCAGGTAATCTGTTACATTGTCTTTTTGATAATACATTTTTTCATCAAGAACTTTTACATCACGGCGCACAATAACAGTATTTTTCTTTGGTAAGTATATTCTATATGCTTTACTATACTTTGCATAACCAACAAACACACCTTCACTTGCTTTTGGTGAAAATTTACTGTGCTTTTTCTGTTTGTTGAGTGTGTATACTTTTGATCCAAATATGTGTAAATGTTTTACAGATGGTGTGCGGCCAACCCATCTCATGTATGGTGTCTCTCCATTTAAGGCCTTTGCGGGACATCTATTCACAATATAATTTGTAGTGGCTATGGCTTCAGCCCACAATATTTCAGGAACTTTTGATTCAATCATCATACATCTGGCTTTTTCAACTAAAGTTCGGTTTTTCCTTTCTGCAAGGCCATTTTGTTGTGCTGTGTATATAACAGCCAATCTCCTTTGAATGCCATTTTCTTTTAAATATTGATCAAAATCTTTATTGCAGTATTCTGTACCATTATCTGACTGTATGTACTTTATTTTCTTTTCAGTAAGCCGTTCAACTTCCTTTTTAAATTCCTGAAATTTTTCCAATGTTTCAGATTTATTTTGTAAAAAATATACATAGCAATATCGGCTGAAATCATCAATAAAGGTTAGGATGTATCTTGAGCCACCAATGGTTGCCTGCGGCATGGGTCCACACAAATCAGTATGTATAACCTCCAAGACTTGTTTTGTTTTTATTCCTTGATTTTTAGGAAAAGGCAATCGTGACATTTTTCCTTGAATGCAGCTTTCACAATTGTCTAAAACATCATTTTTATTCAAGTCTAAACCTGACACTAGGTTGTTTGATGACAATATTTTGATGTCTTTTTCATTCAAATGAGCTAGTTTTTTATGCCATTTCATTATATTATTTATTGAAACATTATTTGCCTGCTCTTTTTGCATGCCTTGAAATTTTGTCAGATAGATGCCATCCTTTTCATCTGCTGTCATTATGGTTTTTCCATATTCATCTTTAATATAGGCTTTATTTTTTGTGAATAAAACAGTATGGTCTCTCTCAGTTATGCGAGCAACTGACAACAAATTTGTTGATAACTCTGGTACATAAAGAGTATTATTTAATTTTATTTCAGTATTACTGTGATATAAAGTAACTGTTCCTGTACCTTTTATTTGGGCACTGTGATCCGATGCCAATTTCAGCTTTCCTTGTCCTGGTTCAATGTGCTGGAATTTTTCAGAAGATCCAGTCATGTGCGATGTGCACCCACTGTCCAGACACCATACGTTATCTGCAGTAGCATGAACCATGTTAGCTGATTGCTCTGAAATGAAGAAATTTCTGTATGAACTATTCTTTTTATCATTAAAAGAACTTGAACTTTGGTTCTTGTTCCGAGACCAGCACTTGGACGCTTGATGTCCTATTTTATTACACACTGTGCACTTTTGCTTCTTTTTAGAATAATATGCGCTTTCAGTTGGTGCATTATTTTTAGTATCTCGTGTTCTTGCTTGGCTTTCTTCTATGATTTTTATTTTAAGCTCTTCCGGTGAAGGTAATTTATCCCGTGTTTCAATGGCTATCCTGAAATTTTCATATGACATTGGTAGGCTGTAGAGAATGATGATGCTAAGCAACTCATTGTTTACATTCACCTCCATATTTTGTAGCCTGTCGACACAGTCGAAAATGGCTGACATGTGATCCAGAATATCATCTCCATCGGACATTTTCTTTAGGATCAATTGTTTTAACAATGCCGCCTTTCTGGCGGGACCTTCACTCTGATATATTGTTTTTAATTTTTTCCATATTTCGGATGCTGATGTGCAACATTTTACTTGCCGTAATTCCGTAGGCGATATCAAAAGGAAGAGCTCCGAGCGCGCAAGCATGTCCTTTTCTTTATCCGGACTTGTTTCATGTATCGTTGCCCATAATCCATTTTTAACTAAAACAGCCTGGGCTTGTATTACCCATGTGTCGTAATTATGGCGGCTGAGCAATTCGATACGATATTGTGAAGTAACCGAGGTCATAGTGATAACCACGCTCTGCTACCAATTGTTGGATCTTGAATTATCATTAGCGGGCTTTAATGAGTAATCGGTTACTTTACTGTTACACACTTTATTTTGGTAAAACAATGAGATACAAATTGAATACATAAAATATACTAGGAGCAAAGCACTGCACATTCACTGAGGTTAGAAAAAATTAATGTCACCGGCACAGACCGGAAACAGTGTTTTATTCGGGGTTCGCACTAGGACGTCTTCACTTCCTGTTAGCTAGTGTGGGGCTCGTGCCATTCCAACACGTAGCGAGAAATCCTAAGTCTATGGCTGGAACATAGTTCTATATATAATATGCTAAGAACACAGGTAGTGCTCTGGTAGATATACTTTATTTGTGAAACAATCAGCTTTGTACCGACAAAAAATCGCTATACCACCTCGCTATGGTTTCTTCAAATTTTTCTTTTATTTAAAGCTCAGTCTTTGTAGACGAGCGAACCCACGAGTCCCACGACCTTCTAACGTTTGACGTCATTACAAATATTTACAACTGAGCTATCATTATTGCCTCAACAGAGAAAAGGAATAGGTATACAGTTGAAGGATATTTCCTTCCTCCATCAAGTCGTTGACGATCGTTTTAGATGTGTCCATATTTCATAATACGTATATAGTTCAATAAGTACCTAGTGCATGCATTGAAGAAAACACGTACTTATAGTGCTTATAGTAGAAAAGCATAAACCCAACTAAAATAGCTCTCGAGGAAAATACCTTATTTATTGAGGAATTTTATCAAAAGATGCTAATTTATTAATGAAATTATTTTACAATGTCTTCCATTCCATAAAAATGCTAAGTTCTCTTTTTAGGCTAGTAATAAAAAATATTGCACGGTCTGGCTGTGAATAGCATTGCTTGTTATCATCGTGATCAACACAGAGGTAGATCCACAGAGATCGATCTGTGGGTAGATCATAACTTGGAATAACATAGGTACCATACCTACCTATATGGTGCAGCTCAGAAGACAGACCGCACCGCGCCGCACTTTTGAAAATAGAACCTATACAATTCTAAGCAGTAAAGCACACGAGACACGACGCGCAAAAAGTCCGGCGCACAACCCCTTTGTTTCACACAGACTTTTTGTGTGCCGCATACTTATTCGCACAAAAAGTGCGGCGTCTGCGCTGCGCGTATAGGATAGGTACTTTTTATACTTTTATAATTTCCTATTATAATTTTGAAATATATAATTATGTAATTAAATTTAGAATCCCGGGATGGCATTAGATCCATTGGGAAACGCTTCTTGTGGGGAAAATACATTTTTTAGAATATGCGATGTATGTAATAGTAATACAGCGTCAATTGTCTCTCCATAGAGGTACGCTTCCAGCCTGCTGGGAATAGGGTTACCATCTCTGAAGAAATCTATGCCTGACTTACGAAGTAAAAATGCCTAATTTAATTTTCACGAAGAATGCCGGGTTATAAAGATGAAAAGAGCATTGGTGAAGGAAATATCTGTATTTTAATATAAAACATCAACATACATTTGTGTAATTATAAAATCAACCAAATATTATGATTTATTTTGACTAAGACCGGCCGCATACTATAAGAATTTTTTTTATAGTATGCGGGGTCTAGAACAAAATGTATGAGTAAAGTGCCTTCCAAGCGGGCGTCAGAAATTTTCTGACAGAAAATTTCTTATAGTATGCGGCCGGCCTAAATCAAAATAAATCATAATATTTGGTTGATTTTATAATTACACAAATGTATGTGTTCGGGCCAAACCTTCATGGGGATGGGTTTCTATGTTTTAAATCATAGACCACCTTAAAAGGAAAAAATCAATTTATTTTTTTCTGACATTACAAAATTCTACGCCGTACGTCATCCGCAAAAATACATTTTTTCACTAACTAAATTATAAATTACTACACCGCTGTCCGCTAGTTCCGGGTTCCCGCGCGGGACGCATTTCAAGACACGAGCCTACGAGAGGGTAAGTCTTTGATTTAATTTATGGTAACCCATCCAAATGCGGGATCCTGGTCTGAACCAGTATCCACAGTGAAAGGTCATGATTATGATATAGTTTCTAAGTTGGCCTTCACCCTCCATTGGTCCTTCGTCCGGATTTATTTAATTTTTCTCGCTAGTTAGGTTGTAAGCCGATAGGCAAACTCCTCTTCTTCTTTCTAGGCTTAAACGATAGTTTTTGTCCTTTACCCGCTAATAAACAACGTTTATACTTAAATAACGTGATTAACGTTTTCCAACCGCGTATATCGCCTGTATTGCATTTTTCCTCGTAACAACCGATTTACCTTACCTCTACCGCCTCGGTTTGTTATCTATTTATTTCTTTGACTTTATTTATCTCTTAGCAAAATGGCTACCAGAGGAAGAAGAGTTCAAGAAAATCAAAATGAAGATGAGATGACGATGGTCCCTCATTCAATCATTTTATTACAAGCTAGACAGGCAGCATATTTTGCCAAAATACAGTCATTGTACGACTTGTCACTTACGATTGAAACGTCAGAAAGTGTTCGTTCCGAGTTTATAAATAAAACTTCTAACATTGAAACAATTCGTACGGAATTTAATTTAATTGTAGAACAACTAAACTTAGAACAGATGAAACATGATAAAACCTTTTGCCCTACATTCAGTCAATGGGAAGCGTTTGAAGACATGTACGCTTGTATTCAAGGAGTTTTGCGTAGTACGAAATCGTTTCCAATTGATCATGACTATTCATCAAAACCAAAATTAAAACTGCCGCCAATAAAACTACCTCAATTTGACGGTAATCCATGTATGTGGAGTTCTTTTATCGAATGTTACAACCGTCTCGTGCACAATAATAGTTCATTGAAAAACTCTGAAAAAGTATTTTATCTATGTGGTCAGCTGACTGATAAAGCTTTGACTACAGTTTCAGGTATTAATCCATCTGGGGATAATTACAATCTTATTTATTCGACTTTAGTTGATAAATACGATGATGTCCGCTCATTAGGTACCTTTTATCTAAATCAACTTTTAAATTTTAAAACTTTAACTTCCGCCTCTGTAGATGGGCTCAGTACTTTTATTGATAAATTTGCTAATTCAGTAGCTGCCTTTGAAAGGTTGAATATATCTGATAAGTTAGATTTCTTGTTTTTGTTTCTTGCACTTAAGAAGCTAGACAATGAAACTATTCGTCTGTTCGAAAACACATTTCGCTCGGAAAAGCAACCTTCTTATTCTCAACTTATAACCTTTTTAAAGGAACAGTGTAGAATTTTAGAACGCATTAATCCTACTACTTTAAAGAGTGTAACGTCACACTATCCTAAATTACCTACTCCTAAAAACGTAAAGTCATTTGTCACTGCAAATAACTCGCAACCTTGTGTCATGTGTCATAAGATTGAACATGATCAGTTTTTTCGCTGTCCTAATTTTATGAAATTGAGTCCTAAAGAGCGTTATAACGTTGTTAAACAACATAATAGTTGTGTTAACTGTCTCAGTATGAAGCATAAAACTTCAAATTGTAACTCAACTAAAACCTGTGGTGTGTGTCAATCAAAGTTTCATCATTCTCTTTTACATTTCCCGCCTTCGAATGAACAAAATAATACTGTGTTGTTATCGGCTTCTCTTACACAGTCGACGCCGATCGAACCTATGACCGATGGTTCGAGGTCTACCATCAGCACAACTGGACCGCTACAGGCACATAATCTTAGGGACTTACCTGTGCGTACGCCTCCGCTCACTGAACAGAGTAATCCTCGTTCTACTGCATCTACAAGCAGATCATCTCACGCACCTGTCACTTTGTGCTCGCTACAAAACAATATTGTATCGCAAGTATCGCAACCTTCTACTGTTTTGCTTGCAACCGCTCGTGTTTGTAGCGTCGATGCTTGTGGTAATTCGCATATTGTGCGCTGTCTCATTGATAATGGGTCACAAAATCATTTCATTACAACAGAATGTTGTAAACGTTTATCTTTAAAATATAAGATGTTAACCGAACCAGTTTCTGTTAACGGATTTGGCGGATGCACTAATGAAATCAAAGGTGTAACGGATGTCATTATTTCCTCTTGTTTCGATAGAAATATTTCTTTCGCTGTGAAACCGCTGGTCGTGAATAATATCACAGACTACTTGCCTACCTCAAAAATCGATAGATCGAGGTTGGCATATCTTAATAACGTACCGCTCGCCGATGACAAATTCTTTGAGCCCGGTAGCGTCGATATGTTAATTGGTGCTCAACTCTTTCCGCGTTTGATAAAACAGGGACAGATTCAGGGCCCTCCTGGAACTCCTGTTGCGATTAAAACTTCATTCGGATTCATATTAATGGGTGAAGCTCCTATTTTACCTACTCACAATAATAGAATACATGCACTATGCTGTTTTTCTAGTGCTCCTTTAGATGTTGTTTTACAACGCTTCTGGGAGTTAGAAGATTCTCCATCTCCACTCACAAAAAAATTAAGTAGTGAGGAAGAGGAATGTGAGAATATTTATAAAACTACAACCCGTCGTGATACTTCAGGTCGCTATATCGTTGCGCTTCCTTTCAAAAGGGACCCAAGTGTTTTAGGTTCTTCTGTTATTACAGCTCAAAGAAGATTTCTGTCTTCAGAGCGCAAACTTCAATCTTCTCCATCATATAGAGTCGCTTTTGATAGCATTCTTGAAGAATATCTCGATAAAGATTATATTACCCCGGTATCTGATATTAGTGATACTTCAGGATATATAATTCCGCACCACGGCTTATTCCGTGAGTCTTCTGGTTCAACAAAAGTTAGACTTGTGTTGGATTCCAGCGTAAAAACTAAAAACGGCGTTTCACTAAATGACATTCTACATGTAGGACCTAACCTACAACCGGAATTGTATAGTGTTTCGCACAAATTCAGACTATTTCTAATCGCATTTTGCGCTGATGTAAAACAAATGCATGTACTCGGTGTTACTGCTCCGCTTATTTTTTATGCTCCTTCTACGCTTCTCATAAAAGAGCTTTGGTTGCTAGAACTTGATAGGACTGCTCCTCCTTCTAAGCTTTTAATAAAAGAGCTTTGGTTGCTAAAACTTGATAGTACTGCTCCGCCTTCGATTTTTAAGTTATGGAATCAATTTCAAAAAGAATTACATCTGATATCTGGATCAAAAATATCTCGTTATCTAGGGATAACTGACAGATGTACTGTAATTCATTTTCATTCTCTAACGCCTGTGTGTTCAGAGTTGGGAAGGTTTAGTGCGACTGATTTTTGCGTAATCTAAAGTTTCGCCAATTAAAGTGATATCACTTGCACATCTTGAGCTTTGCGCTGCTCACATAATGTCAAAAATGGTTGCAGTAATTATACGAATTTATCAAACCGCATTCTGACAAAACATATAGTTGCGTTATCAAATGCTGCAGTTGCTCTGAACTGAATTAATTCCAGTCCTCATCGACTGACATTTTATAGGTGCTAAATACTACGACTTATAAATAAAGTTCAAGATTTTATTGTTTCAAACTCATTTGACGAACATTTTCAGTCGATCTTAAATGAAAATCGTATTACTTAGTGTATAATTTTACCTAATGCTAAAGTTGGGAATCCGCTATAAAAAGTATTTTTGTGTCATATGCAATCATTTGTTGTCATATGATGAGTCATTAACTATTTTATGCCAAATAGAAACAATCTTGAATTCTAGACCACTCAGCATCTTGAATGAGGATCCATCTGAGCCTGTTCCTTTAACTCCCGCACACTTCTTAAGTAAAAGTGCAATACAGAGCAAAATCCTGTTTAGGAAGGTACTATTGTTTTACTTATAGAGAATAATGTGTCCCCTGTACATTGGCAGTAAGGGGTTATTCAAAATACTATAAAGGGCAAAGATGATCGTATTCGCATAGTTCTTGTAAAACCCAAAACAGGTATATTTTAAACGACTAGTAATTCGATTATGTCCATTACCTTCGCTCTCTTGAATGAGAATATCTCTTCAATTTCTTTTGTTTATTTTATTAACACTTACTAAGGTTCTGTTATTAATTTATTCATTTATAGAATACTATGTTATTTTGTTTTATCTTATTTTAATAATGGGTTAGTCTAATTTTTATGTTAATTTCACCTTTATGGTTGGGTTATTCTCCTAGGTTAGTTGTTATTTTAGTTTAACTTTTCTTCCGACTAGGAAATAACTGTTTTGTTGAAAGATGACCTTTCAAGGTGGGGACTGTGTTCGGGCCAAACCTTCATGGGGATGGGTTTCTATGTTTTAAATCATAGACCACCTTAAAAGGAAAAAATCAATTTATTTTTTTCTGACATTACAAAATTCTACGCCGTACGTCATCCGCAAAAATACATTTTTTCACTAACTAAATTATAAATTACTACACCGCTGTCCGCTAGTTCCGGGTTCCCGCGCGGGACGCATTTCAAGACACGAGCCTACGAGAGGGTAAGTCTTTGATTTAATTTATGGTAACCCATCCAAATGCGGGATCCTGGTCTGAACCAGTATCCACAGTGAAAGGTCATGATTATGATATAGTTTCTAAGTTGGCCTTCACCCTCCAGTATGTTTAAATTGATATTTTATATGAAAATACAGATATTTCCTTCACCAAAGACCATAAAAACATAAAAAGGACTAACGCGAAAGTTCAAAATAACTGACTTAGAATAATGCCGGCCGGACGCCTGATCAAGTGCTAAAATGCCTGGCAAATCAGACGAAAGCCTGGCATATGGTATGGATGGACCCTTGGAGCAGTGTGAAAAATCAACGCAAACAAATACGCCCGTTTATGCCGCATATTTTGACGATCGTAAAGTAATCAAAACGTATGTGGTGCGCAAGAATAAAGAAGCAAGGTAGTAATTTAACTCAAGTAAAGGAAGAAATCCGAAAATTGTAAGTGTGTAGTTAAGTCACAAAAAATAACATAGTCGTAAATAAGTTTTTGTTAAAAAAAAACATTTTTAATACAAGCTTTTTTTGGTGACTTTACTTTTTTTGACAGTACTTGCATTGTCTTCCAATATACTAATATACACCAAATATCAAGTCAATCCGACCACTGGAAGTGGCTGAAATTCGACTTGCAAGATTCGACCCGAACGAACAAACATACATACATACATTGCAAGTTAAATAAAAGCTAGTAAAAAGGGCAAAAATCTTCGAAACTCGAATCCCGTGATGAACGAACTATTTACATACCTACAAGTATGTACGGAACCCGACTCGCACCTGTCAGTCTCATGAACCGTAATAGGTAAACATTTGAAATTTTCACAGAATATGTATATTTCTATTGCCACCATAACAACAAATAATAAAAATGAAATAAAATTTAAAATTAAAGGGGGTCCTCAACTCCCCTTACAAGAAACGTCTTCTTTTGGTGTTTTTTTTTTGTTGCGCCTACTTTTCATTTCACAGAAAATTTGAGTAAGGTAACATTATTGACGGGCCAGTTGGCGCAGTTGGTTAAGATCAGCGTTGCCAGAAGTCCCGATTTCGGCGGGAAGTCACGATTTTTAGACTAAAATTAAATGTCCCGCGCGGGACAGCCTCAGTCCCGCTTTTCGAGGATTACTCGACGGTGAAATCATCGTTGGACGTAGAAGTGGGAAATAATAAAGACACCACTGTACAGAAATGGCACCAGCTTTCCCGTAACGCCCCGCGCCAAAGTGCGGGGAAACAAAAATCAAACTTCTAAGTCAACCTCAGAAGTCAACGCAATCAAAAGATACGACCGCCGCATATTTTGACGCTCGCAAGGGAATCAAAACCTATAGGGTATTTCCCGTTGACGTAGAATCATAAAATTTGGCAAGAATTTCCATGTGGCACTTGCAATGGAGGAAATCCGAAAAGTGTTTTGTAGTTACATCACAAATAAAATATTTTTTTGCGATTATATTATAACATAATCGAAAAAAGGGAAAAATCATCTAGTCTCGATTCCCGAGATGAATGAACTATTTACATATCTACAAGTTTCTACGGAACCCTCGGTGCGCGAGTCCGACTCGCACTTGGCCGATTTTTTTAGTATGTCTCGCTTTCGGCGATAGAATCCCGCTTTTTTTACTCAAGAGACTACAAAATCCCGCTTTGCTCGAAATAAAATCTGGCAACGCTAGTTAAGATTCACCTTACGCGCCGTAGGTCGTGGGTTATATTTTTTATGATTTTACTACGGTACATGTACATACGGTACGGTACATAACATACATGAGGGTTCGTAGAACATATCTAGGAAATGGGTCTTATTTATACTACGAATAATAAGAGTCTCATTAATCGTAGCATCGTAGGTATTAAATATTAATAATCGCGACTGTACATCTGAACGTGCGGTACCTTGCTTTTATCGCAGAAAATCTATGAAAATATATCTGTTTCAGATGTCTGAATAAAATATTTTTATGAAATAGTATAACATGCGTCATTTAACGAACTCTTAAATGTTCTCAGAAATAGTAATTGCATAATCTGGTTTACATCTCCTCCGATGTTTGTGGTAAAGTAGACACAGGCACAGGCTAAAATTAGGTTTGTGTGTAGGTATCTAAGGTAGGATTATGTGTATCACGCGCGTACTAAATGTAACCGTATGTAGTATGTTCGGAAAGGTATAAAATTTAAGATGCTCGTAGCATTTGTAAATCAGTGACGTGTGTGTAGTTGATCGGTTTAGTGAAATAGTGCGGGAGGTGCGCACCGGACCGGACGCTCGGTCGCTCGGCGGGATCCACGCGGACGCGGCCGCTCGTCCGCCGCACTCGCCTCACCCATCCGCGGATAGAACACGCGCTACCGCCGCCGCACCCGCCGCCGCCGCATGTGGATATATTTATTTTTTATGCTGAAAAAACGATTCTCCTGATTGAAACATGTAGCCGTAGTACAATGTCGGTGTGCGGTCAGAGTGGTCAAACGGAAGATGACAGCGCGTCTGAGGAGATAGGTGCTCCCGTCCGGGACTCTTATAAGCAGAAGCCGGCGAGCAAGGTGGTGCGGGTGCTGACGGTGCTCGCCTACCTGTTATCGGTGTCACTGGCTGCGATCCTGCTGTCCGTGTACTACGTGTGCGTGTGGAAGTCGCCGGTGCTGCCGCCGGTGCACGACCCGCCGGAGCTGAGCGCCAGGCGAGCCAACCTCACCGACTATGCTGATACCATACACACCTACAACTTCACTGGTAAGACTCTGGGGAAAACTCAAAAGAATTTTAATTTCAGGCGGACTTTACTAAGCTCCACATTGAACTGAGCAATACAAACGGCCCATCAATCAAACGACAAGCAGTTCCTAGACTATATTTAGAAAAAAAGGATTTTGTTAAAATATATCGAATATGTGTAATAATTCTCTAGGACACGGACCACGTAATATCAATTAATTAAATGCGGGTTCACAATAAATTACTTAATAGTCGTGTCAACATGGGTAGGTATCTTGTTGCAATACCCGGCGCGCTGTCCCAGGTCAATTAATACAATTAAAGTGAAATTGCCAGAAATTATGTAGGTAATTATTGTAAACAATGTGCAAAGAAATAAAGGTAGGATCAATATTAGCTCCAACAAAGGACAATTTGTTTAGAACAAATAATCTTTAAGAAATACAAGAAAATGTGGTGAATAGGTATCCGAGAAGTAATTTATGATCAAAAACTACAGTGCTAATATCGCTACAAAATAAACCAATGTATATCAACTTATGAGCTAATAGAGACATTCACTAAAATCCTTCCCTTAAAGCATAATTAGATACCCACTTTTACATGTTAGGAGCATAGAGTTAGAATATTATATGCGTGATAGCGTTAACAACGGTACCTTGAGCAATTTGCATATAAATGCATTGACAGGTTGTACAATTGTTGATTTACAGCCAGACAAAATGTCGATATAGATTCCTTGTCATTTGTTCTTGGTAAAAGTATCGATAAAAAAGGAGAAATTGGCATTTATTATACTTATTTTAGTCATTCAAACTAGGTATGTACGCGCACTTCGTTACAAGGCATTTAGACGGTCTAAATGTATGTAATGCTGTCATTCTGAACAACTTGTAGGTACCTACTTTGGAAACAAATCGGAAATCGCGAGTTTCTATGAGATGCCATCTCAAAGTATTCACACGAACCCTTCGAAACTCTATCCCATCCCCATAATTTTCTTTTTGGGAAAGCTGAAGCCTTAAAATCATCTCTTTAGCTCTATCCTATTCAGTCAGGTGAAACAGCAGGACGAAAAGACAGCATTAGCAATCAGTTCCTCCATTTCAGTCTTAACGAAAATGTTTCGTCGAGTGTCTGTCTAGATGTCCGCGGGAAGTCCAAAAGAGTCTGAATCGACGAAATAATGTCATATAATAATCGAGACTCGCGCGAGTTCTACATCTCACAGAGCCACAGTTTCTAGTTGGATAGAACTACCTCAAATAGTTGTTAATGAGTATTTAATCTGTATTATCCTTGGTCATGCCTTAAGGCAGCCCTCTGTGGCCGGCGAAACTTCAACGCAAGCATAGTCTAAAAGCTTGTTGTTTCATCCAACGTAATGTTTGACTGCGAAAAAAGAGAGACAGCATCAGAGCCGTGGGTTATCAGTCGGTAAATTCCACTGATCACTCGCGGCCGCTTCGCTAGGTCGTCATTCATGATTTCGCATATCATAAAACTTGTTCCAGGCGTATACTTCTTGTGAAAAAATCTTACAAGTTTGTGAAAACAAAAGTTAGTTATTTAGAATCTCCAATACATTTGCAAGCCTGGTATCTGTTTTCTTTACTTTTAAAATTTATAGGTACACTAGCTTGTGCCCGCGACTTCGTCCGCGTCATTGTAATTATATAGAGCTTTGTTCATGGCTATTGCCCGCCACTAAGTGTGATATTTAACAAAAGTTCAGGTAGATTGAGAGCTCACACGTAGGTAAGCATGCCACATAAAACTGGCCGTGGGAGTAACAGTCCTACCGCAATTCAATTTCGTGAAGTTTATTTTGAAATTGAAGGACTTGCATATATAACTTCATCCTCCTTTTCCCCCTTCGGTGGTGGAATTATTACAAACGCTGAGATAACTATACATTAATTTTCAATCGTCAGCCTAAACACAAAATTTGAAGATCCTAACTTCAAAACTGACGGACTTGCATACAAACTGTCATCCCCTATTTTACCCACTTAGGGGTGGAATTTCCAAAAATCCTTCCTTAGTGGATGCCTCCACTGTATAAGGTATCTTTGTGCAAAATTTCAAATCTCTAGGGCCAGCGGTTTGGGCTGTGCGTTGATATATCAACAATCAGTTTATCATTTTATATATTAAGATTAGATATGGCCAAAGTTCAGGTAAAATTTGAGCAAAAACGCTGTTTTTCGGAGGCTTTTACTGAATTTATTTCACACGTTTAGATATAGTGCACAAGATACTAATTTGTTCAAAACATCTAACGAAAAATGTTTAACAACGCCATAATAAGTACAGAGGTTTTGTATGAAAAGTATTGCGAATTGAGTGCTCTTAACTTGAGAACGAATTTACCGATTTCATCCATCGTGTTTTTTAAAGTTTTCTAATACTCTATTTTTTTTAAGAAAGTTTATTAGTTAGATAATATAAGAAAACTTGACGGTAGAGTAGGGTAGGATATCCCTCGGGTACGCGGGTGAAACCGCGGCTTACGCCTTAAATCTGTGCGCGGGGCGCAACTAAGTACTATTTATTTCTTCCATAAGTAGTTAGTTAACTTAACTTTCTTGCATTTATTTCTGTAAATTTTTTTTTTACCTGCGTTCCCGTGTTTTGTATGCTATATGATTCTGTAAGGCAGCTGGTCCCAAATTTTTGGTTACGGAGCCACGGAACTCTGATTGATAATTATTTTTGGCGGATCCCCATTTTAATAATAACAAAAGTGATTGTATTGTAGTTTGAATATTTTCATGTTTCACAAGTAAAAATAATTCGCATGCCGGGGCCCT
Source organism: Polyploca ridens (assembly GCA_951394255.1). Lineage (NCBI taxonomy): Eukaryota > Metazoa > Arthropoda > Insecta > Lepidoptera > Drepanidae > Polyploca > Polyploca ridens. Next base: position 5,954,756 of record OX596262.1, read on the forward strand.
TGGGCCCCAAATTCTTGTGTCCCCAAGGGCCCCGGCATGGCTTAAGGCGGCCCTGTACCCCGAGTGTAAAGAATTTGTAAACGCTTGTAAACGACGTTTGTAAACGCTTACTAACGCGTTTGCGTTTACGAAATTTCTGTATAGGAATTGGCACAGCGCCTCTAGCGGAATACTCATGGTACTATTTTCACCCATACTAATTCGCGATAGTAGGTATACATTAATTTTATTTACACTCGAGGATCTATTATTACTAGATCTATAACATAATATCAATGTTATAGAAGTTGTCTACACAACTTGTTATTCAAATACCAATAGTGGGTGAACAATACAACAACAAACATATAATATTGGGCTTGACACGTGGGGTTTCCTGTAATCCAATTAGCTTAACCCAATTGTGCCAGAACTGAACATCAATTACCTCGTTCAAATGAGTTTCACATTAAGTTTCGTAAAATACTAAGTTCAGTATACGCGTAGAGAATACAATCTGGATAATCCGTAATACAAAAAATCCGTACCTAAATCTGCGGATTTTGAGTAGGTTAAAAACATTTGGGTATTTTCGAACATTTTCGTCAGGCATGTCAATACCTACTTGAGCCAATTTAGCTAAGTATACCCAACCAAATCAGCTAGGGAAAACACAAACCAACCAGCATAGGAAGGTTACACATCGTCCAGTATTATGCTTGCATGGGGCACTTTTATTTATTAATTTATTTTCATTTTTGACGAATCCTTTTCAGGTTTTCTAAGCTAGGAAATTATTAATTCAAAGGCCGTTTTTTGTAAGCATAAAGTTCAAATTTACGATGACTTATGATGACGAAAAAACTGTTTTCTCATTTTAAAATAGATCATATTTATTTCGTGACTTATCTATCATTTACAATAATAAATACCTGTGTTAGGAGGCCCCTCTCTTCCATATCTAGTACAATATAAGGTTCTAATAAATTAGTGAACTTCCTCTTGAGGGATGAATGTGGATAATGTAGAAACTCTCCATACAAGTCAAAGATGTTTTTTTTTTACACTCGGATTATTTTTCTAATATTATTTTTTGATTACTAATGTAATGACCTATACATTCATCCCTCAAGAGGAAGTTCACTAATTTATTAGAACCTTATATAATATAGAAGTATACGGTGTTACACGTGTTACAATTTTAAAAGTTCCGAGTTTCAGAATAAATTTATTAAAAAAAAAATTAAAATATTTTATATGATACTTACCCCATTTTAACTTATAGCCCCCTACCCCCCTACTTTGAACTGTCAGTCCTCCATTTCGGATTATGGAAAGGTGTTGTTTATCATTCGAATTCTGCGTTCAAAAGTGCTATTTATCCGCTAGGATAGAAAGAAGTTTCAAAATTCGAACCATTCTATTCGAAGAAAAACACTATGATTCGTCCAGAAACTTACCCCCTTATTCATAATGAAGTTATCAAACGTTGATTAGCTAAAATTCCGGTCTTTATCTGACAGGTGACATTTGGTGATCGAAAGAGTGAGACGGGGCCAAAGGACGGGGCACACTATTATTACACTGATTTACTTAAAAAGCGATTATGAATAAGGGGGTTAAGAGTCTTTTGATGAAATGATCCCTTTTTATTCTTATTTTGTATAACATTGATAAAATATACCTAAAGGAATTATAAAATATGAGCAAGTCCAGCAACTCCAGTAGCGACGAATATAATGAAGACACCTGCTCCCCTAGACAAAGTACTTTTCGTTGCGTTTGCGCGAATAGAAACGCTACAAAATGTATGAGATTGACATTTGGTAACGCTAGGATCTAGCGAATCCTTATGTCAATCTCATACATTTTGTAGCGTTTCTATTCGCGCAAACGCAACGAAAAGTACTTTGTCTAGGGGTACTGTAGAGTTAGTACAAGCAGTACATTATATAATGTCTTTCTTGCACCTTGCATTTTCCAGTGCTTCCAGACTCACTGTAATTACAATAGATTTACTGTAATTTGAATATTTCACTTCTTACTGTAATGAAAATATACAACTGTAATTAATTTCATAGTAATCAAAATTAATGAACGAACTAACATTACTACCTGATGAATCAGTAGGCTAGTTCCACATTGAGTGAAAGTATGAACTAACAAACACGAGTTGTCTCTAAGGAATAATATGGGACATATTTATTTTTGTAAGGTATCTATCGATACTAAGCTTTAATAGGACTTCCTAATTCATAAAAATAATCTTATTCAAAATAAATCTCAAGTTATGATGAACGTGATATTCATGATGCTATGCCGGATAATTATGTAATTTTTAAGCCTACAAACAAAGTAGAGTTTTGAGAGAGGTAGGGCAAACGGGCATAATTTCCCGTTCGAAAATCGGAGCAGCCCAACTGGGGAAGTACACCTTACAGAAGATCGCAGCCAAATAACATCACTTTAATGTGTTGTTATGTTCCTGCGGTGAGTAAGGTACCCAGAGCTCCATGAGGAGGCGCTGTGCTGGCAGTGTGTGGAGACCAGCGGTGTAGAACTGCCGTAGGAATGTGCAGGCGTGGCGTGTTGTTGCGGCGGTCAGGGAGACCCGGTGAAACAACTGGCCGCTGGCCGCCCGCAGGTTGTAGGGGTCCCGAACCCAGGGAGTTTATCTCCGCCCTGGGAGACTGGCCCACCGCCTTGAGCATAATCCCTGGTGCAGTTGGTCGTGCCGGAGGAGGAAACCGGAGTGGACTCACCGCACCAGCAAAACACATCACCTGTACAGCACTCCGGTAAAATGACACTGCGCTTTGTCCCGTCCACTGCATGCACAGTGACTTCTCTCAAACCCTCTTCAAATTCTTTTAAATGGCCAAAAAAAGGAAAATAAAAATAGTTTGTCAGCGGCCACTCCGTCCACATTTTCTGTGGACTTCTGCAACATCAGGGGACTTCACTCCAACATCAGTGCAGTCCACCACCACCTTGAGACTGCACAGCTGACCCTGTTATTCCTTACAGAGACGCAAATATCCTGCTCTGATGATACATCGTATCTACACTACCCCGGGTACAAGTTGGAGCACAACTTTGTACGCCGTGCCGGGATATTATGTTTGTACGTCAGGGAGGATATTTGCTGTCGACGTCTTCATGGCCTTCAAGACCGGGACCTGTCAGTTATGTGGGCGCGCGTAGACCACGGCGCTCACGCCCGTATTTACGCGTGCCTTTACAGGTCCCACAGCGGTGACGCGGATACAATCCGGTTATTTGAGCACCTGCAATTGACGACTGGCATAGTACTTGAGCAGTATCCTTCTGCAGAGTTGGTGGTTCTAGGAGACTTTAACGCGCACCATGTTGAGTGGCTTGGTTCTCGGTCCACCGACATCGCGGGGAAGTCTGCTTACGACTTTGCCCTGGCCTATGGCTTCTCACAACTGGTTCTTTCTCCTACATGAATCCCAGATATTGAGAGCCATACTAGCTCCTTACTGGACCTTCTGCTAAAAACGCAACCGGACAGCTAAGCAGTGGTAGTGCATGCGCTCCTCGGCTCATCGGACCACTGTCTCGTTCGGACGCAGGTGCCTTGTGCGCGGCCCGTCTCGCTCCAGTCACCCGAGCGTCGCGCGTCGTCGCGTGTGGCACTATAAGTCAGCAGACTGGGATAGATTGCGTGAATTCTTCTTTGCTTCGCATCAGATGATCCTGACCCTGCGCAGTTGCCGATGCTGACGCGATACTGGCGGGAATGGAATGTTTTATCCCAAACCCGCTAGTGGCTGCGGGGGTGAAGAAACGACCGTGGTTTAATCGGCCCTGCAAAGAAGCTAGACTTAATAAGCAGACTTTGTATGAGGCTTGGACCACGGCCCGAACTAATCAGGACCCTTTGCACATTTATCGAGTACCGATGACAATACAATAATTTGATACCATCGAGCTGATCTGATGATGGATCCGGAAAGTAGGCACTAGAACTCCATAACGGAATAACGTATGTAAGCATGGGCGTACCCAGCTTCTGACCCAGGGGGGGGGGGGCAATTCAGATTTTTTTAAGCCGAGTTCCCCGCGCTTGTTTTGCCTTACACAAGACACGGGGCACACACCATAGGTACCGGGACGTCCCGCTTTCAGGCTGTCTGTCACGCTGTCACCATTGAGGGCAAAAATGTCTCGCTTTCATAAACAGACCAAACGGTAATTTAATTTAGGTAGGTGTCTATTATTTTTCGGTGCGAAGAAGTTTTTTCTATAATTATTAACTTCCTACTTTACTTGAAAACTAGACCCGATATTTTGAAGCTGATTGTTCTGCATATTAATACGAAACAACTGCTTAGACGTTAGATAGAACTTAGAAGTCAAGTCACTAAGGCTAACATAAACTAAGTATTTATTTATGTGGTACTTATAACGTGAAAACAAAGAAATAGTTCTTAGTTTTCTAATTAAACCTCAAACCGCTCAAACCAAAAAAAAAATATGGTTATGTTATGCATGAATGCAACATTATAGGACGAGCAGCGTTTTTTAAAAAGTTAACGCGTAATATAATTACAACAGTAGGTACGTAGGCATATGAAATCCAGGGGGGGGCAGCTACCCTCCCCTCCCCCCCCCCCTGGCTACGCCCATGTATGTAAGCAGTGTTTGGACATGTTGGGATCGTCTTGAGATGCATTTTGACCATATATGGCTTTCAGGGTCATGATGGAGTAGGAGGGTAGGCACTGAACTCTATAGCGGAGCAACGTATCCTAGCCATGTTTGAGCGTATTGGAATCGAATTAGGGTGCATTTTGCTCATATATGGTTTTCAGAGTCTCATGGTGGAGTCAGAGCAGGCACTGGAGCTAAATATTATAAATATGAAAGAAAGTGAGAAAGGTGAAAAAATGGTAGGTATAAGTAGTATAATAAAATGGTATAAATAATTTATTGTGACTAAAACTAAAAAATATATCACAGTTAAAAAAACTAAAAAACACGCTTTAAAAAGACTATATTTAAGAAATACTAATGCATAATTAAACCTATATTCTCCGTCTATCTCGAAAGGGCATAAGTCTAAGCTATTTTTGTAATTAAGTCTAATATTTGAAGAAAAAGCGTGGGGCGCTTTTCTTTGAAACCCAATAGAATTTCTACTTAAGTATTTTCATAATTTTTTATGTATGAAAAATAAAAATTACAATTCAAAAGCACCCCGCGCTTTTTCATTCAAATATTAGAATTTCGAATATTGATTTTGGTGTATCCGGGCGGGCGCATTGAGATGGATGTCGACGACGAATGCCGGCGGGCGGGCCAGGGCGGGCGGCGCGCGCCTCTCGCTCGGCGCCCGTCCTCGGTACAGTACAGTACAGCAGTGCGCTGCGCCGCGCCGCCGACGCCCTCGCTGCCGCATGCCGCTCGGACCCGCCTGTCGACCCTGTCAATTCACTCTTGTTATAATTAAGTGTCACCCGCTTATAAATTGACATTGTTTACTTATTGTTATTCTGCAAACTCACCCGGCGCGTTAACGAGGCAGGTGCTCTTCGATCGAGGATATACTTTGTACGCGTACCTAGTTATACTTCGGCAGTTTATGCGTAATGAAATGAATGAGTAATGCCCGACGAGTGGCAGTTTCTCGACGAGTTTTACGATTAGGTTAATACGTCAGATGAAGCTTTGATGAAAGCGTAATCGCTCGTTAAATGAAACAATGAAAGTTCAGGGACGGATCCATGACAGACGAATCGCGATCGTACGGCTACGTCAGAGGAACTGGAATAGATTCACGTTTGCCGAACGTGAAATTAAAGGATAAACAAATGAAGTCTGAAGCGGGCGCCATTGTAATGAAACAACAGTCCGCGTCAGGAGGTGTCAAGCAGCAGACACGAGCGGCGTGACCCGACGTCGCGACTAGGCCGCGGCGCATCGGGAGAACTGGGGCATATCAATAAGTGTGGCCCACTTACCTGGATTTGGCGCACGCGGTGCGGCGGTGCGGCGGTGCGGTGGTACGGTGGTACGGTGGTGCGGCGGTGCATTCGGGGTGAGGGCGTCGAGGAGGATGTCGGGCAAGTCGTTTACCTCGGGCAGCATGCGCTCGTGCGCGGGCTCCGTGCGGCTGGGCACGGCTTCAGGCCACGAGGTGGTGCTGGACGCGCTGTACGAGCGCAAGCGCGACAAGAAGAGCGTCCGCGTGCTCACCGTCATCATTTACGTGTTCTGCGTATCGCTTGCGGCCATCATGCTCTCGCTCTACTACGTGTTCTTCTGGGAGCCCAAGGAAGCGCACTACGCGCAGCGCAAGGTGCTTCACACAGTAGAGCAGCAAACCAGCACTACACCAATGCCCACATGCTTTATGCCCCACACCGGTAGGTCACACCACCGACACGCTTCCTTTGCAATTCTCATATAAACACTGTGGTTTTTACACAACAATGTTTTGTTTCATATTTCTATTTTATTTGTTGTTGTACCTAGGTAACCTAGGTATATTTTGTTTCTCATATAATTGTTCGATTAGGTAGATACCGTTACTCGCACTAGAATTTATTTTGAAATAGTTTTCAGAGTGAAAGCAAGAATATTTACATCAAAACATACATGCCCACGAGCTATATCTGTCAGGTTCTATTCTCCTCTATCTCTGTCTTCTCTTTTTGTCATGCTTTTCTAATTTGTTTTGCCTCAAAATATAATTTCTGTGTATGTATAGTTCAATTGTGTCAGAGGTATTTTCCACGGTCGGTATTTAGGTCGTGAGGGCCAACTAGGTCTCTATAACTTAAGTAGGCGCTTGAGAGAAACTCTCCTTCGTAATAATTATTACTGGTGTTAAAGATAACAATATCTAGACTAGGGACATCTGAATCTCCTTATTTAGAAGTTACGAATAACCTAACATATCCCAACAATATGTATAGTCGAGAGTAACTGCATTGTTCACGGTAATCATGTATCTAAGTAGTGTTTAATCAAAGCAATAAGTAATATATTCAGATAAGGTCCACTCAATAATTAGGACTAACTACGTAAAACAATTTTTATAATTATGTATGTTTCATCAGTTATTTAGAAGAGAAAAAGCCAATATAAGAAAAACCTTCCAAGTGTGTGTCGGACGCGCGCATAGAGGACTCAATCGTTATAAAACCAAATTGATCTGCTATAATTTAGTGGAGTGGAGCTTACTTTTTTATAGATTCGAATCCACAATTAAGACGAATCTCTCGTTATGGTACAGTAACATAATTAGTGATGAAAAAACTACTGTAGGTACCTAACAATTATTTTCAAAGTATATTTTATATTATAACTAATACTTTCCAAATATGTACTTGTTACTTGCTGACCGTACCTGCTGGGCTATTGCGTATCTTTGGTGGTAATCGTAACGAACACCATTCATTATTTCATCCAATGACGCGTATGCGTTATGACGCGACGATGACCATTCGTGGGCCCTGATTGGATGAAATTTATTAATGGTGTTCGTTACGATTACCACCAAAGTTACGCGGTAGAGCCCCTGCATTAGTTTTAGATAACCAGCCTATTGGCACAGAATATCCAATGCTATTGGCAAGTAGGTATGTATTTATTTATTCGCATCCCGAGTGAGTCGTGTCTTCTAGGACTAGAGCCGGCAGTTTGTAAGACGAATTTACGTATTATAAGGCCGCTCAGATTTGAAGAAAAAAATATATTTTTCTTTAGCTTGTGGAGATCTAGTGAAATCTAAAACGACTGAACTACAAAATCAGGAATTGATATTTTGAGGCATCACAAAATCATAACAGACTGACTGGAGAGAGCCTGTTCGCTAACACATACGCCCCAGGATGCTAATATGATAATGAAACATGGAAGCGAGATTATTGAAAACGTGTTTATTAGTAGACACCTAGGTGCGACTACAAGCGCCAGATCTGATTTGATATCATGGATTCGATTGTTGATTCAGAATAGATATTTCGCAACCGAGTTCTTCAGCGCTGATTCATACTATAAATATTTGCGCATTCCGACAGCTGCACTTGAGAGCTTGGTAAACACATAAAGCTTAGAAGAAACTCTTCTAAGCTTTATGTGTTTACCAATTTCGAGCACATCCATCGCCTTTTTTGTACTGAGTTATCAAACTTGCTGAGATGAAGATGATCAAAATGAATAATTTATTTATCGCAATCTCAAAGATGGGCCTATGCAATAGTAAAACCCAGGTGTTAAGATAGTCCCGGCTCTTATTGTTATATGACATTAGAAAGTGACGGATATATTTAAAATCTGGGTAAATCTAGTCTTACTTAAAACCTACTTCGCGTAATAAGGGGCAAAATGTTTCATGTTCAAATCCCTCTATACCCAGGTTGATAACTCAGTAACCCGAGCGTAAAGCAGGCAAAGAATTGACGTTACTATCGCGTTTGCGTTATTTAGTACAACTTTTTCAAGAGAGGTAGAGAGTAGCGTTTATTCGCTCAAAGAGCAGCTCGACTGGGGAAGTACCTCCACCTTACAGAATACCGTAGCCAAATAACTTTATGTTGCGTAAAGTTTTGTTCCTGCGCGTGAGTAAGGTCGCCAGAGCTCATTGGGGAGGGGTAAAGGTCGGTAACGAGTGAGCGATGCTTCGTGTGTTGCAAGCGGACATATTGCTACGGTAACAGCTTACCATCAGGCGGACCGTATGGTTGTTTACCGACTTAGTCGTATAAAAAAGAGCTCATATAAAAAAAACGCTAACGCGATAGTTACGTTAGTTCTTTGCAAACTTTACAGTCGGGGTACCGTACAAAAACACCTTTTACGTAAGAAGATGCTATCATGCTAGTTATAGACAAGAATCAACATATTATACCTATAAAGTGAAGTATCTCGATGGTGCAAGCGCCTCTAGAGCCAGAACACTACTACTTACTCTAAATATAACCGTAGGTCACAATAACCGGCAATCGGCCATTCACTGATCATGTATAAAACGTATGAATCACTAACGATTTCAGTCAAATTGCCCAGAATAGCTCGCCGCAGAATCCTACTTAGGTACGTATATGTGAGTATCATAGAGTAAGAATATATCGTTAAAAACATTGCCTTTTGCGAAGCCGGAGCAGCTTGCATATCATAAATATATCTATCGTACACTAGTGATTTACCGTCAGAAAAAGTATCTATATGAGTTAAATTCCTTGTTATTTGTTCTCGGTAAAAGTATCGAAAAAAAATTGATGCCTACTTAGGATGTATTTATTTGTTAAAACTATGAACGCGCAGTCTGGTTTCAAGACAGCGTTACACATAGACGTGCTCACGGCACATACTCTAGTACAGTCGCTCTATTAATATTCTATCCCTATGGGTATTTTGCTATATATACTTAGACGCATCGCATTTGCTTTGCGTTGAGTACGGTAATATAGGCACATACCTCACATTTTAGGATCCACACAGTACTATAAACTTAATCTGTGGTTTGGGTACATTTCAGCCTTGGACCAATCCGCTATTTCAGTTGTTTGAACAAATAAAATAATATTTATTAGATACACAAGCAGTTGTGTGTGTGTTACTTTAATTCGTAGATAGTTTGTGTGCGTGGTGTGCACTATAGTCTGTTAATATTTTTATAGGTTACCGTTATCTCTTTTAATTTTAATATTATGCATGATGGTAAATAAATATTTACATTAATCCAAATAAATTAAACAGTATTATTTATACTAGAATATGAGTCAGATTATGTTATATAGATATTATGTAAAGATTATAGGAATAGAAAATTCCCTGCGATTCGAATCAAAACAAAACGATAAATAACCACGCGAGATACAAAACAGGATTTTAATTATTAGAAATGCTGCAACATTATACCTAGAATTATTTACTTAATTTCTTTGTAAAAAAGTGAAAATTCACACTAAACGATTAACCTGTCTGTTGTAAGTAGGTAGGTACCTAGATATTTAACTAATTTAAGAGATGTAGCTTACCGTTTTTTCAATACTAAATTACTATCAACCACGATTATGCTTGAGTACCTGTACGTAATTAAATGTTGTGTATGAATTGTAATAAATTGAATGGATTTAGGCACGAAAAATTTCTTTCTGCGTGAAATTACCATGATAATCTAGGTAGAATCTAAAGCATCGTTGCAAACACTATCATCCATTACATTATTTTAGCAGTGATAATAAGCGATTTCTAAAGGGGTTAGAACCTTTGTGGCATAGCTAGCCGCCGCCATTTTAGTTTTTTTTCAATGTCGCGGCGCACGATGAAACTGGTATATATGGGTAGAGGACACTAATACAAACAAAAAATATTAATCAATATAGTGGCCTAAAGTGTCACGTTTCCGAGATATTTGAAGGTAAAGATCGCCATATGAGAATTATGACAATCATTAAAAATTAACTTATTACATGTTTATATGCATTCGATTGTATTCAAATAATAGTTCCCAGGTTGATTTATAATTTTTTTAGAAGATAGTTAAACTAGTAGCACGAAATACAATATTTTTAATTACTTACCTACTAAACAGCATCGTAATATTCGCTATGAACCACAATGTTGTCAAAGTAGCTCGGATCATGACTTGTTTTCCATCTTGTCATTACTATACAAACAAAAATTACATTACTTGTCCTAAAATCTCATGTTATCTTTAGTTCCAATTAACTTAATTGGAACTAAAGATCGCTAAGTAATGCTCCCTGGGCGCCAAAATTGTAATAGTACATAATGATACATGTTTGCAAAGTTGGTTATTAATACTCGAGGCGTAGCCGTAGGCGAACGCAATAAGTGAGCTGAGAGTGTAATAATCAATGCACACGCGTGTCATACGACGTTTTTCAACACACTTGCGAAGAAAAAACAGACTTGTATTTTTTTAAGTAGATTTTTTGATAATAATCAAATCAACACAATGAGAACGTTTACAAATAAGGCACACAAGGTTTTTTTTTCACAGCGGTGAGCTGTCAAACTATCTTACCCGTTTAAATTAAGATTGCTTGGTCTACACATATCACTTGCAGTGAGGTACAAACTTATCATAATCGGGATTATACCTTCATAAAACTGTGCGGTAATGTAAAGTAAAAAGCACAAATGGGTAATAAGCTGCATTAAGATACTAAAAGCGGTGCAATAAATGTTACTTTAGGAGCGAGTGTGTTGAAAATAAATAAAAAAAACACGATCCCTCGGCCGGCCGGCCCGACCCGACCTAATAAAACTCCCACCTAAATGAAAGTCCCGTCTTCTTCGAAGACTGCTCACGTGCACACAATGCCCAAAAAGGGCGATAGATCAGACCCGATGAATTACAGGCCTATTGCCATTACTTCCCATTCTCTCCAATGTCATGGATCGAGTGATAAACACGCAGCTCTTGAGATACCTAGAGAATCAAGATTTGTTGAGTGACCGACAATATGGCTTCCACCATAGTCCCTTGGCTGGTACCTTCTAGTGTATCTCTATGTGATGTGTCTATGAATACACTATACACTAGAAGGTCACCAGCCCAGTGGTCATTCGCCATCGAGAGTCAAGGTGGCGAAGGCGTTCGATCGGGTCTGGCACTGGGGTCTTCTAACGAAGTTACCAGCATATGGATTTCCCGAGGGACTATGCAAATGGGTCGCCAATTTTTTGTCCAGCAGATGCATACGAGCTGAGAGACATAAATGCTGGCGTCCCGCAAGGATCTGTACTGTCCCAAACACTGTTCCTGCTGCATATCAATGAAATGCTGTCTACTGACGGCATTCATTGTACAGAAGACGCTCATTGCAAATATTCCTCGTTTCGTGGTGGAGGAAAGCCGCGAACGGCTTGTGTCTTTAAAGGTTAGAGGTCACGGCTTGTTTCTATTATGTGTATTAATTTACTTTTAAAACCGTGATGCAATATTATTTGACCACAGTTTATTGCTTAAAAATAAGAACATAAATTGTACTTAATCAACTTTAAACTATTGTCATTCTTTTCATATTATTTATACATCGATATTCCAAAATCTCGGTAACATTGTATTTTAATACAAGTATTGTCATTTTTGTTTAATAACGGAGACATGGAAAACAACTTAACCACTACGATCCGAGCTACTTCACTGCGAACTTTCATTGCGAATATAGCGATGCGATTTAGTAGGTAACCAATTAATGAATATTGTTTTTCGAGTTATTTGTTTTGCTATATTCTAATAAAAAGGTAAATCAATCTGGGAACTATTATTTGAACACAATCTAATGCATATAAACACGTAATTAGTTCCTTTTTAATGATTGTCGTTATTCTCATATGGCGATCTTTATCTCCAAATATCTCGGAAACGTGACACTTTAAGTCACCATATTATTTAACATTTTTTGTTTGTATAAGTGTCCTCTACTCAAATATATCACATACATCGTGCGCCACCACATTGAAAAAAAAATCAAAATGGCGGCGGTGGCTATGCCAGCTCCCATACAAAAATGTTCGTACTCCTTTAGTTTTTAAATCCAACATTAGACGAAGCTTTTTCACATAAGAGGTATACGTAGTAAGAACAAGGGCGGATCCAGGGGGGGTAATGGGGGTCATGACCCCCCCCCCCCCCCCCGGGCCTCGTAACTAATGAACTCGAATCACTAGAACTACAGGACAGATTTTGAAAATTCTTACAAATGTACCTACTCTATTTTCGTGTGAATCTGCGGGTAACAGCTATAGAATAGTATTGTGTATTTTGAAACCCATCCAAGCCGGATATAAGTGTGTGACCCCCCCTGACCTGAAGGCTGGATCCGCCCTTGAGTAAGAAGCCTCTTTAGAGCCATGTGATCCGTTAAAACAGTAAACTTCATACCATCCAAATAACAACGAAAATGTTTTATTGAATCTAAAACTGCTAAAAGCTTGCGTTCCGTTGTACTATAGTTTCGTTCAGCTTTAGAAAATAAACGAAAGTGATATGCGGTAGGATGTTCGACATGATCAATCTTTTGTGTAAGAACAGAACCAAGACCTACGTGTGTACGTAGCTTTAGGGATACCTAATGGCTTCAAAGTTTCAATAGGATTCCATATTCACATCGTCGTGCAATGAAATAAAAAATCATGTTGTAGAGTTTTATTAGGCCGCTATTTCTATAATTTGGTTGTGAATCTCAATAGTAAATTCAACAGCTGCAACAACATCATCAAACGGATTGAGAACCAATCTACCTATATCGTCGTAAATCATAATAATTTGGAAAACATTCCAGTAACTGAATTTTCCGTTCGCGCATATACTTTACAGGATGGTGAGAATTGCCTACGACATTTACAGGTTTTGAGGAAAATTTACAGTCATAATCCCACCAAAAACATTTTCATGGAAAATGTTGCCAAGACGAAACCTCATATCTCGCACTGTCAAAAAGTTATTAGATCTTATGTAGAGCCAAGCTTATAACTCTACACGCCCTGACTCTACAAGCCCTAACTTCACAAACTCTACAACTTAGTCAAAATATGTGGCTTGGCCGTTTCGCTACTACAAGAACAATTGTATGACAGAAAAGTAATTAACAGTGTATCAATTTTTCACCTTATGCCCATTTGACCTGAGATTTCCCGTTTATGCTGGTGCGTGGTGTAGATCTTGGTGAGGTTTTTATTTATAGGTATATTTGTAAAGAATCATGGCGAAATTTATACAAAAAAATAAAGATTTTAGAGAATGACGTGACGTTATTATTGGTGCCTAAGGAATAACTTGAGGCATTTAAATATTTTTAGATTCCATAGAAATGCGACATTCTATGCCATGCCGCCGAATCGCGACAAAACCATTATGTTGTTGTTATGTTTTGCGGGGCTTATAAAATATTTCAAGTATATTATTATGTTGCTGGTAAAGTAATCTCAACATTGGAAGTGGTTCAAAACTCTCTAAAATGTTATATTTTTTGGTACAAATCAATGTATGGATCTCGCCATGATTCTTTGTGTAATGGTGCGTCCATGCTACGCGAAGCAAGCACGAGCCGAGCCACGAACGAACAGGATTCGTTCATTGTTCGCGTAGCGTGGACGGACTTGCGAGCCTCGAACGAGCATTCATCTCGCGCACGACTGCGCTCCGCCTGATTGACAGTTTTTTCACGAACACAGGGATTTGCATCGCGCTCGTTGAGCACGTCCACACTTGACATCGCGAGCAACAAACGAATTCTGTTCGTTCGTGGCTCGGCTCGTGCTCGCTTCGCGTAGTATGGACGCACCATCATATTATTGGAGAGATCGAGTGATCTTGTCTCGCACCCCAATTAATTTTGACTTTCCCCCCTACTCTATCTAGTTTGACTCTTCTTGTGCTGTTGGTATAAATGTTTTCGAGGATATTTATATATTTTTCTATTATATTTTGTGGCTTCAGTGCTGATGCTGACATGTGATATAGAATCAAAGGCCTTTTATCTATGTAAGTAAGCTATATATAAAGGTCTGCGGAATTCAAATATTTCTCAATCACCTGGTCGACTACTTGGATATAATCCGCTGTGCTAAAACAACATCTGAATCTTGCTTATTCTATCGGCTTGTATGCGTTCGGTGTCTGGGGATATTCTTTCCAGGAGGCAAATATTTTTTTATACAGCAAGATATATTTCAACAGTGCTTAATCTGTTGAAAATTATTCCTGTATGGGCGGCAAAAACATCATCTTCTAATATTTTGTTGAATAAAAAATGATTGGAGTCAGTAGTAGAGTCCTTGCAAAATTGATGAGTTCATTTGTGATACCGTAGTCCCGGACATTTCTCTGGTTTGAGCTTCATTATTTGTTTTAGGATTTCAGGCTCTGTGAACTCTGGAGTTGGGACCTTCCCAACCATGCATAGGTTGACAGCACTCATTTGCTTTAGTGAATCTGACTGGCTATATATAGTTTTGTGTAAAACTGCGTAGCTGCATTTAGACGTCCATTCGGGACTTACTTTTGGTAGAGCCGGGATGTAGAGTATCCATGTCTTTGTTCTGTTCAGTTCTTTGTAAGCTTTTTTGACGGATCTAAGTTTTTCGAGGCGCCTTTTTAATATACCTAATAATTCTGTAGGAATCGTAGCAGCTTCTTATTTCTTTGTTGGTAATTTTATTAAGTTCACTAAGCTTTTATTTGTCGGTTTTCTTTATTTAGCCTTATTTTGTAGTGTGTTCCTTTTTTTTCAAGAGCTCTAGCGCCTCTTCTGATAAAATATTCCGCTTTACTGTCCTTTTAATGTTATTTTTAGCACTGTGTGACCTAAACTTATTATCTTATCTAACTAGTCCATTAATACACTGAAAAGCGTGTAATAATACTATTAAACCGTATTTTTTTTTTTTGCAATATTCTTCAGCTTCTTACACTTTTAAGTGTCGTTGTAAGTTCAGTAATATAACTGTTTAGGTTTTCATGGTAAATCTATAGCTCTTACATAGTTTTCAGTTTGATCGAAAGAAAAATTACGATACTTTATAGTTAGAAAATGTTATATATATGTGCCGATCCTACAAACTATCGACCGATTGCGATCACCTCCATACTCGCAAGACTATGGAGCGTGTATTGAATCGGAGGCTCCTGGCATACCTTGAAGACAACGAACTCCTCAGTAACCGACAGTACGGTTTCCGCCAAAAACGGTCTACTGGGGATCTTCTTGTGTATGCCACACATCTTTGGAGTGAAGCCATTGAGAGACACGGGGAAGCAATTGCCGTTTCCCTCGATATATCTAAGGCTTTCGATAGGGTCTGGCACACCAGCCTTCTATTTCTAAGCAAGCTTCCTTCATATGGAATTCCTGATGGCCTGTGCGCTTGGATTTCCGATTTCCTGAGTGAACGGTCTATACGAGTGGCCATAGACGGGTGCTCGTCGGACCTCTTGGCAATCAATGCCGGAGTTCCTCAGGGATCAGTTCTCTCTGCAACCTTATTTCTGCTGCATATCAACGATCTGTTAAAACCCGGTATCTTTGGGTACGCAGACGACAGCACTGTTGCAGAGAGATACGTTTCCAGCGCACGAGCCACTAGTGACGAGATCCAATTGTTTCGAGAGGCCATGGTAGAGCGTTTGAACGTGACCTTACAGGCAGTCTCTGATTGGGGCAAAGCCAATCTGGTCACATTTAACGCCACCAAGACACAGGCGTGTCTTTTTACCGCCAAACGGAGTCCTTACAACCAGGCTCCTACTTTCCAAAATATATCCTTGCCAATATGCGATCGGCTTGATCTTCTAGGCATAACATTAACAGCCAAAATAAACTTTGGTTGTTCTATTGAGTCGAAGGCAGAAACAGCTGCCAGAAAGCTGGGTATCCTCTCTAAGGTCAAGCGGTACTTCACGCCTGGGCAGTTGCTCCAACTTTATGAAGCACAAGTCCGGTCATGCATGGAGTACTGCTGCCATCTTTGGGATGGATCAGCTAAGTACCAGCTTGAGGCCCTCGACTCAATAGACCGCCGAGCCAGGAGACTAATTGGAGATGAGTCTTTAATTAAGGCGAAACTCACGAGCCTTGACCATCGAAGAAAGGTTGCTTGCTTATCGGTTTTCTACCGGATATATTTTGGAGAGTGTGCGCAGGAATTGTTCAACCTTATTCCACCATCCCCATTTTTACACCGAACCACAAGACGCCGGGAAAATTTTCACCCGTACGTTGTTGACATACCGAATATACGGACACAGCGTTTTGCATCCTCATTTATAATGCGGACAGCAAGAGAGTGGAACTTGCTTCCGGCGTCTGTGTTTCCTGACGCATACAATCTAGGTACTTTTAAGGCCAGAGTGAATAGGTTTCTTCTGGGCAAGCGTGTTTCATCTTAGGCTTCGTCATCGCCCCTTATGGGCGGGTCAGTGGCCAAACGCAAGCCCATT
This sequence comes from Polyploca ridens, assembly GCA_951394255.1. Lineage (NCBI taxonomy): Eukaryota > Metazoa > Arthropoda > Insecta > Lepidoptera > Drepanidae > Polyploca > Polyploca ridens. Next base: position 5,971,683 of record OX596262.1, read on the forward strand.
TAATTTTAAAAAAAATTAACTCGTTTTTAAATTTTTTGTCTGCAGAGTTCCATATTTTCACTTGAACATTGTATTCACAATTTTTAAGTTGTAATCAGGTGCATATTGGATGAGTCTCTCTCCGCGAATGCTCCTATTCCCATAGCCATATTTGCCGGTTACTGAATATTCATGTTCCTTAGGTATTCCTATTTATGCATGGAAATCTCCCATAGAGATAATAAATTTCGTAGATGTAGAGTCGTGACCTTTTGCCAAGTCTTTTTCTTCTTGACATGAACATTCAGTGGGGCGCACGTAGTATTATTGCGAAGCGTGTATTTTCTTATTTAATTTCTAGTACACAAAATCTCTAATAATGGTAATTTGGTTTGGCGGATTTCACACAATCCTAATGGTGCTTAGCTGGTCGCGTAGCGTGGAGATTTTTCAGCAGACCTTAGTATAGCAGCTACTCGTTTTACAAAATACGCTCTCTATAAATCTAAACGTTCGTAACTATAGTTTAGTTGAAGCTCAGAGTATATAAATACAGTAGAACTCCAATTATCCGAATTAATGGGGACCGGGACCCATTCGGATAATCAAATATTCGGATAATCGGATTTTTTTAAAAAAAATTGCCATTGGAGAGAATAAAAGCTACGTTTTGATATTGCACTATTTTTTTATTGAATTAAATGAAAGAAACATGAAATTTTCACATGTTTTAAATATAAATAAAATGTACTTATGTACAAGTTTAGAAATAAAAATCATTGTTTTTTAAACATCTCCGTCAATGTAAGCTGTTTTGCGGTCTTCAACCGTTTTCGGGCAGCCAGGTCACGCATTTTTGTGATTCGGATAATCGGCGATTCGGATAGTCGGAGTTCGGATAATTGGAGTTCTACTGTACTACGTACAAGTATAAGTAACATAATAAAATGGTATGAATAATATATGTTGACTACAAAATAAAAAATAAATTACAGTTTAAAAAAACTAAAAAAACACGCTTTAAAAAGCCCTGCACTAAAAAGTGTTAAATAATTATAAAATTGAACCTAAATACAGGGTGTTGTTTTGGTCGGCGACAAGCGACCCAGGAGCGGTAGTACAAAATATATATTCCCCAAAAATGGACTTAATTCCATTAAATACTGTAAATATGTTGAGAAATACCTTATTCAATTTGAAATAAAATTACCGCAAAGTATGGTTACTAGGCACGTGCACAGACTAGAGCTAGGCGCAAGCCGCCATCGCCCCACCCCTTTACTCCCTCGTACTCCCGTTGAGTATTATGTCTACACTTTAGCTTATTACATGATTTTCAACATTTTAATTTTTTTATTTTTATTATTAAACAAAAATAAAGTATTTTTTTTTATATTTTTTTTAGCACCAGTATCATTTGTATTATCGACCCTGAGTCGCTTGTCGCTGACCAAAACAACGACCTGTATATTCTCTGTCTATCCCGTAAGGGCCTAAATGTAAGCAATTTTTGAAATTAAGTTCAATATTTGAATGAAAAGCGTGGGGCGCTTTTCCTTGTAACCCAATAGAATTTCTAAGCATTATCATTATCATGAAGAAATATCATAAATTACAAAATGAAAAGCGCGACACACTTTTCATTCAAATATTGTGGTAATTACAAAAATTGCTTACATTTAGGCCCTTACGGGATACACAGAGAATATATTTAGGTTCAATTTTATAATTATTTAACACTTTTTAGAGCAGGGCTTTTTAAAGCGTGTTTTTTTAGTTTTTTTTAAACTGTAATTTATTTTGTTGCAGAGTTAATTCTTAGTATTTTCTTTTGCATTACCAAAGAGTAAAGGGGACAGAGACCAAGCTTCATACAAAACCGCGCTACGGTAGTACACTACTGACTACTACAAGCTTGTGGCGCGTGTGTGCGTGAGCACTGGCGGCTCGTCACGTACGAGGGGAAACCGGTTTAGCCAGAGCTCAAACTCAGGGCAGTCGCGCATCGTGTTTGTTTACGTTTAGATTGTAATAATGGAATTTTGGTTAACTGTACTGAGTCTATGAACAATAATATAATCAACAATTTTCTTTTAGTATCTTTATCTTGCATATAATAGGTATGGTATTAGCTTTCAGGTAAATTGTTTTTTATTGTTTCGTTTCTCGTAAATTAATGACATGATTTCAAATACGTATTAGGTGTACCTATCTACCTATCCTATTTAACGAACAAAATGTGTAGGTATGGTTTGAAATCTCGAAAACGGCTTTAACCATTTCGATGAAATTTGCTATACAGGGTGTTGTTTTGGTCGGCGACAAGCGACTCAGGAGCGATAGTACAAAACATATATTCCCCAAAAATGGACTTTATTCCATTAAATACTGTAAATGCGTTGAGAAATACCTTATTCAATTTGGAATAAAATTACCGCAAAGTATGGTTACTAGGCACGTGCACAGACTAGAGCTAGGCACAAGCCGCCATCGCCCCACCCCTTTACTCCCCCGCACTCCCATTGAGTATTATGTCTACACTTTAGCTTATTACATGATTTTCAAAATTTTTATTTTTTTATTTTTATTATTAAAAAAAAAAATATATATATTTTTTTTAGCACCAGTATCATTTGTATTAACGACCCTGAGTCGCTCGTCGCTGACCAAAACAACGACCTGTATAGGGTGACTAGTAATTAGTAAACGATACTTAGACATATGATTGTACTCATAATAACAAATAACTTTCCCTATACATTGCTGTTTAGTTCTACAGGAGCCTAAGGCTAACTTCGTTTCGAACATGCAATGAAAATCGTGCATGCGATTCGTCCATCTATCTCTATACACGCATATGTGTGTAGATCTCGGTACATCTACCATGAGTTTTCTACACTAAAGTAATCTACACACGCTAGCGACTACGGTGAAACATTTTGTATGAAATGCTTCCAAAAGTATCCACTAGAGACGGTGCTCGTCATAGAAAATATTCACCGTAGTCGCTAGCGAGTGTAGATTAAGTTAGTGTAGAAAAATCATGGTAGGGGTACCGAGAGCGCGGTAGTGCGCATTTACAAGCGCTTACGAACAAGTGAGTTCTAGGGCTGTGTGAGTAAAAATTGTCTACTATTGGTCTACGTGTAGTTGTGATATTAAGTGGGGAGTTTCGTGGTACATCAGTTTAAGCTAAATCCAAGCGTCACGGCCCATCTCTCGTGACTGTGGGTGAGACAGTGCTATAAAGAATAATTATGTTCAATTACCTAAACTTGTACCTTGTCAACAGGAAGAGGCGATACCACAGTGAGCGACGCCGTCACTGAGTCCACGACCGTCAATAGCTCCGATGATTATACGAACACGAGTACGGACTCCAGCGTGGCCAACACCTCGACGGGAGACGTGACGCCCCTTCCAAACTCCACGTCGGAACATATTCACGACGAGACTTCGGATGGCATTGGCACCTTCAACCAAACTAATATTACATGACGGCTACTAATACACCACAGGCGAAATAACACCAATAGATACTCTTAGTTATATAAAACTATTGTAGAAATGATAGGTATAAGAATGGCCAAATGCATATTATATTATTATTATACTATTTTACTATAATTAGGCAAATTATACATAGGCTATTTATTATGTAAACAATGCCGCCCCGTGGAATATGGACCTAAATAGTGATTTTTTTGTCGCCAATGACATCGGAAGGCTGAAAGGAAACACCAATAAGTATATTATAGATTTATAAATGTAATCTGATGTCTAGATCAGACGTCCGAGGAAGTAACATTCTGTTTTGAAATTATAAAGTATTTATTAGGTAAGCAAAAAAGATTTTTATTTATACCTTACCACCTATTAGTGGCAGCTAGAGATATTTTTTGCCAGATTTAAATCAACCATAGTCCTAAGAGCACTCACTTGTAGAGGCAGTAAGACTCGCTCATATATGTGAAGAAACTTCATTTGCTCTTGACTGTACCTAGAATTTCATCCTTTTCCCAACTTCCCGACACCGGCGGATAAATATCCAAACTATATATAATACTAGCTGCCCAGCGCGACTTCGTTCGCGTGGTGCTACCCTACCCTGTGGTGCTACCCTAGTACCCTACCCTACCCATCCCTACCCTACCCTATCCTACCGTTATGTAAACCATCTAGGGATAGCGCCCTGGATGGTTTAAATTCACAAATCAGCCCGGCAGATGGCGCTGCAGTCGATAATATAACCTAGATACCGACTGCAGCGCCATCTGCCGGGCCGATTTGTGACTCTAAACCATCCAGTGGGGCTAAAAAGGAAGCTAAAGCAATATTGATCCTACGTAATTTCAATAAAAGATTCGGAATTGATGACTTGCATAAGATCTGCCGTAAATTCGAAAAAATGAATTGCGTTAGCAGTATTACTTTAGCTTCCTTTTTAGGGGGGCTGGGCGCCACCCAAATGCATACAAAAAAATTCATTCAAATCGGTCCAGCCGTTTAGGAGGAATTCAGTGACATACACACATGCAGTAGAATTATAAAGATTATAAATGCGAAAGTGAGTTTGTTTGTTACGCCTTCACTCCTTAACTACTCAACCGATCATCATGAAAGGGGTACGAACATTTTTGTATGGGAGCTGGCATAGCCACCCGCCGCCATTTTGTTTTTTTTCAATGACGCGGCACACGGCGTAAGTAATATATTTGGGTAGAGGACACTTATACAAACAAAAAATGTTAAGCAATATGGTGACCTAAAGTGTCACGTTTCCGAGATATTTGGAGGTAAAGATCGCCATATGAGAATTACGACAATCATTAAAAATGAACTTATTACGTATTTATATGCATTAGATTGTATTCAAATAATAGTTCCCAGGTTGATTTAACTTTTTATTAGAATATAGCAAAACAAAGAGCACGAAAAAACAATATTCATTAATTGGTTACCTATTAAACCGCATCGCAATATTCGCAATGAAACACAATGTTGTCAAGTAGCTCGGATCGTAGTGGTTAAGTTGTTTTCCATGTCGCCGTTATTAACCAAAAATGACAATACTTGTCTTAAAATATCATGTTACCGAGATATTCGAATATCGATGTATAGGTATATAATATGAGACGAATGATAATAGTGTAAAGTTCATTAAGTACAATTGATGTTCTTGTTTTTAAGCAATAGTGGTAAAATAATATTGCATCACGGTTTTAAAAATATATTAAAACACACAATAGAAACAAGCTGTGACCTTAAACCTTTAAATAAAAGGTTTTTTTAAAACTACTTAGGTAGCAAACAAACATACGGCCCGCCTGATTGTAAGCGAAGAAAGCTCCTTTGAGACCGCATAGTTTGAAACTATTTTGGTTCCAATATGTGAGGATGGACTCCCCGTCAATGGCGAGACTTGCGATGGTAGAAGGTAGCCGTGGGCATCAGGTTAAACAATTCTATAGAACACTGTCCGTTGTACAAGCGGTAGAACACACATAAGGAGGCAAAGTCTCTCCTCAGATTGAGGGGCCCTAAGCTGCTTGTGAGCTCGGGATCGTGGACAATTCTAATGGCATGTCGCTGAACCGAGTCTAAAGGCCCAAACTGGTATCCAGGTAAGAGCAGTACAGTTGTAAGTTGCAGCCTTAGTCCCGATGTGAAGTACTGCTTCGCTCTGTTGAGCACTTCGAGTTTTTTGATGCTAGCTTAACCTTGTCTTCTAGTTCTGTCCGTGTTCTGGAATTGTGAAGCCACAGCAAATGGGGTTTTCTTAGCGGTGAACGCGCAGACTTGGGTCTTAGTGGGGTTGAAATGGACTAGGTTTAGTCGACCGTAATCGGAGACACTAGTTAGTATGCTCTCGATTTCAGACACAAGCCGTTCGCGGCTTTCATCCACCACGAAACGAGGAATATTTGTAATGAGCGTCCTCTGTACAATGAATGCCGTTAATAGACAGCATTTCATTGATATGCAGCAGGAACAGTGTTGGGGACAGTACAGACCCTTGCGGGACGCCTGCATTTATATCTCTCAGCTCTTATGGATCTGCTGGACAGAAAATTGGCTACCCATTTGCATAGTCCCTCGGGAAGCCCATATGCTGGTAACTTGGTTAGAAGAGACCGGTGCCATTGTCAGCAGTCTTCCACGAAGACGGGACTTTCATTTAGGTGGAAGTTTTATTAGGTCGGGCCGGCCGCGGGACCGGGTATTTTTTTATTTATTTACGTCGCTATTGCAATTTTGGCGCCCAGGGAACATTACTCAGCGATCTTTAGTTCCAATTAACTTGGTAACATAGATTTTAGGACAAGTATTTTCATTTTTGTTTGTATAATAATGACAAGATTGAAAACAAGTCACGATCTGAGCTACTTTGACAACATTGTGGTTCATAGCGAATAGTACGATGCTGTTTAGTAGATAAGTAATTAAAAATATTGTTTTTCGTGCTCCTAGTGTAACTCTATTCTAAAAAATTGATAAATCAACCTGGGAACTATTATTTGAATACAATCGAATGCATATAAACACGTAATAAGTTAATTTTTAATGATTGTCATAATTCTCATATGGCGATCTTTACCTCCAAATATCTCGGAAACGTGACACTTTAGGCCACCGTATTGATTAACATTTTTTGTTTGTATAAGTGTCCTCTACCCATATATACTACTTACATCGTGCGCCGCGACATTGAAAAAAAACTAAAATGGCGGCGGCTAGCTATGCCACAAAGGTTCTATCCCCTTTGGTATGAGAACTAATATTGATAGCCTATGGTATGGAGAAAGACAAAAGATACTTTTTATCCCGGGAACGCGGGTGAAATCGCGGGGGACAGCTAGTTTTTTTTACATTTTAAATGGTTTTTTAAAATGATTTTAATAAAAATAACTAGCTGTCCCGTGTGAGGGTGTGTGAGTGACAGGTGGGTGAGTGAGTGAGGGAGTGTGTGTGTAGGGGTTGGTGGTTCTGTTGGGGGTGAGAGGGGGATATAAATGTGTGTGTGTGTAAATATGTGTCTCTATTGTGTGACTACCCTTTATACAAGGTTTATTTGAAATAATAATCAGTTATAAACAAAAGTTGTTTATTCTTTTTATCAACAACACAAATACACAATATTATTTACAGGGTATGTTCAATAATGTTACAAATCTAGTCTCCCGTCATGTACATGTGCGAGGTTTTGTCGGAGCGCATCAGCTTGGCGACGCGGGCAGCCCCCAGCACCGCGCACATCTGATGCAGGTCATACTTGCAGTACAACACCGTTACAGTCATGTTGCATTCGCTACCGCCGTACTTGTTCTGATTACACTCCTGTTGGGACAATATATGTTTATTAGATATGTTACTAATAAACTCACCGGCATTGAATTTGGCCCAAGCTCAAAATTCATACAAAAGAGGGTTTTCTCTCATTAATATTAGCTTCTTGCACTGCATTTGATATAGTTTCAAAGCTAAGAGCCAGCTTGCAGACGATTTTGTGGAAAAAAATGTGGAAATGTTAATATTTGCCATTTAAGGTGTTCAAAAAATGTATTTCTATATTCATATAAAAATTACCAAAGTGATTTTGGTATGCTTTCCTGGCGCCATTTTTGTTTTTCTTTGAAAATGGCGGAGCACGATAAAACCCATATACATCGACTGGAGACACTCATACACAAAAAATACTAGTGTCTATATCCTAAAAAGTAAACGTTACCGAGATTTAAAAAAAAAACGATTTTTGACGACTTCAATAACCATGAAAAATTATTCATTAAATGTTTGTACGCTTTATATGGTGCTAGCATTAGCTATTAAGCTAACAACCCGCATTTCGACCTATCCACTTTCAGAGCATTAGTGATGAAAGTGTCTCCTTAATTATTTGTAAATCTATACTAATATAATAAAGCTGAAGGGTTTATTTGAACGCGCGAATCTCTGGAACTACTAGTCGGATTTAAAAAATCTTTCACTAATGGGAAGATACAGTAGCACCCAACTGATATGGCTTACCGATGATGTACCTGCGAAGAAGATACATTTTCAAAGCGCGGGAAATGCTACTGACTTGTGAGTGAGACGGAACTAACAGCTGCAGTGTATTATGAACCTTATAGTAGTGATCTAAGGTTGATTGTTAGTTTTAAGCATTCTTTCGTTAATCTTCAGGGCCATACTTTCTTTTCTGTGCCAACGAAGATTCACGACGCGCTTTATCAGTTGGGTAATACTGTACCAACATTATCCTCGAGTATAATAGGCTACTTTTTATCCTGAAACGCGGGTGAAACCGCGGGCTAAAACTAGTAATAATATAATTACCTGCATTAAGTTACACATTTCCGAATAGAAATGCGGGTAAGTAGGCGGTTGATAGAATATAATGTGACGGATGCCTTTGATCCGCAATCTCCTGAAGAAATGAACTCTTTCAGAATACAACAGGAAATGTGCTTCCGTGTGAAAAAACATGTCCCTAGCCCGAGCTATTTTTCCATCCTGAAAAGAAACGTTTTAATATCAGGTGGCATATTGTTAAATAACATAATATAGAATAACCTGAAGAAGTACATTATGTTTCAAACAAGCATGATCGAGGGGAACTTGTGCGAAGTGCTGCACTTGCTACTTGCAGATATGGTGCACTTGTGCAGAGTGCAGCTACTTCCAGACATCTCTATCTTCAATATAATGGACTTTATTTATGTGAGATTTGAATCATGTCGGTAACCTAAAGTATTATTATTATAAAACCAAGAACTATTTCCAACTAATGACTTTTTGTCTTGTATAGATATAATGAACCTTAACTGACTTCAAGAAAAAGCAGGAGGCTATATTCAGGTATATTTTGATGTACCTATATCACCATATTCGCGAAAACTGCTTAATCGATTTGGATGCTTAAAACTGTATTCTATTAAGGCATATCTAAGGTAGAATGCCCTAAAACAGCACTTATTCTAAAGTAATATTATTTACCTTAGAATATTCACAAATCTGTACAAAACCAATATCTTCTTTCTTGAAATAGTTTCGCAAACGAACATACTCAAAATAGCTGGGCACATAGATGAGCGTATGGCTCATTAATGTGTCGCTTTGTTTCGGAAGTATTTCTTTGACAAAATACTCAAATCTCGCTTCAACGGACAGCAAATGATTCGCAGCGTTGAATCTGTAAGAAAATAATTTATGAACATAATATTTAGTAGGTACCAACTTTAATAATCACTTGATTTCTTAGGTTGATAGTTGATACTTATACACAATATAAGGGTCGGTTCACACCGTGACGAGACGCGACGCGACGTTGCTTGAAGAGCTTACTTATTATGTTACCATTTTATTGAGTTTGTTTGTAATAAGAGTATTCTTATAACATGAAGCAAATATTGCTTCATGATTAAACCCTACACTATCCGGTGTACTTGTGAGACATACAGTTTGTTCGATGCACCAAGCGAATGACAATGAAAAATACTGTTTTTATGACATATTTTTTTACTTAAGTGCATACTTTTTCTCGCGTTTTTTCGTGCGTCCACGTAATTGGTTTTCAATATCAAAGTTACAGTATTTTAGTATGGGGTGCCCCAGCTCCCCAGTTTAGGGTTCTAGGATTAAGATTATAAAATATCAAATACTAGTTGCGCCCTGCGGTTTTCCCGGGATTAAAAGTATCCTATGTGTTAATCCAGAACATATTGTGTGCCAAATTTCATCCACATCCATTAATATCTTTAAGCGTGATTGAGGTACAAACATCCAAGCTCACAAATATCCAACGTAACGTTTAAAACAAGTACAACCCAAAATTAAATACCTGTGAAATACCTGAGGCACTTGCACCATAACTTGCTGAATGCTGCCTACATCAATAGGATTTTCTATAAGAACCTTTCCAGCGTAGTTGTGGCATTTTTTATTAATAACTGATTTAATCTCAGGCAGCAGCACTGAAGAGAACACCATCGTTTGTCTGTAGAATAAACATAATAATATACAACGTGTAACAGAAAGGGTCAACAATCCTAAACGTTACATCATGTATTACTTACTCAATGAATTCATACCAAGTTTTTGGTTCCATAAGTTTATTGAATTCAAATCATAACCAACGTGTCATCACACTAAGAGGGTCATTATCTTTTCACGTTAATTGCTAATATTATTATACACAAGGGCGGATCCAGGGGGGGGTCATGGGGGTCATGACCCCCCTGGGCCTCTGCCGTCTAGGTCAACTAGCGGTTCTTTTTATTTTTTTACCTCAACACTCCTGGGATGAGGCCCCGCCATCATGGTTTCGAATTCAATGTCGTCACTATTTTGTTAAAATTTGACAATTTGTCACCAAATATATACCAGGATAGGATATTAGATAGAACTATAACACCTAGTGCAGGTTTTTCACAGAATTTGTCACTATTATTTGTCAAACTTTGTCGTCATATATATCAGATAATATATATTGTGTATTTTGAAACCCATCCAAGCTGGATATAAGTGTGTGTGTGCGTTTTCATAAATTCGTGTATTTTGAGTTTTATTGCATATTATCGGTGGTATTTTATCCAATAAAGATCAATCCATGTGCACCAGTGAAGTGAAATGAAATGAATTATGTGTACCGTGACTTTTCAAGTTGTCTGAAGAAGTCCTTAAAAATGTATAGCACCATGACCACCATTGTTAGATGCTGTTGTTGTTTGTTAATAGCTGCACTTGAGAGCCAGTTCCTTCTAGGCTTTGTGTGCTTACTACCTTCGGCCGCATCATCACTTACCATGATGAGATTGCGGTCAAACCACAGAACAGATAAATAAGGTTAGAATGGTAATGTGGGCGGGGCAAGCGCGCCACAGTTATGATTCGATAATCATAACTCGACCGATTCGCGGTCAGTGCGCGTCGGATTAAATTGGAGAACAGAGCTCTGCTTATAATGCCGTGTTGTGCTATAATAACGTGTAAGACAAAAAAGTCAGACCTCAAGTATAGAGCGAGGAGGTATATCTTTCCATCGGTAAGTCGAAAATAACATTTAATTACAGTATTATTAGTAAAAAACATAAAAACATATTGAACACTATGAAATACCAAACATTAACAAAATTATTACAACAAGTTATGAAAAACATACATTGACCAATGTGTACTCGCTCAATCAGCGCAATGACCAAATCCGCTTTCAATGTACTGCACACATTGCGTCTTCTACACTTCGTCCTTTGCCCTGATTGGCAGTGATGTAAGGCGCAGCATGTTTATCGATAGTGACGTGACCATGTGGTTTGGTTAAATAAAATCATCGATAGAATTCTAGACTATATATAATATAATTACGTTTGACAAAGATAATTTTGGAATTATTTTATATTTAATTAACGATAGTACATTTTTAGTTAGACGTATTTTGAAATTAGATATTATATTAATCATTGAATGAATGTGACCGAATGATATAAATGGACATATAAGACCCCTCCTCATCTACGAGTATTTACTATGATGTATTTAGTATTATAATCTAAGTAAAATGTAATTTGACTAATGCAATAAACTATAAATTGTAGGTTTCCTAAAGAACCTAACGCCAGGGAACAATGGATTGGCGTGACAGGTAGAGGTAACTGGAAGAGCCGATAACCGATGTGGAAGAAAGGTTCTCGAGTGGCGACCACGTACTGGAAAGTGCCGAGCGGGACGACCTCCCACCAGGTGGACCGACGACCTGGGGTCCAATTCTCACTTCCCTCGAACTAGCCTTCGAATCGAACTTGCATTACGAGTTCTATTTCGACCGTAAAATTTCGAGGGGCGGAGTCTATTTTTCGATTCCTGTATTCTCGGCACTAATCGAACTAACCTTCGAAATAAGTTCGAGTGTAAGGAGTAAATGTTGCCATTATGATGGATACAAATTGCACGATGCGTTTCGTTTCACTTGATAATTGCGTTTTGTTAACGTACGTGATAATATTATATCTTAAAATTAAAATTTAAAAGATTTTAATGAATATTTTAATAAAATATTTAAAACAACGTTTTACTCTTATTATATCCTAATATATCCGGAATTCATAAGTTAATCAATTTTATATAATAATTATAAATGAATATGGCAAAATATTTTCTGTGAGTAACGGAAATCCTTAGGCTTATCTGTCATTACGTTTCCAAATGACAACCTAACTGTTTGACGTTTGATAGTTCGCATTCGAAATACGTTTCGAACGGTCCCGACCAGTCGAAGTAGTTCGAGCGCTATCCCTCGAAAAATAAGAGAAAATGGCGGCTTTGAAATTCTCAGAATAGCCTAACTTGATTTTCACTCGAAAAAAGTACGAATTCGAACTTTATTTGGAACAAGTGATTAATTCGAGTGAATGAGAATTGGCTCCCTGGTCAGATCTACTATCCGATTCAGTTCTACACATTGTGGTACACTTTACGAAAAAACGATCACACCACTACAGATGATGCACAATCAAGAATTGAAAGTATAGGATCAAATCTATATTTGAAATTTAGCATAGGTAATTAAAATGTTTGTCTAGATGATAAGACTTACCACTTACCATATACATTGAGCTATAGTGATAATAGCTCAATAACCATAAATGGTTTTCCGGGGTGTGATAATGAAGTAGGAGGGCATGCGCTGGATGGGGTTGTTGGAATTGTCGTGAGATGAACTTTGACCACATGTGGTATCCCTGGTCTGATGATGGAGTAGAATGGTAGGTATTTAAACTGTATAACGGAGCAACTTATCCTAGCCGTGTTTGGGGTTGTTGGAGTTGTCCTGAGAACAGCTTTGACCATATATGGTTTTCGGGCTCTGATGATAGAGTAGGAGGGTAGGTAATGGAACTCCATAGCGCAGCAACGTATCCTAGCCATGTTTGGGGTTATTGGAATTGTCGTGAGATGAACTTTGGCCATATATTGTATTCAGGGTCTGATGATGGAGTTGGAGTGTGGGTAAGCACTGAAACTCCATAGTGGAACGACGTATCCTTATCCTAACCATATTTGGGCTTATTGAAATTAAAATATTAAACATAGTTACAAAAAAATCTTACGAGCCCTTACAAAGCTGCGCTTTTAGCTAGTATATAGTAAAAAAATAAAATAAAATAATTTCTTAATATTAATTTCATGTTACATTTTTCCCCACGCATTCATCAGATAATTTATCGATAAAAATATCGACTTTATCAAGCAAATCAAATCTGTCAAATTTAGCTTCATAATTTTAACAGCTCACGCCTATGAAGTATCGTATTTTTTCGGTAATTACTTACTAACGATAATGTCGTTCTTCATTGACGGGTCCCACCCACTTAGTGAAGTGCCACGCACAACGAACAACCAGACTATCAATAATCAGTTTAGAAATAAAACAAATCGAACATTAGAAGTTAAGATTTAGTTAACTATATAATTTGTTGTAAAAATTTTCGTTATTTGCGTACTATAATATTATTATATTATATATCTATCACGCAGTTATCCGTAAAAAAACCACTACATACCCTAATAGTTTTATTAGTTTTTAATTGTCACAAATTGATTATTGCCGGTCCAAAAAATCATTATGCTGAATAATAATATAATTAATTCAATAGAAAAAGATATGTTAGTTTTGTGTAATCCGTACAGCATAACCATGCAACTATCGATTCCAAGTTCTATGAGAATAATAATTGATAATCGAACCGATTCATTAACGATTATACACTACCCATCCCTACTGTAAGTTGTCAACATTTTTGACAGGTGTATGCATTTTTGCGTGAGTGAGTGTCTATGCCCACGGTAGCTTAGTGCTAGTGGGCGAACGAATATCTGCCCTGAGATTTATGTGTGCGTGATTTGGATGTGTGCGAAATATTTGTAAAAATATGATTGCGTATGTGTAGAAATTAAAATAGTGGGGGTCAAGCGGCGACACTGGTCCTAGTACAAAATTGGAGCGAGGGCCTTTCCAACCTTATTTATCTATTCCGTGGGTCAAACACAGGCCTATAAACAGTAGAAAAAAAAATGTACTAAAACATGACTTTTATGGACGGTGACTTGACTGAGGACTATGTGCAAGTGATTTATTGTGACTAGAACTTATAGTATAACTGGAAATTGGCAAAATACACAAGCGTGACGCAATAAAAAAAAAGTTTGGATCTAGGGGTTAATCTCGGAAACTACTGATTTGATTCTGAAAATCCTTTCACTAATAAGAAACTAAATTAACATCAAGCCAGGCCTGTCTCACTCCCATGTTTAGGTACGATTTCGCGCCAACGGTCTACCGGACCAACGCTAGTCGGTTGCAACGCGCCCGCAGCGAAAGACGCGTGTGGGTATAAATACCTACGTACTTATATAAAGTGTTTATTGTTCTTATTTTAAAACTATTTTGTGTTGGTAAGGTTGTTTTCATAGTACTAGATTTTTTGTTTTTGTTTCATTGTATTGTCCTAATGTCCTTTCTGACTTTATTAAGGTCGGCAAGATCTAATAGGCCCGTTTTGATAGCATACCAGTGTGTCAAAAAGAGACGAGACCAGAAGAGACACCCTCTTGTCTAAACGGGCCACTGAGACAACAACTCATGTGACTTATTTTTAACCGACTTCAAAAAAAGGAGGAGGTTTCTCAATTCGACCGTCGTTTATGAACCGATTTTGATTTTTTTTTTTAGAAACTGTTAGTCGTTCCAGAATAGAGAGTGTTCCCTCTTCAAATATAACAACAAACCAATGTTACGTTTTTATTATTATACACTAATGAATATACATTAGTGTAGATTTTACTTCTACCTTTTTAGAATAACTAAGATTTAACAGACCACAATTTCAAAAATCAGTAGAATAATATTCAGAAAAATTTAACAATTCTAATTGTTATTACTTACTCAGTATATCCTTTTTTAAATAATTCTTTAACTTTATTATTTTTTATATAACAAACTTGAAGATTATTAATAACAAACGTTGTGAATTTCGGCTGACGGCCCTGGACTAGGTAGTCGTGCCGATTCTTGTCCCGTCGTCAGTTATTCCAGATTTTATATGCATGTATGTTACTAAAACCCTTCCCTAAAATAGTTATATTTAGTTTCGTAGACAGAATACACATTCAGTATACAAAGTATCAGTATAGGCCTAAAACTTAGATTAAAATATGCAGACAATAACTTTCTGCTCTAATACTAGTTAGCTAGGATATTTTAAATGTCATTATTCACGAAAGGAGAATAGTAATAGGTACATACATAACCGATAAGGAAATATTGAAGATTCATAATACGTCATTAGACAACCCTACCGTAAGACGTGCCGCGTCATACAGGATAGAGTTATACGATAGAAAGAGAGGGAAGTTGTAGGTGAATATAATTTTAGGCGCGCAGCGCTGCGCGAACTGGATTGCGCCTTATAACGTCGTTCCAAGAGTCGCTTTTTATTTAAATGTCGTTTTCGAAGTGGGTTTTCTGTACGTAGTACTTTTGAATATTCTGTGATCAAGCTTAACTAAAAACAACCCAAATACATACGAGCTTCATTCATATTACCTTCATTTGGTAAAGGTTTCAGTTTCAACAATCCGAAATTAGCCATGTAAATGATGTGTCAAACTTGATGTTGAACTTACAAGATACTCAATGTCGCAATAAAAAATATGTTGAGTTTTATTTACATACCTATAGTATTTTGCCCATCCATTAACAGCCCACGATCTGACCCTAGAGAAGTCCGTTCCATGTGTCTTTTTAGGTTGTAGGTGAAAATGGTCAAGAATGTGTAGCACGTGATCCCAGTTTTGCATGGCAAACACGTCTGCCTGGTCCATGACCAATATCTCTATAGAAGCTAAGAAGTCATACTCTCGATCGTCTTCCCCCTCCGCTCCCACTATCATACGCAGCCCTAAGGGAGACGCCACTATAATGTCCGATGAGTAGAAATCGGTATACAACTGTAACAGACACACATAATATTAAACTAAAGTAAGCATAGGGAAATGCAATCTGGAGATCCCCACATATGGAGGTTTCAATGTCCACTGTTCTGTCTATGATTTGTTTATTACTACCTGTCCCCCGCGGTTTCAGCCGCATTCCCGGGATAAAAAGCATACCAAATTTTATGATGCTCGTTGAGTAGTTGAGGTGTAGAGGCGTAACAAAAAAACAAACTCACTTCCAAATTTATAATATTAGTTAGGATTGGGTGAAATCGTGGGGCAGAAAAATATTACAAAAAATTATACCTTGCTAAGTTTCTTGCCTTTTTTTTTTATGTCAATAGGTTGACAAACAGGCAGACGGGCCTCCTGATGGTAAGTGGTCACCGCCGCCTATGAACATTTGCAATACCAGGGGGATTGCCGATGTGTTGCCGACCTTGTAGAGCTCTATTTACGCCTTTTTTGAAGAACCCCATATCGTAGCGCTGAGGGAAAACCGTAACGGGGAGTTCATTCCACATCCTAATGGTCCGCAGTAAGAACGTCCGACTAAAACGTTGTGTGGACGATCGAGGCGGCTCGAGGATTTGAGGATGAACTCCACATCGCCGGCGAGCAGTGCGATGGTAGAAAGGTGATGACTGAGAAGAACAGGCACCAGTTGCCTGTTCTTCTCAGTTTTAATTCTGACCTTCATAAGTGCCCTAGTAGGGCTTATATTGAACAAATGGCTTAGACTATGACTTTGAAAGCTAGTAATATTATTAACTACCTGTCCCCCGCAGTTTCACCTGCATTCCCGGGATAAAAAGTAGCGTATGTCCTTCTTCATACTATAGGCTATCTGCATGCCAAATTGCATGATGATCCGTTGAGTAGATGAGGTGTGAAGGCGCAACAAACAAACAAACAAACAAACTCACATTCGCATTTATAATATTAGTTAGTATGTTCATGTACATACAGCATGCATTTTTTGAAATCCGTTTTAATTATATAATAGGTACCTTAAGTGTCTTCTTAGTAACAGTCATACCAAGCCTAAATGTGTCGTCTGTATTGCCACTGAACAACAACTCATAATCCTCAGGTTTAGGGTTCTTTCTGGGCATCAGAAGCTCTCCACCAGTGAAGTCATCTTCAAATCTTTTTTTGTTGAGCACCTGTCCAGATTCCTTTGGGACTAATATGTCTATTATAGTATTTACGACTCTGTATGCGGCATCTTTCAATGGAACTATTATGACAACCTGGAAACACATTAAATTCATGATATTTTTTTTAATGTGATCATAATAATTTTATAGAAGGTATTCTAGAATACACACTTTAGGTCGCACCAATCCTTGATCTCTGTATTCATCAGATAAAGCAGATTTTTTAGATAGTTTTGAATTGTGATGCAAGATTTTTGTCCTTGTTTTTAACATATGATTTACAATGTGAAGACAGTATATGTACCGAATTTCATCAGCATTGGTAAATGAGCGCTCCGGGTAATACAAATCCTGGTAATTATTAATAACTGAAAATAACTCTTTCTGTAGAGGAGTAAAAACTTCATGCAACTCCAAATCTCTTTTGATCAAGTTAATTTTATTTGCTGATACAATATTTCCTTGTATTTGTGATTTTATATCTAATTGTTTAAAATCTACTTTATTTATAACTTGAGGCACAGTTCCTCTTTCTGCAAAAGTTTTCTCTTCTAAAATAGAAACCTTTGGCTTAGATTTACTTGAAGAAGTCTCTACAGGTGTCGGTATTATTATGGATAGGTTGCCGAGACTCGGCCAGGTTTTGCTAATATGATCCACTTTTGGAGATGAATTAGTGAGAGAAACAAGTAATTCGTCTCCCAAATCAAACTGTAGATGCTTGGTGAAAGGATCATTTGATAAATCTGTCTCCAAATCATCTTCTATAACCTGAAAACACAAGATACAATCAGATAATTAAAACAATAAAGCAATAAACTCAATTGCATATGTGACAAGGGGTATACCCAATTTGTTAATATCAATTTGTTACTTCAGTGTTAGCTGACAGCCTTGCATGCCTCATACTGATGATTATGATGCTACATGGCATCAAGGGAGGCAGCTCCATATGAAAAAAAAATAAGTGCTGGAACAGCTATTCAAGTGAAGTAAAGACAGGTAAGTGCTCAAAATAAAGACTAAATAACTATGCATCTACTATGATTCTGTGTGAGAGCATTTGATGATCTCGTATCCCCACCAGGTGAATCATGTTACAGATAGCAGCCCTAAGTAATAATGATAATAAAACTTACTTCGTTATGTTGTATATTCACATCATCATCACTTTCTGATTCTGTATTTTCCTCCAGTCCAAGAACACTGCTCTGCCTATCTGTTTGCGAAACGTTGTCATGTTTACTACTATTGTTTACTTCCTCATCAGATGCCACACTTTCCTCTGACTCTTCTTCACTATCTGCCACTGCTTTACGCTTTCTTTCACTAAAACATGATAGCAATTGTCCATAAACATCTTCTTCTTCATCACTCTCAGAATAGCTAACTTGTGTCTGTGCTAGCTTTCGTTCCATTTGCCTTTTCTTCTCCAGCTCCTCCTCTATCTTCTGTACATTTTTATATCGATTAAAAATAGCTTTCTTGCTTACTATTTCATTTTCCATACCAATTTTTCTCTTCTTTGTAGGCCTTGAAGCACCATTCTTTCGCTTACCGAAATTCTTTCTACCCTTCATTATCACGAGAATATGTTCTTCTTTGGACAGATGGCGAATGTAACCAGTAGCAAAATTCAAGAGACTTTATTCACCAGGATTGGATGACATTTGTAGCGTTATGATGATAGTAGAAGAAACTTTGATTGGGTGGAACTCAAATCATGAGTATTGTAATGAATGTACTCGAGACCAACAGATTATTATTTATCTAATCACAAATTTTAATTTGTATTTGGATATTTCGAAATTACAAGTCTTGTGCAGGTTAAACAATTGCAACATATCATTTACCACAAATAAATAAGTAGGAGCACTTTTACTCTAGACTTCTCAAAGATAGTAAATAACTCAGATGGATATTAATTAATTGGTTTAGTTATTGTCCTAAGGAAGGAATTAGGAACAGCTGTGTATAACTATCACATAAAAAAAACAACAAACATAACTACCATAACCAACCAAACCAAAACATAACCTCAATGTCCTCAACACAGAGTACTTTTTATGGTCCTCAATGAAATGAAATTGAAAATGAGTTTTCTCAAAGAGTTAGAGATGGGTAGCTATTCCAATAACTAGCCAAGAAGCGGCTATTCACAAAATAGCCACGGCTATGATATCTGACCACACGATAATGAAGAATGTTCACTAATTTAGAATTTTAGCTCTCCGTATTATCTGTAGAAAATAAAAAATACGTGTGAAAGAATTATTTTGATAAGTCAATTAGTTTCTGAGATATGGAATTTTAAAATGAGCGCGCGACGCGTTTCCACCGGCCCGGTACTCGATGCGATGACGTCATGTTCCACCGCGCTCGCTCAGTCAATCGCGCTCACAGAACAAATACCCTGACGGGTCGCGCTCTTCCGTACGTTTCCCTAGAAGATTATGACTTTTTGGTTTTTAAATGTCCAAAACAAATACTAGAAAATCATGTGTTTTGCCAAAATGTAAAAATACAACCACCAGTCCACCGGAAAAGTTAATTTTACTCGTTCCAATGGATGTCCAAATGCGAGAGAAATGTATTTAAACTGTGAAGGGATTTGATCCATTTAGATCATAAGCTAACTGAGAGTAAAAATCCATTCAAAATCGGTCCAGCAGTTTCAGAGATTAGCCGGAAAAAAAATTGTTTAGCGTGGAGAAATCCTCGTAGGATAGCGACCATCTTGGGGGGAGCCCTATCGAGTGTCGCCAACCGTATATTTGCATTTAATAAAAAGCTGTTATTTTGATATTACATAACAGACACTTCAATTTATTTATTTATTTGGATAAATAAAGTAGATTGTGTTCCTGCACGTGTTAGTAAGGTAGCCAGAGCTCATTGGGGAGGGGGAAAGGTCGGTAACGCGTGAGCGATGCTTCGTGTGTTGCAAGCGTCTATATGGCTACGGTAACCGCTTACCATCAGGTGGGCCGTATGCTTGTTTACCAACTTAGTTGTATAAAAAAAAGACAAGACATAAAAAAGATTAAGTACATCTATTCAACTCGCTGCATTTGCAATATATCAATGTATTTAGTTAAATTTACTAAGAAGAGTATAAATAGTTATAGACAAACATTACTAATTTATTGTCTATTACATGAAACTTAAACCCCCTTATTACAAAACATGGTTTACATTAATTATTAGATTCAATTTAAATTTATAATTTTACATGCTATTATGTAGCGAAATGTTGAGACCTTTTTTTAAGATTCCACCTAAATTGTACGACATTTCTAGCGAAATAAACAATTTCATTTCATTTCAACCTATTGTACGCAGATTTTAGGGTTGCCCTTTTTCAAATTCATAAATCGAAACCAAAATACTTTCCACTAATAACACAAGATACCTACGTACCACCGCTAGCGACTAATATAATATGAGTGAACGGAGCGTGGGAACATGATGTCACCCGCGGTCACGTGACTGTCAGCGGGCCTCGATATTTAGAGGAATTTTAAATGTCTGTAAAATCATAACTACTTTATTTTTTTGAACGAAACAAAAACTAATGTATTTGTATACATAATTGCTCTACTGTTACAAACTTTCAAGCCGTTTTGCATACCTATTAATATTCCTCATTGGCTATTGGCTACTGGATGGCTACTGGCTACTGGCTAGCTAAAAAGAATGAGGAGTTTTCTTACCCGTCTAACTGTTGATAATTCGATATGAATCATAAGAAAACTTTACTCTTTGTAGCGATGGGTAACTAGCCGATGATCATAGAGGTATCATAAGTTATAATACCTCTATGGTCAAATTACCTGTCAAACTGTTGATAATTCCATGGATAATTCATAATTCGAACCATTTTGAAACGATTTTGAACCTTGGCTACATTCCGAATTGGATAATATCGCTCCAAAGAACTTGGATATTAATCTAAGTATCGCTCACAGTGCTCACAGCAATAATTTGCGTACCTACCGAGTTACTGTGCGTTCGAATTGGAGTGATGTCGTTTTTAACAGTTTCAAAATTGGCATTTTTGTTCATGCGTTCGAATTGGAAAATTTCGCCAATTTTGCAACTTTTGCCACAAACGATATTTCCCAAATCGAACGATTAGATACAAAAATGACATTTGCATGCTCATCGCCTGCTTGTCACTTGTCTCAACCTACCTTTTTTCCTTCAGATAATATATAAACAAAGATAAACTGTTTTTTTTTCTCTTGCCTGTTAGTTTCTATCAAATTTTAATATAAAAATTATAATTTCGCTTCCCGTTTGAATTGTTAGCCAAAACTTATCTGTCAGATTTAAAGATGTCAAAATATGATCACAAACGACCCTGCCTCCGAGGTGGGTCAAAATTTGCAGTTCACGATGTCGTTTTTAACTGTTTCCAAGCAAAACGAACGGTGAATGAAAACAGTTCAAAACGACAATTTCGCTCACAACTTTCCAAATCGAACGCCAGATGTGATCGTCTTTGGCATTTTTGACTGTTATTTTTGCTACCGTAGCCCAATTCGAACGCACCTTTAGATAGAGTCCGTCATACGAAAGTTGAGCCTGGCTGTAATTGAAAATCTTTACATGGCAACATTCTATTAATGTCACTTTCGTCACCCGGCATTAAAAGTGTCAACTAGTTTACCAGTACCAGTTTTGATACTAACCCTTTATTCATAATAGCTTTATAGCTAAATCAGTGTTATAGTGTCCACCTTCTCATTTTTTCGATCACCTTAATGTTCTACAATATGCTAAATGAACTTCTACGGTCACTTATCACTAAAACATCTTTCCATATAGTTCTACGAAGGTATAAAAATAAAATTTCCACAATTTTTCAATTTGTTTTTTTATATACCTAGTACGCTTAGTTCGGGTAGTAATCAGATAACCGTTTGTGAGGAAGATCCCAGGATATTTATTTAAAAGCATTCTATATAAAAATAGAATATAACGAGTTTATGTAAAATTTTAACTCATTTACATGCAAATATTACTTAGAATAAATTAACTTTTTAACAAAAAAATAAACCGCCTTCAAAGTACACTAAAAAGTATGAAATAACTCCTATCTGACACTGTTTTGAAGTGAGCGAAATCGCATGACGTGTTCAATAGAAAATATTTCGCTGACTTCAAAACAGTGTCAGATAGGAGTTATTTCATACTTTTTAGTGTACTTTGAAGGCGGTTTATTTTTTTGTTAAAAAGTTATTTTATTTTTGAATTTTTAGTTTCATCTATATGAAATTTATATGGGACCATTTCAGTATAAACCCCTTTCGAACAAAAAAAGAATTTTGCAAATCCGTCCATATATGACGGAGTTATGGCCGAACATACATAAAAAAAATACAAACATCCGAATTGAGAACCTCCTCTTTTTCATGAAGTCGGTTAAAAATCAAACATAACTTAATATTTATATAATTTTTTGTAAAGTATCAAAACAATTTATTCTTCTACTATACTTAGTGATACCACATCTAGTTTTTTTGAATTTGCCGCGCTTTTTCAGGTTCTACTTTCGTATGCCAGACTATATCACCACGGAACAAAAAAACAATGGAAGTGCGAAGTAGGCGTGACCCGTGTCGCCACTATTAGAGGTGGGTAGCTATTCTAATAACTAGCCAAAAAACGGCTATTCACATAATAGCCAAGGCTATGTTATCTGTCAACACGAAAATTTGGCTTTTGTCGTAGAGTGAATATACCTAGAGTCCGTTTTGTCGTGGTCAGTTTGAGATAGAGAATGAGCTATATGTAGTTATACGATTTTTATACATGTATAGAACTGGTGTTACCATATAATTATTTTTACTCGGCTTTTGGGAAATTATTATTTGAGTTCTATAAAAAGCTTATTTAAAATTTGACATAAATTTAGAATAATAAATATCCTGGGTTCACACATATAATACGTCAAATAAATCGTATTATTTCGTGATAAGTATTATTTGTTATTATAGCGGCAATAGAAAATTTCAACTGTCTACTTATTACGGTTCATGAGTACCTCACTGTGGTACCTCACGGTGGTAACTTCAGTAAATTTGACCTTCATAAGTGCCCTTCTGGGGCCTAAATTGAATAAATGGCTTTGACTTTGACTTTGACTGTCAGACAGACGGACTGACAGCGGACGCTTAGAAATAGGGTCCCATTGGCAGACTGGGTAAGGAAATAAAAAAAAAAATTGATTTGTAATCTCTTTCGTATAGCCCCACAAACTTATCTGGCCCCATGGCCAGGTTTAGTTTAACTTTGATGGCCATTGATTTGGGATTTCATATTTACGATTTATAACGTAATAAAAAAAGCTACTTACTAGATCTCGTTCAAACCAATTTTCAGTGGAAGTTTGCATGGTAATGTAAATCATATATTTTTTTTAGTTTTATTGTTCCCTTATTTTAGAAGTTACAGTGGGGGGGACACACATTTTACCATTTTGGAAGTGTCTATCGCGCAAACTATTCACATTAGAAAAAAATGATTTTTGGAACCTCAATATCATTTTTGAAGACCTATCCATAGATAACCCACACGTAAAGGTTTGATAAAACCACACGTTTTGGAGTTTCAGTTCTAAGTATGGGGAACCCCCAAAATGTATCGTTTTTTTTTTCTATTTTTGTGTGAAAATCTTAATGTGGTTCACAGAATACATCTACTAACCAAGTTTCAACTAAATTAACTTCAGCATAAATTAATGTGATGAAACAATATTTCTTGGCATAAAGTTAGATGATAAAGTAGGATATGTAAGAAAGTTAATCCATTTTTTATGCCTTATGGCGTTTGGTGAAGATTGCAGGTGAACATACGGCCATACAGGCAAACCACGGCTATGTATGTTCTGTCATTGGATATGGTATAATCGAGTGGGGAAATTCATGCCATTTCAATAGAGTATTTATTGCGCAAAAGCAATGCGTACGAGCAAACTGCAATGTAGATAGTTTGACTTCTAGCAAACCATTATTCAAAAAATTTAATTTGCTGACGGTCCCTTGTTCATACATTTTTGAAATGTGTTGTTTTGTTAAAATGCATATGCAGCTATTTAATCGATTTAGTGATGAATGTAGTCCTATAGTAGATTGTCAAACAGATTGAGACCATCAAACATAAGAACAACTCTTTATAGTAGGTAACAACTGTTATCCAATGGCTGTAAAAAATTACAATAAATTGCCTGAAAGTATTAGTAATTTACCATTAAATAAATTTAAAATTATATTTAAAATAATTAACTTTTTAACAAAAAAATAAACCGCCTTCAAAGTACACTAAAAAGTATAAAATAACTCTTATCTGACACTGTTTTGAAGTGAGCGAAATCGCATGACGTGTTCTATAGAAAATATTTCGCTGACTTCAAAACAGTGTAAGATAAGAGTTATTTTATACTTTTTAGTGTACTTTGAAGGCGGTTTATTTTTTTGTTAAAAAGTTAATTATTTTTGAATTTTTAGTTTCATTATATACTGAATACATCTGCGTAACCCTTTCGAGTGTACAGGCCTGATGTTTTGTTGTGTGATTGCGTAAACAATGCATATTTATGCGATAGCAGCAATCGCGGCTGATTTACTGTAATTTTTTTAAGTGTTCCGTTGTCTATCTCCGAAACTCATCATCAGATCTATATGAAATTTATATGGGACCATTTCGGAATATACCCCTTTCGAACAAAAAAAGAATTTTGCAAATCCGTCTATATACGACGGAGTTATGCCCGAACATACATAAAAAAAAATATATATAAACATCCGAATTGAGAACCTCCTCCTTTTCTTGAAGTCGGTTAAAAATGTTATCATGTGCATGTTTTTATTCAATAAACAAATTATATTTTATTTTATTTTTATTAATAGGTTTCTTCTGGGTAAGCGTGTTTCATCTTAGGCTTCGGCATCGCCCCTTATGGGCGGGTCAGAGGCCAAACGCAAGCCCATCGAAATAAAAAAAAAAACGATTATTTCAATTATAGATTTAGGTATATGAATAAAAATTTAAAAATCTGATAGATATAGTTTATGTTATGTGAATCTTAAATCTGTTTTATTGCTTAATTTATTTTGTGAATGTTAAAACTCAATATATTATAATTTTATTTTCTATTGTATCAAATTTTTACATTGTATTAATCAATTTTGCATACCACTTGCTGGTGAAGAGTGAGAACGTTTATTATTATGACCTTGTATGTACCACAATTCGAGCGAAATAAAAATCATTCATTAGAGTGGGAGACTGAAATTTTATGTTGGCAACACAGATTTGAGAAAAGTTGGCAATACCGAAACGTCCTTGGAATGTCATTATTTATTTCGCAAACCAGTGCGCAAATGATGTAATGACCTTGAAAAACCGACATTCGAGTAGGATAAAAAATGCTAGCGCTCTGTCTCGTTTCTTAACGTGTATTTCCAATAAGTGTTTCTCTTTCTGTGTGAATGAGTCAGAAGATATCTCAAGGTCTATAGCTTTCTCTATCTACGGCTTTTGGCTACTGGTTGGCTACTGGCTAGCCGGTAGCTGGCCGACTAGCCAAAGCCAATCTAGCCAAGTAGCCGGTAGCTGTGTGTGCGTGCGGTTACTGTGAAACTGAGTAGTAGTGCGAGTCCCGAAAGTGTAAAATTCGAATTATACACTTTTGTAGTGTGCAGTTACTTGATACCCCAGCGCAGCCGCGGTTTTACCCGCGCGTAGCGTTTTAATTATTTTGCAAGGAACTCATAAATTATCTGAAATAAAAGTAGCTTAAGTTATTCCTTATAACATCCGCTATCTATCAGTGAAAGTCTCGTCTACATCGGTCCAGCCGTTTTTTTGCGGGGAAAAATATTTATACTAAAATAAATGTAACGTATGTTACTTCTTATAGGTACCATAAGCTAACTGAGAGTAAAAATCCAGTCAAAATCCTTCCAGCCTTTCGGAGATTTGCCGGAAAATTAATTAAAAAAAAAAAAATGCGTGGGAAAATCCTCGTAGGATACCCGACCATCTTGGGGGGAGCGACCAGATTATGCCGAACTTTTAGCGGCTAAAACACTATCGAGTGTCGCCAACCGTATATAGGTACTTTCATGTGCGTTTAATAAAAAGCTGTTATTTTGATATTACATAACAGACACTTAAATTTTATTTATTTGGATAAATAAAGTAGATTGTGTTTGCGCGTGTTAGTAAGGTAGACAGAGCTCATTGAGGAGGGGGTAAAGGTCGGTAACGCGTGAGCGATGCTTCGTGTGTTGCAAGCGTATATATGGCTACGGTAACCGCTTACCATCAGGTGGGCCGTATGCTTGTTTACCGACTTAGTTGTATAAAAAAAAGATAAGACATAAAAAAGGTTAAATACATCTATTCAACCTTATTTTAAGATTACACCTAAATTGTACGACATTTCCGGCGAAATAAACAATTTCATTTCATTTCAACCTATTGTATATAGATTTTACGGTTGCCCTTTTTCAAATCCATAAATCGAATCCAAAATACTTTCCACTAATAGCGTAAGATACCTACGTACCACCGCTAGCGACTAATATGAGTGAACGGAGCGTTGTGACATGACGTCATCTGCGGTCACGTGACCGTTAGCGGGCCTCGATATTTAGGTTACGTAGTAACTATTTAGTAATCTGTGATTTAGGGGAATTTTAAATGTCTGTAAAATCATAACTACTTGGTTTTTTTGAACGAAA
Source organism: Polyploca ridens (assembly GCA_951394255.1). Taxonomy (NCBI): domain Eukaryota; kingdom Metazoa; phylum Arthropoda; class Insecta; order Lepidoptera; family Drepanidae; genus Polyploca; species Polyploca ridens. The sequence continues at coordinate 5,998,567 of OX596262.1, forward strand.
CAAAAACCTAATCTATTTGTATACATAATTGCTCTACTGTTACAAACTTTCAAGCCATTTTGCATACCTATTAACATTCCTCATTGTTAATGATTTGGGAAAGCAAAAAATACGTTTCCATTATTTAATAGTATCGTAATCGTAATGCCATTATACTACGCGAAAATACCATAATTTTACCTTTAGGTCGATTGCTACTGTTATTTTTTTTTTTATACAACTAGGTCGGTAAACAAGTATACGGCCCGCCTGATGGTAAGCGGTTACCGTAGCCATATGGACGCTTGCAACACAAAAAGCATCGCTCACGCATTACCCCCTCATTCCTTGGCGGGAAATTGAAAAAAACGCACGCGGAAAAATTTGAAATTACATTTTGTAATTTTTTTTTTATTGTGTAAAAGAATAAATTCACTTTTAATTAATACCAAAAAAAATAAAATGGATGGGAATGAGGGGGGCGGGGACAACCCGCCCAACTCCTCCAAGCGGCTTCGGACTGATGAAGTGAATGATGATAGCGGTGGCGGTGAGCGTTCTGATGTACTTTATGTGCCTTATTTTAAACCTAATTATAAAAGACAGTATCCAGAAAACTCAAATAAAACAGAGTTTAAAGTTTTTGTTGAGCATATCAACCACAAAGAGAGATTGGGCAACAAAAGTCCTATATATCTCAATCATATTTTCACGACGGATGTTAAAGGTGTGATGGCAATACAGCGATTGAATGCAAATAAAATAGCAGTAATGTTCAAACAATATAATACAGCAAACAACTTTCTAAATAACACTGCATTCTTAGAAAAGTACAACGTAAAGGCTTACATACCGGCTACCCAAATAGAAAAAACTGGCATCATAAGATTTGTCCCAGCAAATATCTCAAATAAGGACTTATACACTAAGTTGAGTTCCATTTACGAAATTATCTGTATACGACGATTCACAAAAAAAGTAGGACGGGACAGAGTTCCTCTGCAAACAGTCAGTATCACTTTCTTATCCAATATCTTACCTGACAATGTACAATATGATCTATTCTCATACAGGGTATTTGAATATATCCCACCGCTGCAACAATGTTACAAATGTATGAAATTTAATCACTCGGCTAAAATATGTAATGGCAAACAGAAGTGTTCGATCTGCTCTGGTGAACACTTTTACAAAGATTGTGATAAACCTAAAGAGATATGTTGCGCTAATTGCCAAGGCCCACACCTAGCAATAGCAAGAGAATGTCCCATTAAATTAAGAAAAATAGAAGAAAAGAAAAGTAAAATAACATACGCGAGTATCGCACAAACAAAGTCGATCGAATACCCTGCATTGCCATTGTCTAAGAGTCAACTTGTAAATCCCCCTGTAAATAATGTAAATATTCCAGTAAATACTGAAAAGAAAAATGTTAAAAAAAATGTTAAAAAAAATGTTAATAACAAGCCTGCTGCACAGGCGCTGAACCCACAAGATCACCCTATGGACTTCATTGCCCAGGTTATAGCTAATAAAGAAGTACGAGCGGCCCTAGTAAAAACATTGGTAGAGATTGGTAATAAGTCTGATCCCACCCCAATTACTTCATTATTCATTGAAGAAATATTAGTTAAAAATTTATCCCCATAATGGATTTAAGTCCCCCTAAAACGTCCCAATTACGGATTGCGCAGTTTAACATCCAAAGTGCCAATAGTAAAAAGCCCTTATTAACTAAGTTTATGCTAGAACAAAATATTGATGTATGCTTGCTTAATGAAACTTGGTTTAAAGACCATCACAATTTTAGAATCCCCGGTTATAATCTCCATTCCAGAACATCTAAGAATCCTCACAATGGTGTAGCAATATTAATTAAACCAGAGACTAAATATAATATTTTAAACACAACATTCTATGAGGACATTCAAACTATAGCTATGTCAATATCTACCGAGCGTGGCAGTGTGACTATACTCTGCGTATATTGTCCTCCTTCCAGTGGGCACATAAGATTGCATAGACTGCGCAATATAATTCGAGACCTACCTAAACCTATTTTTATAAGTGGTGATTTTAATGCTCACCATATTGCATTTGGTTGCCTATCTACTAAGGGCCGCGGACAAGATTTATATGATGTTATAGATGAGTGTGATTTGTGCATCTTAAATGATGGCAGTTTCACTACAGTGAACCGTCCAAGAACCAACGCTTCAGCCATTGACGTCACCTTTGCTAGCGCATGCTTAGCACCGTTATGCGAGTGGTCTGTGCATGATGATTGTATGGGAAGTTACCATTATCCAACTATAACCGAAATATCCCTATCCATACAAAAATACCAAATTAACCCTCCCATTGATAAATTTTTGTACAAAAGAGCTGATTGGCGCCAATATAATGAACTTTCAAAAAATGCGTTTGGCGATTTTACAATTAATCAAGTAGACCCACTCTCTTCCTATACCGATTTTTGTATACGTCTTGAGTCCCTTATGCAAATAGTTGTTCCAAAGTTCACTAAGTCTGCCCACTTTGCTAGCAGACCTCCAGCACCTTGGTGGAATGAGGTTTGCGAACAAAGTGTAATAGCATCCTATAATGCTTTGAAACTGTACAGAAGTGATTCTACAATAGATAACTATATAAATTATAAGAGACTTGATGCATTAAAAAAGAGAACCATTTCTGAGCAGAAGTCAACTGGATGGAATGATTTGTGCAATACTTTTAATAGAACTACCCCTATAAGCAAAATATGGAACATGATTAAGATTTTTAAGGGTGTTAAGTCTAGCATTAGATCCCATAAAGATGAGTTCATACCTACCTTTTTAGATAAACTGTCTGATAATAGTGGTTTAAAAGAGACTAGTAACTTAATCAACTATTTTAACAGTAACAATAATAATAGCAATTCAAAATTTTTATTGGAACCATTTACATGGAATGAATTCACATCAAGTCTACAATCTAGGCGTAACTCAAGTCCAGGTCTAGATAACTTTCCATATATTGTAATTAAAGAACTCCATACATCTGTTCAGCACCTCTTTCTTGACATTCTTAATGCTTTATGGCTCAAACAAATTATCCCTGAATCATGGAAAACACAGTGTGTTATCCCAATACTGAAGCCTGATAAATCTCCAGAACAGTCCAGTTCGTATCGTCCTATATCTTTGTCCTCATGTCTCGGTAAACTATTCGAAAATATGATTAAAGTCCGTCTGGACTGGTTTGTAGAGGCTAATGGTATCATCCCACATGTGCAGTATGGTTTCCGTCGTGGGCGTAGTTGCGCTGACAGCTTCATGTCACTCATCTCAGACCTGAAACGTGCAAATAATTTAAAATCACACACTGTTTGTGTATTTTTAGATGTCCAAGGAGCTTTTGATAATGTCGACCCAGGTATCTTGGTCAACATTATGTCTGATGTGGGTATACCTGGTCTACTATGTCAGTGGATCTATAATTATTTAAATGATAGAACCTTATATGTTAAGTATAATAACATCTTACATGGTCCTAGAAGTGCATCGAAAGGCACAATGCAAGGCGCCACTCTTTCACCATTACTATATAATTTGTACACATGTGAAATATGTAAATTTGTAAATACTAGTGAAGTAAATATTTTGCAATTCGCAGATGACATTGTTTTGTATAGTAGCAGTCAGAACTTGCAAGTTGCTATAGATAATATGAATAGAGCATTAAATCAGTTGAGTCTATACTATAATGATAGATTACGTTTAAAGATCAATGCTACAAAAAGCAGTTTAATGATTTTTGGTGATGATGATCCATCTAGTGTTATTTCGTATTGTGGAGAATCTATAAACAGAGTACATTCAAAGAAATTCTTAGGAATCATCATAGACCAAAAACTGACTTTCGAAGAACATGTTCGGTATATTTCTAAAAATGCTTTAAGAGCTATTAACATAATAAGATGTCTGGCTGGAGTGTCATGGGGTGCTGACCCCAAAATATTGTCTATTCTATATAAAGCTATTGTGAGAAGTCATTTTGACTATAGTTCTTTGGCATATATGAATAGCTACCATGCCAAAAAATTAGATATCCTGCAGAATAAATCTCTGAGAATAATATCGGGTGCAATGTGCTCAACTCCCATAAGGGCCATGGAAGTAGAGACTAAAATTATGCCACTGATCTTGAGACGTCTCCTACTTGCCGAACGGTATTGCCTTAAACTACTGTACTCTGATAACATGCAAATTATTAACAAGATTATACCTTGTAGAATCAATGTGTCAGGTCCTTTAGCAACTGGTGAGAGCCTCCTTATTGGTAACTCCCCAATGTTGTATCACATTTTTCTGGAAATTGAAAACAACAGCTATAAACTCAAAAAACAGTGCCCTTGGCCCTGCTATTCTTCCCAGTTCAAAAGCATAATGCACCCAATTACAGTAATAGATTCAATTACAAATAATTCAGAGATGTTGCAATTTTTATCAGAAAATAATTACTACACTTTATATACAGATGGTAGTAAGGGTAAGGATTATGTGCGCTGTGCTGTGTATGATCCTCAAAAAAATTCTTCTCAGAGTTTTCTTTTGCAGAATGTTTGTACAATATTCACCGCAGAAGCCTATGCAGTATATCAGGCTCTTCTGCAAATTGGAAATGTAGATAATTGTAAATATTTTCTAATTGTAACAGATTCTTTAAGTTTTATAAGAGGATTGAGCTATTTAAAGATTCACTTTAAAACTAATTTCATTCTGTACATAATTAAAGAATTGTTATACAAATATTATCATACAGGGAAACTAATTTCATTTATGTGGGTGCCCTCTCATAGAGGAATCACTGGAAATGAAATGGCCGACAAAGCCGCTTACGGAGGAGTAAATGCACTCGATGTCTCCGATACTATGTATGTACCTATGACTGATTATTTGAGTAATGTAAGGCTAGCTATAAGTATGTTATGGGAGCAAATGTGGAAGAAAGACCAAGAAACGAAAGGACGGTGGTACGGTAGCATTCAAGAAAACTTACCAGTAAAGCCATGGTATGATAGCCTGCAAAGAGCCAGTCGTGATTTTATTACCACCATAAACCGACTACGTTATGGACATAATAAAGCACCATCACACCTAGCAAAGTTAAATATAATTCAAAGCAATGTCTGTACATTTTGCGGAGTTGAAGAAGGAACAGTGGACCACATTATATTCAGCTGTCAAAAGTTCCTTATTGACAGATTGGTACTCGCGAGTGAACTAAGTGAAGGTGGCAAAATAATTATAGTGATTTTTCTTCCCGCCCGCCGCCGCTTAAAGAACTATTAAAAGACATTAAAACTTATAAACCAATATTTAAATACATTAAAAATACGGTGGTAAAATTATAAAACTGAAAATACAAAATCTGAAAAGTGGTTCCGGAATAATAAAGTCGTGGCTTAAAGGTCTTAGTAACCAGGCCATAAAATCCCAAAAAAAAAAAAAAAAATCACGCATTACCGACCTTTCCCCCCTCCCCTATGAGCTCTGGCGACCTTACTCACGCGCAGGAACACAACTTTACACAACATAAAGTTATTTGGCTGCGGTATTCTGTAATTATCGGTATTGTGTTATTGATTGAAATAAATTAAAAAATATTACTTTAATTACGAAATAAAGTTGTAATCGTTGTTGAAGTTGCAGTAAATCGCTCTATTGACTCCTGATACTTTAATGCGATGCTGTGAAAGAAAGCGTGTATTGAGAGATGCGAATATTAAAAGTAAACATGGATTGAAACGGAAAACAAGGGAACTGTTGTTGTCAAAAATTGATTGAATTCATGTGTAAAATAAAGTATAAACTGTGTTATGGTTAATGAGAAAGGTAGTGAGTAAATGTACCTACTTATAATCATCTTACTTAGATCATGTCATTGTAGTGATTGTGTTGCAAGGACATGCTGATATATGTTTAGGTCATAGATGTGTCAAGAGCGTTACGCCTACAAACTGCATTAGCAGTTTGGCGATGTTGAATTTTTGTAATTTTGGTGATGGTTGGGTTTAATAAATGTTTTATTATTATTTCATTTATTTATTTGTCACCTTATAATTTACATTTTTAAATATATATATAAAAAATAAATACATTTAGAAATATAAAAAATAGTACCCCACCGGCATCGGGAACAGGGTCCTAGGTACCGGTGGTCAAGGCTCCAGAGAGAGGAACTTCCTCACTATGCGTGCCGTTTCCAGGAGCACTGCCTTCTGAATCTGGCCCTTGATCCAGCCACCCAACGCGAGCCTCTTAAGGTGTTTGTCGAAGCTCTTGGCTATTAGGCCATGGGCGGAAACGACTATTGGTACAATGGTTGTCGTGTCAATGGCCCACATGTCGACAACCTCGTGTGCAAGATCAAGATACTTGCTTTCTTTATCTTTCTCCGCCTTCACGAGGTTCTCGTCATGGGGGACAGTAACATCAAAAATCATTGCACGGCGCTCTTGGCGATCTATCAATACTATATCAGGCTTATTAGCGACAATAGTCCTGTCAGTAATGATAGATCGATCCCAGTATAGTGTGATATGACCATCTTCGAGAACCGATTCTGGCACATACCTGTAGTACGGCACCTCAGACGTCACTAGGTGGTATCTCAGGGCAAGTTGTTGGTGGATTATCCTGGCTACTTGGTTGTGTCTGTGCAAGTATTCACCGTTTGCGAGACGCGAACAACCGGAGATTATATGCCTGAGGGATTCACCGGGGCGATGACATGCCCGACATATGTCGATGGTTCCATCCCTCAAGATAAATCTCCGGTAGTTGTTCGTCATCACAACCTCGTCCATAATTGCACAGACAAAACCTTCGGTTTCCCCAAAGAGGTCACCGAATTGTAGCCAGGCCACGGAGGCAGTAAGGTCCACAATCGGGCCCTGAAGGGCCCGATAGTACCTTCCGTGTAGCTCCTTGCCCTGCCATACCTTCCTGCGATCGTCTATTGTGAGCACCACAGGCCTGCGCCAGTTCTCTCTAGCTAAAGATAGAGGGGTCAATCCACTGTCCACTGCGACAACATCCGTATGCATCCTCCCGTCACTATGGAGAAAATATTCTCTGAGATTATATATCTCGCGGTTATGTAGGGTTTTGGCATTTAAAAAACCTCGACCACCACATTTCCGCGGGATATACAACCTCATCACTGATGATCGGGGGTGATGCATACGGTGTGCAGTCAGCAATGTACGGACTTTTCTATCCAGGGTGTCCAATTCGGTCTGAGTCCACTTGAGTATGCCAAAGGAGTACATCAAGACCGGCATGACCCAACCGTTGTAGGCCCGCACCTTGTTTCCGCCTGACAAAAGACTATTCAGTACTTTTTTCAGGCGCCCCAAGAAGCGTTCCCGCAACGATTGTTTCATGTCAGTCTCGCTGATGCCAAGCGCCTGTGACATACCCAAGTATTTATAGGTTTCGGTTTCGGAGAGTGATCTCAGTTGGGTGGAATCTGAAAGCTGAATGCCCCCAGATTCCACCATCCGCCCCCGCTTTACATGCATGACCGCACATTTGTCCACACCAAACTCCATCCTGATAGAATTACTGAAGGTTTCAGTGACTTTCAGTAATCCTAAAAGATGGGGTTCAGTGTGAGCAAACAACTTAAGGTCATCCATGTAGAGCAGGTGGGATATAACCTGATCACCTCTTCGCAACCGAAAGCCCAACCCAGAACCCTCCAAGAGTGTACTTAGAGGGTTCAAGGCAAGGCAAAACCACAGCGGGCTCAGACTGTCACCCTGGAAAATGCCCCGCTCTATCTTTATTGGATCGCCATCACCAAGGATCTGTCGAGACCCTGGACAGAGAAGGACCGTTCTCCATTGCCTCATACATGACATCAGGAAAGTGCGTAGAGTTGCATTTACTTTATACAACTCCAGCACCCTCATGAGCCATGTATGCGGCACAGAGTCATAGGCCTTCTTATAATCTATCCAGCATGTCGACAGATCCCTTCGGTTACGGCGAACCTGCTGACAGATAGTCATATCTATGAGGAGTAGCTCCTTAGTACCTCGGGCCCCACTCTTACATCCATTCTGAGAGGCAGACATCATTGAATGTTCTTCAACATGCCTGGTGGTTTTTGCTCTCAGAATGGATGTAAGAGTTTTGTAAACTGTAGGCAAACATGTAATAGGCCTATAGTTTTTTGGGTCCGCGGTACTACCGGACTTATGGAGAAGGTGGGTTACACCTGTTGTTACAAATTCTGGGAGCGACCCAGATTCTAAGGCTGATTGGAACTGAGACGCCAAGCAAGTGTGCGAACTGCGTAGCCATTTAAGCCAAAAGTTGTGCAGTCCATCCGGTCCCGGTGCCTTCCAATTAGGCAACGAACGGACTGCACTAGCTACGTCTTGGGGCTCGATGGTAATAGCCCCCATTTCTTGAATAGGTTCGCACACTTACTCGATGTCCCTTATCCAGTTGCCCTCAGAATGAGTGACGGGCACCGAACAGATACTGCGCCAGAATGAAGTCATGGCGTTAATATCCGGTCGCTGCACGTCACCATCTGGTTGATTAGGTCGCTCCCATGACCTGTAAACCCACCTTTGATCCCTCTGGAACATGGGAGTTCTGAGAGTATCTATCCACGCGCGCCTTATACCTACGTATACGATTTGCCCATGCATAAAGGACAATGGCGAATTTGGCCCTAGCTGCGTATATAGACATAATATATATCAAAAAATTGCTTAAGTAAAGTTAAATTAAATAACATAATTCAATATTTTTCAGGACTAGCAGTATGTCTAGAAAATATAAATATACATTAATATATTTTAGGCTGTTAGTAAAGCTGATTGTGATTCGGAACGCACCCATAATCTCGTTCCATATGTTCCTTTGTACGGTATTTATCTCTACATTGTTTTTTTTATTTGAATGATTTCTGTTAGTCATAATAATGATAAATAATTTTATTTTTAACAGAGTTTAGTTAAAAATGTTATTGCATTTAATAATACAAACTCTCTATGAGAAAAAAAACTTTTTAACACGATGACATATTTTTTCCGTCAAATGAAACGCGTACGTAGTCTATGGTCAGCGAGCTCCTTGGCTGCGTTCAGTAACAACGCCGTGTGATCGCCCGACGATCATGGTAGCGTTCAGTAATAGTTCAATAGTATGTGGAATAGTATGTGTAATAGTATGTGTAATAGTATGTGTAATAGTATGTGTAATAGTATGTGTAATAGTATGTGTAATAGGGTGTGTAATAGTATGTATTCGGTCAAACGGTGTGTAGTTGTAGAACACAGCCCTTGAGTGAAGTTGATTGATCGACTTTTTGCGAAATTATAATATAACTCGACTTTCTTTTTGTGCGCGTTCGTACGGTTTTTGGTTGACTCCTGACTACACCACGACCCTCTGCTTTTCTACGGATACCGATTTCTTTTCTACACGTGACTATAGCATTTGAATCTGGACCTTAGATAATCGACAATTGGCTGTGTTATTTGGATTTGCATGAACGCAATATAAATCTACCGGCAGAATTCTTGGACGATATTGTCATTCGATTTTATTTTGAAGAATAAAAACCTAAATAAAAATGGCCTTGTTTTATTGAAAGCCTATGCATGTCCCGATACTTCAAAGTACCTACTACCTACCAGTAGGATATATCTACCTAGAGACAATTGTTAGGTATTAACATATTTATTCAGTCTCTATCTGTCTCTATTGTCTACAAAACTAGTGTAAAATCATAATTAAGAACTAAATGGATTTCATCCACATTTAGAATGTTTTTATAATATATCGAACGTTACTCATTTGATACGTCAAAATCGGCATAACCTATAAAACCTTTTAACTCAAATAAAAAAAAAACTGCAGCTTTTTAGTAAATATTTTTTTTAGAAATAGCATAACAGTTTAATAATCTAGAGGAATTCAACAGTGGTTGTCATATACGTTAAAAAAAAATGTAGGTCCAAGCATGTATGGAATCTCGCCATTCTCCTTTTCTGCTTCAGGAAGTCAATGCGCTCTGTGACACGGGACATGTATTCGCGGGGGTTGACATCAGTCCCGTTAAATGCCCGTCTCACAAAGCGCATTACTCTAGGGCGTATATTACCCTCCCTGAAGCAGCTGAGCTTGCCGATGAGTACCCTAGCCTCGCTGATACGATCCTCTATTCTGCACTGCCAGGCGGGCACGGCGGGTTTCGGTCGCGTAGCCGCATCAGTGTTGGGGAACTTGACACGGGCTACACGACATGCCGTTATGGCCGCGCAATACAGAAGAGAGTGCGTATCAGCAAGGTCTTCACTACTGTCAAAGTAACTTGCCAGTAGCGAATCTAAAGTACACATCAGCGCTCTATTACATCTATTCATGGGCAAACGAGGTATGCGGGGTTTAAGGTGATGCGGTATGGATCGATACTCCCGAACCACATCCTCCAAAGTACTCCTCAAAATACCAATATACTGGGTACTTACCTCAGTAGCCGTGTCATCCATACCATCATCACCATCAGTGGCAGGCCGAGAAGCGGTCATGGCATTTGCCACAGGCTGGGCCACAGGATGCGATAACGTAGTAGGGACGACACGACTACTAAATAACAAAATGGCAGTAATGTCTGTATTTCTAGACATGAGCAAAGCCTTCGATTTTGTAAGTCATAAGCGACTACTTTGCAAAACACAAAAATATGGACTTAGAGGCAAAGTAAATGATTGGCTCGAGAGCTACTTAAGTGGACGGCGACAACGCACACAAATAACAAAGATAGTTGGAGATACAAAAGGTACTTTTGAATCATCATTAAAAAATAATAGCTGCGGCGTGCCACAAGGTAGTGTCCTAGGACCACTCTTATTCTTATTGTATATAAACGACCTACCAAAAATACTTAAACAAGACTGTATACTATTTGCCGATGATACTACATTAATAATAAAATCCAAAAATAAAAATGAATTAGAATCTATAACTAATGATGAAATTAATAATACAATTAAATGGCTTGATGATAATAACCTAAATGTTAATATTAATAAAACTAAATTAATTAAATTTCAACCATATAACTTCAAAAATAATAGCAATGAGCTCTCTAAAATCAAATATAAAGATGAACATATACAACAGGCTGACTCTACTGTATTTTTGGGCATATCTATTGATAAAAACTTGAACTGGAAAGAACACATAAATAAAATTTGTGCAAAATTGGATAGATTTGTGTTTGCCCTTCGGCGGATAAGAATCCTAGTTTCTAAGGAAATTGCCCTGTCCACATATCATGGTTACGTATCATCTGTAATTCGTTACGGACTTATTATATGGGGTAACTCTGTAGATATTAACAGAGTATTTATAACCCAAAAAAAATGTATAAGGGCTCTAAATGGATCGGAATACCTTGCACACTGTATATTTAACCAGTTGTACACACAGCCACAGATCAAGCTCGACACCCTATATAACCATAACTACGCTACAGTCAATATACAAATACTCTAGAAAGGGATAGTGCAGGCAGACGTGGCAGGGCGGTGGTAGCGGCATGGGGGTGAGGGGACGGGGCGGTGTTAGCGGCACTTGCGCCGGCGCCGGCACCGGGCGGTGTTGTGCTTGGCGCTTACACACACAGGCGCACTTTTTTTTGCATTGTTTGGACTATTGTTTACTTTTGCAAGTTTTCTGTATTGGTTGCGTATTAGTATTTAGTATTGATGATTATTTTTTAATGCAAATATTTAAATCTTTGTGATAGGTATCTATTTTCATTTTAAGTAGGTAACTCATATTTTTATGTTTTGTTAGTCACAAATTGCGTATACTATTAAATAACTAGGTTTAATTGTTAATTCCTCCCAAAGACTGATTCATTTCTAAGTCATGATTATAATGATCTAATTACACAAATATATTATAGTAGCTTTCCCCACGGTATCACCCGTGTTCCCGGGATAAAATGTAGCCTATTTCTTTCTTCATACTATAGGCTAACTGCGTGCCAAATTTCATAGCGATCGGTTGAGTAGTTAAGGCGTGAAAGCGTAACAAACAAACTCACATTCGCATTTATAATATTAAAGTTAGGAAGTATGGATTGATGTTCTTGCTCACATATTTAAATTGTGTTATTATTATTGTAATTTTTCATATTTGTTACTAATGTTGACTCTTGAGTTAACCCGTTGGTTCTCGCGAGGGACGCGCGTCCTATTATAACAATTGATGTCATTGCTATATTTTTAACTGCGAGCCAACCGCTTAACTTATGTTAGATTAGCTATGTTATTTTTTATAGTTATCTATATTTGATTGTTAATTCAGCTTCAGCCTAGCGATCGTTCGGAAACAGCTGTCATGCTATCAATAAAATGGACCCCTCCCATTTTATTACTCTGAACCTTATCGATGTGAAAGTAAGATCGAATGCTAAGGACATTATAAATAAATGTTTAGAATTAATTTGTAATTTCAACGGATTCTATGTCATAAAATAATTAATTTTAACCCTAACTCTTAATCTGTGAGTTTGACTCTTTTCATTCAGGCACTCAGCTATATATATTCTCTAAACGGTTTGGCACTACCTATGTCATCATATCAGCACAAAGATGTCCACTGCTGAACATAGGCCTCCCCCATAGACTTCCACAATAAACGGTTTTGGGCCGCTTGCATCCAGCAGCGCCCAGTGACTCTGACCGTCGTCGGACCCCCCTAAAAAGGAAGCTAAAGCAATTTTGGTAAAGGAATTATTTTTTCAAAAATAAAAGTAGCTAAGTTACTCGTTATAACATCAGCTATAAACCGGAATAGACAGACAAACATGTTTAATAACTCAATCCGATTTTATTCAAAAAAAAGTTGAACTCACATAAAAGCTTGTTGCAATGCAATGCCTGTGGCAATACTCTTTAAAAATTGGAATGTCCAAATATAAAAGAATATTTAAATCAAAAGCACTAAGGAGTATTGATATCAACTTCGATGCAAATCACGCCTAAAATAACTTTCTACCCCTTTTCAACCCCGTAGGGTTGAGTTTCAATAAAATACGAAACATATCTTCCATCAATTCTGTTAAAGAATGTTTACCTATGCAAAAATTAAAGTAGATTGAACTAAGGAATCACGTTGTCCCATACAAACTTTGCCCCCGTTTTTCACCTCCTTAGGGGTAGAATTTCAGAAAATCCTTTCTTATCGGATGCCTACGTCATACAAAGAACACACGCTTCAAGTTTCAGGTCTCTACGATCAGCGGTTTAGGCTGCGCGTTGATCCATCAGCCAGTCATTCAGAAAAAAACATTTTATATGTATAGACAAAACCTTATAAATACATTAAGATACACAGTTTCTGAATAATCGTCGTTTTTGCAAACACGAACAAATAAAGATTGATAATTATGGATATACCTAATAACTAAGCCGTCGCGGTTTGCCCCGCGTTCCCAATGTAAGAAGTAAGTTATATATAATAATACTCGGGGATAATGTAGTTTCTTATTAGTGAAATAATTTTTCACATCCGATTGGTAGTTCCAGAGATTAGCGTTGAAAAAAAAATCAAACAATCTTCAGCTTTATTATATTACTATAGATATTAGTCTCGCTCGCCAAGAAAACAATGTTTTTTATTTTGTCTGTGTAATTTAAAAGCTGTGATATTATCTAAAAGTATTTATTTAAAAATATGATGTAAAGGGCACATTTAATCTACATTAACCTCCTTACTCATAAAACGTTATTTAACTAATAAGCTGATTAAGTGGTCACCTAAATAACGTCAAATTGTTTGACAATGACAGCAAGGTGACGTTATTTATTTGACAATTTATTCAGTAGATTTAGTTAAATAGCGTTTATGAGTAAGGCCGTTAATGCATAAGCTAACGAAAATATTTAACTGGATAAGGATCAATACTATATTGGTCAAAATCGCTTAGAAAATAACCTTTTAAATATAAATATTTTTTAAACATAAAAATGGTTACTATATTTCAACTTCAGGCCTCAGGAGAGATTGGTATATGACACCGCGGATTTTTCTGAAGACAATTTGAACACCTATAATTATCTAGGATATCATTTTGTTCTATCATCAATAGTTTCCGCAGCGCACGCGATATTAGGGATTTTAAAGGTATTTTTTGCACCTTGGGTTATATTATTAGAGTTTTCATAGGGAACCCTATTTTTTGAAAATAAAATATACTTATCGTATACTATTGCTCATGAATCTGGCTATCGTATACAAAAAAAACGAATCTAACTGGAAGTTACAGAGATTAGTGCGTTTAAACCAACAAAAATCTCTTCCACTTTATTACATTTACTAGATGTCCCCCGCGGTTTTACCTGCGTTCTCGGGATAAAAAGTAACCTGTAAATGTAGAATACTTGGGGATAATTTATCGCTTCCTATTAGTGAAATCATTTTTCGAACCCGACTGGTTGTTCGAAAGATTAGCCCGTTTCAACAAACTTACAAAAAACTCTTCCGCTTTATTTTATTATTATTATATAGTGCGTATCTCATATATCGTAATTGGTAAGTCTCGCTCGTCACACAAACAACAAATTTCAATACTATATTGGTCAAAATCGCTTAGCAAATAACGTTTTAAATATGAATATTTTTTATTCATTTTTAAAACAGAAATGGTTACTGTATGTCAACCATGGGAGATAGGTATATACCACCTGAAACTGTTTTGTGGATATTTTGAAGACCTACAATTCCCTAAAACATTATTTTGTTCTATCATCATTTGTTTTCGCAGCGCACGCGATATTACGATCATACGTCTTGTATACACCTTGGGTTAGATTATTGGAGATTACGTAGGAATCCCTATTAAAAAAATATATATAGCCTATACTATTCCTCATGAATTTGGCTATCGTAAACAAAAAAAAATTTTCAGATCGGACTGGTAGTTCTAGAGATTAGCGCGTTTAAACAAACAAACAAAAAACTCTTCCGCTCTATTATATTATTACTGTTCCCCGCGGTTTCACCCGAGTTTCCGGGATAAAAGTTACTCTTTATTACTGGGGGATAATGTGGCTTCCTATTAGTAAAAGAATTTTTCAAATCCTACTGGTAGTTCCAGAGATTAGCCCATTTTAATAAACAAAAATAACTCTTCCGCTTTATTATATTATTATAGTATAGATCATGAATGTATAAAAAAATCTGGATACCCTGGCCCCTTGTTAACCGGTGAAGCACACCAAGAGAGCTGGTATTCTTGTAAATACAAGGCCTCACGTAAACATGCTCACCATAGTGCGCTGATCGATGTCATTCCGCGTCGAGACGCCAACCATAACGCCTGCTGATTGTATTCTTCAGAATGCCATCCTAGGTCGTGAAATCTTGCAAAAATAACACTATAACATGCAAAAAATCTCAAGGAATCACTTTTCATAGGTAATACAATTTTAAGACGTTTATTGTTTATGTTTTGACATTATAAAAAATATTGTTTTTTTTTGACATTCAACAGCAGTGTTGTCAGAAATTAAATGGGTAAATTACCTTAAAAATTGGGAAATTAACATTGTTTATACATACGTACGTACGACAAGATAATTGATTATCTTTGTAAGGACATAATAGTTTGCACCCCCCAATATTTACATATGAAACAGAAATAACTCTTATAACGGAGTTATCTACAAAACGTAAAAAAGAAAGTGGTTTCAAAATCAAATATTTCATCGATTTATTCTTGAACTCTGCGTACTTTTTATTATTCCGATTTCGATCCTATTACGAAAATATGTCAAACAAATACATCCATTTTTTTGATTTTCTAAACAGAACAATGCGTGGAAAAGAGATTGGGTCGATATTATTAGACTATGTAGAGGTGAAGACGAATAGAATCCATCAAGCGCCAGCGTCATCTGCAGTTCAATTATAAATGAAATTCTGCAGTTCACATTATGAGAAGATTTTAAGTAACCTTTGAAATCTCGAATAAGTAACTCATTCATCAGATCATAATTAAAATGATATTTTAGGTTGTGAATTAACTTGTAGAAATACAGTATTTTAACAGTAAAATCACGATTGTTAAATCACGTAAATTAGCGAAATCGGCAAAATTTTGCATACGGTAAAGGTACGGTACGGTTAAGGTATCTGTCGAGATATTGAAAGTGTTTATTGAAAGTTTTTTATTTTGTTGTAATTTGATACTTATTTCTATCCAAACATACCCAGCAGTTGAATTGACTTTTCCTGTTTATAAACTGTTAGCATATTTTTTTTTCTCATGTTGTACCATATTTGTTTTCTAACGCTTAACAATAAAACACAGTTTTTAATACCAATTTTTATTTATATCACTCCACACAGGTACAATGAGAACGAAATAAAATAGAACTATCTTTTAAAAGGTGTTTCATGTTTTAAACACAACTGCAAGCAATGAGAAGTTTTCTTTCCATAGGGTCAAACTGTTGATAATTCGAACTAATTTGAACATTAAGTACACGATCTGACAGGTATTTTCAACCAACTTTATAAAATTCTATGGAAAGAAAACGTCTCATTGTTTTGCATGTCTGTCGTCTACACCTTATTCCACGAATAAAGTCAGGTAGACAAGCAAAAACATGTGTCAAAAAATATGCAATATTTTTTGGGGAAAATCTGATTCATGTGGTAACACACAGGTCACGCATACAGACGAAAAATTTTGCTTCACCGGTTAACAAGAGGCCAGGGTATCCAGATTTTTTTATACATTCATGGTATAGATATAGATATTAGTATAGGTGCATAGGCGCAGCGCAAATTGAAAACAATCTTAAAACAAATTATTACGAGACGAGCTCGAACCTGTTTTTACAATTGACTATACATCATACGTATAGGTATAGTATGGATGTATTGCTACGTACGGTTCCTGCGCGTGAGTGGGACGAAATAACAAAAATATATCGCGCTTACTCGCTCGATTCTCACCGTCCTACCTCAAATAGTCCAAAGTCCAATCAGTATAGGTTGATGTGGCGTTGTGTGTACCAATATTTAAAGAGTTAAAAATTTTACCTCTCCCATGTCTTTATATTTTTGACATATGCTTATTTGTAAAAAAGAATTCCCCACTTTTCCCACTTCATGATGTTGTTTTGAATAAAAAAAACAGCAGAGACTTGTATAAAATATATGTGCCAAACCAAAGATTAAATGTATCTTGTAAAAATGTCCATTGTATGGCAATAAGAATTTATAATAAATTATCAAAAGACATGCGATCATTACCTTTTCAAAAATTTAAAGCGAGACTTTTCGATTGGCTAGTTGACATGTTTTTATTCATTGCAGGAATTTTTTGATTATACAATTTAATTTGTGCCTTTTATAATTTTTTGATTATTATTATTTGTTTATTTTTAATGCTGACTGGGTATTCCTTGGGATTTTAATTATTAATATTTTTTATATAGTTTTCACCAATTTGACTTTTTTTATGTAATTCCTTAATTGATTTGTTTATAATAATATTTGGTGATTTGTTTCTTATCATAATAATTTTATATCATGTTTAATATTTCAACACCTAGAACAGGTAGAATATGCTGAACACCTCAACTACCTATAACATCTTGTGTACCATATTTGAAGAAATAAATAAATTTATTATTATTATTATTATTACTCAGTACCTCCGAGCGCAACCGATCAAGCACGGTATCAGCCAACATGTGTCCACGTTGGATGACCCGTACCTGATCCGATAGTCGTTGCGCCGATACGTTGACAGCTGGCTCATGGACCTGAAACAGAGACAGCGTTCGGCTACGATACGCAGTGAGGTTAGTTCCCCCCTCTGTAGCCTCGTAGTAGGCGCGCATGACGTTCTCATTCATTGATGACGTCCATCTCATGCGCCGCACTACACCACCGGGAACGGGGACCCTGTTCGGAGCCGGTTGCCCCAAAAGTCCCAAGTTGCCCGGTGTCCGGGCTCCCCGCCGACGTACAGGTGGTGGCGACGCCGGCGGAGAGAAGTATTCGTCGCTCTCACTCGACGCAACTGCACTCGCCGATAAACTGTTTGTGTTTGGTACCGGCGGGTGCGAGGCGGAGCGAGGCGGCGAATCCGGGGGTCTTAGATGTGCTCTGCTTCTAGTAATCATGTCATCGGGATGTCATTGGGATATATTTTCTCAATATATATATCGTAACCATTTTTCGGTTTCCTTCCAGCGATGTCAAACTGTCACTTCATATTATATATTTTTGTTGATGTTGAACTTGTTTAAATGAAACTTATTTGCTTTCAATTTTCTAAAGGGTGTAAATTTGGTGATTTTAAATACTATTCAATTGTAGAAACACGATAAAAAACGTTTTATATATTGATAAAAAAATTAAGCAGCTTTTGACATACATGAATTTTTTTTTTTTTTTTTTTTTTATTATTTATTTATTTATTTAATTATTTTTATTATTATTATTATTATTAAAGTAAATGTACCTAATGTGTATTGAATGTATTCCATCTGACGACATGCTATGTCGTGTCAATGCCAAAGACGAAGTACCGATTGACGAATTGGCTGAAATAAACATCTACTTGCCTTAATTTGGTTGATTTGTACAATAACAATAAAATTAAAATTTCCATCCAAATGCATTTTTATTTAAATTCATAACAAACTGGACGAAAAACGCGAAACGTAGTATTATTTTCGACAAGTTTTATTTTCCATAGACAATAATTTTCTGGGGGTCTGAATCCAACCCTGCGTGAGCCGTTCATCTGGCAACACTGGTCAGTGACTATAATAAAAAATTGAAGTGAACTCATCTTATGAAATATAATCATAAATGTTACCTAAAAATTAAAAATGTGTGAAGATAATACGAATATTCAAGTGAAAACATGGACTCGTACAATGCAGACAATCAATAAAGTTAAGGATTATCTGTTTTTTCAATGTTTATTGTAAACACGGCTACAGATCAAGCTATACATTTCCAATATAAGCTGACCTCTCACCTGAATAAATATTGTAGACCCCTTCAAACAATAACAAACACCAAAATAATAATGTTATGTCACCAAATAGTTGGTGTGATGGGAACTTTCACAAATTAAAAATAAAATGGAAACAAATTTAATCACTTTTTTTGAATAAGGATCGAACACAATGGCTAATTGCTAACTAGACTGTTTTACAAAAAACTTAAACCGACTTCAAAGTACACTAAGAAGTAATCAAACCCTGATCTGATGACAATGGGACCAAACGGGAAGTGTACCCTTTCAAATAAAAAAGAATTTTCCAAATCGGTTAATAAATCACGGAATTATGAGGTATCCTCCTTTTTTTGAAGTCGGTTAACAAATTAAAAATAAAATGGAAACAAGTTTAATCACTTTTTTTGAATAAGGATCTTAATAAGAACACAATGGCTTACTTGCAGATTGGTTACTCCGAAGGTGCTTCAGATGGGCAAGCTGGCACATTCCAACCAAGTTTTGATTCTGGTTACAAACTTGGTTTAGAATTTGGCTTAGAACTGGGTCTTAATGATGTTGCATCTAGGTGATTATATTAAAAAATACCTTACCTACTATATTTTATTCATCAACATCAGAAACTAAACCTAGAAATTGAAGTAAGTTAAAATTATTTATTTATTTTATTTGTTTCAGTGTACTTCAAAATGTGGATAATAATGCTGCAATAGTCCAAATAAGGGATCCACACAGTATTAGCTGTCAAATATGTACTAATGGTGCAACATCACAAGAAATTGGTTCAAACAATTTTATAAAAGAGAATATCCCCTAAGCTTTGAGCTGCCATCACCTAAATTACCAATGCCTAACAAAAATTTAAATATCCCTGGACATTTGAGGACTAGTTTTTACAATAAAAATAAAAACATTTTATTTAGCAATGTTCTATTCTGAGGTCAGTTTTGCATAACATTTTTAGGTCATATCTTCCTACATCAAATGTACATAACAACAGCCATCTATGCCGATGACAGCTTACCTAGCATCGATGAAACCCAACAACCGCTAGTAACAAACTGCAAAAGCAACTGGACAGAACTCAAAAACACAAACTCTAACCATATCACAAATGCACTGAGAAAACAAAATTGTCCTCCAGTGAGACTTGGCAATGCCATTGCATCACGTAAATTGGTTCCACCTGGACAGACAGTTGACATGGAAGAATCACATTAAGTAAAAGAGAGATGAGATCAACATCAAAATCAGAAATTTATTGGGCATTCCTAGTGTTGCTAATATCCACAGATGGCAGAGATCCACTTACCATCCCAGATGGAACCCCTGGCTCTCCTTTCAATCTTTTTACAGAATAAAATAAGGTGGTTGGAATAAAAAAAAAAATTATGTGTAAAACAGGTCTTTCAAACCTATGTTTATAACTGATATATAAACTATAGAGCTCTTGGTTTCTTCTCTGGTGGTGGTTTCATGTTTTCCTGTTTGATTTCAGTCTTAATTTCAGCTTGTCCTTGAATAGTGCCATTGTTCATGTCTGTGCTGTTGTGATCTAAGGGTTCTTGTTTTATTGTGACATTGCCCACATTATTGATGTCTCCAGGTTTATCTCCACTCTTGTCATTGGAGTTTTCAGTCTTCACAGTAACACCATTGGTCTAAAATCCATAGAATGCGTACATCATTTAATAAGTAATTTTTTGTTCTTTTTTTGCAAATAACTGTGTAACGTGACGTTTTAGGACATCCACACAGTATTAATTTTTTGTTCGTAAGTGTCTCCAATCGATGTACCTACACAGATTTCGTCGTGAGAATTCCAGGGCCAGTAGACAAAATGGTTGTTGACAATCGTTATCGTTAGTAAATGATCAACCTTTGTATGGGATTGACATTTCAAATCGAGATATCACGTGATTTTTAACAATCTCTTATGCCAATCCCATACAAAGGTTGATCGTTTACTAACGATAACGATTGTCGACAACCATCTTGTCTAGGGGGGCTGGCTCGGAATAAGAATCTTCGATAATTATAAAATATTAAAATATACTACCCGTGCGCGATAATTCGAGACCTGAGCGCGGTGATGTCGTAATACAAAAGGGCGCCATCAGAGAAGTACAGGGTATATAGGGTCACATGCCAGTTCACAACCACTTAGTGGACTTACAATCTTTATAGTAACATTATTCTTAGAACTTATGTAGTTTTAGTTCAAACAATACTTGGAACTAAAAGAAAACACTTAAAGGTATCCATTACTTAAGTTATATCTAAGGCCCAATTCACATTGCCGCAGAATGGAGTGGAAGCGAATTTTTGCAATGAAATTGTAGAATACTAAATCTGCAATTAGCTTTGTTACTTTATTTGTATTCAAACGATATGTTGTAGACTTAAGCTAGTTATTATGTTGATTTAATTACAATTAAGTTATTATTATAGGTAGGTGGTGCAACTTCAATCTGCTTGAGGGCCTCAAACCAGTGAAGACCTTTTTTATTGTAGATAGTATATGTATTGGCCAATAAGTTAATTAGTCTTACCCACAGACATAAATCTAAATAGATAACGCAAGTCCTTCCATACATATGAAAACCAAGCGTGTAATTTTTTTCTACCTACCATAATGTCACAAGATTGATTTAGTTAGGTTGGCATTTGATTTTTAACGTGAAAATGAAGCTATCCAATTGTTAGCTAAACACATCCCAGATGTGTAGCGAATCTCTAGTGGACATGCAGCCTTCTGTGAGTTGAGTTCCCTGTCCGAGCGAATCAGTTTCAAAAGAAGAACATTGTGCTCCCTTTTTGCACAGATTTTGACACGCGAAGTACACACAAGCTATTCAAATTCAAAACCGGTGGTAACTTCAGTAAATGTGACCTTCATAAGTGCCCTTTTGGGGCCTAAATTGAATAAATGGCTTTGAAATACATCTGAGCATATTATTTTTCAAAAAATTCTATACTGTACAAGTTTTTTTTTCGTCTATCTGCGATCAGTCCTTAGACTATGAACAAATTTTATGTAAGTCATCTTCGTGACTAGTGGTGAGAACCATCCAGTTTATTATATTGCTAAGCTTTTTTTTAGCGTGGGGAAATCCTCATAGGATACCCGAGCGCCCTGGGGGGGAGCGGCCAGGTTATGCCGAACTTTTACCAGCTAAAACCCCACGGTGGTCGCCACCTGCGCTACAGACGGGGGGTGGGCTCTCGTGCAGATCGCGAACCTGCTCGCCCCTCCACGCCCAGCGCTGTGGTAGCCCGTCCCGGGGGAAGAGTGATACCTCCCCCCAGCACCCTCGCGGTGCTATCGCACGATGAATCGTGACCCATTGTCCTCCTCGGGGCCGCTTCTGCGCGTTCAGGGCCCCCGCCCCGATTGGCCACGACCCCGAAGGTCCCCGTTTAATCGCCTTTTATGACAGGCAGGGTAACACCGTAGCTGTGATTCTAAGCCCCAGCCACACCCCAGCTATAGAGGGCCGCGCGGGATCGGCCCTCTCCTGATCCCGCTCAGCAGCCTCCTTCTGGACCATTACGGTCTCACAGAAGTAAGCTATGGCCCTCCACGCCGTATCCCCGCTCAGCATCGCCGGCACGACTGCTGGCAGGGAAATTCCGACCGATTTGGCCGACCAGGTTCCGCCGCTCGGTTTCCCACGCGGAGCACACCGCGAGCGTGTGAGATGCGGAGTCCTAGCCACTTCCAACACAATGGAAGAAAGCTGCCGTCGCCTCCCGTCCGATCTTACACAAATAATCACCGAAACACCCATGCCCGGCGAGCTCTGAGTAAGTCTGTAGGTGAGTCGTCCACCTTGTCGCTGGATCCAGGCCTCGAAGACCGGCAGGACTGCTCTAACAACGCGTTTGCGCGCATGACGCTCCTCGCGGAGCCTTGCACGCCACGTTGCGAATGCGGTAAGTCGCTCCTGCCGTCTGATCACCTCTTCAGCAGGGCTATTTCAAAACGCTCGGATTCGATAACGGAAACGGATTCAAAAACTACAGAGGCGATTTTCCGCAATTGCTATTTTAATTTCCGAATTCGAATATTTTTGATGTTTCTTTACGGAAATATCAATTCGATTCATCAAAAAGTTTTCGGAAATTAAAATAGCAATGGCTGAAATTCGCCTCGGAAATTTTTGAATCCGTTTCCGATATCAAATCCGACGTTTTAAAATAGCCCTGCTGGATCGCCTCCACCACTCTGGCGGACGATGCGGATCCGGTCATAAACCCTCGAATCCAAGTCCGCCAGAATGTATAGCGGCGGAAAGCGAGCCAGAATAGTTGCCGCCTCAAAGGATATTGTGCGATATCTCCGTACGATCCGTATTGCTAAGCTTAGTCTATATTGGTTTCCTTTTTAAGCCATTAAATGGGATGGGATTTGTTAATTGGACTGCCAGTTGATTAGGATGATTCTGGAGCCGCCTCTTGTAGTCTTTATTTCGAGTGGATATTTCTTCTTTCACTGTTGGTACTTTTAAGTGGTAATGTAATGTAATTCGACATTGGTGATGAACCAAGGAGCATTGGATAGACTTTTCAAAATAGCATTTTGGATTTTCTGTACTAAATTTGTGTTGGAGTTATGTCCAGATAGGATAGCCAGTAACCAGAACCAGAGTTTGTTTTCTAGCGATAGTTTCGAATTTCTACCGATAAGCTACTGGAGATTTTTGTATCTGTTTTGGTGGCTTTTTCTCTTTTCTTTTTTACATGCGTATTCCATGTCAGTCTCTGGTCCAGGTGCATTCCCAGGTATTTAACTGTGTCATTGTGTTTTCTCCTAGTTTTACTGGTGGACAGTTTCCTTTTCTAAGTGAGAATGTTATCTGGATGGACTTTGTTGCAATTGTTTTAATTCTTCACTTCCGTAGCCACCTTTGTATATTGTTAACTTGATCTTGTAATTTGTTTGAAGCTTCCTGGGGATCTTTACTGCTTGCCAGTATTGCAGTATCGTTGGCGAAGGTAGCGGTTGTTATTCCTGGAGATTGTGGGAGATCCGCTGTAAAATAGAGGACTGGGCAAGCAAAAGTAATTTAATTTTTCATTACTATTTAAGTACTGTTTTTAGGGTTCCGTACCAAAAAGGTAAAAAGGAACCCTTATGGTGCGACTTCGTCCGTCTGTCCGTCCGTCCATCACACCGCTATAACTTGAAAACTACTTTACCACCTCATTGTTTATAGAATTGCTTAGAATGAGATTTCTTACCGACAAACTCCGATTTATTACTGCCCACACGTAACCGCTCGTTAAATATTTTTTACCGCCCATTTAATTATTTCCTGCTCAATTATATATTCACTGATCCATTTCATAATTTTTTATTACTCATTTTTGTTTACTTTACTGCTTAGTTTTAACTGCTGAACTAGTTATTAAACGTGCCATTTATAATTTTTAACTTACCAAAACCGCTATTTACAACTGCCTCTTTAAATCAGTGCCTTTTTTCAAACACTTTCGATGTTATAGGTAATAAGCTTATTGGTCTATAAGATGAAGCTTCATTTATTGGTTGACCAGATTTGTGAACCATGATTATTTGGGAGACTTTCCATAGGTTTGGATAGCGTCCGACTCTTATAAAATTCAAGTTATATTCAAGATTCTATAGATTTAAGAGCTTGTTTTTCTCTTTTCAGTTAATTTATGTTTTACGCAGTCGGGTTTTTTGTTTCTTTTAATAATTTAATTAATAACTATTCTAAAACATTTCTGTTCCTTCGTGAGTAAAAGGGTGCCCAATAAGACCCTTTTCACAAGCTAGAGCCATCAAGAGCTTCAGTGGTATTGCAGGTTACTCGTAATTGTTTTTTTTTAAACCACAATTGTGGTTCTTATTTTATCAGACAGTCTTTTTCCCATCATGCTCCTCTCCATGGCGATTTGACAAGTTTCTAATTTTTTGGTATGTGATATAGTTAACGCCCAGGTTTGGCAGCCATACGTAAGAACAGGTAAGATACAGGTATCAAAGAGTTTTCGTTTGATGGCCATACGCATTTCGTTATTTTTCATAATTTCCTTTAGACTCCAGTATCTTTTCCAAGCGTTTCCTATGCGTCTTTCAATTTCTTTTGTAGTTAAAGGCCTTATTACACTATTCGATATCAAGCCAGTCTTAGTAAGACTGTCTTCTCGTCTAATTAGACAAGCTCGCTATTACACCTTGCTGAATATCGCATGCTAACTCATTTCCAAGGCGTACGCAGCCGGTGACAGTTGTCGCGGTGTCATGGGAAGACTTTCGAAGTACCAGAAAATCGCCATTGCTCTTGCCGCGACTATTGGTTTGAATACAAAAGAAAAAAAGTAACTTAAGGGTGAAGAAGGTTAAGAAGTATTTTTGTGACTTTTCTGCTATAAATATGGCATGTCACGGTATACACATCAATAACATTAAAAATCACTTCCTTTTCTTTTAAACAAGCCATTGTGCACGCCACAACAAACAAACACGGACTTTACCCGTGGACTTCACTCTGCCGCCGCCGCGCGCCTACTGAACGGTCTAATGCTAAGTATACACTACGCGATATTCAGCAAGCAAGCACGGCCGAACCCATTCGGTCGGTCTAATTAGACAGACTACCTTGCTTACTCTTATTACACTTTGCTAAATCTTAGTAAGACTGTCTTGATATCAAATAGTGTAATAAGCCTTTCAGTCTATTGGTGAGATTACTTGGCCTAAAAAGACATATTCATCCACAAAATCTATAGGATTATTGTTGATGCAGATTGATACGTGCTGTCCATTTGTCATGTCTTTAGTTTTCTGTGTGTTCATAATCAACCCTACCTTACGACTTTCTCTATCCAAGTCATTGAGCATTGCCTGAAGGCCGTCACTAGATTGTGAAAAGATTATCAAGACATCTGCAAACCTGAGGTGCGACAAGTATTGACCGTTGATTGACATTCCACATTCTTCCCAATCCAGCTTACAGAAGAGCTCCTCCAGAACCGCTGT
This sequence comes from Polyploca ridens, assembly GCA_951394255.1. Classification (NCBI taxonomy): domain Eukaryota; kingdom Metazoa; phylum Arthropoda; class Insecta; order Lepidoptera; family Drepanidae; genus Polyploca; species Polyploca ridens. The sequence continues at coordinate 6,024,629 of OX596262.1, forward strand.
AAACAGCTTAGGTGACACAGGGTCTCCCTGACGTACGCCTCTTTCTAAGTTTATTTCATTACCTTCCTTCTCTAATTTAATTTTAGCTTTACTATTTTTGTAGACGTTCTTTAGTATTCTTATGTATTTATTTTCAATCCCCTGGTTCTGAAGTGCTTGCCAAATCATCTCGTGTTCGAGCGAGTCAAAAGCCTTGCAGTAATCTACGAAGCAGCAGTAGAAGGTAATGTTAAATTCTTTACTCTTTTCAAAAATCTGTTTGACAACATGGATGTGGTCTATGGTCGAGTAGCCACTTCTAAACCCTGCTTGCTCCCTAGGTTGGTTCTCATTTTGTGTCTTGGTAATTCGGGTTTAAGATCACCTTAGCGAAGACTTTATAGATATTCAACATCAAACTAATTGGTCTATAATTATTTATGTTGTTTTTATCCCCTTTCTTATGTAAAAGTATTATTGTTGATGTTGTCCACTGTTCAGGTATTATCTCGCTTTCCAAAACATCATTAAATATGTGTGTAAGTATACGTCCCAAATGATTTCTGTTTTCAATAAGGAATTCATTGCTGATACCGTCAGAACCCGGAGCTTTATATTTCTTTTGTGTTTTTATAGCTTTAGCTATATCTATCTTTTACAGGTTTTGATTTGAGTACAGGTCTTGGAAGAAGTTAGTAGCTATTGATATAATTCCTGATCTTCTGGTTTCACATTTGCTAGTTTTATCCTTCAAATTAGGTACCCAATACTCAACATACTAACATACTCAATTCTATATATTTTGTCCAACAGAAAATAAGGAAGGTCTGACGGCCTTGGGATCTCGGTCTATTAAATCTTGATCGTGTTATAATTTTAAAATGTATTTAAAAGAAAAGACATACCACCTACGTCATGCCCAGGATGAAATAGGTAGAATGCCATTTTCATTGTAATATACTAGCTGCACATAAAGAATATTAAAATGTATGTCAAAGGGATAAGGTTTATTTTCTTCAAATGTTCAGATATTTTTGATCACCCTCACTTCTGAGCAGTGGCGTGCATTGGTTTTCGGAGGAGGTAGGCAATCAAGTACTAGGAGAGTTTTATTGTATATTATCAGTGGTATTTTATCCAATAAAGATCAATCCACGTGCACTAGTGAAATGAAATGAATTATGTGTATCGTAAGTTGTCTCAAAAAGTTCGTGAAAAGTTTTAGTACAGTGACCACCATTTTACTAAAACACGACTGAACGGTGACTGATAATGCGGACTATGTAAAAGTTAATGTGCGGACTATATGAAAGTGATATTATAAATAAAATGTATGCGACTGAAGGACTTTGTGTCCATGGTCATGAACAAATATTTAAAAAAAAGCCAAACTAGGGTTTCCAGCCTCGGTTGAATCGATCAATTTTTTAATCAATATTCGATCTTTTAAATCCTCTTTGGAGATACGGATCGATCTTAAGATCGCCACGAAATTATAAGATCGGAAATCGATTTTAACGAGACCATAATATTCCATTTCGAATTTTCGAATCGATTATTTTTTGCAGTATTATGTTACATATTAAAGTTTTTTTGAATAAATTAGCACAAGTTACTCTCTTTCTCTTTCAATGCCGAAATCGATGGGAGGGCATCTAAATCGTTGTTTTTCTAAAAATCTCGACAGTGTAAGTTTAATCGAATAACGATATTCGTTTAATTATTATTAGTGACCTAATAAACAGTGCATTTATAAAAATATTTTTTGCTACTAATTAACTACTAATATATTTTATATCATAATATAATATAAAATCTAAATATTGATTTTCTAAGGATCGACCTTGTATATATTTTTTTTAAAGGATATCAGTCACTTCGATTTGAACCTATCGATAATAAATTTTGTCAAAGTACGGTAACCCTATGCAATGCCAGCCAAACCATAAACAAAACAATACAAATAAATTGCGAAGTTATATTTCAGTTGCTCTAACGTTGGTAAACTGTAGTTTTTTTAATTTGGCTGGGTTACTAGTGTCACAACAGAGTAGGTATGGTTACTTTTGATCCATAAATCACGAATGTCAAATGTCAGTGTGCTACGCATAGTAAAAACGTGATTTATGATTTCGTCGTATTATCCTAAAGAAGTGTGTGTGCGTGTATGCATATGCCGAAATCGTTTTAGTGTGCGTGAATTTGTTACACGAACTCGCGAGTGCCTGTGCGGCAAAGTTTGAAATTTTGTATTGAATGTTAGGTTAGAATTTTTATTTAAAATGATTATGTAGTTTAATTGAATCAATATATCATATTATTGAATCTTATGAGGTAAGCATTGCTTATTTGCCTATATGGAATGCACGCCACTGCTTCTGAGATACATTTGACTTTATCGACATTGAGATATTTTTGTTTGGTTGTGTGTAAAGAAATTATTGAAAATCAGCTGCTCAGATATTTATGACAAAATATATGTTCAGATATTAATGGTAACTTGTACTGTATAGAATTTTTTGAAAAATAACATGCTCAGATAAATTTGAACAGCTTGTGTGTTGCGATATATCTGATGGCGACTGTACATACACTTGTTGCATCTATTTAGATGTATATCTGTGGTCTTACCTGACTAAGAGATGTCTGCGTTACTGGCAGTGGGAATTGTCTCACTAACTCTGCTAGTAACATATCAACTCTCTGCCGTTGGAACAATGTTGATGATTCCTCTTTTGGTGCAGATGAAACATCTTTAGGCGCAGATTGTCCAGCATTGAACGGGCTCAAACCTGTAAAATTATTTGGAAGAAATTATTACCAATGTTAACATTACTTAATTTAGGCTGAACATCCTATTAATATTATAAATGTAAAAGTTTATGATGTATGGATGTATGTTTGTTACTCTCTCACGCAAAAACTACTGAACGGATTTGGATGAAATTTAGCACACAGAATATGTTCTGGATTAACACATAGGATACTTATTATCCATGGAAAACATACAATCCCTCGGGAATGCGGGTGAAACCACACGAGACACCTAGTGTACATATATTAAGAAAAAAAACTATGCAACAAACCAGACTTATTAGTTTTGAAATCCCACCAATACCCTTTGCTAGGGTGATACTTTGAGTATGACATAGTTTCTTCAAAGGAACATTGTAAGTGATGCACTGCTGACAACTGAAAAATAACATTAAAATTCTAATAGCCACACTTAGTAATTTGAAACATTATGAAGATGTATAGTAAATTGTTTTGAAGTTTACCGGAACACTTATCAATAGGGAAAATTTATAAAATTCAAGAAAAATTAATGTGTCGTAACACACAGGAGGATTTTAAGCACAATTGTATTTTCGACTATGTAGTTATAAGCTATTAAATGCTTTAACTTACCAATCTGGAGTTAAGGACACTGGCCATATCAGGAGCTTGATACACAATGCCTGCTATTATATAGTAATCTGCCAGGGGGGTGGCCTGTGTTGGACTGTGTCTATGTTGCTTACGAATCACATACAAGATGGGGTCTTGCACATGTAATAGTATGTATTCTAATCCAGTCATATTCCTAAAAAAGACTTTATGTTCAATGAAACTGAAGAGGACAAGTACAACACATAAATAGTATGTTTAAAACAACAAGCAACTATGAATGTAAATATACTTACTGCAACTGATCCATACTCAGACGTTGCATCTTTACAATTTCATTATTACAAGTTCTATCAAAGAAGGGATTTGATCTCTCAGAAAAATAATCCATTATGTTAGATGGGCTTAGTAATGGTATCCAAGCCGAATCATGCCAAGAGAGACCCAAAGGATTTTCAGAGGCAATAGGCATGTTACCAATTCTGCCCGGCATCATCTTGATCCACTTCTTATTTAAATGGCACCAGATGATTTATTTTATTACAATATAACGCTTCTAGTGTCAGGATTTGCCAGTATACTATTGTAGTCTTTGGTCATCAGGATGGATCCACTACAGATTTCAAATCAAGACTTGATTATAAATTATAGTATTAATAGTAGTACCTAATAAATATCCTGGGACAATATAAATAAATAATCAACCTAATAAATATCCTGGGAAAATATAAATAAACAATTCAATTCACTTCTTATTTATGGCTTTTGCGGAAATGCCACACAACTTCGCCAATGTCACTTAATATTTTTTTTTTTTTTATTAAGATGTTGGCGTCACACGGCTTGTGTATTTTGCCATTTTCCAGTTATATTATAAGTTCTAGTCACAATAAATCACTTTCACATAGTCCTCAGTCAGTCACTGTCATTATAAAAAGTACTCTGTGGTCACTGTCCATAATAGTCATGTTTTACTACAGTGGTGGTCATTGTATTAAAAATCACGGACTTCTTGAGACAACTTGAAAAGTCACGATACACATGATTCATTTCATTTCACTTCACTGGTGCACATGGATTGATTTTTATTGGATAAAATACCACCTATAATATGCAATAAAACTCAAAATACACGAATTTATGAAAATAAAAATGAAAATACAAAGTCCCTCTGCAAGTTCCCGCCAAAAAGTCTCCACTTAATATTTCACCGTCACGTAAGATCTTAGATTAAGGATTAGGTAGATTGGTCACTAAAATAATAATAATTACGAAAACGAGATATGTATATGGCAAAACGTGTATGTGAGAGCAGGACTGAGCATATTTTTTTGTCCCTATCTCGCGTATAGGTTTCTATTCTTGACATCAGTGTCAAAATCGGTGTCGTTGAACTCGTTGATGGCAAGCAAGTTTCTGGTTGCAAAAGATATTTGTTGATGAGAGCTGTGAAATGTGCTAATTGAATTGTGTGACTTTTTTATATTCTCAAATATATTGTTTAGTGTGCAGTGATGGTGAATTGTTGTGTAATTGACTGTAAAAGCCGTAGTGAACGAAATTAACCAAACATAACCTTTCATCGGTATGTAGATTTTTTTAACTGATACAGTAAGGAAATCAAAGGATTACTATACTCAAGTGTATTTTCTCTCAATATCATGCAAATTTAATAGATAATTTCGTCGAAATACGATGATCAACAAAATTTGTTTTTAGTGCTAACCGACCAAAGTGTGAGGTTTGTTATTGTGGGGTGGTTAACTATGGTACTATGTGTCATTCGTAAATAGTCGGATTATAAGTTGATGGGGATACCAACATTTTATAAATTTTACCACTTTAAATAGCGTGTTTTATTTTTAGTAGTTTTCATAAAGAACCATTCATAGTTATATTTATAGGTAAGTTTGATACATAAAAAGTAATTGTTTTGAATTCGCCTGACGCGGAAACAATAATTTACAAATAACGACGATTATGTCATGTCAAAATGTTGATTAATCAAATATTTTTTTGCATGAGTCATGCATGTATCATGAAATATATTTTTTCTCTTTCAGATCCGCATGGCTCAACCATTCAATTTTCACATTTAGAGTTACTCTCTAAATGTGAAAATTTGCGAGTTTCTATGGAAGCAAAGGATAATTAGGTATTAATGTGTCTTCAGAATACATCACCTATCAGTACAGTATATACAATCAATAAAAGAGGAGGTTGCGGTCAAAACGTGATAAGTCACAACTCATACAAAAAAATCTTCTAGCCTGTACGTACCTTTTTATTTTGTATAATTAGGTCTTAATTAAACTATACTTCATCATTCCCGTGTTTTATTATGACTTCTATAAAGTTATAACAATATCACCTGCCACACCATTGATAAAATTACGACTCGTAGTAAAACCAAAATACCCAATACCAGTTTACCCTAAAGACTACGGAAGACATATTCTCGCTAACGAAAAACTGTGTCTATGGAGTCGGCCACCTTTCACGCACACATATTGGCCATTCCGCTGGAAACTAGACTCTGTCGCCGTTTACACAGAGTCGATTACCCGTGCTCAACTAATGTGTGCGTGCCGGCTTGTACGTACAGCGTGGTGGCCGACTTGAGTGACACAGTTTTTTTGTTGACGAGAATATATCCGACTTTTTTTAACATCCTTGGTTTACCCACATAATGGGGTGAAAGTGTAAGTATGGCACTATTAATTGTACGTAGCTGTATTATATGTAACTATGTCGAATTATCGCTATCTTCTTCGCCATTCGCTGACAGCCTATCTACCTAATCCTTCTTCTTCTTATTTTTAAGTTTGGCAACCAAGCCCAAATTAGGGCTCATTTCTGCCAGTGTCGAGTTATATTATAGTTTCCCGTCACGATAAATCACTTTCACATATGGTCCACAGTCAGTCACCGTCCATAAAAGTTGTAATGTTGGGCGTAATGAAACGACTGATCAATCTGGAATCCGCTTTATTACTGACTAACTTAACCTAAAGGACATTCTTATATAATACTTATTCACTACTACACCACAAAGTCATGTTTTACTACAATGGTGGTCATTGTACTAAAACTCTTCACAGACTTTTTGAGACAACTTGAGAAGTTACGATACACATAATTCATTTCATTTCACTTCACTGGTGCACATGGATGATCTTTATTGGGTAAAATACCACCGAAAATACACAATAAAACTCAAAATACACGAATTTATGAAAATAAAAACGAAAATGCAACATCACTCTGCAAGTTCCCGCCAAAAAGTCCTACCTAATCCTTAATCTAAGCGTAAGATTCACGCACAGACTTGACAGCCATTTTTTTTTTTATTAATTTGTTCTTGACCATGGATACTAAGTCCTTCAGTCGCATACATTTTATTTATAATATCACTTTCATATAGTCCGCACATTCACTTTCATATAGTCCGCATATTCAGTCACCGTCCAGTCATGTTTTAGTAAAGTGGTGGTCATTATACTAAAACTTTTCACGGACTTTTTGAGACAACTTGTAAAGGCACGATCACATATTCATTTCATTTCACTTCACTGGTGCACATAGATTGATCTTTATTGGATAAAATACCACCGATAATATGCAATAAAACTCAAAATACAAGAATTTATGAAAATAAAAATGAAAAAGCTACGTCACTCTGCAAGTTCCCGCCAAAAAGTCCCTTGACAGCCAGTGACGCTAGTGTTGCCAGCCAACTGCACGTAGTGATTATATACTATTTGCCAACTGCTAGCTATAGCCATGGTTTAATTCATAGAATAAAGGTATAATCAAGAATCTTATATTATTTATGATTCTTGGGTATAATTGTATCGCTTTAGCCAGTAGCCTTCTCTGTCTACGAGCCAGTAGCTAGACATTTTGCAAAATGTTGCTAAGATTGCCAGATTTTGCTAGGTGTTGTGATGTTGAAAGGTGTTAGAAGTAGCTAAATGTTACTAAGTAGGTAAATAACCTCAAGTAGATAACAATAATTATAAGAAAGAAACAAAATACCCGACTGCATAAAACAAAAAAATAACTGAAAAGAGAAAAACAAACTCTTTAATCTATAGAATTTTAAATATATCTTGAATTGTATAAGGTATTGCAGTCGGGAATAAACCAATAACCTAAGTAGGTATGTATTTTTTTGTAATATTTGCTTATCCCCGACTGCATATATCGTGATTGATGATATCTCACGGGCACGCTCAAATCTCAAATAACGTTCAACTGCGATCCGAGTTCGAACAACACCTCGCCGCTGCAACAAGTCTAGTCTAGATGATAATATAATAAATTAATGTAATGAGGAGGCTTGAGGAAATTTTCTATATATGTATAGATTGTATTTTGTACATATTTGTTGTTAATTAATGTAATTATATATTTTTTTAAATTTACTTTATATTTTATTGTATACTCTTTTGAAAAGAAACGACTTTTTCTTGGCTACCGACACAGCTACCGGCTACTCGGCTAGATTGGCTTTGGCTAACCGGCCAGCTACCGGCTAGAATGGCTTTGGCTAGCCAGCCAGCTACCCGCTAGTGGCGGCTAGTGACCTGTGGCGGCTAGGCGGCTACCCGCAGTGCAGTGTGTGACGTAAACTTCTCGTAATGAGGAGGATTTCTTATGATACCTCTATGGTCAAAATACCTGTCAAATCGTGCACTTAAAGTTCAAATTGGTTCAAATTATCAACAGTTAGCGCCTTTGCACATTATAAGAAAATTTCTTGTGTCTGATCAGACATGTCTTATAAGACATTCAGTCGCACTGGTTCTTATATGAGACCGTGCACATTACAAGAATTTTTTTCTTATGTCTGATCAGACACGCGTCGTCGTCGGCTGCATATTCGACGTCACGCCTACACAAGACGTCTTGCTTAGACACGACATCTACTCATATATGGAAACTAGTTCGCGCGTGCACATTCGTCGTGGCTGCGTCAGCCAAAACAACTATAGTGTCCACGCTTTTATTTCGTGTTTAGAATGTTATTTTATTTAAATCAGCTCAATTTTAATTTTAATACAATAATTTTTATTACTGTTTTATTTTTCATTTAACCCAATTATGTTATTTTTGTAAAGTTAAGAAGTGGATTAATGTTGTTTGAATAAAATGAATAGTAATTTTTATTTTTTACGTTAATTAAACTTTTATCAAACATATAATGTTACATGAGTAAAATAAAAATGAATATATTGAACATTTAAGCTCTATAGTCTCATTGATTCTTGTCATATTTAATGGATGTATTCAATAATGCCTACAACTACGGCCGTTTTCTATGTCTATGGTACAAGTCAATTACTGTAAACTCTGTCGTCTGTCCATTTGGTACGCGTGTATTGTTCGTCCGTGAAATATGGTTACAGACAGCGGATAAGACGTCTCGCATGAATGTGTACGATGAACCAGACAAGAAATTTGTCTTGCCGAACGGTCGTGTCTGATAATGTGCAAAGGCGCTTAGACAGGTAAGAAAACTCCTCATTCTTTCTATCTAGCCAGTAGCCAATAGCCAATTATCGTGTTACAGCTTTGAGTATATAGTAATAACTGGAGATGGCAAACACAGGCAACCCCCTCTGCCAAAGTACGTTGGCCATATAGCCATATGCGTTTATAAAAACTAGTTCGAGCGACGGCCACTGCCAATTGGTATCGTTTAGTGTCGCGAGATTGAGCTCCAAAAAAAATGGTTAATTGTGCCGTTTTCTCAGGTAAAAGGCGATCTGCCACATCAAATCTGCGAGAACATTGCGTTTCCTATCATAATATGAGTATTATAACGAACCAATATGTTTGTATTTAAGTAATATCTCGAAATAAAATAATAGCCGTTACGACAAGTAAACGACAGAAAATACATTGGTACGGAGGTAGCTCACAGGTAGTACCAGGAGTGATTAGCGTCGTGCGGGGACATAGCGTAAACCTAAGAATAAAGAATCTGGTGTGTCGCACATTTGAGTGTACAATTTAGATCATAGAGTAATTAGTACATTATACATTATTAAAAATATCTTTATTTACAACAAATATGTACAAAATACAATCTATACAGGGTGTTGTTTTGGTCGGCGACAAGCGACCCAGGAGCGGTAGTACAAAATATATATTCCCCAAAAATGGACTTAATTCCATTAAATACTGTAAATATGATGAGAAATACCTTATTCACCTTTTTTACCTTTTTTGAATCAGGCAAATCTGATGAAAATGTCATCTCGTAGGAATCTACATCTTGCTGGTCTTCTTTTTGGGATCATCAAAAATGAGGAACCAAGCTATTTATATGAGAAACTCGCTTGGAGGCAAGGTAAGCATGGTATTAGAAGTTGTGTCGGTAAACTTATTACTCCACGTCATAGGTCCGCAGCATTCCGTGGAAGTTTTAAATTCTCAGCGACCCGATGTTGGAATGATTTGCCGCCACCAATTTGTGCCCTAGGCAACATAAAATTATTTAGTAAACGACTGAAAGTATATTTTTTGAATTTGCAAAAGGTATAGGTTAGGAATATGTTCTTTCGGCATGCTTAGGAGATTTATTTCATAAACCTTAGGTAATCACATGATAATGAAGTATATTATGGTGTACCTGCTTGGCTAAATGTTAATCGTGGGGTGTTATTAAGTACCTACCTCTAAATTAAACTACTGATTTCGTTCTATCATGCGTACCTTCACATTTTTCTTCATTCAAGGTCTTGTTCTTTATGTTAATTTAAATAATGATATGTATATTGTCTTCTATCCGGTTGTATGTTTTTTGTTGTTCTATCGTGCGTTTACCCGCTTATGTCTTTTTCTTTATGTTAAATTAAATATTATGTCTTTTGTCTTCTGTCCGGTTGTGCGTGATGTCACTAATGGCAGCGACTGAAAACCAGTTGTGGGGAACCCGGATTAAAGAGCACAACTTAGTTTAGTACGTTGCAAATATTTTATTCAGAAGAGAGTTTTTTTCTGACAGTGAAGTTTTTTATAATTGCTAAGGCAACGAGTACGTCACACTCCCCGGCGGGAAAAACCGGGAGGTTACTAGTTTAAAACATAATCAAAAAGGTGCTGTGGCAACCTCTTGGCTCTACTAGGTCGCATGTCATCAGTGTTGTTATGTTCTGTCATTTGAGTCACACGTTCCCTACCAGTTGAGTCAAAACCGTCACGTAGCTCCAAAGGAAATAGCCGTTGTAAAGGCCTAACCCTGGACCCTCCTGCAGTTCTTATTTCCGCCACCCTAGCAACACCATCGGCACCGACACAAATCTTCTCGACGATGGCTAATGGCCACGACACTCGCTTGCCTTCAGTCTCTAATAAAACAACATCTCCAATTTGGAGTGGTACGTGACTGATGTTGTCGCGCCTTTGTATCAAGGAACTTACATACTCATCCCTGAAGCGTCTTCGTAGATCCTCGCGCAAATTTTGACAATATCGATGTCTCATATTGATGGCTCTTGTGTCGACTGCATCGAGATCGTCTGTGTGGTGGGACATCAGTGGCTGTATAAACATTGACGGAGTTAATGGTCGCAGCTCTTTTTCATTACCTGCGTAGGTTAGGGGCCTGCTGTTGATTACCGCTTCGCAGTCGCAGAGCACCGTTTGTAATTCAATTAAAGTAAGTGAGGCCCTTCCCAAAATCCTGCGAAGAATTTGTTTCAGAAATCCGATAAGTCTTTCATAGAACCCTCCCCACCAAGGAGCTGCCGGAGGTAAGAAATTCCATTTTATCCTTGTAATCGAAGAAAAACGACGGATTTCGTCCCAGTCAAGGGATCCAAATGAATTATCTAAACCTCTGAAATTAGTAGCGTTATCGCTGAATAATAATTCAACAGGTCCTCGCCGTGCGATAAAACGTCTTAACGCCATTAAAAATTCGCCTGTCGATAGGGACTCTACCACTTCTAAGTGTACTGCACGATAGGTGGTGCACGTGAATAAGACGATCCAAGCTTTAGCACCAGAGCGTAGCACCACGGGACCAGCCAAATCCACGCCTGATAACTGAAAAGCAGCGCTAGCCTCCATGCGTTCCTTTGGTAAAACACCGGTGGGCACTTGACAGCGCTTCGCCTTAAATCGCTTGCACCGCATGCATCTATAAGTTATATTACGAACTAGCTTTCTGACTCCTACAATCCAGAATGTTTGTCTAAAGCTGTTGAGCACGGTTTGTATCCCAGCGTGTTTTAGCTCGATGTGTCGCTGTTCCACAAGCCGCCTAACTATTGTCTCAGCTCCTGGAAGTACTATAGGGAATTTAAAATTGTAATCTTCACCCCCCAGAGACAACTATGTGTTAAGGCGAATGATATTGTTATCGTCGATAAAAGTTTGTAAATGTTTGTCATTGATTAAACAATCTTTGTGTTTTTGCTGAACCAACTTTATAATTATTTTCTCAGCGTATTCAAACTCTTCGTACGTAAGTTCGCTAGTGACTGGCCTTTTCTTCATTCGCAATATCCAGCAAATCATCCGGACTATTTTGTTGTAATTTGAGAAGTAATATAATCGATCCAGGAAAGATTCTTCCTCAATGAGCAAATTAAATGTAGCTGATTTCTTTCGTTCGTTTTCTACCTCTGTGGTGTTGGGTACGAAGTCTGTAGTCGGCCAATTTTCTTCGTCTAGCTGCAACCAGGATGGGCCTTCCCACCATACACTCTCGAGGAGACCTTTCGGGTTTACACCTCTTGACGGTAAGTCAGCGGGGTTAAGATGGCCAGGTACGTGTCTCCATGAATGAGTGGCACTTAAGCTCTTAATCTCCTTTACACGATTGGAAACAAACACGCTCCATGGACCATCACATTTTATCCAGGTCAATACAACGCTAGAGTCTGACCAATAATACACAGCACAGTTTGGTATAGCTAAAGATTCAATATCTGTAATAGACAGTCTACTAGCAAGCGTAGCTGAAATCAACTCTAATCTTGGAATTGTGATCTTCTGTACTGGTGTAACTCTCGCTTTAGCTAGAACAAGGCGTACGTCTACATGCTCACCTAATTTTGATCGCAAGAATATACAAGCCGAATAAGCATCCTTACTTGCGTCGCAGAACACGTGTAAAGAAGTTTCACATTCTTCAATAGGAGCAGCAGTGAGCCGTCTAGGAATCACACAGTCATTGATAAGGTAAGCTTGCTGTAACCAACTGATGAATTCTTTCGCTAACTCCTCGGGTAGATCTTCATCCCAGGTAAGTTTTCTGCACCATAACCTCTGCATTATCATCTTAGGAATTATGGTAGTCGGGCAGGCTACTCCAATAGGATCGAAAACCCTTTGCGCTACTGATAAAAGTGTCCTCTTTGACAGTTTTCCATCGATATTTTTGAAGTTGACGTTACATCGTAGGGTATCTATTTTTACGTTCCAAATCACTCCTAATATCGAGGTGTATTCAACATTTTTATCTACCAACAAGGGACTAGTAATCCAACCTCTAAGATCGAATTTACCATGTAGCATTACTTCCTTTGACTCGCTGACAAACTTCTCCAATTCTTCCTCTGATTTCAGGCTAGTGACGCAGTTGTCGACGTAAAACGAATTCTTAAGCTTCATCGCTGTCTCCTTCAAGTGCTCCGAACAATTATTCAAGTGATGATTGATGGTTGCCACTAGATGAAACGGGCTAGACGTCACTCCAAAAACTACGCGTCGGTGACGATATGTGACCATCGTCTTATTCTCTTCATCAATCTTGGACCACCACAGGAAACGTAGATAATCTCGGTCCTCCGGGACTAGCGAAATTTGAAGAAAAGCCTTTGTTATGTCAGCTGTCACTCCGATTTTATTTTTCCTGAAACCGATCAAAAGATTAGGAATCTTTTCAAGAAGATTCACACCTTTCTCTAAACACGAGTTCAAAGAAATTCCATTCCTATCCTTGGCTGAAGCATCGAAAACTGGGCGTATCTTGGTAGTCAAGCTAGACTCCTTAATAACTGCGTGATGCGGCATGTAGTGGCCTTGGATGGACTGGTCGGGTGCCTCTTCGATTATGTCAAGCCGTAACCAATTGCGCAATACCTCATCGTAATCAATGATCTTACCTAGTTGTCTAAGACGATTACTGGTTGATTCCAACCTCTTCTTGGCAAGCTCATAATTTGTCTGCGGACGCGGAGAATCACGCCATGGTAAACTAACCTCATAACGACCTTCTTCATTGATCGTGACATTTGCTTCGAAAGATCTAAGTAATTCAAGTTCGCGTGTCTGTTTGGAAACTTGTTCCGCGGGATCTCTAATACCTAATGCTTCCAAAGTCCATAGATCTGAAATGTCAATTTTGGTTAAACAGTGAAGAGTCGTAGTCGTATTAGTCATAGAACTGTAAATCCCGGTTATGGGACCCTGAATAGTCCACCCCAGTTTAGTATTAATAGCAGTCAGGTTATTTTCGAGTTGGACTATTTCACCAGTGAGTAGTGGACCGTAAAAATCAGCACCAATCAAAAGACTTACTTCGTCAGGAGTTTCAGTCGAGTCACTTAAAACGATACCGTTTTGACGTAATTGTTGCAATATTACAGATGACCTTATTTTAGGTAAAAAACTACAAAGATTTGTTTGTTCTACAACAGATAAATTTATATAAAAGTTGTTTACGATGCTCTTCAGACATATGTCAAAAACTTGACATTGATTTTTCTTCGTCTCGAACCCGCCGAACAAACAAAGAGTCATTACCTCTTTTGAACTACATTTCAGGCCAAGTTTCTGTGATAGATCCCTTTTTATATAAGATCTTTGTGCTCCAGTGTCAATAAGCGCTCTGATTAAGACCTCCTTTTCGCCATGAACAATCTTTACCGCCAAGGTTTGAAGTATAGTTGTCTTGCTATACTTTGATGGACATGACAAATTATTTGATGTCTCTTGTTGACTTTTTCTGTTTTGTTGATCCGCCGCCATATCTGCACACATGATTGTGAAATGCCTTTTTTTGCAGAATAGGCACCTGGGAAAACTCTTGCACTTCTTTGCAATGTGACTGCTTTTTAAACAAATAGCGCATGCTTTTTTGCTTTTGATGTAATCACTGCGATCTAGTAGACTCATTCTGGCCGCCTTGTAACATTCTGTGGCCGAATGGTTATCTTTTCCGCACCATACGCATGATGAGCTGCTCTGCTTACTCATACCTTTTTTGTTTTGTGAAGATTCGGTCATGAAACAAGCGGTGGGTGGCTTCGGCTCGGCTAGGGTCATAAACTCACGCCTAGCTAGGCGGATCCTTTCTTCCGACTCCACTTCTTGCCTCAGGAACTGCATCAACATAGGAAGGTCTCTGGTCTCCGATTGGCTGCGATGCCATGCACGGAGAATGTCATCCGGTAAGGCTGACTCGATCATGGGAAAGAGCATTGAGGCATACCTGTCCTTAGCAACGCCGAGTGTTTCAAGCGCCTGTAAGTGTGTTTGAAGGGCATCATATAGCACTGTTAGGTCTTTCGCCTCTCCCTTGCGTTGCATCAGAGTAAGCAAACCTCTTACATATGTCTCTATGAGGACGTCGTCTCTGGCAAATCGTGCCTTTAATGCGTCAACAGCCTTAACGTAATTTTCGGAACAGGGTGGATAACTTTCAACCAGTTGTCGCGCGCTGCTGTTCGGGGCCATGGACTGAAGAAGATACTGGAACTTATCACTGAGGTCAATTTTAGCGTCTTCATGTATTTTCTTAAATTGTCCCCAGAACAGTAACCAGGACTTGACGTGACCGTCAAATTTTGCGATGTCTAGTTTCGGCATATTTAGATATCTGCCTGTCTTTTGCTTATCGCTAGATTCTGCAGAGTGTAAAGATGATGCACTGCTGATGTGCGATACAGTTTTTGAGAATAGTGATCTGACCTTATGCCAACGTGTCTTGTAGAGCATGGACTTATCTTGGTCTGCCTCGAACAAGGCTTCATCAAAATCCTCGGCCGCACACCATAGGTCTCGTATTGTGGCCTCGGCTTCGAATAGGCTTGAGGCCGTTTCCGATAAAATATCGAACAGATGACCGGCGGTTTCATTTTTGGTTTCGACGGCCTTTTCCGTTTTATCGGCGAGACTGGTGAACTCTTTTCTATATTGCGTACGTTTGCGCTTCCAGGCTTCCATTTTAAACGGTCGCCAGATGTGGGGAACCCGGATTAAAAGCACAACTTAGTTTAGTACGTTGCAAATATTTTATTCAGAAGAGAGTTTTTTTCTGACAGTGAAGTTTTTTATAATTGCTAAGGCAACGAGTACGTCACACCAGTGCTGTTACCCGGTTTCGGGATAACAGTGTAATACTGAGTCGCTGACCAATTTTGATATCACACAACACTACTCTTTGCTTTTTTTATCTTTTTATTATCGGTGGACTCTTTGCTTTTTTTGTCAATGTGCTATTTGTTTCATTTGTATTTATAATATTTTTGTAGTGTTGTGTGTATTATTCAAAATAAATATATTTCATTTCATTTCATTTCATTCAATTTGAAATAAAATTACCGCAAAGTATGGTTACTAGGCACGTGCCAGACTAGAGCTAGGCGCAAGCCGCCATCGCCCACCCCTTAACTCCCTCGTACTCCCGTTGAGTATTATGTCAACACTTTAGCTTATTACATGAATTTACACCGGATCGGCTATTGCAACTGTACAAAGCACAAGTCCGTTCGTGCATCGAGTACTGCTGTCACCTCTGGGATGGATCTGCCAAATACCAGCTGGAGAGGCCCTTGACTCAATAGACCGTCGTGCTAGGAGACTAGTCGGTGATGTTTCGCTAACTGAGGCGAAATTAACGAGCCTTGAACATCGGCGTAAGGTTTCATGTTTGTCGGTCTTCTATAGGATATATTTTGGAGAGTGTGCTACAGTATTGTTCAATCTAATTCCTCCATCCCCATTTCTCCATCGAAACACAAGACGCCGGGAGAATTTCCACCCATACGTCGTCGACATCCCGCGTACCCGGACACAACGCTTTGCTTCATCGTTTCTTATACGAACAGCAAAGGAGTGGAACTCTCTTCCGGGGTCTGTGTTTCCCGACACCTATAACCTAGATGTATTCAAGGCCAGAGTGAATAGGCTTTTTCTGGGTAAGCGTGCTACATCCTCGGCCTCGTCATAACTCCTCATGGGGTCAGTCGAAGGTCAAACGCAAGCCCATTTTACATAAAAAAAAAAAAAAAAAAAAAAAAACAAAATTTTAATTTTTTAGCCAAGCTGACGCGTTGGCCGAAAAAGCTCCCCGCCCGCTGGTCTCCGGAGGTCCCGATCAATTTTGATGACAAGGTGCGAGCAAAACAGCGAGCTTCGGACCCCCACGGTCCCATGGTCTCGACCGCAAAAGGCACAAAAATATAGTTGGGTCCAATCGATGCGTATTTTTTGAATTTTGAATTTTCCGCACTGGCCGCAGCTGCCCCTGCAGCTTTACAAGTCGCCGGTAAGTGAGATGGCGCGAGTGTATTGACACATGTGGCATCCCACACCAGCGACTTGCCGACACTCCAAGGGATCAAAGACATACCATCCGGTGTCTTGCCATCGCCCCGCGCAATACCGACTGGTTCCAGTACGGAAGGCACGTTAGCGACAACAAGAGCCCTGCGGATAATGTCATTAATAGCCGAGTGTCGTGATATTCGACCAGCACTTAGAGAGCACGAAAGCCCATGGTGGCCGAGCTCGTTGACGAGATCTCCGCAGCGGCAGCGATGAGGTTGATTGGTCCTGCAACCAAGACGAAGACAAATACACAGACTTAATGTTATACGGTCTAACATTGTTCCAGTATTTGTTGATGGAATAGCTTGTAGCCAGGGACCTGAGTCACTCTGAGAGACAGCTAACAAGCGCGCGCGGTCTGTATCTATAGAAAAGTTAGAAAATAAATTTGTCCAGGTTTTTTCACAAAGAGGCTTGTCCCACGCTCTCTGAGAGTGACTCAAGGTCGGAATATTTGCTGTAAATTGATTATTTGTTTCTTCAAAATTATGTTATTAGTACATTATGATACTTGTGTGCAAAGTTGGTTATTACGGTTAAAGAATTTATTTTCCTCCAAAGAATTTACAAAATTCACTTATAGAGTAAAACATAAGATTAAATAATTCTAAAGTGCCGGTAAGCGTAGTGTTGAAAAGTACGTACTTACCCAAAACACCGTTCGCAAAACATCCAACAATACGTATAATATATTAATTATAATACATTAAAGGAGGATCACTCACTCAACAACAACATAATAGATTCACAAGTGCCTATTTGAAATAAATTATTTGAATTTAAATTGCAATTTGATTGATACATTTCGATTTCTAAACTAGGACTAAGTAAATAGGTACACTTTTTATTTTTATAATATGAAATTGAAGTGGGTAGTTGCAAGAATGACCCGAGTTGCTTGTAGTAATGTTTACTAAGGCTTACGCCATGGTGGTGATGTCAAAGCGAGTATATATAAAATTTATTTTGAATTGTATGTTTTTGTGTAGGTATATTAGTCTAATAATGAAAAATCCTTTAAAATATGAAATTTCAGCAGTTTTTTAAAAGTAATAAAAGAGTTTATATACAATTTTGCTCCCTCGAACAAAATATTCTTTTTTCCGTAGTTGGTTCTAGGTCGTCTTAGGCAGATGTTGTTAGCCTGTCTTGTCATACGTTTTTGGATGTGCATTTTTTTTGTAAATAAAATTTGTGTGTGAATATCTTTGGTTAAAATTTTCCGGATTAAAAGACATGTCGTATATTTATAAGTTTGAACCAATATCGTTTTTGAATTATCTGTCTCACGCGTGCAATGTTGTATATCAATTTTATTCAAAATTCTAAATCCATTTTCATTCATCAAATACTTATATTCCTTAACTGAGTTATCATTGTTTAATAAATTTAGATTAAGATCTCCAAAAACTATTGCTCTTTTCCGTTTCACTAGTTGACAACTATAAGTCTCAAGGAATCTATTAACATTCGAGGTGGGTTGCTTATAAATTGCTCCAATATCTAAGGAAAACCTATCCAGATGTACCCACAGATAGTGGTTGCCATCTTCACATAGTTCCTCAATTAGGTCATGTTTCAAACTGTCATTGACATATATAGATACTCCACCACCTCTTGAAGTTGTTCTGTAGTTGTAATAGTGAGTATAATTTGGTAATTGTAATCTTTGGGCATCATTATCGTCTTTTATCCATGTTTCCGTGAAAACAATTACATGCAAAGTAGTTTTAAATGTTTCAACTATACACTTTATTTCATCGAATTTTCCAGGCTTGACAATACTGCGTACATTTGTGTATATAAATTTTAGTGACTTATCTGTGGTGGTTATGTCTTCGTATTTATTGATTATTTCATATGTAATAGTGTTACGTTCTTTTGCCTTGTTTGTTGTGTTCTTAGTTACTATTAGTTTTTTGGCTGCTGTGTTATAATTTTAGGGTTACCCTTTATGTATTTTATTGTAAGGTTTATCTCTCCTTTCTCCTGACGCGCTCTTAATTCATTTTTTAGATTTATCATAAACTTTTGTTGATATGGTGTCTGATTTGAATAAATTCGGACTGCATTTTCTGTAAGACTGGCTTTGTTGCGCAGTATAGTCTTAACTGTTTCTTGGGAGTCAAAGCAAAGTTTCATTGGACGTGTTTTTTTATAATCATACTTGCCAATTCGGAAAACTTTATCTGCTTTCGGACCATTTGGATATATAATGTTTACAATTCGATCGGCTTCACTTCTATCCATTTCCCGTCTTTGGTCTGTATTCACAGAGTTTTGTTCGGGTATGCCTGTCATTACAATATTTCTGTTACGTATCATACGTTCCTGGAGTTCAGAGAATAACTCATCATATTCTGTTGGTAATGGTGTCTGTGTCGTCGATTGTATGAATGGGTCAGATTTGAGCTGCTGCACTTCATTCTTAAGTGAGGTTATTATTTCTTTATTGTTCTTGACCGTTTCAGTTAGATTTGTAACCTGTGCCTTAAGGTTATTGTCCTCGGTAACTAAGAGCTCTGTTGTAGCTTTAATTTCTTGCAGTTGCTCTTTAATTGATGATGTAATGTTCTCACTTATAGTGTTAATATTTTCGATTTGTGAAATGCTCGCCTCTCTTAAAATTCCCAATATTTCTTTTTTAAAATCATTTAATTGATGACCAAAATCATTATCTGGTGATTTCCTTTTTCGCATAGAAACATTATTTGACTCAAATTGTGAGGCGTTACTACCTTCCGCTGATTTTGTATTAGTAGACAACGCGCCCTTTGTGGGCGAGTGTGAAACACTCATATTTTATGTTAATTTTATTATATAAAGTATAGCCAAAATATAACAAAATCGCTCCGCTTATCGCTCCGCTCGTGAACGGTGCGCGTACCTTTAAAATGCTTCAAGGAGGCAGGGCTGTCGCCGAAAGTACCCGAGAGTTCCCGAATCAGCCCGAGCAGCACACGCGGCCGTCGCATGGTGTTTATAAGCAATATGAGTATGCTCTTCGCACATTTGAAAATGCACTTTCGGTTACTTGTAATAGCGCTCCAAATGACTAATCGGTTTCAATAACTTTTAATAAAAATTTACGACACGTCTGCTCACTACGCTCGCCGGCTCGTGTCTCCTATTAACACGCGAGGCAATATTAAGTTTGTATTATTATAGGCAGTATTAATAAGTTTGTACCTCACTGCAAGTGATATGTGTGTAGACCATAGCATTCTTAATTTAAACGGGTAAAATAGTACGACAGCAGACGGCTGTCAAAAAAAAAACTTGCGCGCCATATTTGTTAACGTTCTCATTGTGTGGTTGATTATTATTAAAAAATCTACTTAAAAATACAATTCTATTTATTTTCCTCGCAAGTGTGTTGAAAAACGTATGACACGCGTGTGCGTTGATTATTACACTCTCGGCTCACTTAACGCGTTCGCCTCACGCGCTTAATTCCGCCTCATCTGTAATGACCAACTTTGCACACATGTATCACAATGTATATTATAATGTGAAATGCCGGAAGACTGGAATAGAACTAAATTAACAAAAATGTCTAACATACCAAAAGACTTTTCTTACTCAATAAAACGATGATAGCAATCAGAACCTAGCTTGTTTCTTAATTTCTCGTTTATTTTATATATCCTAAGAGGGGTTAAAGGTGTTGGCAGGTTTTAGTTTATTCCTATCATTTCGTCATTTTGATTTATTTCAAAATAGCGTCCACAGAAGACTTATAAAAATCAATAGCTGAAATCAATACAATCAAGAAATATTCTGTGACAAAACCTCGTGTCATGTTTCGAAGATACAAGCAACTAAAATTTTACAATTAAAAATAGTTAAATATATATGTATTATTTTTAATGCAAAATGAATTACTACACCCAAAGTCTATACCCAATAAATTATAGTTAAAAAAACTAAAATACACGCTTCAACTCACATTTGAAATTAATAAAAAACTTTGTTCACTGGCAATAGTTTGTCAGAGTTTACGCAGCAAGCCGCGGGGTAGAGTTCACGTTAACATATAGTCCTTCGTAGGAAAAAAATCATCAGAATCGGTTGAGTTCCAGAGATTTCTCGAACCAACAGACAACAAACAATCTAGCATTGTATATTATACTAGCTATCTTCTGCGGTTTCACCCGCGTTCCCGAGATAAAGTAGCCTATAACAATACTTGGGGATAATGTACCTATGCTACCTAGTAGTGAAATATTTTTTAGAATCCCACTGGTTGTTTCAGAGATTAGCGCGTTTAAACAAACAAACAAAAAATAACTCTTCAGCTTTCGTATATCGGTATTGATTATAAACCATTTATGTAGGTATACAAATAACATTGAATAATATCTAGAATCATTAATTGTATTGGTTCTTAACCACCCCATCACTAGTTTTTTGACCTAGAGTGCGAGAGATTAAACAAAGGCGTAAACGCAGTAATTCCTTATTTGTGTGCTTGTTTTGTGTTTGTGTGTCAGCTTTTATTTAAGTGTGCGTTTATAGAGATGCTTCAACTTTTTGCATGTGTGTTTGTGAGTTAGTAAATGTGTGCTGTGCGTGTTAACCTCACCTCCCGCGAAAACTGGCAGAAATAATTCAGTACTATACTCTATTTCACATAGGATGAGTCGTCAAGGTCAAGGGTTTTTTACCAATATCTAGTGAAATTCCATTTGATTACTCTGAAATAATATTCACAATATTTCGTGAAACCTAGCTCTATCATAATATTCCTTTATTATATCGAAATGAACATTAACCATTGAGAAATTTAATAAAATACCATGTGTCACCGAACTCATGTTATTTGAAATATACTTATAGAAGTGGTGCTTGCTTTCTCCAGTTACTATATACTCAAAGGTTGACAGATAACATAGCCGTGGATATTTTGTGAATAGCCGCTTTTTGGCTAGTTATTAGAATAGCTATCCACCTCTACAATTTATAAAAATCGAGTTATACCAAGTTATACCATACATATACCATGTTATACCTACATTACTGAATATCTGAAAACTGAAACTTGACAAAAACCAAACCATTGAGTATTATGATGGAAAATCAAATCAGATGTTACGCTGATATTTCGGCTGAAGCATATGATGTTGAAAGAATTATTACAGACTCATCATCAGATCAAGTTAGTGCAATTGTATTTATTCGTTGTAAAATTATAGATATAATATTTAAATAACACAAATAATTATAAAACTTGGTAACTAACTCATCTTTGATTTCAGATCGATATTGAAACAATGGTTCTTAGGATTTACAAACAATTTGAAAAAGATGCATCAATAGATCCAGATTTACCTATTTTGAAAAAACAAACCCATATTAAGGTTATGAAAAATTGGCTAAATGGATTACCAAAGAGTTATGAATGCCTGGATGCCAGTAGAACATGGTTAGTGTACTGGATTCTACATGGCTTGTGGTTATTAAATGACATGCCCGATGAAGAGACACAGTCTCATGTGGTACAGTTCTTAACCCAGTGTCAGCATGATGAGGGGGGCTATGGTGGAGGACCGGGACAGTTCCCTCACCTTGGAACCACTTATGCAGCAGTCAATGCACTCAGTATTATTGGCACAGATGAGGCATATGATTCAATAGACAGAAGCAGTTTACAAAAATTTCTATGGACTGTCCGTGACGTTGATGGTTCTTTTGCCTTACACAAAGGTGGGGAGCAGGATATAAGAGGTGCCTACTGTGCTGTCAGTGTTGCCAAGATAACTAACATATATACAGATGCGTTATTTGACAAGACTGCAGAGTGGATAGTGAGCTGTCAAACATATGAAGGTGGTTTTGCTGGGTGTCCTGGTATGGAAGCACATGGAGGATATGCCTTCTGTGGAATTGCATCTCTAGCTTTACTGAATAGAAATCAACTATGTGACGTGGATTCACTATTGAGGTGGTGTGTTAATCGTCAAATGCGTGTGGAAGGAGGATTCCAAGGGAGGACAAATAAACTAGTTGATGGTTGCTATGCATTTTGGCAAGGAGCTGCTTTTCCTATTATTAGTGCTATTTTATCTCAAGGTAAAACCTTTAAATCACTTCATCACACCAGCCATCTTAAATCTATCCTAACCATTATTGTAGGTTGCCTGAGACAAATGGTTACAGTGACAATAGTGGAGTGCTGGTAGGCACAGATACAAGAATTCCTTGGAACCTTGGTTGGATTTTAATAATACTATACATTGTGTTATTAAGTCCTTTAAAATCCTTTATTTTATTGTTAGTTTTTTTTGTGCTATTGGCAAAAACATTGTACTGTGATCATTTTTGAAGTCGTGGTTCCTTAAAAAATCATTTCCAAGTGTAACACAAAAATAGTTGTCAGGAAAGCATGAAATTACTGTCCTATTTTATTGGTGCACTGTATAAATAATACTCCAGCTACATAAATATTCTTCACATTGACATTCTTATATGTATCTCAGTATTTGTTACACAAAATAAACAATTATTTATCCTATCAAAGCCTGTAGAAGAAACATCATTAAATCAAAGAATGTAATTTGCTGGGTTTTAGTAATTTTAGCTTAAACAGCTATTTTTAATTATTTTGTCTGTTCAATTTAAGCATCACTTAAAAACTAATGGACCGATAGCGCTGATATTTGGCATACAGATAACCTATAGTATGGAGAATGACATAGGTAACTTTTTATCCCGGTCACCGGGGTAAAACCGCACGGCACAGCTAGAATAAAATCTCAAGTTTGCAGTAATTGAAAATTATTTAGTTTCAATACCTACACGAAAATTCCAAATAAGTTATGGAAAAAAAAAGCAAAATATAAACATTTTAGTAGGTATATATTCCAATAGGAGTTTCAAAATTTAATTTATAAGAACTGGGTTCTGAGGTATAAACCTAACGGCACTTCACTATAAGTTCGTCTGAATACTTAGACAAAACTACCCACGACATCAATTCAGGGTATCTAACCAATTGGAACGTCAATATTTTTTTTGTTTAATATTTATGAAAATTTTTCTTTTCAGAAAATAAGGAATTGATAGAAACAGTGTTTTTCAATCAAGGTGCCTTGCAAGAGTATATTATCATTTGTTGTCAATCACGTGATGGTGGCCTTATTGACAAGCCAGGGAAGTGAGTATAGTCACTATCAGTACAAATAGTTTAATGCATGAAACAAATTCCCCTACCACATCTAGGGGGGCATCCATTAATCCCGCGAGGTCCAAATAGGTGGGAAGGGGGTTCAGATATTATCAAGATAAATCACGGGAAGGGGTGTTGAGGTATATCACGTGTATTTTTTCATGCGATCACGCATCACGCAAAACTAATATCCAATAAAATCAAAAATTGCACTTGTGTCATGATGACAGCCCCAATGTAGGTTTACCCGCTTTACCCCAGGCCGCCCATGCCAACTGGAGCAACTAAAGTTGCTGAAAACTATCGTTGGTAGGGCAATGTTTGGTGGACTGTATTCCTGCAAAAAAAACATGCACATTCCCAAAGAAAATGCATTGTGTGTGATAGACGCGTGTTCTTCGAATATACTGGCAATACATTCCTGACTTCTTTAAGGATCAGTTCTCTCCGTGACATTATCCTTGCTGCGTATCAACGAATCTGCTGAAACCTAGTACCTATCTTTAGGATGCAGATTCAGACGACAAAACAGTTGTGGAGAGTTACTTTTACAGCGCACAGACTACCACCGACGAGACTGTCGCCATGATTGTGCGTATTAACTTGAACCTACAAGCAGGGTCTCGAACTGGGGTGATGCTTATCAGGTTAAGTCTAATGCTTCGAAAACACAGGCGTGTCTGTTCAATGCTAAAAGGAGTCGGTTCAACCTGAATTTTGCTGTCCCTTTATTTAGGTCTTTAAATTCAAGACTAAAATATACTGGACCTACTTAATCCTAAAGACTTCGGCATGAATAATCATCACTATTGTGTATTGTAATTAAATTTTGATCATTGTATTTATAGCAATAATTTTAGTTTTTAATACTTACCTATGTTTATATTTCATTTTATTTATTTCCTGTGCCCTTACATGGTTTCATGTTGTACCTATATTACATAGGTACGTCATCTTCTATCCACATGAATGCAATAAAGTTGAATTTGTATAATGTTAGTCCTAAATCCGAGCCATCGAGGAACAATCCCTTTAGAGTAATACAGAGCAATCCGATTCCGCAACTAGTCAGTGATTTTGCACTGATTTTGAACAGAAAGGATCACTGGATGGTGTTCTTGACTTTGCCAATCAGAGCGCACGTGTGGGAAATTGGCGGAATAGATTGTTCGCAAAATGAACATCATTGCGCTTCTTTGGGTTAAGGGGGGGTCTAAGCTCAAATGCACAAAAATGGGTTTCTTTGAGAGTCGAGTATGACGTAACGCAATGAAAATACCTAACACAAAAAATAATGTGGACAGAAGAGGGTTTTGAGAAAAATGTTAACCGAATAGAATATTAAAAAGTGCTTTGATATTCCCAATAAAAAATTCGTAAGTTACGTCTA
This sequence comes from Polyploca ridens, assembly GCA_951394255.1. Lineage (NCBI taxonomy): Eukaryota > Metazoa > Arthropoda > Insecta > Lepidoptera > Drepanidae > Polyploca > Polyploca ridens. The sequence goes on from OX596262.1 coordinate 6,050,125, forward strand.
AAAAAATCTTTCGCGTCGAAATTCTCCGTATTTTCAGCGATGACAACAATTTTATTTTTAAGAATAAATAAGATACAGAGTTATATTAGAATGTTAACCGGACACTTATTCAATTTAATGTGTATATTCTGTATAATCTAAAGAAAACTCGTAAATAATAGTCCATTTCATAGAGTCGACACATTTATGATTTTCCATTTTCAACCTTATTCCAGTGAAGAACGAGTGTTGTCAAAATCGTAGTCAGTCCGCGCCTTAATTGTTCGATGATCCGAGCATAAAATAAAACAAATTAAATGAAATTAGTATAAGTACATTCAAATATTTATTATATTTTAATTTGCGCCGCCGAAGTCGTCTTTCAGTCAAATTCCCTATCTTCAATATTTAAAGGTGATTTAAAGTACCTAGGTAGGGTCATTGCGCCGGTTAGCGACCAGTTAGCTGGGTTGCCCACATAAGATGAGGAAAAAAAAATGTTGTCTACACGCAAAATAGTATATGTTAATGTGAATTTGTCCCAAATATAATCTAGTTTGGATACAAAAACATAAAATAAAATACATTCATACAAAAATATGTATAAAATGCTGAAAAAGTGAAAATATAGCGAAAACGTCGGTTTACGACCATTTTTATCAGTTTGTGACCACCAGTGACCTGGTTTGCGACCGCTATTTTAATATGAAAAATTTGCCATTAAAACAATTATAATCGCTTTAAAAATATTTGAATTTTTGCCTCTTAATAAAAACAAATATGGTAATCATTTGGTGTAATTTCTTCTTATAATTAAAAAATAACAATCTTACATTTCGTAGGAACTGAGTAATAGTTGTAATAGAATTAAACAATATCCTAAATACTAAGTAATATAACATTTAAAAAATTATCAACATCAATATTTGCTCGTTGTGGTGGATCAGGTATAAACAAATGTTTGCTGAAAGCCTCAGTATCCAACATTGCCATATTTTTCGCTAGCAACGCTTTCCTAGACAGCACCAGCCAACCTCCACCTTGTATTCCTCACTGCGGCTCCGAAATGTCGGATGTCCGCATTCACCAAAAAGAGGTTCTCAAAGTGCTGCGTGGACTAGACGTGAGTAAGGCTAGTGGCCCCGACGAGATCCCGGCGGTAGTATTGAAGACCTGTGCCCCTGAGTTGTCTCCTATTCTCACACGCCTATTCAGACTCTTTGAAAACAAGACGTGTCCCTAAATCCTGGAAACTTGCAAACGTCCAACCTATACCCAAAAAGTGTAGCCGTACAGATCCGTCGAACTATAGACCTATCGCAATCACCTCCATACTCTTCAAGATTATGGAGCGTGTATTGAACGCCAAACTTCTTGGCTACCTGGAAAACAATGGCTAATAGAAAATAATTTAGAAATTAACCTGAAAAAGACAAAAATTCTACAATTTCGAACCCACCAACGCAAACCCTTAGATCTGAACCCGGTAAGCCGCCACTTAAACATAGAAGAAATTAACGAATTCAAACTATTAGGACTTACAATAGACACTCATTTGAATTGGAAGAGACACATCGAGGACATTAAATCAAAATTATCAAAATTTACCTACGCTCTTAGTATTTTAAAAATAAACACTAAATTTGAAACTGCATTGTCAGCGTACTATGCATACGCATATGCTTGGATAAACTATGGTATAATCCTTTGGGGTGAAAGTCCAGATTTCATGGACCTCTTTGTCATGCAAAAGAAATGCATCCGCATTCTAGTAAATATAAAACCGCGAGAAAGCTGTAAACCACATTTCATTGAGAAAAAGATATTAAGCCTACCTTGTATTTATATTCTACAAATATGCAAATTTGTGAGGAAATACCGTAGCTTCTTCAAATCCAACGGGGAAATACATGAAAACTATAATAGACGACACAAAAATAAACTTATTCTACCGGTAACAAAGCTACAAATATTAGGGAAAAGTCCAAACTTTAGAATAGTCTCAATTTATAACGAAATTCCCGAATGTATAAAAAATGAAAATAATAATATGCTATTTAATAAAAATCTAAAATCATTTCTAATCCAAAAGTGTTACTACTCCGTAGAAGAGTTCAGAACAGATAAATTTAAAGAGAATTTTTGCTAGGATGACTCAATTTCGTGATACAGGCAGACTTATTAGTTTAGAGTTAATAATGTAATAATATTGTAATAATAATATGATAATAATAATGTGATAATAGTGTAATAATAATTTAATATACTAACCATTTAATTTAGACTATAATTAGTAATTACTAATAAATGTTGCAATGCCCTTGCAGGGCTCATGTTGTGAACTAATTAGATATTGTAACACCTATATATACATGTACCACATGAAGCAATGAATGAATAAATAAATAAATAAAACAATGATCTCCTGAGTGATCGCCAATTCGGCTTTCGTCCTGATCGATCTACAGGAGATCTCCTAGTGCTAGCCACCCACCTGTGCAGCGAGGCCATTGAGAAACACGGTGAAGCGCTAGCAGTTTCACTGGACATCTCGAAGGCTTTCGACAGGGTCTGGCATGATATTCTGCTCAGCAAGCTTCCCTCATATGGACTGCCCTCTAGTTTATGCGCCTGGATCTCCGATTTCCTGAGTGGACGGTCTATTCGAGTGGTAATCGATGGCTGCTCGTCGGAAGTAAAGGCGATCAAGGCTGGTGTTCCTCAGGGATCTGTTCTCTCTGCTACGCGTTTTTTTGCTGCATATTAACGACTTCCTGAAACCCGGAATTTACGGGTACGCAGATGACAGCACCGTCACAGAGAGTTATATATCCGATCCGCCACAACAGAGTCTCTCAGAGAGGATATGGTTACGAGGTTGAACTCGGCTCTGTAAATTGTTGCCGAGTGGGATACCGCCAATAGGGTCGAGTTCAATGCCTCTAAAACACAGGCCTGTCTTTTTTCTGCCAAGAGGAGCTCCTTCAAGCTGACTCCCGCATTTCGTGATGTATCTGTACCGATATCCAAAAACCTAGATCTTTTGGGTCTCAATTTATCCTCTGACCTTAATTTCGGATGGTCCATCGAGGCAAAGGCTAAGACTGTTGCCAAAAAACTTGGTATCCTGAACAAGGTGAGACGGTACTTCACAAAGGAACAGCTTCTATACCCATTACAGGATCTGGTCAATGGCGAAACTATAAAGGTTCCATGTTGACTACGGAACCCTAAAAATCAGACTTGGTCGCATACTCAATTAACTTTCATACCAATTTCTGTTAGCGGCCGTTATTTTTCTCATACTAAATTATGGTGGCCGGAAACCAATGTCTTTATTTCGATTATTTTGGTTTACGACCACCTGTTTAGCACCCAATTTCGTACGTAAATTAAACAAAGTTCTTTCAAAGAAACTGGTGGTCGTTTACCAAAGAACTACAAAGAAAAGCTTTTACAATGCTACATTCAAAATTGTAACAGTCCTGTATGATGTATTAGGATCATATTGATCATAACAAAATAATGCGATTCTCGTCGATTGGCGACCACATGGTCGCTATCTAACGTTTTTGATAAGTAAGCATTTCGGTTACCGGCCACTTGATTTTATCTTAATAATATATAAATAGCAAAATACAACAAAATAATAACCAAAACTTATCGGTTGTACAATTTAACATCTAACTTGTGTGTAAAACATGAAATAAGTAATAAAACTTACCTTTGAGCACCGCGCGCCGTGTTATTTTTTTTCCAACTTGCGGTATTTCCACTCACCACTGAATCAAGACGCGCACTGAGCAATATTTTTTCGGCTCTGGGTTAACCCATTTGTTTCAAACTGTGTTAATTCTTATTTCATAATTATTTATAAAGCACGTTAGATTTATTTTTTATTTATGTTACCTCTAGAAATACTATTATCTTGATTTAAAGAAAAGTAGTACGTCAAATGGTCGCCTACTGAAGGTGGTCGCGATACCGGCGAAAGGACCCTACTTCCCCATCGTATGGCATAGCCTTGTGACGCCTGCCTGTATATACGGTAAACTTGTGCCTGTCTATCTCTATGCTTGAATCTAACTTTCTTATTTGTTTGTTGCAGACATAGAGACATCTACCACACCTGCTACACGCTCAGTGGACTGTCAGTGGCACAACACAGCACTGGAGTAGGAGATCCTTTCATTGTGGGATCCCATCAGAATGAACTTAACCGGGTACATCCTTTGCATAATGTTGCACCACACCTTGTCTATAATGCTATTCACTACTTTATAAAACATCCTCCACCAGTGAAAGACAAAAACTAATAAACAAAGTAGGTACTTGTAACTATAAATTACTATTTATAAATTTACTATTTTAATGTCTAATAAAGGTCTTTAGCTTTTTTGTGTGTAATTTATTTCATTATTTAACACAAAGTATTTCAACAGACAAATGTTTCTTCCACAGGTTCGATTCCTACACGGCTGTGTTCAGTAACTACACACCGTGTGACCGGTGCGAACACGGCGTTGTTACTGAACGCAGCCCAGTGTGAGAATCGAACCCGTTCAAGGTATTTAGTGTCTGCCAACAGATAAATAAATATCCCGAGACATTCCTCACACACGGTTATCTGATCCCAAACTAAGCTGAGCATGTACTATGGAAGCCAAATAACTTATATACTACTTTTCGTTTGTAAATACATACTTAATATACATAATTACACCCAGACTCGGGACAGACAGACATGTTCATGCACATTAATGCATGTCCTGTGTAGGAATCGAACCCACGACCTGCAGCGCGGTAGGTGAAGTCTTAAACAACTAGCCTGTCTAATAACTTTTAAGGTGACAAAGAACCATCACAACATTCAAATAAATAACTTTATAACCACAAACCGTCACGTTCTATTAGGTGACAAATTCTGGGAGCAAACAGATCTTCGCTAGGTGCTCTATCTACTTCTTGAGATGTTGGCTGCATAAGATCTAACAAAAATCAGTATGAAAATCGATCTTTAGTAAGAACACAATTTAGATAAGTCTGATTACATAGCACACATGATTAAGGGTGATAGTGTAGTTTAAGCATAAAAAAATTAAAATACAAGCATGTATAGGTGCAGTTTGCAGCCGACTGCATGCATGCATGACGGAGGGACACTAGGTACTAGTTTCTATGTATTACTTTGAAATGCCCTCCATAGCTAGCGACACGTCGCCTGCTGCTGCATGCAGTTAGCTGCGAACTGAGTAATATATGATCTGAATTGGGTGGGAAAAGATTACAAGGCATGTGTATGATGTGGTAGTCAGTGTCAGTTAGGGTATTGAATTTCATCAACCAGCCTGCTACTTATTTTCACACCTAGTTAGTATTTATCTTATGGGGCATATTTATTATTTCAGTATTGTCCACCATGTAGATGGATTTCTCTGTTATTTGGCGACTAGCGCCTACACACCTACAGTGTATGTGGATATAAAAATAAAATTCATAATTTTGTCAATTAAATAAGTACATCATTACTTTAATACAAATATTAAGCCACATAAATAATATTTAACTATTAAGTATTTTTAATAACCTTTATGTAGGTAACCTACATAAATGTACAATGTTTATTCAACTCACACTAACACAAACTCCTCAGATTCAATGTCTGTATCACTATCTTGAATATGTGGGGTCACCCAATTTTGATCCGTTTCATAAATTGAATATCTAATATTAGGTGGGTCCATTACAGTACTACATGATCCATTACTTAAAGTAAATATTGGGTATTCATAATTGGAGGAGACCCCTTGAGGGACTAAAAATGATTTAATTATATTAACAAACGTCTCAAAGTCATTTTGAGTAGCAAGATAAAACCCAATACAACAAGAAGGGTCCATTTTACTAAGAGGCATTTTTCTTGGTGAGTGGCAATGGAATGATTGTAAAGAAAAATTTGGTTGCCAGACATCTACCATTTCTTGACAATAATGAGGATCTAAGTGTATCAACCGATCATCTTGATAACCAATAAAATATAATGAATGCTTAGGCCTCCCACCAATAATACCTATACAAAAGTCCAATGTCAATAGTGATGTCAGACATGGTCCATAAATAGGATTAAATTTATCAGTTCCCAATTTAACAGGAACTAAAAGTATGAGGGATTTCCAAGAACCATGAGGTAATCTGCAAAGTGTGTATACATCTTGAATATACACCGTTGAATCTTGAGCAACATAAACTTCCAAGTTATCAAACTCATAATTTTCTTTAGAAGCAGCAGTCATAACAGCCTTTAAACAGTGTGCTACAGACGCTGGGCCATACCAGTCTCCTGGCTTCTTTCCTAAGGCTTCTCCCAGGTTAACCATTTGATGAATGGAAAGAGGGCTATTCACCGATGATTTATCTCCAAACCATTTTATTATAATGCGATGAAGACAGTCTTCCTGGAACTCTGTAGCATTTTGTATAGGTTTCTCTGGTAACCACCGCCAAGAGCGTCCAAGAAAATGACAAACTAATGCTTGTGCAAGCAACATTTGTCCACTTCTCAGCATACAACCCCATCCACAATCAGTGGTAAAGGTGGAGCCAGACATAGCAGGAAACTCTCTTCTGTATGTCATCCATATTTTGCTTACAAAATCTGATTTAAATCCTTCAATACCTTCTCCGTAAATCTGTCCCATTGGTTGCTGAGCAGTGGCTTCAGTGCCGATTTCCGTTGAAGATTCAAGTGAGCCAGAAGGACTTAGCTTACGGTGATAGCAGCGCCCCAACAGCCAAACGGGGGATTCTTTAGAAAAGCTAGTTTTTAATTTCACTGTCCATCCAAATTTCACATTGTTCCACATAGACAACAATCGCGACTCAACTTTACCTTTGAGATCGACCAATTCGTCTGAGCCATCTCGGGCACTTGATGTCGTTGCCCTGCCAATAGAAACTGAATTTTGCTTCATCCCATTATCAGCATTGTTCAGCTCAGAGTTATGAACAACGACGCCACTGAATCCATTCATAGTAATCCAGATTAAAATCAAAATGTTTCATCCAAAGGTCCCTTTGATCATACTATTTCACGGGATAAATGGGATAAATAAACCTAATCCAAAATAGATTTCATCAATTCTCATCTTTGACCACTTTGACACACTCACTTCAAATCAAAGAGAATTGCTCACTTTCGGCTGCATTCCGAATTACTGCTGTAATCGATTTGAGCGTGCTTAAATCCGTACCGAATTGAATAATGACAGATAACGATGTCCCGTGAAACGTCATAGATGACGTCATGACATGCGCCATCTTGCGCTCACACCGACCATGCCCTAAACTGATACCTATCACCGTGAGCGCTGTATAAAGTGACGGCAAAAATCGAATAAGATTCTTGGTTTTCTATTTGGCAAAGATACTCTTTATGATTTTATGAGAGAAAAATAATAAAAAAAAGCAGATATTCCTTTTTGCGAGTCCTAGCGCATTGATAATTCAGATTTTAATTAAATTCACAAATGTTCTGATTTGAATACTGTGAGCGCGATAACGGGCGTTCCGAATTGTTGATAGTTCTCAGCTGTCATAAGCGTGATATCTAATTCGGTACGCAAATTATTGCTGTGATCGCTGTGATCGATATTATCCATTTCGGAATGTACCCTTGTGGTTGGTATAGTTTTATTTTTAATAGCATCACACGGCTTGTGTATTTGCCAATGTCAAGTTATATTATGTTTGTATATATGTTTATTATAAAACGAGGCCAGTAGACAAGATGGTTATCGACAATCGTTATCGTTAGTAAACGATCAACCTTTGTATGGGATTTACTTTTCAACTCGAGATATCACGTGATTTTTAACAATCTCTTATGTCAATCCCATACAAAGGTTGATCGTTTACTATAAAACGATTGTTGACAACCATCTTGTCTAGGGGGGCTGTGATAAAAATGGGATGGATTGGATCATTTTGAAAAAGAGGAAAGAGAGGTTGGATATATAGTTAATTTGCAATAAAGGTCTAGCCGTATAAGTATAGGCAATCTGCCCCCGATAGAAATTCCTATCAATGACTATATAGTATTTTTGGGGAACCTATGAGAAGTTTGTACGTATACTTATTGTAGCCATAGATGGCGTGGTTGTGAAGATATATAAAAAAATAGCAAAAATGAGGGACATGAAAAAATTTTTTTTTTCTCCAAAACTACTTTACTTATACATAAAATTCCAAAAGCATATTATAGTGGACTCCCTAAGATGTATTCTCCTATTTTTTTCATATACAAAGTTTCGTCTTTAATAATAATAATAATGGTAAATAAAATTTACAAGTTATTTTTATAAGTTTCCAATTAAATGACCACCTCGAAAAAATTACAGTGAGTGTGCTTTAGTGTCCTTTATTCACCTATTCATTCATAATTGAAATCCAATGGGGACAACATAGTCAACAAAATAAAAATACATGGCCACCCGTTGCACTGTATGATTATGCATGTATTTTTTTTTAAATTAAGATATTTTTATTATAAAAGTGGCACAGAAATAACAATTTCATTCGATTTACTAAAGCATATTCGCTCCTAGGGCAAAAGGATTAGCGTTCATAAGTATAAATTTTAAGAACTTTACTCCCAATAATTTTCCTATAATTTTTCATCGTGTTTCACCTCATTTTTGCTATTTTTTTATATATCTTCACAACCACGCCATCTATGGCTACAATAAGTATACATACAAACTTCTCATAGGTTCCCCTAAAATACTATATATTCATTGATAGGAATTTCTATCGGGGGCAGATTGCCTATACTTATACGGCTAGACCTTTCATAAAATTGACAAAGAGAATCAAATTATACTTTTATATTGTTTAGTGAAAGAAAGGATTCTATCTATTGCTTTATATATATTTATATCTAATTTATATATTTATACCTAATATCCTACGGGAGACAGACTGGGCTAGATCTAGACTCTGCCTCGTCAACCACGTTGGTCTGACCTTCCCCTGAGAGACTTATCTTAATATTCCCTACGGGTACAACCTTGTCTGCCGGCTCGGTCAGATCCTACAACAAGTTGCACCCCCTCTATATTCCCTATGGGGTACAACCTTGTCTGCCGGCTCGGTCAGGTCCTACAACAGGTTGTTCCACCTAGTCCCTTCCGGGAGTGGCTAACTCGAGCCTTGCCCTCGGGGCCATAATTCTAAGACGTCCTAAACATTCTTACATTACATTATAGGAGTTCCCCACAACTTCGTTAGGTATCATATAGCAGTTCAAACATCTTATTCATATATCTTTTGTAGGTTTCGCCTTATCACTTCATTTAACGGTAGTATCAGTACAGGCAAACAACACTCAATCCATTGAATTATTACACATAGAAACAAAGTACACGCGCGAAACATAATCCATTCAATTGGAGCCATAATGGCTCCAAATGATCGCCGCGCTGTCAGTGTACTGACTGGCGTTTTAGTGACTGGAGCTCTCAGAAAAATAATAAATATGACGGTTTGTGCACTAAAATTGTGTCATAATTCATCAGGGAAGAAAGATTAGAATTCTGTTGTAATATTCCACAGATAAGCCACTATTTTTATTGCGTAATTCATCTAAAATAACAAAATTCAAAATTAAAAATACTTCACTCAGATTTCGAGCTAAGTGTTGCCAGCTGTTTGTGTGCGAATTTGTGTTGTTTTACGTAATTGATACTGATTTCGTTAGAGTAGGAAGTAAAGTAAGTAATTAAGTCCGATAAGTTGTTTCTTTTACTTATAGCTATTATAACTGACTAGCTGTCCCCCGCGGTTTCATCCGCGTTCTTGGGATAAGTAGCCTATAATACTCGGGATAATTTAGCTTCATATTAGTGAAATAATTTCGAATCAGACTGGTAGTTTTACACAGTAGTAGTTTTACAGGTAGTTTTTTTTACAGAGATTGATCCGTTTAAACAAACAAACAAAAAACTCTTCCATTTTCTTGTATTATAAATATTAATATTATATTAGTATAGATTCAGTTAGATATTATAAGAATGTATAGCTATTCGTCTTTTATACGATAATGATAATTATATACCTACATACTTCTTCTTTTTCTATACAACCTATCATATATGAAACCTATCATTACCAACAATACCTACTACAAATTGTACGACCGTTCATAGCTTTGCACATTGTCTTGGTTTACTATGTTAAAATATCCGACATAAGTACTATGAAACATGACCATTAAACTAGTAATAAATAAATAACAGGCCTGTGTCTATGATAAATTATCTAACAAGGGGACGGCACGACCTTGGGGAAACGGATTTGGATGAAATCTCGTGTAGTGGTAGTATACCATGTAGGTACTACCACTGTAAAATATTTCCGTCCAATGCCTAGTAGGAGCTGAGAAAAACGCATACAAAGTTCAGCCCGCACTATAAGTATATTCCGTTCGAGCGTACCGTGGCGTAAGCGGGAATGCTCTAGACTCGTACTCCCGCCTGTGCAGGTTCGAGTCCAACTAGTTGACTTTTTTTTCCATTGTAATTGTAAAAAAACAGCATTTATTTATTGTTCTTGGTGCTGAAAGAATTTTTGTTTTGAATGTTACTATCACAATTATCATTCAGGGTCTTGTACATGTGACTGTTAAAAATAAAATAATTTTTAATTATAGAATACTGTATTTATAATTGTAGGAATAAATTTAAAAGATTTACCAGAACACGCATTTTATTTTGTACTGACTTATAATTTTTAATTTATACACATTTATATGATAAATAATGTATATAGTTTATTTAATGAATTATTTATATAGTTTATACAATAAAAAAAATAAAAAAATATAGAAGAAAAAGGAAAAAAAAAGTCAACTAGCTGGACTCGAACCTGCACAGGCGGGAGTACGAGTCTAGAGCATTACCACTTACGCCACGGTACGCTCGAACGGAATATACTTATAGTGCGGGCTGAACTTTGTATGCGTTTTTCTCAGCTTCTACTAAGCATTGGACGAAAATATTTGACAGGGGTAGTACCCACATGGTGTACTACCACTACACGAAATTTCATTCAAATCCGTTTCCCCAAGGTCGTGCCGTCCCCTTGTAAGACGCAGAACATTTTAAACTATTTAATGAATTTTATGAATACATACTTCCAATTTCATTCACTAGTTCGGAAGGTTAATTTTACCGAAAAATCTCGTTTAGCTTGCAACATTACTCGTGCGCTTGTGTGCGTGTCAGCGAGTGTAATTATATGGTACTCACGCACACATTGGTTGTCAAGTGGCCTACGAGTCGCGAGGATTTTTGTTCGATACTTCGCTTCTAAGCGTAATAATTCAATGACTCAATCATAAAATCTACTACGAGAAAAGTTTTACATTCACCCTCATATTTCATCTTAATTTATCTTAGAAATCTCATCATATTTCTACCAGAGTCCTATCTCAATCGATCGCTAATTAATATCACAATCCAAAAACTCTAGCAATATTATATTTAGTAACAAATTGAAACACTTACGGCAATTTCTCTTGTCCCCCCTCGCAACGGCTTCCTTCACTCACTTTAAAACTAACAAAATGGCGTAGAACGACAAAGTGTTGCCAGTCTCGGATTATTCATTCGTACTTATGTTTCTACATTTGCAACCGATTAATCGGTTCATTTTCGCGACCCGAATCGCGACAAGACCTTCGTAGGCACTTATGAAAAGTCTAACTCTAATACCGGTTCGGAAGGTTGCATTTGCTGAGAAGAGCCGGCAATAAACTCAGCAATTACTCTTTTCTAAACAAGCTTATATTCATTAGGTATATAATATTTACATTCTAATCGCACTGACAGCAACAAGTAAATAAATAGCAAACCAGCCCCTACAAGCATCACCTTTTCACATGTATGACGCGTATGGCAGCCATAGCTTTGATACCCCTAACCTCTGTTAAGCACTTTGAAGTTAGAAATACAGATATTTCAAAGGCATCGTATCTATCTATACAAATAGTAATAATAAAGCAGACGAGTTATTTTGTTTGTTTAAACGAGCTAATCTCAGGAACTACCAATCGGATTCGAAAAAATCTTTCACTAATGGGAAACTACATTATCCAAGAGTATTATGGGGTAATTTTTATCGTAGGAACACGGGAGAAACTGCTGGAGATAGCTAGTAATTAATAACACTTATCATTACGTACCGTTAAATCAGTAATTAAAAGCTTAACTAGCTCTTAAACTAAATGAGTTACAGGTTTGGTACTTGAATATTTTTTGTTCGTTATAATAAATCCTATCGATTGACAATGGTTTCGGCAGTGGCCGCACCCTAGACCATTTCGCCCATTCTCCTTTAATTCTTTCACCACAAAATACACATTTTAAATTAATATCACTCATATTAAATATTTATAAACTTTTATTCACAAAAATAATATTAAAATAGTAAAAAAAGCCAAAACGTTGGAAACACGTTGTAAACAGTATGCCACGAACGAGTCTTTATGATCAGCTGTGATGGCGTCATGGCAGCAGAAACCAGTACGTGGATTACGTAACTTTATTTCAATGAAATTCAGATTGAAATAACCTCTGAATCGGTAGAAATATTACAAAATCGGAAATGGTTCCTTTTCTAATGAACCACTGTTTGTATTTGCAGTTATCAGAACGTAAAAAAGTTATCAGAAAACCGCTATATTTTTCATTATTCTTGAATTATTTCCTTCAAAATAAAAAAAATTTTGCTCCGCTCGAGAATGTCGAGATGACGTTTTTTTTTTACAACTTTGCTGCCCTCCCCTTTCTTTACGTCACTCTCAAATTGTCAGATTAGTGGAATATACACTTTTTAGTATGTAATTAACTCACCCTACCTTAATCTGACGCGCTCGAGAATTTCTGATGGTAAATTTTTTTTACTAATCTGATCCTGTATCCTTCACGGGCGGCCTTATATATGGGCCTCATGTTTGGTGGAGGTACTTAACCGGGTACAAGGTATCCCCCTGTATATTAATCTGCCGCGCTTTAGTAAATCCCGAAATCCCCGCTTGGGCTCCCCTACTATACACACCGGCACAATTAGCGGAACACAAAATTAAGCAGGATTTTAAAATCTTTTACTTGAGGAACTGGCCAGTTATGATATTTTTTTAATTTATTGTCAAATTTGAAAATAGAAAATTAGATGACATACACTTTTTTCATTCATTTGTTTTATTTACCCGAACAATACGTTTTGTTAACTTGTTCGAGTAATAACTACGTAATTGTAATTTTTTTGATAAATTGCACTTAATTGTTTTTTATAAATTTGTTATTCTATAGGCAATTTTGTTTATTAAAAGCTCTTTATTATGCCTGACTTAACATCACTGGAAATCATTAGGGCTGATGAAATGAGAAGAAATGGCCATACCTACAGATCGATTGCCTCAAGACTTCGTCGACCAGTATCAACGATTCATCGCAGCATCCAGCGGTACAGATCGTCTAATTCTCTTGTGAGGAGGAGGGGTCAAGGTAGAAAAAGATGTACATCGAGGCGAGATGACAGTTTTTTACAACTTGGAGTTCGTAGGAATACGCGATTAACGGCTGTACAAGCTCGAAATGAACTGGAAGACGTTCGAGGAGTACGAGTAAGTGAGCGTACAGTTCGCAGGAGATTTGAAGAAGTTGGTTTAGGGTCGTATATACCTGCCAAAGGCCCAAAACTTGAGAGACGTCACCGCGTAAACCGATTAAACTATGCGCGAGAACATTGTCATTGGGATTTGAACGAATGGCAGCAGGTTCTCTTTACTGATGAGTGCAGAGTTCTTTTAAAACAGATCGATGGGAGACAGCGAATATGGAGACGCAAAGGAGAACGCCACATACAGTCTAATTTTGAACACACAGTGGCTTATGGTGGCGGCTCGATTATGGTTTGGGGAGGGATATGTTTGGGAGCTCGCACGGAGTTAGTGATAGTCACAGGCGGGACCATGACAGCAGATCGATACATCAGAGACATTTTAGAAGAACATGTTGTTGTCGCGACTCGGGTCGCGAAAACGTACCGATTAATCGGTTGTAAATGTAGAAACATAAGTACGAATGAATAATCCGAGACTGGCAACACTTTGTCGTTCGTCGCCATTTTGTTAGTTTTTAAAGTGAGTGAAAGAAGCCGTTGCGAGGGGGGACAGGAGAAATTGCCGTAAGTGTTTCAATTCCTTGTTGAAGATAAAACGTATTTGAATTATGGATTGTGATGTTAATTGTCGATTGATTGAGGTGGGACTTTGGTGAAAATATGCTAAGATTCCTCAGATAATTTAAGATGACATGTGAGGGACAAAGTAAGGGTTTCTCGTGGTTGGTTTTATTGTTAAGGGCGGTATGTAAGCTAAACGTCATAAACAGGGTTCGCTATTTTAGTGGTTTATGAATGAAAACATGAAAGAAATAGTATTATATGAACATAATCATAAAGCCAAGACACCAATTAACAGATCGGTGTTGGGCCTTTTTTTTAATTTTACTTTTATAAATAGCAAAAACCTTATGAATATTACAAAAATCATAAAATCGAGGTTTTCCTCTTTAGTGATACCATCAAAATAAGAATCCTTTTTGTAATAAATTTATATTAAATCGAATCACAAATATATGTACAACAGATCCGTGGGGCCACATTTTAATTTTTTTGTACGAGAATAACGTAATTTATTAATTAATAAGCATCAATTTTGCGACGCCATTTGTCCATACATTTTTCTATGAAATGTCATATGAAGCTTTATATACAAGACGCAATCGCGAAAATATTCAGTTCCCCCCAGTGTCCCAAGGTGACACCACGTCGCTTTTTATTGACACCGGAAATTACGTCATCCATATATCTGTATACATGCGCTTGTCAAAAAGAACATAATAAGTGCATTTTTAATTTTTACATTATTAAAGTTATGAAATGGACATTTTGATAAATTTATTGTTCTTATGGTAATCGGTATCAATTTCATGATTGGTTGATACGTCCTTAGTCTTTTTGAAAAAGTCCCGTATGCCAAAATATTTTCCTTGTTCTCCCTCTCAGCCATTGATTGCTTATTTTGTTACTTGCTTATAGATAGACTAGTCTTATTAATAAAATATAAATAAGATTCTATTTTTAATCATGAATCGTCGATGCTGAACAGAAGGTTAGGATACGGCCATAGATATAATATATGTATTTTATTAGATTTCACGTTCCGAACAGAAAATCCGTCGAGCTTGATGACAGCGGGGGTGAGGCGGGGGCCTGCGCGAAGCGAGTGTGCAGTGGACTGACTGTTGCAGTGCAACCTGTGTCTAATACAAACTATACAAAAATGTAGCACCAGCCGCTTATAGATTATAGTTTTCGCGCGATCAAAACATCTTAAGCGCCGATGAATTTCATAGCGCCTAATCGTTTCGTTCAACGTGTCGTTCCTATAGAATTTACACCGCAGTCGTGGCATTTAAATGAAGAAATATTTTTTCTATAGTGATATTACGATATTATTACCTATTTATTCACTTGAAAAACAAATAAGTTTACTTACTTGACTTTGATTTCTTGTATTATTAATGCCGCTCCGTACGCGCCCACACTGCATGAATGTCGAAGGCACACTAAAGTAAGGTGAACGGAACGCAGTTCAGTTAATTTGAACCGAGTGAATGTTGGGAACGCTGTGTATATATAGTAGAATGCTAGTAGAATAAAATTATATCGATGGATACGGCCATTTGTAAATAATTCACTGTTCTTATATTATATTCTTTAACTATATAGCTATTATTGTTACTAGATATTTTCTTTGTAGGTTTTATTTTATTAAGCATAACTCAAGCCTCTTTGCAAATCTTTACAATTTAAATTTTTATAATTTTTTATTCCCGTCGTCACACTACTACGCCTAAAAGTCATTGTGGGCATTATCCATTTTAATAAAAAATCGATATCTCGGTACCGGTGCATCATATATAACATTATTTCTAGAGCTAATATACCAGGTTGTTCAATAAGTTTTGTCGTTCGATACGAGAAACACGTTTTTATTATTTGAAATACATTTTATTATGATGATGATGATGATTAGAACTACTCTCAGCCAGTACAACGACCGACCCATGTCCTATACAACCATTCAAACATCAACCGCCGTGTAACTAACTTAGTTTATAATGGTAACTGGTACCTGAATAGTTGTACCGGAATAGCCATGGAGAAACCAAGGAGTGCGTGTTATATAGGAGTGACACGTTCTGGGGTGGGAGAGGACGGCCAGCTAACCGCAACCAGCTGACCACAATCGACCGACTGTTCAGCCTATAGATGAGGGATGAGCGTTGATGTATGTTGAGTGTTGGGGTTTTATTGTCTTCTTTCTTATTTTGATTTTTTGTTCCTGGGTTGGATTTTGTTATATCTTTGTTGTTCATTAGATTAACCTCCTCCATGCACGGGTATAGCTTCTGTGGTTGAGAGGCTCCTTGTCCATTTCAGCTTCGGTATGTGCTTGTATATTTCTTGTTCTTCGTTATTATTCTAGAGTCAATTTGGTTGCCTCAGGCACAACATTCAGCAAGGTTTTTAGTATAGTAGTCAAAATATTCTATATCATGCGCCTATTGATTTTTAAAGTAAATATCTGTTTTCTGGGTTTGGATTTTGGTGTACTGTAGGGCCGTAACATGGCCATAATATATGGGACTGTATTCTATCAAATGTTTGTTTGTAAACTTAAGTATCTTGGTTAATGGGATGAGAAACATCCAGAATAACATATCTTTTTGTGTTCCCGAAAGTATTCTTTTTGGTTTTCTATCCTGCTGGGTGTATGAAGTTCCGTGATTTTAATCTGATCATGGATGAGTATTTTGTCCTGGTTTAATTAGTGTTCAGCCTCATTGTTTATCAGTTAGTTTATCACAAGCGCTCGAGCTGTACACACCTCAGTGCAATAATTGTTAGACCCGGTTCTGATGCCTATAATTATTTAAGACTATACATGTGTTAAGTGTAGTGAAGTGATTATTTAATTGTAATATTACGACAATAAACACATTGGGCCCGTGAGGAGTTTGTTGCGTCGCTTCTTCTCCTCATACAGGGCATTTCCGAAGCGACGGTTTTACCCTGCGGAAAGCTGCTGTTTTGAAACCCTGCGGAATAATTGCATATGAAATACTAAAAAATCATCGAACGAGTCGTAGTGGGTTGGGGGGGTGCTCCCAGAACTCCCTATCAGTCGCCGCTATACCGAATTTAATAAATGTTCGTTAGCTAATTATGAAGTATCCAGTACTGAATTGGCCATTGCAGGATAAATGGCCTGCGTTCGCGTATACTAATAATTATACAAAGTAAAGGATAGAACCGCTGCATGGCCAATAGTATAATAATCATTGAAAAGGATTTATTGACATACTTAAATTACAATGCGTGACAAATATTATAAACATAATATAGAATGGCTTCCAAATCTTTTAAAAGAGTAATAAAGTCGTGAAACGTCTCTGTGCAACCATCTCTTTTAATCTGAAAGCTAGATCCGCACATAAACCATTAAAGTAGATAACCTGAGCTGAAGGTCCATGATAACATTTGCTAAGGGCCTCGCACTGGCTTAATTAGGCACTGTACTACATGATATTTATATTGCAAATATATTGAAAATTAGCCTAAAGCATTTGAGGATAATGTAGCTTCCTATTACAACTCAAGTGGCTTCCTATCCGCCTTCGGCGGAATACACACAAATTGCCACTCCTATACACTGTTTTATTTAATCCTAAAGCCCCTCGCTATCTCAAGGAACGCTTCGAGTACTACACCTCAACATCATCTTCTTCATAGTCCCATGGAACTTAACTTCCAAACTCCCAGTCACACTTCTCATTCTTATTCAAAATCTTTTACTATCCAAGCTGTACGTCTCTGAAACTCTCTCCCTCAGACTATAAGACGGGCCCCGACGTTAGACTCTTTTAAATCTCTTGTTATTTCACGGTATCACACGCTATAAACTTCCTCATTTCCTGCCTTTCTTTCTATTTTTCTAGAGCTGTTATTTTCACGTTATGAAAGTGTATTCTTATCTGTTAAACCTTCCATATTCTCATATATGCTATTACCCAAAGGTTGTCTACAAGAAATCGCTTAAGCGATAAGACCGCTTATTTTGTATCACTTCTCTTTTGTATTATATCTTTTTTGTATTGTTTCGTCTTCTACTATATGGTGTACAAATAAAGCATATTTATCTTATCTTATTAGTGAAAGAATGTTCAGAATCGGATTAGTAATTTCAAAGCCTCGTATATGCAACTTACAAACTTTACCTTTTTATATGATACTAGTTGTCCCCCGTGGATTCACCCGCGTTCCCTCGATAAAAGTAGCCTATACCCTTCTCTATACCATAGGTATCTGATTGCCAAATCTCAATGCGATGGGTTCAGTGGTTTAGGCGTGAAAGCGTAACAACAAACAAATGGGCCAGTTGGTGCAGTTGATTATGATTCCACCTATAGCGGTGCAGGTCGTAGGTTTGATTCCCACCCAGGATATGCATTTGTGTGCATGAACATGTCTGTATGTCCTGAGTCTGGGTGTAATTATGTATTTACAAACAAAAAGGTTTCCATAGTACAAGCTCAGCTTAGTTTGGTATCAGATGACCATGTGTGAGGAATGTCCCAGGATGTTTATTTTATTTTATTATTATTTATTCCTAAACTTATTACTATTTATTATTATTACTTATTAAACAAACAGAGTTACTATGGATTAGTACCTACTTCTTCAAAAAACGTTAACGTAATTACCCCCAAAGTACTAATATAAGGCATAGCACTGAATTTCCTTTGCTTATAAGTAGTGAATCCATTCTGCTTAATAATTATGTAAACTTTTGTTGCGCTTAAATAAGCCACTAGAAAAGGTATTTAAATAGAAAATTAAATATAATGTTACTTAACAATATTGGAATTTTATCGGCTGGTACCACGTTATGCGGTACGTACCTAACTTGACGCAACGTCAAGTTTGGATCTGATGCATGTGTGCGTGCCTGTAACACAACTGCAAAGTAACAAATGAATGCTGGTTTTGGCGCGCGATCTAGCCTACATACTACCCTTAAGTGTTGTTTGCCTATACTGATACTACCGTTGAATGAGATGATAACGCGAAGCCTATGAGATAAATATAGATAGGATGTTAGAACAGTTAGATGAGACTTAGCAGATTTGTAGGGAGCTCCCATAATGTAATATAAGAATGTTAGGAGCTGCCCCCCTTGTAAGGGGATGTTAGGAGCCACCTCGAGGGGTGTAGGGAGGGTTCAACCTGGTTTAGGATCTGTTCGAACCGGCAGACAAGGTTGTACCCCCGGAGGGACTGTTAGGTAGGTGGGATCAACCTGTTATAGGATCTGACTGAGCTGGCAGACAAGGTGGTACCCCATAGGAACAGGGGGTTCAACCTGTTGTAGGATCTGACTGAGCCGGCAGACAAGGTGATACCCCGTAGGGAACATAGGGGGTCCAACTTGCTTTAGGATCTGACCGAGCAAGGCAGACAAGGTTGTGCCCTCGTAGGGAACTAATGGTCGAACCGATGTGGTCGATTATGTCAAGTCTAGATCTAGCCCGGTCTGTCTCCCAAGTGGATATTAGGTAGGGCGTAACCCAGCTTCGGGGAGTCTGGATCGATCTAGCACAGGCTGGTATGTTATTTGTGAACTTTGAGCACCCCAATGGGTGAGACTGGATCGATCTAGCATATGACAGTGGTCATACAATGATGATGGCAAAGGCCATATTTAATGCTATTGTGTTTACAATAGGATAGGATGCTATTGTGTTTACAATAGAATAGGGTGCTATTGTGTTTACAATGGGATGGGATCCTACTATGGATAATTCCCCGCAGAGCTATTGTGTTGACAATAGTCTGGGATCCTACTATGGATAATCACCCGCAGAGCTGTTGTGTTGACAATGGTCTGAGATCCTACTATGGATAATTCTCCACAATGCAGTATCGAGTAAAGAAAGTATTGAATAGAGGCAATAAACTGATGTTTAGAGTAATCATGTAGAGGCTAGTATCAGTAATAACTATATGCAGCATTTGATAGTGAGACTTGAATGAAATGGGTAGGAAATACTTACGGTTGGGGTCTGGAGGATGTCTCTGACGTCATCCCGACCCGTGTGGCGCTGGGCGGATGCTGTGTCACATGTGACACAGTGTCTGCCCAGCTTACCTTATACTTACAGATGTCCTCACTAGTAGAGAAGCGAAGCAGACGATATTTGAGTTTGTAATCAGCCAGGGACAGTAAACTAAGAACGACGGGTCTGCACACTTATTCTGAGGGTGAGTGAATTCTTGGTCAGTTGTACTCTCAGTTAATACTAATTTTTAATTTATTCGCGGTGTACCTGTTGTTGTGCCCCATGCGATGCGGCCTATCATTTGGTAGGTTGTATTTGTATGTGTGTGTGCTTCACCAGGCTAAATATATTCCCCATATGATTATATCTATATAGTCATATATATGCATATATACACAGCACATCCTCAATGATGCTGTGTGATGATACAGTATATGCAATTCGCGACAGTTGTACCATTTGCCCCATTTATTGGTGACGACTTTATTCTAATGCAAGATAATGCTCGTGCTCATAGTGCACAATCGGTACAGGCATATCTGAGCCACGTAGGTATACCGGTGATGCAGTGGCCAGCAAATTCCCCCGATATGAATCCGATAGAGCATGTCTGGGACTTGCTAAAAAGAAGGGTTAAATCCAGAATGCCACCCCCAACAATCTGAATGAACTTGGAAACGCATTACTTGAGGAGTGGGAGCGGTTGCCTCAAGAAATCATCGATAACATAATCTGTAGCATGCCCAGACGAATGGAAACCGTAATCAGAGCAAGAGGGGGAAACACTCGTTATTAATTTTGCTTTAATTTTATTGTTAAATCATTTAATGCTTACTTTTTTTATTTTTTGTGATGGTTCATAATCATCTAAAAATTTCACTTATTTCAAATTTCTCAAAAGTCGTTGTTAAAAGATGTTAATCAATTGGTTATTTTGTGTCTAATTACATTTTCGTCAAATATATGCGTTATTATCTCATAATCTCACTTTTTTTTCTGTTCCGCTAATTGTGCCGGTGTGTATATAATTCGGTACGCAAATTATTGCTGTAATCGCTGTGATCGATATTACCCATTTCGGAATGTACCCTGTATTTCTATGACATTGGGGAATAAGGGCGGCCAAATACTATAAGAAATTTTCTGTCAGAAAATTTCGGACGCCCGCTTGCTTAGGGCGGCCGCATACTATAAGAAATTTTCTGTTAGAAAATTTCGGACGCCCGCCGGAACCACTCCGCACACCTATCAGAAATTTCGATCCGGCGAGTTTGAGCTTAAGTACTTATTACACCATCCTATTTTTAGGATCCTAACTAGGTTCCTAACTAGGAAATAGGAAGGTGTAATCGCAGTTAGAACAGCTTCTGATTCCTAGTCAGAGCGATCCCAGTTAGGATCCTACAAATAGGAAGGTGTAATAAGCACTTTATTAGTTCGCTGCTGGCCATCAGGATAGCTGGTATAATCTATATGCTCCGTGACTTTTTATTCGTCTTAGAAACGCAACCCACTTGATGTACCCAATAAATAGGTACTAATAATTCATAAAAAAAAATGTTTTTTGATCATTTGTACTAATAAAAAAAAATAAAAAAATCATTAGAATTATGAAAAATCGAGTTAATAATTAAAGTTTACGTATAAAATTGTAGAAAATACCAACCCAAGTAGACTGCGCTTGTAACGGGGTGTTCAAAACTGCGTCATGCGTCGTAATGAATAATATTTGTTTTCTTTAAATTAAGTATACAAATGTGCAAAAAAAAGTCTTTCAATGATTAGTTAGCAAATTTAAATTTTAATATCCCGAAAGTCAATAGCAGACCCAACCGCAGTAAAATTACTTTCTATCCGCATCACATAAGGACTAACGTAGGAAAATTTTCACCATTAAATAGGCTCCAAAATAAATATAATGACTTCCAAAATTTTGCAGATGTCGATATAAATGCTGATACCATAACAAAGTGGCGGTGCCAGGTGCTGTAGCCAGGCTCCATGTTGTCATCCCTTGACACATTGGACAAAAATATTTAAATTTAAAATAATCTGTTATTCGAAATAAGTAATTTTAGTTGTATTATTTTCTAGCTTGTTCCTTTCTTTGTTTTAAGTAATGTTAATGTAATATTCGTATTTATATAAATTTTATGTATAAGTAATCTGTATGTAATGCTAAGTACCGATATAAATGTTGTTTCATACCTGTTATTGGTTAGTAGGCTTGTCTTAAACTTATGTGTATGTGATGTTGTGTATTGTATTGTCTATAAGCTGTTGGTGTGCCATTAAAGTAAAATAAAATAAAATAAAATTAGTACCTATTCAATGGGTACATTATGTGGCCTGCGTTTCTAAGATGAATAAAAAAGTCAAGGAGTATATAAAAATGAACCCCAATTTTTTCTGGTCACGCTATAACTTGAGAACGGCTTTAGGTACCGATTTCATTCATCTTTTTTTTAATGTTTTCTAATACTTATTATATTTAAATATAACAAATTAATTTTGTAAAATTTTCAATTTCTATCGAATGTCTGTTAGATCGTTCTTAAAAGACAATCGAAAAAAAGAGGACGTGCACTTCCTTGTGAAGAAATCATTTAAAAATCATCATCTTATCTCGCGGTACAGAATGAACGCGTGCATACCACACGGCGTCCACTCGACAACTGATGCGAATTTCGGATAGATGTGCGGGGTCTAGTACAAAATGTATGGAGAGCGCGCAATCCGACATTCTGATCAGAAAAAATTCGGACGTCCGATGGTTTGCATCCGGTGCTCATCCGAAGCGGACGTCAGACACGTCAGAATTCGGATAGTATGCGGGGTCTAGAACAAAATGTATGAGCAACGTGCCTTCCGGCGGGCGTCCGAAAATTTCTGACAGATTTCTTATAGTATGCGGCCGGTCTTATACATTTTTGGACGTCAGACACGTCAGAATTTTCGGATAGTATGCGGGGTCTAGAACAAAATGTATGAGGAAAGTGCCTTCCGGCGAGCGTCCGAAATTTTCTGACAGAAAATTTCTTATAGTATGTGGCCGGCCTAATAATAAAAAAATTGTCGATATCGTTCGCTACGCTACGACAGTGTTCGCAACCGTACGATAATTATCGTACATGTGCGATAATTTCATAACTACGTACGATGTACGATGGTACACGACTATCGTACGCAGATTGTACGATAATTTCCATTCTGATGAAAAATTTGATGATTACACAGATAGCCAATAGCCCAATAACAATTACAGTTGTTTTTTAGTGTCAGCACCATTTATTGGCTCATTTCTTTCTTAGGAACATATTAGGAACACATGCTGTTGCTTCATGGCGCAATCTTGCTACTGTCTTCTAATCAGCGATCGATAGCGATATCGTCGTTCGATGTGGTGGAGTGTTGGCAGTTATTGTCTTTTTTGTATATAAAATATTAAGTTTCATTAATATTTGTGTATGCTGTTCTCGCAAATATAGAATATATTCAGTTAAACTTTAAAATATGCTTGTTTTCATGT
The DNA here is from genome assembly GCA_951394255.1 of Polyploca ridens. NCBI lineage: Eukaryota > Metazoa > Arthropoda > Insecta > Lepidoptera > Drepanidae > Polyploca > Polyploca ridens. The sequence goes on from OX596262.1 coordinate 6,073,879, forward strand.
GTCTCTATCCTTTAACATTATTTTCTTCTTTATAAATTCGAGATGTTGGCGCGAACTATTATTTTTTTCCATTTAAAAAACATGTTTACAAGATTTAAACTATAAAGTATTTGCAACATATTATTGTCATGTTTCATATGATTTTTTAAAGTATTTTAGCCATTTTCCTGATGGATACGATAATTTTGATCCATATACGAGCATATACGATAATTTTACAGCCCTGGTACGATAGCTGCCTGGCTTCAGGTTGTGAACACTGCGCTACGATATCGTTGTAGTTTTTTTACGAGAATCGAGCCACAAATCCCAATAACTTTGGTCTAGAGAAATTAGCAGAAAATGAGTTCAAGCGAAACTATAAAAGACAAAATATTACATATTGCAAAAAAAAATGCTAAAGGAATATCACATAAAGATATAACTGCTGCAATACCTGATGTTTCACCGGCAGAAATTGTAAAAACAGTAAATGAATTATTACAACAGGAATATTTTGATTTATTTAATCAAGGTGGTTCTCTATTATACAGGTAAAGTGTCTGCCAGCCAATATTCAAAAGTTATTATGAATATGAATTTAGAATTCATAAACCATTTTATATATATAGGATAAAGACCCAGACCAGTAAACAAGCAGTCAAGGGTGCTGATAATGAAGAAAAGGTCGTGTATAATTTAATTGAAGAAGCTGGAAACAAAGGCATATGGATACGTGATATACGAGTGCGATCTAACCTAGCCAATACACAACTAACAAAAGTGTTGAAAAGTCTTGAAAGTAAGAAAGTTATAAAAGCTGTAAAATGTGTCAATGTGAGTAAAATAATCATTATTTTGTTAGAGAAGCAATGATGATAACTTCAATAGCTTTTTCATTGTTTTCTTTATAATGTCATATTGTAGTTTTACTAACACTTTTCAGTTCTTTGGATTGGTATTCAAAACAGGCTGAATGAATTTGGAGTGAAACTGGCACTGGTAAAGGTGGATAGTCCCCCTCCTCCACCTCCCTTGCATGACTTTTAACCTATTTTGTGTCCTACTCTCCACATTGGGAGTTTAAGGAGAACTAAATAAATATCCTGGGACATTCCTCACACATGGTCATCTGATCACAAACTAAGCAGAGGTTGTACTATGGAAACCAGATAACTGATATAATACATAATATACTACTTTTTGTTCATAAATACATACTTAAGAGTGCGTACCAAGCCAGAAAAATATGGCAATGTCAGATGAAACAAACTTATGTCTAATCTTCGCGTGCAGATGAGATGGATATAGCGTGTTCCGCGGAACAAAAATGAACTAAGCGCTTTTTATCTAAATAACTCGTAAAGTATTATTTTAAAAAATCGTTAGTAGCAGCCCTAGGTCATATGTTAGTGATATTATTTATCGAATTTTTGTCTTAATTAGATACACCATGAACGAATAAAACCGAAAATTCATTATTATTAGAGGTAGCTTTGTGATTTTTTTCTATCAAGGAAATTTCATTCCATTATGTTTTTGCTCAGAGAGAACCCTCGCGTATATAATGAAAATACCCATATAAAAATATTTTTTCATTTAAATACTATTTACTTGCTTAAATTTCAATTCTACGATTGTTATTTTGCTTTATACGCAGTCTTATAGTATATTTCAAATAACATGAGTTCGGTGACACATGGTATTTTATTAAATTTCTCAATGGTTAATGTTCATTTCGATATAATAAAGGAATACTGTGATAGAGCTAGGTTTCACGAAATATTGTGAATATTATTTCAGAGTAATCAAATGGAATTTTACTAGATATTGGTAAAAAACCCTTGACCTTGACGACTCATCCTATGTGAAATAGAGTATAATAAATATAATTATTCCCAGACTCATACATACATACAGATACAGACATGTTCATGCACACAAATGCATGTCCTGTGTGGGAATCGAACCCATGACCTGCGGCGCAATAGGTGGAGTCTTAACCAACTGGCCCATTGGTCCCGGATATCACTCAATTGTGATAGTTGTTAAGCTATCTAGATGCCTCCTAGGCGGCTTGAAAAATTCCAACAGTAGGTTGACCACTAGCCTACCTCCACCGATCCGCAGTGGGCACGTGTGGTGGAGTATTGCCCATTCCCTTTCACCTTCATTTGTGAAAGGAGGCCTGTGCCCAGCAGTGGGACATTATATGCTGATGATGATGTATTAAATTTAATCTAATAAAATTATTGCAGGCATCAAAGAAAAAAGTGTATATGCTTTTCGAACTGGAACCAGACAGATCAATATCTGGAGGAGCGTGGTATCAAGATCAGGAGTTTGAGTCTGAATTTGTGGATATACTCAATACACAATGTCTCAGATTTTTACAACAGAGAGCTGACAAGTTAAAAAATAACCCAAAGGGTCCCATCATAGGCAGAACCCAAACTTATGCTACTGCAGATGAAGTGCAAAAGTATATAACTGATTTAGGTATTAGTAAGGTAAACTATGCCAGTAGTCAATGCCTTCCCTAAAGTAGTAAAACTTGTACATACTACTACATATACTTAGTATCAAAACTGATGTTGAAAAGTAGATATTAATTAATATTAAAAGACAAAGCATCATTCAGTAGGACAAATAATTGCTGACTGCTTCACACAACCATTGCTAGCAAATTAATAGGAAGTGTGTGGTTGATTGTTTACTAACCATTGCTTTTCTTTATTCTCAATGATAAAATTAGGGACCGAGTTATTTTTTTTCAACATCTCAAAAGATATCTAATTTTTGCAGCTCAGTTTTTAAATTATTCATATCTATAACTTTTGAGTGCCTCCTTTTTTGTGTCATATAGATAATTGATTATATAGCATCACCAGATCATCTATTGATTATATAATAATTTTATTTTCTCAGGTTCAACTTGATGTTGAAGATGTGATTACCATACTCAATACATTAGTTTATGATGGCAAAGCAGAAAGCAGTGTATATCCAGATGGAAGCAGGGTGTATCGTGCTATTGAGGCTCTCATACCAGCCCCAGGATTAGTCCAAGTACCATGTGGAGTTTGCCCACTAATTCATAAGTGTTATTCTACTGGGCTTGTAACACCTCAAGACTGTATCTACATGAATGAGTGGCTAGAACATTAAATTTATTACTTCTGATTTAATGTATCATTCAGAACCTTAGCCAATACTCAGAAGAGATATATAGGATAACTTTATTTGGGTGTGATCACAATGTTCAAATACTATTCCTTAAATTGTAGTTCCATAGGTCTGGTATATAACTCAAGAGCTTCAGAGAAATCTTAATAAACTTGTAGTAGTAATTTTTTTATGAACTTGCACAGACTAACTTGTTGTATGGTTTAGGTTTTTCAAATAGGACTACACTACACTATGGGGCGAGAGCAATTTGGTCACATTACATCTCATTCAATTTTGCTGCAATACTATTTGGTTATTATTTGAAAATGATGATCAGGCTATTGTTTATCATTCTTAGGAGTAGAGCCTGTGGATCGCATAGATCACGGCTATAGAAACAAAGAATGGGAAAAGTTAAGACCTCTGGGGCCCTAATGGCATTTTGAAAATTAAGGCTGATGGCTTAGAACATTTTCAAATCAAATGTTTTTTTTTTTGTATAATTCACAATCTTTTTACTAGATCTTGTGGATCGAAGTTAAAAAAAACAATTTTGTTTATATTATTTATTAATTTTTTTTGTCTGTTCATAGAGCCCCTAAGGTATACCTGACCCCTTAAAAACCCGCTCCTAAGGCTACACTCTGTCCAATATATTAACCTCTTCCTGAGAGCCCCATATTTGATTACTACAGTTGACATTAGTTTTATAATTACTACTGTAAGATGTTTTAAATAATTTTATAATACCTATGATTCAGTAACATATAATAAATAAGAAATATGGTTAGTATTAAGAACAACTACCTACTTGAAAATTATTTACATATATATACTGATTTTAAAATAGACTTCTAAAATTATTCTCAATATTATACAAGGCTGATGTAAGAATTGATTGTGTTGGTTCACGCTTTATAGAAATTGGATTTTCTTGTATTGGTTTATTGTCCCTAGTAGCGTTATTTTTTTTTGGAAACAATGAACTAAAAGCATCCATCTGTATATAATTCAGAGATTTTAAAATAAGCCCATCATTAGGGTATGGAGTCGATGGTGCATTTACAATATTGTTATATCTTTCATGAGACATATTCTTAGGAGTCAGCACTGCTGGTGTAGGTGGTGGAGGTTGCCCTGAGGGTTCTTTGGGTGCAGGTGTTGGAACAGTTGGTTTTTCTCCACCTGTAAGTTATAATAAAATTAAGATCAATAGGCGTCTTGTATTGAAAAAAGCCCAGTGTGGACATCAATCAAATATCAGTAAATTCATGGATATTTATATCATTATTATTTTTCCTATTTTTTATTTTGACACTGTATCATAATCCAATGATTTATTTATAAGAAATTGACTGGTTAACATACCAACAAACAGCTTAAACCTCACTAGAAACATGAAATTTGCACATATTCCTTATTATAATCCAATGAGCATGGGTATATAATAAAAAATAAATTTCTAAAAAAATTGAGGTTTGCAGATGTAACTGTGTAGTAGAAAGCTAGTTTCCAATATAAAAATGTTTTAATCATATTTTCATACTTATAGTGTAAATAATTCTCTCCATTTCCCTCAGTTGTGTTTGTTGTTTTTGAATAGTAAAGTAGAGATCAGTTATGGTGCTTGTGATGTGCTTCATTTCCTCTTCACGCTTGGTTTCCTTGGCCGTTTCTTTCTTGCTTTGCCTAAACAAAATAACTTTTATCACTCATTTACAATGATTGCTATGTTAACTATACAAAATAAAGGCAGTTTATAAATGAATATAATTATTAGGTTACTAATAAATAAGTGGGAATGATGAAAATGAACCTAAATAAATACCTGTTGTATTCAATGATGAGTAACCCAGCACCTATTACAAATATAACAGTTTCACCTAAGAGGTTGGCTCCTAATTCAATGGCCATTTCTTGACTCAGAACAGGAATGTTAACTGGTTTGCCCAAGTTTAAAATCCACATTTTTGCCTTCACTTCACACCAATTGTAGACTGCAACAGGCATTCAATATTTAAATACTATATGTATCAAAGGTAACAGATATTTTTTTAGTATAAACTTGAACTGTAGCTCTACATAAATGAAAAATATTACCACTTACACTGAGCCGGAGGCATACAAACATACGTCCTGAAAAATGGACTATTCTTCGCCCGCACTTTGCATGCATTTGCGATGGGTTTACTTATCTGTTTAACTAATAAAACAGACAATTTTGCAATTGGAAATGCACCGACAACCATCGTCAAGGGCGATTTTTCAATAGTATCAAACTGAGCTAATAAGTACCCTAAATATCACTGATATCACCAACAGCGTTGCCAGAGTGACTTCACGATAAGATACGCACAGCACCTTAAAATAGTACGAAACTTCACTTTTGAGTACGCAGTGAATACAATTTTTTTCAAGTAATTTCTCATATAAAGTAAGTTTTTAACTGTATTTTAAAATGCAATTTGCGCACTGAACCTGTAGGAACCACGAAAGAACAAAACTAAACCAGCGAAACCACAAGCAGTAACACAGAATCATGACTTTTTGGCGGGAACTTGCAGTGACGTTGCGTTTTCATTTTGACGGGCCAGTTGGCGCAGTTGGTTAAGGTTCAACTTACGCGCCACAGGTCGTGGGTTCGATTCCCACACAGTATATATCAGTTATCTGGTTTCCATAGTACAAGCTCTGCTTAGTTTGGGATCAGATAACCGTGTGTGAGGAATGTCCCAGGATATTTATTTATTTATTTTCATAAATTCGTGTATTTTGAGTTTTATTGCATATTATCTGTGGTATTTTATCCTAAAAGATCAATCCATGTGCACAAGTGAAGTGAAATGAAATGAATTATGTGTATCATGAATTTTCAAGTTGTCTCAAAAAGTCCGTGAAGAGTTTTAGTACATTGACCACTATTGTAATAAAACATGACTTTTATGAACGGTGACTGACTGATCACTTTCAATATAACTCGACACTGGCAGACATATGATCTAAGGGGATAGAACCTTTGTGGCATAGCTAGCCGCCGCCATTTTGATTTTTTTTCAATATCGCGGCGCACGATTTAACTGGTATATATGGGTAGAGGACACTTATACAAACAAAAAATGTTAATCCATATGGTGGCCTAAAGTGTCACGTTTCCGAGATATTTGGAGGTAAAGATCGCCATATGAGAATTATGACAATCATTAAAAATTAACTTATTACGTGTTTATATGCATTCGATTGTATTCAAATAATAGTTCCCAGGTTGATTTATCAATTTTTTAACCGACTTCAAAAAAAGGAGGAGGTTCTCAATTCGAATGTATTTTTTTTTATTTTTTTTATGTTTGTTACCTCATAACTCCGTCATTTATTAACCGATTTCGAAAATTCTTTTTTTATTTGAAAGGGTCCACTTCCCGTTTGGTCCCATTGTCATCAGATCAGGATTTGATTACTTCTTAGTGTACTTTGAAGTCGGTTTAACTTTTTTGTAAAACAGTCCAATTATTGAATAGAGTAAAACTAGGAGCACGAAAAACAATTTTTTTAATTACTTACCTACTAAACAGCATCGTAATATTAGCTATGAACCACAATGTTGTCAAAGAAGCTCGGATCGTGACTTGTTTTCCATCTTTTCATTATTATACAAACAAAAATGACAATACTTGTCCTAATATCTATGTTACCAAGTTAATTGGAACTAAAGATCGCTAAGTAATGCTCCCTGGGCGCCAAAATTGCAATAGCGTCGTAAATAAATAAAAAAACCCGATCCCGCGGCCGGCCCGACCTAATAAAACTTCCACCTAAATGAAATTCCCGTCTTCGTGGAAGACTGCTTACGTTCACACAATGCCAAAAAGGGCGATAGATCAGACCCGACGTATTACAGGCCTATTGCCATCACCTCCCATTCTCTCCAATGTGATCAACACGTAACTTGAGATATCTAGAGGATCACGATTTGTGGAGTGACCGAGAATATGGCTTCCGCCATAGTCCCTTGGCTGTGTTGTGTCTATGTATACACTAGAAGGTCACCAGCCGAGTGGTCACTTGCCATCGAGAGTCAAGGTGGCGAAGGCGTTCGATCGGATCTGGCACCGGTGTCTTCTAACGAAGTTACCAGCATATGGGCTTCCCGAGGGACTATGCAAATGGACCGCCAATTTTCTGTCCAGCAGATGCATAAGAACTGAGAGATATAAATGCTGGCATCCCGCAAGGGTCTGTACTGTCCCCAACACTGTTCCTGCTGCATATCAATGAAATGCTGTCTATTGACGGCATTCATTGTACAGAGGACGCGCATCGCCCACGCCGCACCACCTACCCGGCCCACTGACCCACTGCCAATACTGTCTACTACGTCGGCCCCTTTTACGAAGCCCATGCCTCAAAAAGAATCGAAGTGGGCTTGTGATGATGGTTTTGAGATAGTGCAAAGCAGGAAGCACCGTCAGAAAACGAATAAGAACCGATGCGGCACAGCTCCTGTGGAGCTCAAGTAAACCATGCGTGCTGCCATGCCAAACACTCCGGTGTATATTTCTCGTCTACACTACGCCACCAAGGCGGAGGACATCGTGGAGTACATTCGCCAAAGAATCAAGTACTCGCTGAGGATGCAGCTGTTGGAATCGAGCCGCAACGTCAACTTCAAGGCGTTCGTGGTGCGAGTATCAACATGTTTTCTGCACCTCGTCATGGAAGAGGACTTTTGGCCGCAGAATTTGGTGTTCCGTCGCTTTCGCGGACAAGTGCCACATGATCGCACAAAGACATAGTGCAGTGCTGTAGTGTTAACTAACATAGGCCTAAATGTTTTATACTAACAAACATGTTTTAATATAATATTTATGTTAGTTTGTAATGTTATCTATGGGCCACAGTAGCCTGATAATAAAGATGTATTATTATTATTGCAAATATTCCTCGTTTCGTGGAGGAGGAAAGCCGCGAACGGCTTGTGTCTGAAATCGAGAGCTCACTAACTAGTGTCTCCGATTACGGTCGATTAAACCTAGTCCATTTCAACCCCACTAAGACCCAAGTATGCGCGTTCACCGCTAAGAAAATCCCATTTACTGTGGCTTCACAATTTCAGAACACGGACATCAGTGAAAGCATCGGGATCCTCGGCATCGACATTTCTAACGACGTCAATAGGCCGTCTAGAAGACAAGGTTAAGCTAGCATCCAAAAAACTCGAAGTGCTCAACAGATCGAAGCAGTACTTCACATCGGGGCAAAGGCTGCAACTTTAGAAGTCGCAAGTCCGGCGTTATATGGAGTACTGCTCTTACCTGGATACCAGTTTGGCCCTTAGGCTCGGTTCAGCGACGTGCCATTAGAATCGTCGACGATCCCGAGCTCACAAGCGGCTTAGGGCCCCTCAATCTGAGGAGAGACTTTGCCTCCTTATGTGTGTTCTATCGCTTGTACAACAGACAGTGTTCTGTAGAATTGTTTAACCTGATGCCTATGGCTAACTTCTACCATCGCTAGTCTCGCCATTGACGGGAAGTCCATCCTCACACATTGGAACCTAAATAGTTTCGAACTATGCGGTCTCAAAGGAGCTTTCTTCGCTTACAATCAGGCGGGCCGTATGTTTTTTTGCTACCTAAGTAGTGTAAAAAAACTTTTATTTAAAGGTTTGAGGTCACGGCTTGTTTCTATTATGTGTTTTATTTTATTTTTAAAATTATTACTATTATTTGACCACTAATGCTTAAAAACAAGAACATAAATTGTACTTAATCAACATTAAAATATTGTCATTCGTCTCATATTATATATATATCGATATTCCAATATCTCGGTAACATGATATTTTAAGACAAGTATTGTAATTTAACGGCGACATGGAAAACAAGTTAACCACTACGATCCGAGCTACTTGACAACATTGTGTTTCATTGCGAATATTGCGATGCGGTTTAGTAGGTAACCAATTAATGAATATTGTTTTTTCGTGCTCCATGTTTACTATATTCTAATAAATAGTTAAATCAACAATAATTGAATACAATCTAATGCATATAAACACGTAATAAGTTCATTTTTAATGATTGTCGTAATTCTCATATGGTGATCTTTACCTCCAAATATCTCGGAAACGTGACACTTTAGGTCACCATATTGCTTAACATTTTTTGTTTGTATAAGTGTCCTCTACCCAAATATATCACTTACACCGTGCGCCGCGACATTGAAAAAAAATCAAAATGGCGGCGGGTGGCTATGCCAGCTCCCATACAAAAATGTTCGTACCCCTTTAGATTTTGTTGCCAAAATTAAAATTAAGAAGAATGATGAATGATAAAACAAAACTTGGAATTGGAACATGGAATAAAAAAAACACACCGGGGTCGCTAGTGCTAATTTTATGCTGAACCTTGCTTGACAGAAATTAAACTGGCTTGACAGTAAAATAGTACGCAAATTGACGGGAGAGTACCTGAGAACGCTGCCTAATGAAATAGTACGCAATGCGTACTAATGCGTACACACGGCAACACATCAAGCTATGCATTTCCAGTATAAGCTGATCTCGCATTGTATAGGATTTCCGTACAATGAGAGGTCAGCTTATATTGGAAATGTATAGCTTGATCTGTGCGTAGATTACGTAACTTTATTTCAATGAAATTCAGATTGAAATAACCTCTGAATCGGTAGAAATATTACTAAATCGGAAATGGTTCCATTTCTAATGAACTACTGCTTGTATCTGCAGTTATCAGTACGTAAAAAAGTTATCAGAACACCGCTTTACTGAACCGATTTCAATTCGAAAATGATTGAAATTTAGTTACGTAATCGCCCTACTGTAGCCGTGTGTACCCTAATGGCAACGCTGATCACCAACAGCGTTGCCAGAGTGACTTCACGATAAGATACGCACAGCACCTAAAAATAGTACGAAACTTAACTTTTGAGTACGCAGTGAATAAAAAAAAAATATTCAAGTAATTTCTCATTTAAAGTAGGTTTTTCACTGTATTTTTAAGTGCCGCACTGAACCAGCGAAACCACATACAGTAACACAGTATCATGACTTTTTGGCGAGAACTTGCAGAGTGACGTTGCGTTTTCATTGTTATTTTCATAAATTCTTGTATTTTGAGTTTTATTGCATATTCTCTCTGTGGTATTTTATCCAAAAAGATCAATCCATGTGCACAAGAGAAGTTAAATGAAATGAATTATGTGTATCATGACTTTTCAAGTTGTCTCAAAAAGTCCGTGAAGAGTTTTAGTACATTGACCACTATTGTAAAAAAACATTACTTTTATGGACGGTGACTTACTGAAGTCTGTGAAAGTGTTAATTATTGTGACTGGAAATTATAATATAACTCGACACTGGCAGACATATGACCTTATTTAGATTGTGTTGCTATGGAGGTGCAAGGTGGATGACACCTCCATTTAAAAGGGAAGATCTTCCGCCAGGCTGGGTCATCATGCCTGGGGACCGCGGTCCAACTGTACATGTCGGACAGTTGTATATATGCAGATTCTCGAGAAAACTTCTTAAGCGCGATGCAGGATGTAGGATAATGTAGCGCCACGCCATCTATCTTTCAGTGTGTGGACTATCTTAGTGTTACTGATAGATGGCTCATAGATGTCGATACAGTTGCCAAAATTAAAATTAAGAATGATGAATGATAGATAAAACAAAACTTGGAATTGGAACATGGAATAAAAAAAAACACACCGGTGTCGCTAGTCCTAATTTTATGCTGAAACTTGCTTGACAGAAATTAAATTTAATTAACTTTTTTATTTTGAAAATTTGTTTTAGTCTTGACAGTAAAATAGTATGCAATGCGTACTAATGCGTACCCTAATGGCAACGCTGATCACCAAAAGCTTAGATTAAGGATTAGGTAGATAGGCTGTCAGCGAATGGCGAAGAAGATAGCGATAATTCGACATAGTTACATATAATACAGCTACGTACAATTAATAGTGCCATACTTACACTTTCACCCCATTATGTGGGTAAACCAAGGATGTTAAAAAAAGTCGGATATATTCTCGCCAACAAAAAAACTGTGTCACTCAAGTCGGCCACCACGCTGTACGTACAAGCCGGCACGCACACATTAGTTGAGCACGGGTAATCGACTCTGTGTAAACGGCGACAGAGTCTAGTTTCCAGCGGAATGGCCAATATGTGTGCGTGAAAGGTGGCCGACTCCATAGACACAGTTTTTCGTTAGCGAGAATATGTCTTCCGTAGTCTTTAGGGTAAACTGGTATTGGGTATTTTGGTTTTACTACGAGTCGTAATTTTATCAATGGTGTGGCAGGTGATATTGTTATAACTTTATAGAAGTCATAATAAAACACGGGAATGATGAAGTATAGTTTAATTAAGACCTAATTATACAAAATAAAAAGGTACGTACAGGCTAGAAGATTTTTTTGTATGAGTTGTGACTTATCACGTTTTGACCGCAACCTCCTCTTTTATTGATTGTATATACTGTACTGATAGGTGATGTATTCTGAAGACACATTAATACCTAATTATCCTTTGCTTCCATATAAACTCGCAAATTTTCACATTTAGAGAGTAACTCTAAATGTGAAAATTGAATGGTTGAGCCATGCGGATCTGAAAGAGAAAAAATATATTTCATGATACATGCATGACTCATGCAAAAAAATATTTGATTAATCAACATTTTGACATGACATAATCGTCGTTATTTGTAAATTATTGTTTCCGCGTCAGGCGAATTCAAAACAATTACTTTTTATGTATCAAACTTACCTATAAATATAACTATGAATGGTTCTTTATGAAAACTACTAAAAATAAAACACGCTATTTAAAGTGGTAAAATTTATAAAATGTTGGTATCCCCATCAACTTATAATCCGACTATTTACGAATGACACATAGTACCATAGTTAACCACCCCACAATAACAAACCTCACACTTTGGTCGGTTAGCACTAAAAACAAATTTTGTTGATCATCGTATTTCGACGAAATTATCTATTAAATTTGCATGATATTGAGAGAAAATACACTTGAGTATAGTAATCCTTTGATTTCCTTACTGTATCAGTTAAAAAAATCTACATACCGATGAAAGGTTATGTTTGGTTAATTTCGTTCACTACGGCTTTTACAGTCAATTACACAACAATTCACCATCACTGCACACTAAACAATATATTTGAGAATATAAAAAAGTCACACAATTCAATTAGCACATTTCACAGCTCTCATCAACAAATATCTTTTGCAACCAGAAACTTGCTTGCCATCAACGAGTTCAACGACACCGATTTTGACACTGATGTCAAGAATAGAAACCTATACGCGAGATAGGGACAAAAAAATATGCTCAGTCCTGCTCTCACATACACGTTTTGCCATATACATATCTCGTTTTCGTAATTATTATTATTTTAGTGACCAATCTACCTAATCCTTAATCTAAGACCAAAAGCCAACAGTGTTGCCAACGATACAGCGCCTGATGTCGCCATTTTTCACAGCTTAGGTAGCCTAAAGTAGCCAAATTTTTAGCAGGTAGCCTAAAGTAGCCCAAAATCCACAATAATGCTATGAAAAAAATTAAAATGTTGTTATCAATGAGCGTTTGACAGGTTTTTGGAACAAAGAGGTACATAAATGAAAAATATTACCACTTACACTGAGCCGGAGGCATACAAACATACGACCTGAAAAATGGACTATTCTTCGCCCGCACTTTGCATGCATTTGCGATGGGTTTACTTATCTGTTTAACTAATAAAACAGACAATTTTGCAATTGGAAATACACCGACAACCATCGTCAAGGGCGATTTTTCAATAGTATCAAACTGAGCTATTAAGTACCCTAAATATCACTGATATCGCCAAAAGCCAACAGTGTTGCCAACGATACAGCGCCTGATGTCGCCATTTTTCACAGCTTAGGTAGCCTAAAGTAGCCAAATTTGGAGCAGGTAGCCTAAAGTCATCGAGGAACAATCCCTAGAGTAGTAATACCGTGCAATCCGATTCCGCAACTAGTCAGTGATTTGTCACTGATTTGTATCTGCTCATGAGCGCCCTTGTACAGTATCGACCAAAACCTCGATCCGCGCGTACGTATCAAACATATACTTTTTGTCAATATTTCACAATGTCTTGCTGTTCAATTAAGTGGTGTGGGAATAACAGTCGAAATTCTAGTTATAAAACAAACGGAATCACTTTTCATCGGTTAGTAACAATTTATTACATGAATTTACTTATTTTTCATCACAGCTCAAGATATACTGGACGCACGTGTTAGATATTTGGTTAAATCTGACTTAAATATTTACTTGATGAATTTATTATTTGCAATGGCAACACTATTGAACCAATTTCTTGATAAAATTATTATTTGCAATGGCAACACTATTGAAGTAAAGATTATTGTTTATTATTTAAACTTCCGGTGCAATCATTAAATTGAACTTCCGGTGTAACCTAATGTTATTCTAAAATTATAATATTGATAACAATGGGATTGAAATAATTACAAAGACATGAAATGAGTACTATGATAATTTAATTGTTGATAAACATTTTATTGTGAAGTAACGAGTTTTGAATAGACTTCCGATTAATATTTTATAATGAACAATGTAATAGCTTTGCTGAATCATGTTATTAATCATACCTAAATTCTATAGTAATTATTCCAATAATTAACAACGAATGTTATAATTTTTATTGATAATGGTTTACTAATGTTATTATTAAGAGTAAGTAACATTTGTTGATAAAATGTATTCACGTTGTGATAATGCCCTGTGATTGGTTGAGACTTTTAGAATGTTGAATAAAGTATTATAAAATAGGCGGGTAGGTTTAGGCTTGGTCAGTCTTTTTGTATTTTGGAAGTGATTGCTTGTTATAATTGTGATAGTGCCCGTCGATATAAAGATAAGTATATTTGATATTCTAATGTTTAACGATTGATAATTTTATAATAATGTGTGTTCTGTGTATTTCTGTTATATACTGAGAATAACTCCAAATATATGTAGTGGCCATACATAAGTCCTTTATATTGAGTTTCTTACCGGTATCTTCTCAATATGGTCGGCCATACGAACCGGAAGTAGATTTGAGAGTAAATTCATACTTGTGGCCATAGATATGATGTTTGAATAAATATATTCTAAAGTTTGGCCTAAATGATTATTTATTATTCTGACCCTTTAGTACTCTGATATAGTTAAGTATACCTGATTTTGATTAATGCTATATACTTGTTACTTGTTACTTGTTCGGGGCTCCTTTTTCCGCAAGTAGGCCGCTTGAGTGGGCCCTTTTTGCGTGAAGTGTGCTGGCTAAGTCATCAGCCAGCCTAGCTCCGCCCAGAAACGCAGGACTCTCCTGGGATGTCCACAGGTTTCGCGGAGCGACCTCGTTGGACCGAGGATTTGCGCCCGTTGCTCAGCCACTCCCTCGCACTCCAGGATGACGTGGGCGGCCGTTTCATCTGTCTTCATGCATGCCCTGCACAAAGGACTGTTGGTAACACCTATAAAAAACAAGTGTCGGTTAAGCGGTAAATGACCCGTTAGTGTACCTACGATGATTCGTAGGTCTTTACGGTTTAAGGTGAGCAGATTTCTAGTTAGTCATTAGATTAATGCTATATAATTCGATTAGAATAACTATCCTAACGTTTGAATTACGTAATCTGATACTTATTGTCTATTATCTGAATTGATCAATTCATTGAGAATTATATTAGAATTATAAATTAGTAAAATCAATTTAAATTTCTAATTAGAAACCTAAAGGTGAATAAATGAAATACCTACATTGAAGTGTGGTCTTATAATTTATTTATTAATACCTACCCTATTTTAATTCCGATATTTCTACATTCTATAAGGTAGAACTTTAAGTAAATAGTAAGTATATAAATAGCTTAGCCTACTTGGCAACCCAGGATCCAAATTTAGTACATTCATATATTGAGATGATATATTAATTTATTCATTTTTGGTAGTAAATAGGTGGTATAATCTTTCTAAATGAGATGATCAGCACTTTCTTAATGATGATGATCAGCCCTTTCTAACATCAGAAGTGGGATCCGCTTAATCTGTGCCCTTAAACTAAAATGTTGTACTTGTTTTTCTAGAAATCGTGGAGTTCCGGAAGATGAAGTACTTTGTTTCACAACACCACTGGACAAGTTGAGGCTGACGATAACCCGTTGGATTACCCTAGAAGCATTATTCTACATCCTGTCTGAAAGAAGATCCATTGACGATAAGCGCAGCAAATGATGAAACTGGTTATTTGGTCTGGTAGGGCCTTGCAAGGGCTTTATATTTTTTTACTAGATCTTTTATCTTGATATATTGGTGTTCCAAGTGTATGATAATGTCCATAAAATTCACTTTTGGTGTGTTACGTGAAAACTTGATTGATTTACATTTGGTATAATTGGAATGATTTAAGTAACAATATAAAAAAACAGAATTTTTTTTGGTTATTGTTACAATTTCGCGATTTATTATATTTAATCATCTGTATTTACCTGAAAAGAAATGAAAGACTATATTCCATTGATATAATTTGAATTTGTACGTAGTAGAAAGCTTATTGCATTTTATGAATTCTACCCTCTGAAGTAAAAAAAAAACACTTTATATACGGATTGGTATAGAAGTGTAGAAACGAACTAATTTTTTTGTATGCTGAAAACATTTTACTGTTTGTGTTATGATTGGTCCTCGTGTGTTTATAACTGGCGTAAACAAGTTTTGATATTTGCGTTTTGGTTGGTAATTTTATACCTAATATTACTTTTTTAAACATTCCATTTTTTATGGTATTAAAATGCTAGCTCGATCGTGCTAATGTTTATCTAAAATAGTTTTAATTTAATTAACTTAATTTGACAAAGTTAAATCTACCTTTTTACTAAATATCTGCTATATTTTGTAGTTCATACTCATATGTTATAGTCAAACTCGCAATGTTCGGAAGATTGCTTGTGCTGAAAAAAGTCGCTAAACTGAGCCATGACTGTTTTCAGAATAAACAGATATATTACATTTTAAGTTTTATGATGACGCGAAAAGGACATACCAACCAATACCTGAATTTGTTTACATTAGTAAAAAAGGATATCGGCTAAAGATTCAGATATATTTATTTATTTTGAAGGAAATTAATAGCAAAGTATCAAAACTACAGAGGTGCTCTCATTGGAGCTGCCATAGCACGGTGCAGTGGCGCCTCCATTATTTTCTGTACTTTCTTGCCAGACTTGTCTGTACGGGAAGATTTCTCGTCTTCGCATAGCAATAAAGGCAGGAAATAATGTGTAAATGAGTTGTGACAGTTGTGACTCCATTTTAAAATACTATAGAATAGCACAATTTATGATTTTCTTTTTGGTTTGCAACTCGGAGAAAATCACTAATCTAATCGAAAATTCAAAAAATAAAAAATATTATTTCGATTCCTATTATCGTTCATTTTGACTTGATTACTTGGTTTGAGTTGACAAGAGTTTAAAAAATCATTTCTTGCTTGTATTATGTCACACCGTTTACTTGGTTAATTCTTGTTTTATGATACTATATGTTACAATTTTTTATAATTGAGCGTACATGATGAATGGAAAAATTAAAAAAAAAAAAATGTTAAGAAATTCTGAATACGCTAGATGACAGCTTGTTTTTTTTTTGGTGTCAATCGATCATGTTTTTGTTGGGATCAAACTTCTATACGGGACCAATTATTATTAGAGCACTAGAAAAGTCTGAAATGAAAGTCAAAGGTGGTCAAAGTCTGAGAGCGTCGAATACGCCCCATACAAATTGATGCTCTAACGTGACTGTCACTTTTGAGTACCGCTGTACGGAAATGTATAGAGAAAACACGTATTTTGTCATTTTGGTCATGAAAAACTGCATTAAGGTACATATTGTAGCAAAGGGTCCTGAAAGTAGCTTTTATTTACTTTTGGATGATAAAAAAATGCGTAACTCTTAACAGGTTGATCTTTGAGGTCTCGTCATTAAATAATTTTGTTTTGTTTTCTTCGTTTTTACACTTATGTATGTAAAATTTAACATGAGTCATCATCCCCGTTGAGAAAACACAGCGCATGGGAATTTTTCAAAATATTATTCCCACTATCTATTTTCGTAGTAATTGTTGCTCGTAAAGTTTTTAAAAAAAAAATGTACCTAAAAACATTCATTACATATAAAATATCTATAAATTTCATCTGTAGCTGGTTCGAAATAGCTTTGCTTTGACTATGGTTTTTGGCAATACCATAATTTAAATTTACTTTAGGATTTACATATTCCTGTATATTATGTATGGGTGAAATCGGGAGATTGAAATGAAATATTTTATTCACACGAGACAATAACTACTTTTTATTAAAATATTTAAAATTTGTTTTTCAATTCGTTTTCGTTTTGTTCATTGTACACACAGCGACACATCAACCTAGACTGATCGGACTTTGGACTAGTAGAAGTTGGACTGCGCGAATCGTGCGAGCGAGTGCGATATGTTTTTGTTATTTCGACCCACTCACGCGCACGGAAGCGCCCGCGCCCCGCAGCTGCAATATATATCCATACCTACCTATACGTATTATGTATAGTAAATTTTAAAAACAGGTTGTGCTCGTCGCGTAGTAATTTGTGTTTACAAGCTCACGAGTTACTTTTCAATTTGCGCTGCGCGATGCGCCCATAAACCATCTATATACCTATATACTAATATAAATATAAAGCGGAAGAGTTTTTTGTTTGTTTAAACGCGATAATCTTTGGCTGGACTATTAGTCGGATTTAATTATTTTTTTATATAAGATAGCCAGATTTATGAAGAATAGTAAAAGCTACTCTTACCAATTTTTTTTTTAAATGGTTTCTTACGAAAACTCCAATAATCCAAGGTGTGAAAAAATACCTATAATATTCCTAATATCACATGCGCTGCGAAAACTATTGTTGATAGAACAAAATAGCTAGATAATTGTAGATCATCCAAACGTCAATTCGCGGTGGCATATACCTAGATAGGTTTATGCCACCGCGGCCATAAAACTATAACCAAACCATAAAAATGAATTAAAAACACATTTAAAAGGCTATGCGATTTTGACCAATAAAGTAATAATCCTTATCCAATTAAATATGTTCGTTACCTATGCATTTAATGTAGACTAACTGTTCCCCGCGGTTTCACCCACGTTCCCGGGTTTGTTTAAAAGGGATAATCTATGGAACTACCATTCGGATTCGAAAAATTCTTTCATCAATAGGAAGCTAATTTATCCCCGAGTATAGGTTTTTATACTGAAACAACTTCAAGTATAAATAAACAACCTCTTATATGGGAAATAAATCTTTATTAGACACTAACATCACAATTCTTGCCTTCTTTCTAGCCATTCTTTGTATGGATCATCAATGTGTCTCCGAAATTACTTGACAACAATCAAAATTAGTCCTAAAAGTCTATAATGAATGAGTAATATAAAATAACTATCAAAATCTAAACAAAGCTACAAATTGACTTAAAAACCAACAACAGTTAAAAATCTGAATCAACAATGCAATAAGTAAGAGTTGATATATGAGCATTTGAATCAACACCATAAATAATATGTTGTTCATATTCATCCATCTTAAAACATCGGTGAACCTTCTATCCCTAATTAACGATGGCATATAAAATTTTACCACTAACTACACACATAGTATAACACAAGCTAGGGTATTGTTGTGTAAATAGTTAGATATTACATAATATAGGTAATATATTTATGACTTAAAGAAACGTATTAAATATCAAATAACTATCAAAATTAATTTTCTTCCATCTTTATCAGATTTAAAAGTCTTTTCGTCAACAAATTATTCTCCCAATCAAAATTGTAATACTGCAAATAAAAACTTATTCTATCTTGAGCATGTGCAGGAGAAATAACTATTTTTTAGCCGGAATCCGTGTTTTCAAGCCTGCGACATTTAATCTGCGCCGGATTGTTTGGGTTGATACCTGAAACAACAGTAAAAACATTATTTCCTTTAAAAACAAAGCTATTGGAATACTAACTTTAATGATTTTAATACTCTCACGTTAGAGATACCGTGAATAGCGGTAATAGTAAATAGTCGATTAGCGATTTATTTTCCATAATTATGTGACACCTAAATAACTTAACATGCCTTAATTGGCTTACGACTAATAAAACTTTTGTTTTTAGTAGCTTTGACCACGCTTTTCCGAAGACAACGATTCCTTATCTAGAATAGTAAATTATATGTATAGACTTATTACCAGTATTACAATGAACAAAAGCAACGCAGCTGTTAACAAACGGACAAATTTTAAATTTCGGCACCTCAAAGGTTTTGTCGGCTTTTAGTTGAACAATTACTAGGACCGAAAAATAATTAAGATCAATAATAAATATTTATTGCTGTGGTATTTTTCACGTATAGATAACAGGCTTTATAAAGAGTGTATTATGGTTTATGTAGGATTTTAAGGTAAACTGACAAGACATTTTGTTTGTTAAATACTTGTTGTTGATTATACTGATTAATGCATTAAAATATACATGACGAGCAATATAAAAAAGCCACTAAATTATCATGAAATATTTCTGAAATCACGCGAGATAGCTTAAAGTGAAAAGCAACAATCAAATATATTTAATAACAGATTTAAAAACACCAATTTGTGGCAAAAAAAGGTAATTTAATTCTTTAAAAATACTAATATTAACTTTTTAAGTGGGTTTACGAAATTGATTCATTTTTTTAATCATTCAATATTAATTATTATATAATTTTATTTAATTATTATATTGTCGTAAACCTAATTAAAAATACATGAATTTATAATGAAAAAAAAAAACTAATATAGAAATCTTGATCTACACTGACGAGCAATAAAATATTTAAATTAAAAAATTATCATGTGAATAATATTTAGACAAAAATAGTGTTTTTCTATTTTTCATGTCTTGCCTACTATTTTTCGCCAATAATATAGGTGTATGTTATATATATGCTCTTATAAAATACGTATATTGTCGTTATTAACTGAGAAAATGATAAAAACATAATTCAAATTAAGGAGCTGAAGACTGTATACCTAATTATAAAAAAAATACTACTTACGCTATATTGTGTGGCAGTAACTTGCGTGCATAAAATGGTTGATTGCTTGCTATGCACCGCTTTAATAGCAGCATCATGCTCAGCGGTGGTGGCGCGCTGGTAGAGCTGCCGGTGGTGAGCCGATAGGTCGCCCCCAGTCTCCTCATGGCGTCACAATAAAAAATTAATCGTTGTCCTCTAAAATAATGTCATTTAATTAAAAAATAGTATCACAAACAATCATTATATGAGATACCTAGAGGTTGTTGAACAAAACAAAGGTATTTGAGTAGGTTCGTGAAATTGTTAACTAAAAATAAATACCTAGATGTCTGAGCCTAGATGATTCATTAATATATTA
Organism: Polyploca ridens; assembly: GCA_951394255.1. Taxonomy (NCBI): domain Eukaryota; kingdom Metazoa; phylum Arthropoda; class Insecta; order Lepidoptera; family Drepanidae; genus Polyploca; species Polyploca ridens. Next base: position 6,094,573 of record OX596262.1, read on the forward strand.
CTTAGGTCACTTCACTTCACGGAAAGAGTGTGAATAGGCTATGGCTGAAGCCAACTTTAATCTCCTTAATCGTCACTTACCATCAGGTGATCATGGTCAGTTTGTATTAAAAGAGACGTAATTTTATAGAGGGAGGGACACATTTCAATATTATGCAGTTTATTTACAATATTAAAAAGTATCACTCGCCGTAATCCCCGTCCTTCTTTCAATCTCTTTAATGGAATATCCACCATCCCTCAACACCACTATCAGCTCCCGCTGTTGTGGAGTTAATTGGGGCGCCATAAATATTTGCACCACGCACTTGCATAAAATCTTTCAGTTTTTATATAATAAAATAATGAAACAATATGTGATCGCGAGCGCGACTCCTAGTCTGACGATTTTTGGGTCGACGACTGTCTGAATACTTTACACTAGCGCGACTAACTGATACAGAAAACTTGCAAAAGTAAAAATAAAAGCAATAGTCAAACAATGCCCAAAAAGTGCGTCTGTGTGTGTAAGAGCAAGGCACCAAACCGCTGCCGCCCCGTAATTGGCCGTTGCCACGATGCAAAGTCCCTTTCCCGCAAAAGTCTATATTGTATGTAGCGTAGTTATGGGTATATAGGGTGTCGAGCTTGATGTGTTGCCGTGTGTACATACACTGATTATTGGAAGCTTAAAATATTAAACATAGAATTGTCAGTGTGGCCGAGCGGTTTTAAATTATCTTTGAGTATTACTGATACATATATGTAAATTATATTACGTAGAATTTTATAATAATTACATAAATACCTACATGAAATAAAATCGTAATGTATTTAAGATTCGTATTTTAACATAAATGGTATTAGAGTATTTGATAGATTTTGTTTTGGCAAAGACGTATTTATGAATATGCAAAATTAATGAATATGTAAAATATCCATATGACAATGATATGATCTTGGTGCCAAATGCTACATTTGATATAATTGAGATAGTCGTGGTGATTAATTAATTAATCACAGGTCATTCACTGCACCAATGGTTGATTGAATTAATGAATAATACGTTTATTAGTAGAAATTCAGATACATATTCTAATTATGATTGTGTTTAAATTAATTTCATTCTGTTTTACGATTATAAAAAAATATATTTCATTGATTCAATCAAATATAAAATATAATTTTAATCTATGGTATTTTTGTGAAACTGAGTTAATATTATAAGATAAACATTTTCATGATGTTTGTATGTAATGGTGGATAGACAATGTGTTCACGGACTGTTGATATATTTTAAGTTGTTCTGTGGGGCGATTACGTAACTAGGTTTCAATCATTTTTGAATTGAAATCTGTAGGGCGATTACGCAATTTTTTAGAAATCAGGTTCTTAAGAACCACACAAGCGAACTGAAATTTACCTCTATCGATAAATCGCGACCACGTAACTTATTTCACAAGGATTTCATTACCTTACCTATCGATATATTCCAATGTGAAGTTGGTGCAAGACCTAGCTATTCGACCAATTTAAAAAGTACTATTGAATTATGATACGTCTAAAAACGCACTACATTTTCTAATAAACCGTTTAATACAGATTGGTACGTAGTTTTAGACAGACATTTATGTGTATAATCTGTGATTGAAATCGTCTGTCATTGTTTGTTTATCTTTTTGCCGGCCGAATTAACCTTATTGTTTTCATAAAAACAACAATAATACATATCCCGTGCGTTTTGATGGGGATTGCGGAAGAACAAAGGAGCATGAGTGTCTTACGAATAAAGAGACGCCGCTTGCGCGACAGGAGTGATCGATTCCAGTTTCCAAAGGAGGATTATATTGCGCATTTTGTTTTTACAAAGGCAGGATTCCAACAGACTAGAAGAACTATGCCCTCACATGCCTGTCTCAGACGAAAATTGCCATTCGTATTGAACTAAAAGTAAGTGACTCTTTACGTAAATGTACCAATTATTGAATCTTTTTGTGCAATATGTCGCACCGACTTGTAGCAAGTGCCTCCATGAAGTCACCAATGCTCTATTAGAAATCTTTATAAGAAAGGATACAGAATAGAGTGCTGTTGGCTTCTTGGTATGTATTTTAGCTAAATGGCTAATATTAATTCAAAAATAAATAAATACACATTATAATTCAGAGTATATTCATATATTCCTTCTGTTTATAATAAGCATAATTTTTCAATCATAAATTTACATAGGCACATATTGTCACAATGATACTATCATGGGCTAGGCAGTGAGAATAGAGTGTCATTCCGTTCTGACTTACAAACCTCTTTTGCTTCAACTACATTCATACATGCCCTGCATATCATCATATTAATATGCCCAGTATTATTATTAATCGAAATCCTTCTTTTTGCAGGAGACCGATTATGCTCAAAGGCCTTGGATGATGACACCTTTCCGAAGCGCTAATCCTGAATCTCCAGAAGAGTTTTTAACGGATGCTCACTGATGAAACCCTGGAGCAATGCATTGCATTACTTAAAGCATGTTGGTGATGCTTGTTATCAAAAGATGGTGCCAGTGAATAAGAGCACCAAGTTATCACATGGCAACTAGGATTGAGGCAATTCCAGATAGCAATAGGGATATGCTTATCTAAACATTATGAAACACATTATTATTTTATACATATTTTTAATTAAGTATTGTTTTAGTTTTTCTTTATTTTACGGTCATAAGCATAAGCTATCTACTTACTGTTATAATAAAAAAATGTGTCAGTTTTTAATATACTATATCTATAAATATAGTCCTAATTCTATTTTTATGAATGCAGTAATCACCTAATATTGTTGTACATTCACAAAATGAAATGTTAGTTTGTAAGTTAGTATAAGCAATAATGAAATAACCAATGGCCAGACCATAAAATAAAATATTGTGTAAACCCAACGTAAGCAAAATAAAACTGTGAATTAAATTGACTTTCATTATAAAGATTTATTATATTCTAGGCTTAGATCTAGAACATGTTACATTTAAGTTGTTTCAATTTTAATAATACTGGATTATTAACAAACCGTAAATGTAAGCTAAACCCAAAGAAACCTTGTACACACTAATGAGAATAATAAAAACACTTCAATAAAAAGTATCATTTTATTTTCAATATTCACAAATTGCTATAAGTACTAAACCATAGTTTTATACTACAGTACCTATGAATACTTAAAATAGCACTGAGATCAAAGAGAGTGGTACATATAGTTAAAAAAACATATAGGATTAAATATGTATTTAATTATATAAACACCAAGCACCTAAAGAATACATTTTACTAGACATTTATTGTAAAGAGGAATTTATTCACCGTCTCGGTATTTATACATCAGATTAAATCAATCAGACTTGTTTTTAATTAAAAAATTAAGATTATAGATAATATAGGTATATTATCTATGTTTTCTCTTATTAACTCCACCATAGCTTTTTTCAGTAGGCCCAGCGAGGCAGCCCTCATGTTGTTGTACTGAAAGTAAAATATGTATTTTAATACAATGTCATAAAAACATTAGAAGCCACATTTACTTAAAGTGTAGTTTACATTAGTCTACGAACAATTGCTTAATAACTCACATTATCTTTGAGATCTTGACTGTCGAGGAGAAGGAGAAGCTCTGCTGAGGAGGTTGCGCAAAGTGCTGGTGAGAGCTTTGATGTCCTGAAAATAATAATGTTTTTATTTATATATCTGCCACTAAGTAAGTACTATAAAATAACGGCCTTCATCTAACAATAATCTGGCAAGAAAATCCGCAAGTTTACATGTTTATATATTTTTTGGACAACTATATTGGCTATTTTTCTAAATGGTTTACAAAGTAAAATTAATGTATATACACATACATATACAAGTCCATGGGTAATTGGAGTATCTAATATACATAATGATATTGACAGGTTGGTAGTTTATAGCCATGGTTTATAGTACTTAGGTACTCTGACATTACATTTCTTTCTGTCTGTCATGGTTTTATGTACTTACTTATTAACATCGAACAAATAACCCAAAGAAGCGCAATGACGTTCATTTTGGTTGAAATATATTCCGCCAATTTCCCACCGCCGACAATGCATTCTGATTGGCTAAATCACGGACACATGCACTCTGATTGGCCAAGTCAAAACACACGATGCAGTGATTGGTCCTTACTGTTCAAAATCAGTGACAAATCACTGACTAGTTGCGGAATTTTATTGTTCAGTATTACTACTCTAAAGTGATTCTTCCTCGATGCTTATTAAGTACTTCCGGGAATTGAACGCTTTGGTGACATCATTGAGGCAATTCGACAGTGAAGTTGGGGCATATTGTAGAGGTAAGAAGCACCTACCCCACGTTGGTATGACCCATGACTTTAAAAAGCCAACGCCGCAAGAACCTAAGTGAATAAGAAAACATTTACTAATGAATCCAAAATACAAAGAAATATACGCTTATTGTACCTAAATGATAATAAAGGCCATAGGTATGTGCAGACATTTATGACTTGAACTTACTTTGAGCTCATGGCGGTGGATCGTCTGCCGGCTGGGAGCTTGGGAATGACTCCGGCACAATTCCTTAAAGGCATCTTTGCTGAGCCACGAACTCATTGTTAAGCAGCGACATTGTGTCTATTTCACTATTTTTAGTTTGTTTTTGCGACTTTGCTCCTCCGCATAACCCAGTAGAAATGCTCGTGACATTTTAAACTAAAATAAGATAGTTATTAATTAATTGTTTTATTCGTAGTAATTGTAAATATAATATAGACTTATCAATTTAACTTTATATATCACTGTTTATTATTGAACAATTAACAAAATAACAATAGAGAAATACCTTTATTGCTTGATGAAATTACCTAAGACTTGCTTCAATGAACAATAGAAATTTATGAAATCACAAGCTGTCACTAAGATAGAAATAGAGTTAGATGATCGCAAAATTAAGTCTATCGATAGAAATCCCATACAAAAAAAAAATGAAATTGCAAAGGCGTTTCTGTTGACGTCACAGCTGTCAAAGCGGAGATAGGTGGTCGCAAGTCCGCCATGTTTTTGATTTCAATTACACTTCAATAGAAATTTAATTGAAGTCAGAGTTAGCTAATCGCCCTACTGTTCTAAAATATAGCGATGTACTGAACTTTTTTTTACATTCTGATAACTGCAAATACAAACAGTGGTTCATTAGAAATGGAACCATTCCCGATTTTGTAATATTTCTACCGAGAATTAGAGGTTATTTCAATCTGAATTTCATTGCCATAGGGTTGCGTAATCGACATACAGGTCTGTCTCTTATGCAGCAGATGTGAGACTAAAAGATAATGATATCGTTTATATTAAAGTGAACACTTGTCTCTTTACTTTGATTATGGCTGTTCTATAAGCTATCCTGTGCTGGCTATGCTTTTGGTTGTCCGACTATGCCTGTGGCGAGACAAGTGGTTATCCCTGTGGCTTCGACTATGTTATATAATTAATTATTTTAAATGTATATATTACTATAATGTTGACTGTGTCTATCGCACAGATGTGTGACTGTACCTGTGGCTATGCCTGTTGTGTCTGTGGTTGTGCCTATGGCTTGAACTAAGTAATTATGATTTATTGGTTTTCGCCCGAGGTTCGCTCACGCAGAATTCATAGAATTTCATCCTACCATCAACCGATTTCGATAAATACCAAGCTCAATTTAATCTGTAAAAACTATGAAAATGTATTCAGTACTTTCAAAGATTTGTGTTCAATTTTAGTCTGATAGTCTTCCTTCATCGTTCAGTCGGTTTTTGGTAAATATATTTCAATGGACAGACATACTGGTTTAACAGTTTTATCATGTGTTTACATAATTTATATTTTATAATATTTTATTTCCGTCATTGTGCCAACGGCCATACCTGTGACTGTACTCGCTGCTATACCTGTGGTTATATCTGTAAATAAAGCATGGCTTTGTTGTCTTTCTGGCTGTGCTTAAGCCTGTGGCTCTACCTCTGGTTTTCCTTTTGGTTGGGCCTAGACGCCAGGAATACAACATATGTCATGTTTAAATGTTTTGTTGTACGGTTAGTACTTACTTCGGAAATGAGATGAATTGTATTTAGAAATATATTAATCTATGATTGTGCCAATGGCCTTACTTGTGACTGTACTCACTGCTATAACGGGGGTTGTGTCTGTAATTAAATCTTACCTTCGCTGTACTTCTGGCTTTGCTTAAGCCTGTGGCTATACCTGTGGTTTACCTTGTGGTAGTGCCTAGATGCCAGAAATACAGCAGGTGTCGTAAATAAATAAATGTTGTTGTACTGTTAGTACTTCGAGAACGAAGTACATGTCAGTTTGGCCGTGTTAGATATTTGGTTAAATCTGACTTAAATATTTACTTGATGAATTTATTATTTGCAATGGCAACACTATTGAACCAATTTCTTGATAAAATTATTATTTGCAATGGCAACACTATTGAAGTAAAGATTATTGTTTATTATTTAAACTTCCGGTGCAATCATTAAATTGAACTTCCGGTGTAACCTAATGTTATTCTAAAATTATAATATTGATAACAATGGGATTGAAATAATTACAAAGACATGAAATGAGTACTATGATAATTTAATTGTTGATAAACATTTTATTGTGAAGTAACGAGTTTTGAATAGACTTCCGATTAATATTTTATAATGAACAATGTAATAGCTTTGCTGAATCATGTTATTAATCATACCTAAATTCTATAGTAATTATTCCAATAATTAACAACGAATGTTATAATTTTTATTGATAATGGTTTACTAATGTTATTATTAAGAGTAAGTAACATTTGTTGATAAAATGTATTCACGTTGTGATAATGCCCTGTGATTGGTTGAGACTTTTAGAATGTTGAATAAAGTATTATAAAATAGGCGGGTAGGTTTAGGCTTGGTCAGTCTTTTTGTATTTTGGAAGTGATTGCTTGTTATAATTGTGATAGTGCCCGTCGATATAAAGATAAGTATATTTGATATTCTAATGTTTAACGATTGATAATTTTATAATAATGTGTGTTCTGTGTATTTCTGTTATATACTGAGAATAACTCCAAATATATGTAGTGGCCATACATAAGTCCTTTATATTGAGTTTCTTACCGGTATCTTCTCAATATGGTCGGCCATACGAACCGGAAGTAGATTTGAGAGTAAATTCATACTTGTGGCCATAGATATGATGTTTGAATAAATATATTCTAAAGTTTGGCCTAAATGATTATTTATTATTCTGACCCTTTAGTACTCTGATATAGTTAAGTATACCTGATTTTGATTAATGCTATATAATTCGATTAGAATAACTATCCTAACGCTTGAATTACGTAATCTGATACTTATTGTCTATTATCTGAATTGATCAATTCATTGAGAATTATATTAGAATTATAAATTAGTAAAATCAATTTAAATTTCTAATTAGAAACCTAAAGGTGAATAAATGAAATACCTACATTGAAGTGTGGTCTTATAATTTATTTATTAATACCTACCCTATTTTAATTCCGATATTTCTACATTCTATAAGGTAGAACTTTAAGTAAATAGTAAGTATATAAATAGCTTAGCCTACTTGGCAACCCAGGATCCAAATTTAGTACATTCATATATTGAGATGATATATTAATTTATTCATTTTTGGTAGTAAATAGGTGGTATAATCTTTCTAAATGAGATGATCAGCACTTTCTTAATGATGATGATCAGCCCTTTCTAACACACGCGTTGACGTAATTTATCTCCATCTCACTTTCACCCGTTATATATCTATTTTCATCCTTTTCTTTCGATGATCGCGCCTCCCCGCTAGTGTTGGGCTTGGATAAGAAAATCATTATCGATATTAGCAAACTTATTTTGTTCAGAGAGAAAAATGTTTCAGTTTACAATATTGTATTAATACTGGAATACATAACAGCGAAGATAAAATGATTTGCAATATTTTTAACGCGGATGTATTTATTATTTAGGTAATTATAATATAAAATAAATATGTCTGTGGTACTGTACGTTCCTAACTTTATTATTATCACGTACTAGGTAACTTCATACTCTTTTATGTCATACTGGTGACACTGACCTAGGTACCTAATTTAAAAAAAATGGTTATACAGTCAATAACGTTGAAGTTAAAAATAAATTATACATTTGTATTGTGACTTTATATACTTTGTTTCATTACTACTATTATTATCTTCTTAAATAGCCCCTGAAACCATATAGGTAGTAAACAATTTTTTTACCTAAGTAAGTATAACTAAATTAATATAATGTAATATTAAATAATATATATATATCTAGTAATTTACTTAACATTTTATTGTACGAACATGAAAAATATTTAGACAGATGCCAGTTGTTCCAGACGGTAGCTCTTTCTGGAGTACTTTAATTTCATAGGACTGTTGTTACCGAAGGCTTAACAGTAAAACACGCTTATACTCTTCAAAGCAAGCAGGAGGTTTACTTTATTCACTATTTACTCACAATATTCTAAGAGATGTTCACTATGTAAGTTCTCGAGAAGGAATGAATCGCAGCTCTTTTTTTTTGAACTGACAGAAAGTGATAATTCAGAGAATCTTTACAACTTTACACGGACAATGCGGCGAGCAAGCTCTCAAACGGTGAATCGTAGCGCCAAGGCGCCTTACCTATAATCATCCAGTATGTTCGGAAATATTCATGAAAAACAAACGAAATTAATCTAGAACCTTCCTGAACTAGGTTCGAGATCTTTCGATAGGTATACTATGTCTTTCTGAAATGTTCGGAATTATTCTCGAACCTTCCACAATGTTCTAGAACAGATTTCGAGAAGGTTCCTGAAAGTTCTATCGATATCAATTACTTTTCTAGAACTTTCTACAGTTTTCCAGAACCTTCCAGAATGTTCTATAAAGTTATATTTAAAATTAACTTGTTTTGTGCAGTTTATACCTATTGTTTACACTCCCAAAAATCCGCGCATTCCAAATTTTATCAAAATAGAGCCATTATCGAGAATGATTACATCATACTGCCGAATTAATACCAAAATATACTATGCAAACAATTATTATAAACAAACTTGCTAGTTACGATAACGTAGAAATATTTGTAAAAAACCATGACAAACGACTGATATTAGAATACTCCTACATTTATATTAGTGCAACAAGTATCGATATCGATACAATTTTCACCCTCATCTCTAAATCTTAGTGTGTCCTTGAATGAGCCAATCACAGCGCACTGCCGGTGGTGGGGAATTGGCGGATTAGATTTCAAGCAAAATGTACGTCATTGCGCTTCTATGGGTTAATTGTTCCATGCCTAAAGTAGACCAAAATCCAAAATAATGCTATGAAAAAAATTAAAATGTTGTTATCAATGAGCGTTAGACAGGTTTTTGGAACAAAGAGGTATAATGAGAAAAACGCTCATTAATTTATACATTCCTACTTTAAAAAACAATTAAAACTTAGGTGTCAAACGAAGTCAAACCATTTTTTTTTATACGAAAAAGTCGGTAAAAAAGCGTACGGGATTGCTGGGTAAGCAGTTCCTATAGCCATATGGACGCTTGCAACTCACGGGGCATCACTCACGCGTTACCGACCCTTCCACCCTCCCCATGAACTCTGGCGACCTTAATCACGCGCAGGAACTATTTTGTTACGGTATTAAGTATGGTGGAGGTTCTTCCCCAGTCGAGCTGCTCTTTGAGCAAATAATCGCTATATCTTTCTTAAATCTATTCCATTTATTCAATTGAAGCCCTAGTAGGGCACTTATAAAGGTCAAAGCTACTGAAGTTAACAAATATAGCTTTAAAGTACAACAAAGAATAGTGTTCTTAGAGCGTCCGCTGCGTATGCGTCTATTCACACATACGGCAACCACACTACAGCGTCGTGACAAAATGAAGTCAATCCGTGGTAACGTGTAAATAGTGTCACTGAGACTTTTTGCGATTGTGTTGCAATTGCGTTGTGGCTACAAAATGTTAAAATGTTTGTACCGCTAGTTCCCGAGGTCACTGGTGGTTGCGTTGTGGGAGGTTGTGACGTCGCTGCGGTGTGATCGGTATTACACACGCAGTCATTAGTGTTGGCAAAATGTGATCCGTGTGAATTAAACAATTAATTTTCATACAATTTAGCCGCCGCCCACGTTGTGTGGTTGTGATGTGATTGCGGTTGTAGTGTGGCTGTGGTTCGTGTGAATTAGGCGTATACCATCGGCATTTATGGGCTTATTGATTTCTAAAAATTAGTATAGTACGTGGCATTTGGAGAAATATACAGTAGCGTTAGCACCCGCACGAGCGTGATTTTCACTGCATGTTGCAGATACCTTATCTAAAATTAAGAAAGGTAACATAATAGCTGAGAGACAAGTTCATGGTAATTCCCCGAAACTAACCAACCATTTATACAGAATGGATTCATATCATATATCACATGATATCACTGAACTTTTAGATTTTGCGTTAGCATAGGTTATATTTCTTCCAATTTTGCTCATTTGTGATTCGGCTTATATTATTACCTACCTTGTCCTTGAGGTAGCCTAAAAGGCGACCAGTCGCCATTCCGATTTATTCATCGCCAATTTTCGTCCTGAGTAGCCTAAATGGCGATAAATCGCCTACGTTGGCAGACTTAAGCCAACACAGTAGTGTTGCTATATGGGGGAGGCGTGAAATCAGCTTTTTCATTTAAAAAATGGTGTCAGCCATAAAGTCCAAATTCGTGGTTTTCCACATTATAGATTTTCCAAATTCTCTGTTTTACCGAGGCTTTACCCATCCAAATTATAAAATTTCCAAATTCCATGTTTGAATCCAACCCTGAATGTAGAGGTGTGTAACTCATCAAAAATACTCGAGCTGCATAATAGCTCACGGCTCAAGTGTGTGAGACTAATAAAAACATCGAAAATCAACAATAACGTCATCTTTATATATGGATATGAACTAAAAGCTTTCGCAGTACATAGACTCAGTCTCTAGTTGTAGGCAAGTAAACCATAGATATCGCGCTGCTTCAGATGATTTAAACGATTTATTTAAACCCAGTTATATTACAGACTAATTGAAATTAAATTTAAATTAAAAAAATAGGTTTAAATTCGTTTTAAATTCGAAAATTCGAATTAATAATAACGACATGCACTCGAATTTTACACATTTGGGACTCGCACTACTACTCAGTTTTCGTAGTAAGCGCACGCACACACAGCTACCGGCTACTCGGCTAGATTGGCTTTGGCTAGCCGGCCAGCTACCAGCTAGCGGCGGCTAGGCGGCTACCCGCTGTGTGTGACGTAAACTTCTCGTAACGAGGAGGATTTCTTAAGATACCTCTATGGTAAAAATACCTGTCAATAGGTTCAAATTGGTTCGAATTATCAACAGTTAGATAGGTAAGAAAACTCGTCATTCTTTCTAGATAGCCAGTAGCCAGTAGCCATCCAGTAGCCAGTAGCCAATTATCGTGTTGACAGATAACATAGCCGTGGCTATTTTGTGAATAGCCGTTTTTTGGCTAGTTATTAGAATAGCTACCCATCTCTATATGTTCTATGATGCAACTCACAGATCATATAGAATATGTTGTATACACAACAGAAATGACAGCTACACGGGATTGGTGAGAGTTATGTAGTTTACGGTTATTCAACACGATTTGGAGTGTGGCGCTGCTGCGCTGTATTTAGTGCTTGACATTGATGTTTGTACCATATCGATATCGATACTGCTAGTGTTGTATATATGTCGATAGCAGTGTCTGTATTTAGAATTTTTGATATTTCAATTTAAATAATGAAATAAAACCAGTTTAAATGAATCATTTTTTTATTTTCCTTGTTTTAAATATTTGTTGTGAGCTATTTTATAAATGTCACGAATATTTTCACCCATTTTTTTTCAGGACTGCCCCATTCAATATTTTATTTATGCTCGTACACCAATTGTGTGTAATGTGTATTTGCTAGTTACGATAACGTAGAAATATTTGTAAAAAACCATGACAAACGACTGATATTAGAATACTCCTACATTTATATTAGTGCAACAAGTATCGATATCGATACAATTTTCACCCTCATCTCTAAATCTTAGTGTGTCCTTGAATGAGCCAATCACAGCGCACTGCCGGTGGTGGGGAATTGGCGGATTAGATTTCAAGCAAAATGTACGTCATTGCGCTTCTATGGGTTAATTGTTCCATGCCTAAAGTAGACCAAAATCCAAAATAATGCTATGAAAAAAATTAAAATGTTGTTATCAATGAGCGTTAGACAGGTTTTTGGAACAAAGAGGTATAATGAGAAAAACGCTCATTAATTTATACATTCCTACTTTAAAAAACAATTAAAACTTAGGTGTCAAACGAAGTCAAACCATTTTTTTTTATACGAAAAAGTCGGTAAAAAAGCGTACGGGATTGCTGGGTAAGCAGTTCCTATAGCCATATGGACGCTTGCAACTCACGGGGCATCACTCACGCGTTACCGACCCTTCCACCCTCCCCATGAACTCTGGCGACCTTAATCACGCGCAGGAACTATTTTGTTACGGTATTAAGTATGGTGGAGGTTCTTCCCCAGTCGAGCTGCTCTTTGAGCAAATAATCGCTATATCTTTCTTAAATCTATTCCATTTATTCAATTGAAGCCCTAGTAGGGCACTTATAAAGGTCAAAGCTACTGAAGTTAACAAATATAGCTTTAAAGTACAACAAAGAATAGTGTTCTTAGAGCGTCCGCTGCGTATGCGTCTATTCACACGTACGGCAACCACACTACAGCGTCGTGACAAAATGAAGTCAATCCGTGGTAACGTGTAAATAGTGTCACTGAGACTTTTTGCGATTGTGTTGCAATTGCGTTGTGGCTACAAAATGTTAAAATGTTTGTACCGCTAGTTCCCGAGGTCACTGGTGGTTGCGTTGTGGGAGGTTGTGACGTCGCTGCGGTGTGATCGGTATTACACACGCAGTCATTAGTGTTGGCAAAATGTGATCCGTGTGAATTAAACAATTAATTTTCATACAATTTAGCCGCCGCCCACGTTGTGTGGTTGTGATGTGATTGCGGTTGTAGTGTGGCTGTGGTTCGTGTGAATTAGGCGTATACCATCGGCATTTATGGGCTTATTGATTTCTAAAAATTAGTATAGTACGTGGCATTTGGAGAAATATACAGTAGCGTTAGCACCCGCACGAGCGTGATTTTCACTGCATGTTGCAGATACCTTATCTAAAATTAAGAAAGGTAACATAATAGCTGAGAGACAAGTTCATGGTAATTCCCCGAAACTAACCAACCATTTATACAGAATGGATTCATATCATATATCACATGATATCACTGAACTTTTAGATTTTGCGTTAGCATAGGTTATATTTCTTCCAATTTTGCTCATTTGTGATTCGGCTTATATTATTACCTACCTTGTCCTTGAGGTAGCCTAAAAGGCGACCAGTCGCCATTCCGATTTATTCATCGCCAATTTTCGTCCTGAGTAGCCTAAATGGCGATAAATCGCCTACGTTGGCAGACTTAAGCCAACACAGTAGTGTTGCTATATGGGGGAGGCGTGAAATCAGCTTTTTCATTTAAAAAATGGTGTCAGCCATAAAGTCCAAATTCGTGGTTTTCCACATTATAGATTTTCCAAATTCTCTGTTTTACCGAGGCTTTACCCATCCAAATTATAAAATTTCCAAATTCCATGTTTGAATCCAACCCTGAATGTAGAGGTGTGTAACTCATCAAAAATACTCGAGCTGCATAATAGCTCACGGCTCAAGTGTGTGAGACTAATAAAAACATCGAAAATCAACAATAACGTCATCTTTATATATGGATATGAACTAAAAGCTTTCGCAGTACATAGACTCAGTCTCTAGTTGTAGGCAAGTAAACCATAGATATCGCGCTGCTTCAGATGATTTAAACGATTTATTTAAACCCAGTTATATTACAGACTAATTGAAATTAAATTTAAATTAAAAAAATAGGTTTAAATTCGTTTTAAATTCGAAAATTCGAATTAATAATAACGACATGCACTCGAATTTTACACATTTGGGACTCGCACTACTACTCAGTTTTCGTAGTAAGCGCACGCACACACAGCTACCGGCTACTCGGCTAGATTGGCTTTGGCTAGCCGGCCAGCTACCAGCTAGCGGCGGCTAGGCGGCTACCCGCTGTGTGTGACGTAAACTTCTCGTAACGAGGAGGATTTCTTAAGATACCTCTATGGTAAAAATACCTGTCAATAGGTTCAAATTGGTTCGAATTATCAACAGTTAGATAGGTAAGAAAACTCGTCATTCTTTCTAGATAGCCAGTAGCCAGTAGCCATCCAGTAGCCAGTAGCCAATAGCCAATTATCGTGTTGACAGATAACATAGCCGTGGCTATTTTGTGAATAGCCGTTTTTTGGCTAGTTATTAGAATAGCTACCCATCTCTATATGTTCTATGATGCAACTCACAGATCATATAGAATATGTTGTATACACAACAGAAATGACAGCTACACGGGATTGGTGAGAGTTATGTAGTTTACGGTTATTCAACACGATTTGGAGTGTGGCGCTGCTGCGCTGTATTTAGTGCTTGACATTGATGTTTGTACCATATCGATATCGATACTGCTAGTGTTGTATATATGTCGATAGCAGTGTCTGTATTTAGAATTTTTGATATTTCAATTTAAATAATGAAATAAAACCAGTTTAAATGAATCATTTTTTTATTTTCCTTGTTTTAAATATTTGTTGTGAGCTATTTTATAAATGTCACGAATATTTTCACCCATTTTTTTTCAGGACTGCCCCATTCAATATTTTATTTATGCTCGTACACCAATTGTGTGTAATGTGTATTTAGTGTTTGAAATATGTATTAAATTATTTATAAAATCTTTCTTATGAATAGGGCAGCCCATCCAATTAAAATAATTTTCAAATCTACACATATTATATGCTTAATACAATATACCGGGTGATTTTGAATTTCTTAGCTATTTTTTTTCCCTCGGATCAGAATCACTAATAGAACACATCCGTGCAAAAAAAGAACCTTTTTTTTGTTCATAATTTTGTCGTAAGAATATCCTAAATACTCCACATTACTGGATAACGTTAACAAATAGATGACCTTGAACTTCAGCTGGTAGACGTCACCGGAACATTGAAATATGCTGCGGAAATACGTGAATTCTTTCGTAACGCGCACTAGGTGGAAATTGTGTTTAATACCTACTAAAATTTCACCATATTATTTTTCCATTTTCCATTCACAAAATTAAGTAATATCAGGAATAAACTCTTCATAATGTTGTTTACATTTCGAGTATTTTGATTAATAAAAACTGTCATTGAATCGAATCTGTCATTCATTAAAATCTTCTAAAATAAATTCTATTTTTCATTTTCACTAAGGAGGAAACTTATCTTTCAATAATTATTAACAATACATTAGGCAGCCCGCACGCATCATACAATCGCCGGCCGACTTTATGTCGGAAAGAGAAGAAAACTTGAATGTCAGCATTGTAAGCAGAAAACAGGATAGCTTTATAAAACGTTTGACTTGGTTAATAACCCTTAAACGAACCTATCCTAGAAATAAACTCTAAAATTGCCTATTTCGCTAAAAAGGTCTAATGTCAGTCGGTGGATTCAATTTTATAAGAGAATAAATTCTTTCGATTTGAGAGATTCAAATGTTCTTCGCATTTGAATTCCTTACTACCAAAGCACACGTCCTACAAAACCGCCCTAAAGGCCTCAAGTCGGACTGAGAGAGATTCAAATGTTCTTCTCATTTGAATTCCTTACTACCAAAGCAGTCGTTTTACAAAGCCGCTCTAAAGGCCTCAAGTCGGACTGAGAGACATTCAAATGTTCTTCTCATTTGAATTCTTTACTAACAAAGCACTCGTCTTACAAAGCCGCTCTAAAGGCCTCAAGTCGGACTGAGAGACATTCAAATGTTCTTCTCATTTGAATTCTTTACTAACAAAGCACTCGTCTTACAAAGCCGCTCTAAAGGCCTCAAATCGGAATGACAATTGTACTACCGATTGTCTGACGTGTGGAAGCGTCCTTATACGAAACCTCTCTTCCCTTCTCTTTTAATTTCATACAAAGAATTAAAAAAATATTGCTACGACGTGTTCAGGTGTGCGGTCAGCTTAATACTTCATGTCAACCTATTTGAAAAATTTCTGATTATGAAAAAAAATATTTTTAGTTGCGCACGCAGGTATTCTCTGGTTACTGGTTGCTAGGGCAACGTTTTAGAAGATCAACAGTCTGTTTCTGGGTGATACGGGTGATACAAAATATTTTTAAATTTAATTGAATAATTATGGAACTCTCTGGAATACACTATCAGTTTGATCAACGGAGGGCTTCTGCCTCACACAAGATGCCGCGCGGCGCCCGCCATCCCACCCAACTGTGCGTTTTGTGGTTGCAGATCACTGGAAGTGTGTTATTTAAAACCAAATAATAAGTTGTCAATAACTCGCGAATCACTACGAAGTCGATTCAAGGAATTTAAAATTTTAACGTTACCGTCACAGTACATTTATGAAAATATTATGTTTGTCCGTAAAAACTTAAATTTATTTGAAATTAATAGTAGCCGCCATAACTTCAATACAAGAAATAAAGATAAAATTGTGACACCTAGATTCAGGTTATCTAAAGCTAATAAGTCTTTTCTCGGAAATTGCGTTCGATTCTATAATAAAATCCCACTCGAAGTAACTAAAATGTCTTATGATAAATTCAAAGATTTCATAAAGCAGAGGTTAATTGACAAAGCCTACTATAAGGTGGCTCATTACGTGGATGACAAGAATATATGGTTGTAGTAGCTTCTCTCTGCACTTGCATCCCCCTGGCTAAGTGACAATTGTACGAATAAGCATAAAATAATAATGTATATATTGTATAAGTATTTGGAAAAAAGCTGTAATATTAAATTAAAAGATCTTCCACAAAAAAAATAAAACCTTGCTGAGTTTCTTGCCGGAGTCTTCTCAGTTTAAGTGTATTCCGAACCGGTGGTAAATTCAACTGTATGTACATAACGTTCATAAGTGCCTTACTAAGGCCTAAACTGAATAAATGACTTTTTGATTTTGATTTTGAAATAAACTGCAATATTCAGTTCAATGTGATTTTAAATTAGCCTTAAGTTGGCCCTAAAGTTTTAAAGTGTTACAACGATGGATATGTTCGAATTGTGATACGATGAGTATGTTTGTAATTGAGTTATTAAAAAAAGTGAGTTACTGTATTTTTGTGGCTTCATTTTATAAATTTTAAACGGGTAAGAATACCGAGAGTGATGTATAGGATATTTAATTTAGATGGTGTTCGTGTTTTTGTATACTACGCAGTATCTAACATTCTCGGTTGTTGACAGCCATGTGACGTAGCGTATTGGCGCGCGGTACGACCAACGATTTCAGTAATTCTGAGAAAACTTTGGATCGTCATAACTTTATTTTTTTCTATAAAAATTATATCTAAAAATAAAAAATGTATTTTTTATTTTTTATTAATGATCGACTCCTTTAAAATAGCTAAGTAATTCAAAATCACCCTGTATATAATATAATTTTGTGGCATGCATCTGATAATTATTCATATTATAAATTTTGAAAATTCCACAGTAAAAATGTCTCTCCACAATAAGGTTTCTTCCGTTCAAATTCATTCTTTCCCTAAATCCAATTAGTTTATGTCTGATCTGCCCCTATTTATTTACCAAAGACCCTCTGTATATATATTTTGTAATAATACAATAGGTACTTTAAAGTTTTTATGGCATCAAGCCAAAACTACTTATGTTGCTGTTAGTTTTTACAGATCCTCTTAGTTTTCCGGGAGCTTGACCACCTCAGGATCAATTACAGCTATCAATCAGCATGTCAAAAAACTGGATCACATCTGCAGTATTTGGATGATCTCTTCATCATTGACCCTTTTATCTGAAACCATGACAAAATTATTTATAAGTATAAATAATATAAAACTAGTATTTGAGCCCGGTTAGCATGGTTCGTATGGTGCTACCTATCACACTGCATTTGTGGGTTCAATTCCCACCCTGGGCAGACATTTTTGTGCATGAACAATGAACATGTCTGTTTGATATGAGTCTGGTTGTAATTATTTACTGTAATATTATAAGTTTTGAAGTTTGTAACTCAAATACACATAAACGGCTGAACGGATTTGGATGAAACTTGGAACAAAGATTAGTTTTGTAGGGGTATGCCCTGGGATAACATATAGGATACTTTTTACCTTGGGAAAAGATAAGATGGGAACGCTGGTAAAACCTCGCGGAACTGCTAGTTATCTATATGTGTATGTATTTAAAAGATAATCAACTCACCAAATGTTGCTGTGTATCTCAATATAGCTGCCATGCGCTCACTAAACACTTTTCCAGTAATGCTAACTTTTTTATTTTTTCAGGTATAACATGTTCTTCTGTAACTTTGTGTAATGTTAGAATTTGTCCAATTCCAGTTGTTTTGGTAGACTTCAATTATGTCATCCCACTTTGCCTGAAATTATGAGGTACTTGTTATTTTATATTAAATAAAAAAGACTGACAAAATATATAATCCTTTATCAACCATGGTATTGGGCTTCTTCTCATCAAGTGATTTAGGTTATGTTATTATAGACTGTGGTAAACTAATTCACCAACCTAGCCGAGTGTAGTAGGTTGGGAGACGAAAAACACCTTCAAAACTGAATGTAGATCTCTTTATAGTGATACATTATTGAAATTAATAATTGTGTGTCTTACCTCGACAATAACTGGTTCTGTTGGCTGTCCAGAAGTTATTTCATCAGAGCTATAAGATGCTCAAAATGTTTGATTGAAACTTTTCTGTTTGCAATTGTTCAAATTCAAATAAATCAACGCCAAAATTTTAATTCAAACGCAAAGTATTATGTTTAGAACACGAAAGAAATAACAACGAAAACATCTGTCAAAACACCGGCGTTTAAACTGAATGTAGTTACTATACCAGCAAAATGGCGGCCCTCTGTCAACCAATAGCGAGGGCCGTTTCTCTTGAACGCGTCTGAAGTTTGAGCGAATCGTAAAATCAAGACCAATTGTATGAGCTGTCATAGCCCTGATGCAACTTCAGTTTCTTTCTTTCTATGCTCAGTTTGTTTGTTTATATTTTTATTTACGGGTTGTAGTTTTTGGATTTTAAACTTTACTTTCGTTCTCTTTGTAGTTTGTGTTAGTTGCATATTTATTACATACCTGATAAAAAAATACTATGGTGGGAATAAAGCCAATCAAATTAAGTGAATACAACGCCATAGTAGAAGAGTTCAACAAATTTACAACATTTAGCCGTAGAGCTGAAAATGAATTAAAAAATAAATTTAAGAGGTATGTACTGATTCCTGTGAGCCAAATTATAGAATACCCGAGGCCAATTTAACATTTTATTTTGTGGGGCAGCTTTTGGCTAAGCTTTACATTAGGTGACGACGAGTATAGGCGCAATTTTTTTTCTGGTGAAGTAACTAACTATTATAAACATATTTACCAAAGGATTTCGTTAGGAAATGAAATTTTTTTTTTTTAAATTTTCGATTTTCTTCCAGTTCTTAGGGTATTTCTTCTTTGATGCTGAATCGAATGAAATACGTGTAAAATGGCGCGGCGCGAGTGTAGTGTACCTACTGTTGTTGTGTTTTCTTTTGATAAATACTGTTACAAAACAGAATCTGCCAACCCCGACTCCGTGTAGTACTTGTGTGTCCCGCCCCTAGAGTGTTTTTATAAAGTCTGAGGCGCGGAGGGAGGGCAGCCTCCGCCAGCTGTAACAAACTGCAGACACCGTGCCCGCCGCAGCGGTTGAGGCTGGTCGCCGAAGGCGACCAACAAGCCGAAACTGCGAAGGCGGGTATGGATGTCTGTAGTTTGTTACGCAATGGTGAAGAGACTGCTTTTCCCGCAGCGCCGGAGCCGTTGATATCCGAAAGTCGCTAAAATATGCCAATACATTTCAACAGAAACTTAGACTTTATACAAGAAGTTCGAATGAGTTTTCATTTTTCATATTTTTCCTATACTTTTCCTAGATTTCCCGATTTCAAATATACAATATACATGACCCCAACTACCTAAAAAAAAATTGGTGTAATTTTTGGAGTTGTCACCTAATGTAAAGCTTTACCCAGCTTTTTCTTCACAGGGAAAAATTTTACAACAACACATGAATTATTTATTATAATTTCTACAACTAAACATTTCAACAACACTTCATCCAACATCATTGGGAACTTATATGTACAGGATTTTATAATGTGATGTAGAACCTCAATGTGTAAAATACTCATCTTGCATCCTACTATAGGAGTTTATTAAAAAAAAAAAAAAAAAATTAGCGTATATAGTATATATTCTCCTAAGTCTAATAGTTCAGGATTGCCCCGTAGCTAAAAAAAAACCAACTGTGTAACTGAGTAAAAGGATTTGTAAATAATCAATTAATTGAATGTTTTCAGTTTACCACCATCAACATTGGGTAGTATTATATCATTATTAGTCCAGAGATCCATGAAGCAGAGTTATAGAAAATCTCCCTTAATATCAAGTAAATACCATGAATTTTATGAAGAAATAATGCAGGATAAAGTCAAAGACAATGTTATATTACAGTAAGTAGTTTCTTACTAAATCTCACAGTACATACAATACATTATTCTATGTTAGTTTCATTGACAGGCCAGTTGGCGCAGTTGGTTAAGATTCACCATACGCGCCGCAGGTTGTGGGTTCAATTCCCACACAGGACATGCATTTGTGTGCATGAACATGTCTGTATGTCCTGAGTCACAGAATAATTAATAGTACTAACGTACTGAGTCTGGGTGTAATTATATATAAGGTCTTTCTAAAGTTATGGTGGATATTTTTAGGGATGAATGTAAAGGTCATTAATAATCAAAAAATAATATTAGAAATGCGTACCTGCTCGCCCATCCATGCGCGGCGCTGTGATAGCGTAATGAAGGGAAGTGTGATATCTCCCCCCACCACCCCCGCAGTGCTATCACACGATGAGTCGTAACCACAACGACCCATCTTCCTCTTCGGGGCCGCTTCTGGGCGTTCAGGGCCCCCGCCCCGATTGCCCACGACCCCGAAGGTCCGCTCGGGTTCCCACGCGATGGAAGCAAGCCGCGCCGTCGCCTCACGTCCGATCCTACACGAGCCTTGTGTGCCATGTCGCGAATGTGAAGTCGCTTCTGCCGTCTGATTGCCTCTTCTGGATCACCTCCACAACGACTTAATTGTATATATCTCAATGCACCTCCACCACTCTGGCGGACGATACGGATCCGGTCATAAACCCTCGCATCCGCCTCAAAGGATAATGTGCGGTATCTCCGTAAGGGTTACCTACCTATACCAACTACACCTACTTAATTAGGATAGTGATTAAAAAATCGTGTAAACTAAACAAAATATTTATAATAGGTCTTTACCTACGAAATTGCCGTTCTGCAGTACTGGCCATTTCAAATCAAAATAATTTTTGTTTGGCTAAGAATTCTAATTTCAAATTAATTTTATTTTAAAAACATGGAATTCTTTTTCCAAAAGTAGTCATTTGTGTATTGATTAGTGTTACATTTTCATCGCATTTCAATCTTTTTCGTCATCATGGATACGTTAAAAATTCGAGTAATTATGGAATATGAGTACCGTCGTGGCAGCAACCGCGGCACAAGCGGCACGCAACATCAACGACGTTTACCGAGCTAACACTACAAACCAACGCACCACCTGTTATCGCTATCCTCGCGGTCGTTCGAAGACTTTGGTCGACAATGACGAATGAAAGGCTATTGTGGAAGCTGATGATACAAAATCGACGGCTGAATTAGCAGAGGCTTTCGACGTTAGCGTCAAAACAATATTGGTCCATTTGCGTCAAATTGGCAAGGTAAAAAAGCTTGACAAATGGGTGCCCCACGAACTCAATGATCGCCAGCGCGAAGTACGCGTCGAAACGTGCCTTGCACTGCTCAACAGACACACAAATGAAGGAATTTTGAACCGCATTGTTACCTGCGATGAAAAATGGATTCTGTTTGATAACCGCAAGCGCTCAGCAAGTTGGTTGGATCCTGGTACAGCACCTAAACAATGCTCTAAACGAAAACTTACCCCTAGAAAAGTAATGGTCACTGTTTGGTCGTCTAGCGCCGGTGTGATTCATCACAGCTTCTTACCAAACGGGGTGAGCATTACTGCAGATGTGTACTGTGAAGAACTGAACACAATGATGGAGAAGCTGGCACATCTCCAACCAGCATTGGTCAATGGCTCGTCTCCGCTGCTCCTGCACGATAACGCGCGACCTCATACTGCACAGCAGACGGTCTCCAAGTTGCAAGAACTGGGGTTGGAAGTTCTCCGTCATCCGCCCTACTCACCAGACCTTGCGCCTACAGACTACTACTTTTTCCAGAATTTGGATAACTTCTTGGCGGGAAAAAAATTCAATACCCGAGAGGCAGTACAAAATGCCTTTGAAGAATTTGTTGCCTCCCGTCCAACTCATTTCTTTAAGAAGGGCATCAATAAACTGCCACTGCGTTGGCAAAGATGCATTGATTGCATGGGTGATTACTTCGATTAATACAAATAAAAAATACATGAAAAAAATTCGTTTAAATTTCTTCATACAAAACGGCAATTTCATAGGTAAAGACCTAATGGTATAAGAGCTAGCAACGTCGCGAAAAAAAGAACTTTAGCAAGGCTGGATTTTTGATATTTTCTTGCGCATTAAAACCTGATAGAGATGCGCCAAGTCTGGCAGCTGGAAGTGGTTGCGTTTCCTTTTGCGCATCCTATTTGTACTAGTGATAAATTCCGATTTTTAACCCATTAAACCATTTTAGCACGAATAATTTTTTCTTCACCATTTTCTACAGCCTTTTACCAACCTAAACTTCAATCGACAGAGCATTATGTGGTTGCTACCTACGTGCCAGATGCTATTTTAGTTGTGAATTTTGTGAATGACATATTTTCTTCTAAACCATTTTCTAAAAGCTGTAACATTATATAGTTATGCTATCAATGAACCTAAAACAAACCTTGCCAGATGGAAATCTGGTTGCATAAGGGTAGGTACAAAGACTAATTTAAGATCAGTTCAGCACACGGAAAGCAAGTACCGGAAATGGAATTAGAGACCCAATCGATAGCAGCAATGAACAAAATGCTAACTCGAAAAAGTTTATTTTAAACCAGAGCCATTTGAAGGAAAGAATAAGATAACTTTATTTTCAAAATCCAAATAAAAAAGTTATTTATTCAGGTTAGGCCCTGATAAGGCACTTATGAACGTTACAGTTGAATCTATCGACGATTCGAAATATACTTAAACTGAGAAATCTCCGAAAATATTTTGTACTAGTTGTCCCCCGCGGTTTCACCCGTGTTCCCGGGATAAAAAGTAGCCTTACTCCTTCTAGGCGTAACAAACAAACAAATTCACTTTCGCATTTATATATTTATATATATTTATTTATATTTAGTTAGGAAGTTAGGATTTAATCATTTTTTTAATATAAATTATATATCGGGAATCTGAATAGTTGGTCCGACTTATTTGGATCATTAGAAAGATTGATTAAGTGGCAACACTGACCATAAAATCAATAGCAAAGTTAATAAAAGTTTGCGTGTAGCATTTAGAGGAGGCAGTCTATCGCAAGCACTCGACCTAGCCCCCTAAAAAGGAAGCTAAGCAATATTGCTAACGCAATTAATTTTTTCGAATTTACAGCAGAATTTAAGTAATTCATCAATTCCGAATCTTTTAATGAATTGAAAAGAACATAATGAGTAATTAAACACTTGACCGTTATTTGAAACTTTCTATTTGAGATAGGCTTCCTTGTTTTCTGCTTTATATATACCTTCCTTGTCTACCTTATATTGCCGTCTCGCTCGCACATCCCCTTCCATCCACTCCAGGCAGAGCGGCGGGCGTGAGCCGCGCGCTCTCTGGTCATTGGCGTTTTGTTTTCTGCAGCGCACGGTTGTGCCTAGCGCTAGCCTAGCCTAGGCACACATGTAAGTTATTTGTATTGTTATACCTTCTTATTTTATTGAAGTAAATTGTACATCATTTTAACGGTTTTTCCGTTCGATAATTATAATAACTTATTGTTGAAATTTTATGTTGTACATAATGTAATATACTTTCTTATTTTATTGAAGTAAATTGTACATAATTTTAACGGTTTTTCCGTTCGATAATTCTAAACTTATTGTTGAAATTTTATGTTCAAGCTTTGAACAACTAATTCTTAAATACTTATAGTCTACCCACTTTTTATTGATAATTTTGTGTGTGCTCTATACAATTTTTTGTCCTAGGTTTTTTCCTAGGTTGGTTCCAGTTTAGTTCACATGCAGTTGAACATTAATATTTTATTACGTCAAGTGCTAACTGTAATAAATCAAAACGTTCGAATAGTGACGATCTAAAAGGTAGCGTAGACTTCGTATTCGAATAGTTGCTTGGAGCTCAAGTAATTCTAGTTCCTCAGTATCTGAACTAAAATAAATCGAGACCACAGGGGGGTGTTAAGGTGTCATCTACGTGAGCATTGCCGTCTAAGTAACTTGTATAGCAATTCATTGGAAAGTATTTCCATTATGAAGTAGAATACAATTGCCGGAGTCTTCTCAGTTAAATGTATTCCGAACCGGTGGTAGATTCAGCTGTATAAAGTTCAGTAAGTGCCTTATCAGGGCCTCAATTGAATAAATTACTTTTTGATTTGATTTAATTGCAATCCAGTTTTGTAGTTTTTGAGCAAACATTTGTAATCCGTAACGTCTTGTGTGCTAAAGTTACGCGAAGTATAATAAACCTCTGCGGAGGTTCCTGCAGTAAAACCGTGATTCTAACCTACATGAGAAACATTACGAGCTATTTTTTAAGGTAGATTTTTTATTATTTAAGTAGTTTGAATAATTAATGGTTAAACAAACTTACCTTGTGACGTTTGACCATAATTATGCTAGACGTTGCATCCGAAGAGATTTATTATAATTCACTATGTAGTCCACTTTTCAATGTACTGGGTATCAAGCACTATTTTAGAGCTATATAAAAAGAAAGGGTAGGATATAGCCGCCACCGCTGTATGACAGCGCCCGCTCGCGCATTTGACTCATTATTTTAGAGCTTTATTTCGCAATATTGACATGGGGATAAATTTACAGTGGTAATTAGGGAATGGGGGGGTTGTAAATCTCTTCGGATGCAACGTCTAGCATAATTATGGTCAAACGTCACAAGGTAAGTTTGTTTAACCATTAATTATACCACGACGTTGCATCCTCGAGATTTATTATAATTCACTATGTAGGATGTTTAGAGCATATTGCGAAATTTTAAAGTGTGATATATATATAATAACTAAAACAAATCAGATATTGATACATAATCGGATTCTTTATTATATAATTTATAAGAAAAAGAATAAATAAACCGAAAGCAACATTGTAAGGAATGATTGTAAAAATTAATTATAATCACATACGGTCTCTGCAAATGTACTCTCGTCACAGTCTGAGACTACTGGCCGATTGTAGAATTTGGCAAAAACTAAACTATTACCAGCCCATCCAGCGCATTTTTTAATAAGATCTATAGATAAACCTCGCCGATGAGCTGCAGAGGTGGAAGCATGTCGAGTACTGTGAGCAGAAAAAATCTCTGTGTTTATGCCACTCTGGTCCATGATGCTTTTAATCCACCTGCTAATAGTAGATGAGCTAGCATTATGAATAGGTTTTCTAGTTGTTAAGAAAAGCCGGTCAGTATTTGCCTTAGAACGAAAATTTGATGTAGCCTCTATGTATGTCAAGAGTGCTTTTGCAGGACAAATTTCTATTCTGTTAGGAAAGAATGGAATCACTAAGCGAGGCATTACACGATTAGGTGCCGATGTTTTAATTATGTCATTAATAACAATTTCAATACTAGAATCACGAATCTTTCTTACATTAGATAATCTCATCAATGATAGCGTCTGGACTCGTTGTCCTGACGACAATGCGAGTAGAACTGCCGTTTTTGACGTAATTTGTGCTAATGTTAGGCCCTCGTTTGGGAAAAGGTTTGATACAAAGTCAAGAACTATATTAGGGTCCCAGGTAGTCTGATACCGTGGAAAACTGGGCCTTGATCTAAAAACTCCCCTTAAGAAACGAATAACGATGTCATTCTCACTTAAGGTTTTCCCAAATATTAAAGCCAAAGCTGAGCGGCAGGTGTTTAAACTAGAGTAACTAGCTCCGCTGTTGTATTCGTTGGTAAGGAAATCTAATAAGAATGGTATGTTGACCATGAATGGGTTTTTGTTCTTTGCTTTGCAGAAATGCCACCATTTTTTCAGATGAACATTGTATTGATTTTGGGAGTTCTTTGAAAGAGATGCGATCATTATCTCAATTGTGTCTGGTTCCAATGATTGTCGTGCAAAAGCTGACCTGATAATTGACAAGATACCAGGGTAAGAGTCTTCGACCGTGGATGAGGTTCTCTGGAAGGAGAAAGTAATAACCTTTCGTTAGGATAAAAGTATAACGGTTCTTGGCATTTTAGAGACAGAAACAGAGGATACCAAGCCTGACTTGGCCAGTAAGGAACTACCATAATACCGGTGGCTCTGTCATTTATTATTTTACGAAGACATTTCAAGATGAGTGAAAAGGGGGGAAAAGCATAAAAGAAGAATGGTCTCCAATTTATCGTAAATGCATCAACATTGAATGCGGATGGATCCCTCTTCCACGATACATATTTTGAACATTTTTTGTTTAGTCGTGACGCAAAAAGGTCAATCACAGGCTCACCAAATTTAACAACAATTTTGTTAAATGCCGTGGAAGATAAATCCCATTCCGTATCAATGTTTGTATATCTAGAACCTTCGTCGGCTTCAACATTATCTTTTGATTTAATATAAGAGGCAAAGATATACAGTCGCCTCTCCTCGCACCATTTCCAGATGTCACGTGTGATCTCGTTTAAATGGGTGTATTGAATACCACCCATTCTGTTGATGTAAGAAATGGCAACCGTATTATCGATCCTCAATAAAATTTGTGAATCGCGTATCTCATTAGCAAAACATTTAATACCTATGAATGCTGCCTTTAATTCTAATAAATTAATGTGGCATGTAGCCTCGGCTGCATCCCAGAATCCATGAGACCGTTCGCCTTTACACATCAAACCCCATCCGGTTAAGGATGCGTCCGAAAATATTTCTAGGTCATATTGACCATCACGAATCGGATTGGTCAGTGTCAAAATATGTTCTTCCCACCAAATGAAGTCATTTTGCAATGTTTCATTTATAATCATCTTACAATCGTAGTTGTCATTTGATTGTCTCAAGGCCAAAAATTTTTCTCTTTCAAATAGCTTAGTGTACACCCAAGCATAAACAATAGCTGGACAAGCCGAAGTAAGTACACCCAGAAATTTTGCAAAGTCGCGAATTATAATATTTCTTTTCTTAGAAATATCCTTAACAAGATTCAATATTTTTTGGCGTTTCTCGGTAGGTAAGCCTAACGTCATATTAATTGAATTAAACTCAAATCCTAAAAATTTGCGACACTGACTTGGTATAAGCTGACTTTTTTCGTAATTAATTTTAAAACCCAAATAAAGTAATAAATTTACTGTTTCAGTAACACAATTGAGGCAATGGTTATACGAGTAACCTAAACAGAGAAAGTCGTCCAAATAATTAACAATGAAAAAACCTTTATTTCTGAGAAAGGACACAACCGGTTTAAGAAGTTTTGTGAAAATATATGGTGCTGAAGAAAGTCCAAAAGGGAGGCACTGGAATTCAAATGTTTGATCTAATTTAAATCTTAGGTATTTTTTAGACAAATCATGTATATTAACTAAAAAATAGGCGTCTTTAAGATCAATGCTAGCCATGTAACAAAAAGGGGTCATGAGTTTGGTGGCTGTACGATAGTCCTCCATTTTAAAATGGTACGTTTTGATGAACTTGTTCAGTGATTTAAGGTTAAGAATAAATCTAAATTTATCATCGGTTTTAGGAATAAGAAACACCTTTGAAATGAATTGTCCTGACACATCGTTACAAGGAATGACAGCGCCAATTTGAAGTAACTTTTCTATTTCAAAATGAAGATTGAGTCGTTCTGATTCAGAATAATTTGAACTGTTTGGTTCAATTGCTTGAAATACCGGCTTAAAAAACGGTATTTTATAACCAGCTATTATTTCTAAGATAACCGGGTCTTGAGTAACTAATTGCCAGTTTTGTAAAAAAAATTTTAGTCTACATGAATGTTTTTGTACCTCTATTGAGATTTGGGCTGCGGTTTCGGGTGAGTTTTCATGGGATGTCTGTATCGGTCGGTGACTGGCGCAGGAGGAGGCCGTCGTGTAGACTGGTATGATGGCCGGCTTCTGGCTCCACCCTGTCTGTTCCCGCGCTGAGCTTGACGGGGTTGGCCCCTCCAGTTTCCCTGCTGATTAGGTTTCTTTGACGTTGATGCATCCGTTGCATTAATTTTCTTAATTTGAAGACCAGATTTCTCTGCCGATTTGGAAGATTTAATCTTTTCTGTTAAATTTTCTCCGAAGAGGTGGGAGTCTCTTTTAACATCTTGTACAATGTCTAGAAATTTTTTATCCAATGTGTATGTAATCAGCTTCCTTCTATTGAGTGTATTTTCAAAGTGCAAATCTAGCAAAATTTGGTTTGTTTCAGATAATCGCTTGAGGATTTCAGACTTATCTATATTCTTCTCAATAAGAGAGCATATCAGAGTTGTTAGCGCCGAGATCCCTATACCGAGGTAATTTTGGGATTTTTCCAGGCGCTTATCGCGGTTTTTCACCGTCTCATTCAAAACAGCCGCTATTTCAGGGTTCAACTTGGGTGCCTTCACCAATTGAAAGTTTTCAGGTACCAGAATCTTCTCAGCTAATAATTTCTTTTGATCTTTGTTTAAACCTTCGCATAGAATACGTCCCCAACGTTTAGAGACATCTTCCTGAATTTTGGGTCCGAAAACTTCTGGTTTTCCCTTTGCTTCACCTAATAGTTCCAGTATATCAGCCGGTAAACTGGTCGTAGGAGGGTCCGCGCAATCAACTACAAAAGCACTTGTGTTAAGCTGGCTAGTTGAAGGCGTCGGTTCGACGACTAAAGTAGATGAAGCCGCCGCCGCTTGGGATGGTACTGGCTCTGATACATTGCCTGCTGCCGGTACTGGGGTCTCATCGTCAACGTTGACAACGTTAACGACGGATTGAATAATACGGCGAGGGCTGGAGGCGTCCAAGTCCGATAGTTCAATGCCTGGGCTGTCACGCTCATAATGAGCATACGTCGGGCTCCAACCACTATTGACGTGGCCTGTATAAAAAATTAAACAATGGTCATGATCTTGTCATGGCACAAACTGTTTAAGGACTGTATTTTGAACATGATCGCATCATGTTACTAAGTATTATTATGAAACCGACTACGTTCGCAACGTAGTACTAGTGCATGATTACGATCGCATCGTAATACTAAGGCACTTATGTTTATAGCTACAAAAACTTAACCCAATTAACACAGTCATCATCCAATGGATGCAACCGTGAACACCAGTCATTCTAACATTCCAAATATCTTAAATTTATATCATTTAGAAAAAACCAATAAAATGTAAGGTAGTTGCAAAAAACAAAAATAAAATATTCATTCGGTTTTTTTTTTTTTTTTTTGCGTACATGATGTAGGTAGTTATCGATTGTTGTAACAAATCTATTATCTATTCCTCAGATACTAACGTAAATGCTTAGCATAATAGCACAGAGTAAATAATATACTACGGTAATAGTATTCATTACACACACGGGGAATCATTTACATACATAGTCTTAGACATATTAAAGGATGTAACGTGTTCGTAATTGTAATAAAACATAAAACTTACTGTTATCCGAATCCGAACTTCGGTACTGCCTGCACCGCAAACGTTCCTCTAATTTCCTAATTTTACTTTTAATATACTCTGGGGAATCTTTATTTTTACGTTTACCCATCGTATTTTACTTGTGCGCCGCAACAACAACACAAAATAAACGCTTATGTACCGTTTAACTAAATAATAATAAAAAATGAATATTTTGATGCTTCGATACCCGAGCACAAAAAGCGAATGAGTCAAATGCGCGAGCGGGCGCTGTCATACAGCGGTGGCGGCTATATCCTACCCTTTCTTTTTATATAGCTCTAAAATAGTGCTTGATACCCAGTACATTGAAAAGTGGACTACATAGTGAATTATAATAAATCTCGAGGATGCAACGTCGTGGTATAATTACATCTATTTGTGGTCTGAAATTATCGAAGTGAGAAATGAGGGTTCGTGAATCGTGATCCGCTTACCAAAAGATTCATTTTTGCCATTAATGCCTGTTTGCCATTAATGTCAGCCGAGCCACTAGGCACTAACTATAGTGTTTTAAAAGGTAAAATTTTTGCCTTCAAATTAAAATGATCAAATGCTCCGGCTTCGCAGGCTAGTCTGAGCTGATCCAAATACCAAGCCACGCAGGGGTGGGTGGTGACTTGAAAGCAACCCTCGCGGGGTATTGCTCTTGGATGTTGTGTCCGTACGCACATTCCCTATTATAATTAATCCCTCGCAGGGAAGTGACTTAAAATGTAACCTCGCGGGTTACTCTCTTGGATGTTGTGCCCGTACTCCGTACGCACATTCCCCATAATAATCAACCCCTTGCATGGGTAGGTGAGTTGAAATATTACCCTCGCGGGGTAATCTTTGGATGTTGTGCCCGAACTCCGTACGCACATTACCCATATTATCAAACTCTTGAAAGGCATGAATTGAAATGTATCCTCGCGGGGTACCCTCTTGAATATTTTGCCTCACAGAACAAAAGGCAGATGATGTTCAAATATATTTTTCCTTTCAATAGACTAGAATCAAATGCTCCCAGCTATGGAAGCTGCCTAAGATTTTCAGTATAGTTTTGCCCGCAGGAAAAGGGGATTCAAGGCATATTCTCTTCGCTGGGTATTTAAATAGATATTGTGCAACTTTGCACATTCGCCATCATAATCAACCATCGCAAGGGCAGGTGATTAATGATCCCTCGTAGGGTTCTTTACTTGTATATTGCGCATTTGTGCACATTTTCTAACATAACCAACCCTCATGGGGCCAGATAGCTTTAAATGTATACTCTCAAAGTCCTACGCTCAGTTCCGTCTTTACCATAAGGGCACACGGGGCCCCGAAAGAATATATCCACTACACTATTTTAGATGGCGTAAACCTTTCTAAATTAAAATATTAATCGAACACTATATATGTATGAGCTATAACTTAAACAGTTAAGCATAATATGTTCAGAAATTATTATTTAAGAAGCTTAAATTTCATTTAAAATGATAAATTTAAGATCATAGCAAACAGAATCATCCCTCGCGGGGTTCTTGGCATTCTAGTCCTTTGCGAGGTACTCAAACTACATATTTATATCAAAGACCAAGACATAGACAAATCGGCTCAATTACTAATATTCTACCAGAGTAGTGGTGACATCAAAGCACCCCCGATTTACATACAGAAAATACACGGTCTTTGCCTATATAGTTTACCAAAAGCCAACGTTGGTAATGTCAAATCAATCGGTTCAGTACTAAGAGTATATTATCAGATACCGAGTCGAACCTGCACCATCGAAAAATGTCTGCTGATCCAAGTGGCGGGTTTCACTGACCTTTTTTATAACTGTAATAATGGACAAATATTTTTTAACGTGTCTGATTTATTTCAACCCTGGTTGTGTAAGGTAGATAGATGTATCAGGCATATTTTCACTAGCAAATGTGTGCGACGCATATACGGGTCTATCGATCAATAATGGTAACTATATTATATATATATATATAGGTATTTATTTGCCTACCTCTCGGTCTCACAAACTTTCTTAGTGAAACTTTGTTTGATTAAACAATTGGGTAACACATTGGGATTAAGAAATATGTATTATCGGTTATTTGAAAGACTATCTCCTGTTTACCAATGTTGTTATGTTTTATTTCTAAAACAAGAATAAATAAAAATTTATAGAGGCTTACTTATCTCTGTTGTAAAATAATCTTGATAATCTAATAGCAATGCTCCAAGTATCTCTTTTTGGATGTTTAATCTGACACTGAAAAATTATTTATTTTTTCTTTTAAAAACATTGGAGTACCTATATAATCGGTTTAAACTTATCGAGATTTGTCTTATCCCAAGCGAGTCTGCACTATCTTGAGTCAGCATACTTCTTTGATTCACTTGCAACTACCTTCACATTTTCTAGTCTAATATGTAATCAAATCAAGCCTGTGAATCATTATTAAACAGTTAAGTGTTTTAAAAGCTAGGAACAGCAGTTGCATTATAATCACAAAGAATTCTTCATCTTTGAAGCATTACAAACCTCAAATAAGGCCTTCGGTTCGGAACAAGGGTGACGAAATCATCTGATGAATCATATCGTCGTCTTATGAATGTAACTTTGGTTTCATTTATTATTTCATCGTCTATCGTTAATGATTACCGACTACCGTCAGAGTAGCACTTGCGTAGCGGGTACGCCTGCACCAATTAATACTTATACAATAATTATGGTAATAGATTTATTTGCTTATGGATCTTCCATATACGTAGTTGAAAATTGTATGTCTTTAGATCGAAGTCATCATTAACAAATATTTCACGAAGGCCCAAGCACTTATCTTGATTTTATTCCCCATAACTGCTACCTCAGCAAGATCGGCTCGAGGTATAAACGTACTATAGTAGATTTCAAATAGCATGAGTTCGGTGACAAATGGTATTTTATTAGATTCTCAATGGTTAATATTCATTTCGATATATTAAAGGAATACTATGACAGAGCGAGGTTTCATGAAATATTATGAGTACTATTTTAAAGTAATCAAATGGAATTTCACTAGATATTGGTGAAACCCCTTGACCTTGACGACTCATCCCGACGAAATAGAGTATAGTAATTCTTCGTTGGAAAAAGTGTATAATGGAGGGCAGACCTGAAGTGCAGAGCTCTGGCAGCTTTTCTACTTCCATAGATTGATCCACATAATCATTTGTATGCCATGACATATGACCATATTTGGTTCAAACCCCGCTTCTAACCGTAGATTGCTTAAAATGAAATGCTCAAACTTAATCCGTTTATCCCATTGTGGGATATGTAAATAAATAAATGTGCATTGCTGAATCTACATTAAGTAAGTATGCAGTTTTAAGCGCTCATGTGCTGGTTGGACATATTTTGGAAAAAATATTTTACTGCTTACGATGGACTCGTGTAAATTTTTTATAAACAAAATTATAGTACCGAGTTGTGTATATCCAGACCAAATGCACTGTTGTCTTACTTTTGTAATTGGGTTCAGGTTGAAGAGTGCATGACCTCACTTTTCCAGTTTTATACTGCATCGTGTAAAAGTAATAAATCATGTAGGTATTATTTTGACCGGACGCTAGAACTTATAATTCGGGTAAATTTTTGAGTAATAATATACTATTATTATTATAGTAGTAATGTCGCTGGTGATAATAACATACTACATAAATAAATTAAAATGGAGTTCACGTTTCGGAGGTAGGATGGCGAATAACAATGTTGGTACACCAACTACAGCAATACTTATAGCCATCTATTACATTCTGTGTAATGTCTCGTTCTTTACACACGGACAACCACTTAAGGACTGGCAGCCTTTACTGCCAGTGGCGCTCAATTTTAATTTCAACTTAAACCAATTCAAATCTTACCCCTAAACCCACACGTTGAGTCTAGTTGGCAATTTTATAATTAAGTTAACATTGTATTTTAATTGAAACTATATTACTATGTATTTTCAGTAAAGCATTTGTGGATAAAATTTTGTTGTAATTTAATAATAAATTACTGTTTACCAGGTGATTTCTTCCTTTTATTTTACACCCCACGGAGAATTGTAACACATCATAGAAGAAAACCAACTAAATGTTTATTATATATTGAGATGACAAGCCAAAGCTACATCTTGAACAGTAGGTAGGTACTGCAACATGGAATAACTCATTGCTGGAGCTGGCATTATGCATTCCCGGGCAACATACGCCCACTTGCAACTCAAAATTAGTCTGATCCGATCTGATTCTAAATCTGGTCACGTGACTATTGGAGATATTATTATTATTATATGCAATACTTTTAGACAGTTCTATAGCCGATAAAATCCACTAATAGCGGGGTAACAATATCCTCGCATGATTCATTAAATACCTACTTGAATGTTACTTTTTCAATCATTGACATGTTTATGAAAATTATTTATAAAAATGTATTTCTATGTCATTCAATGATTTGATAAGAACTTAGAAATTGCTAGTCATATTATATATTTTGGTTTGTACTTTATAAATAAAATTGCGGTTATACATCGCACATCTTTATATTTGTTGATACCTATTCTGTCTCACGATACCTTTGAACAGACTCATTCTGAAGCCCGTATACACGTACCTACACGTATGTATGACCCAAACTGGGAAAATACGTAGGTCACAGGTATATCACAAATCACTACCATTTAACCACTATTACCGAGCTAAGCATAAAATCACATTGGCATCCACTTCTACCAGGCGATAACAAACACGTCTCAAATAGAAAGTTTCAAATAACGGTCAAGTGTTTAATAGAAGCGTTTTACCTGAAATAAAACGCATATTAAATACTTACCTTATTTGAAACTTTAGTTTTTAACTCTGCCTGGTATTTTCGACACAATGACCAGAGAGCGCGCGGCTCACGCCCGCCGCTCTGCCTGGAGTGGATGGAAGGGGATGTGCGAGCGAGACGGCAATATAAGGTAGACAAGGAAGGTATATATAAAGCAGAAAACAAGGAAGCCTATCTCAAATAGAAAGTTTCAAATAAGGTAAGTATTTAATATGCGTTTTATTTCAGGTAAAACGCTTCTACTATTTTACCAAAAAGAAAATCGAAAAAATGGATTCCGTAGCAATATTGCTTTAGCTTCCTTTTTAGCCCCCCTGTGCACACCTCTAAGTGCAGTTGCTATTTCACCCGTTACTAAAACTTTTAATTTATTAATACTGTAGGTGTAATTAAAGTGATAATTTAATTGTAAAATTACAACAATAAACATGTCGGGCCCCATGAGGAGTTTCTTGCGTCGCTTCTTCTCCTCATTATTTTTTTCATTTAGATAACACGATGGTTTTTACTTTATAATATACTTTTACTTTATTTAATTCGTTGTTTTCTTACCCTGTTCCTAATTATATGGAGTCCGTGCAAGTTTTACGCTGCTTCAATTCGACCATTATATCAGCATTTCCTCCTTTCTTTCTTACTAATTTCATGTTCACACAATTCATCTATCTCTTATTCGGACTTCTTTTCGGACATCCATCCACTATTATAATGAATAATAATATAATGAATTTACCCTCCTTGATACCTTGACTTTATTATGGTCGATGCAATCATCTTTGAGGTCTTCAGTCACAATAAACCATGGCATGTCATGGTTAAGCACCATGTCATCGGCATAGCTCATGTTATTTACACAATTACCAGATGGTAAATCACTGATCAGTTGATCTACATAAATATTGAATAACCTTGGCGATGTCAGACCTCCACATTCCAGTTTGTATGGATCAGACATTGCATTAGACCATTTAACATAATTTATCTGTTTGTTATACCAGACGGATAGTGTAGTAACTAATTCCACAGGGACACCTCCCTTCCTATGCTTATCCCACAGGATATTATATGATGCTAGATCAAAAGCTTTAGAAAGGTCTAGGAAACATGCATTCACGAGGGTTTTCTACATTGAAATGTTTTCTTGCTGTCTTTTGCTGATATATCTCTCCGTGGCATTGGGGCCTTAAGATTATAATTGCAAGGCTTTTAACCCAATTAGCGTAATATAGCGGGCGAGCGCAAAAAGTGAATTTACTTAGTGCTGTGCCATTTCTTGGAACTGCTTTAAAAATTTCTTTTTTAATTTGATTAAAAAATATCCTTAAGATAAACAATCTGGCAGAAAAAAACGCAAATTTCCAAAATTCCAAGTTAGCATTAGTTAATTTCTGGTGTCTAAACAATTTAAACAAAGAAATTTCATTGTCATATTGACAACCAAGTGACGCCTCAGGGGTAGTCAACATTTTTCTAGACAGTCTCATTATAATTTTAATAATAATTCATAACCTCAGTCAGGAGATACATGATGCTCAACATGGTTTTCGTCAGGGCCTGTCTACTGAGAGTGCTATATTTTACCTTAGAACATACGGTTAAATACTACATAGATAGGAAAACTCTCGTGAATGCATGTTTCCTGGATCTTTCTAAAGCTTTTGATCTAGTATCATATAATATCCTGTGGGATAAGCTTAGGAAGGGAGGTGTCCCTGTGGAATTAGTTACTACACTCTCCGTCTGGTATAACAAACAGATAAATTATGTTAAATGGTCTAATGCAATGTCTGATCCATACAAACTGGAATGTGGAGGTCTGACATCGCCAAGGTTATTCAATATTTATGTAGATCAACTGATCAGAGTGCTCATTTTGGCTGTCATATATCTATATGACAGCCAAAATGAGCTCTCTGATCAGTGATTTACCATCTGGTAATTGTGTAAATAACATAAGCTATGCCGATGACGTGGTGCTGCTGGTTCCTACGATTGGTAGTATTAGGAAACCATTATTCATATGTGAAGCTTATGCTGAGGATCATGGTTTAAAATATAACTCAAGCAAGAGTGAACTGTTGGTGTTTAGGGGTAGAAATAAAAGTCCGTCATATGTCCCTCCAGTAACCCCAAAATGGCACTACACATACACTACAACAATACACTATGGCAAAAAGTTTTATTGTGACTGAAGACCTCAAAGATGATTGTGATATAGAAAGGGAGCGCAGAGCGTCGGCAGTGCGGGCAAATATGCTGGCTCGTAGGTTTGCTGGTAGCTCAGTCAATATCAAGATCCCACTCTTTAAGGCATATTGCCAAAAATTTTATTCCAGCAGCCTATTGGCTAATTATACCCAAAAAGCATACAACACTCTGCTGTTGAGGCTTCCTCCTTACTGTAGTGCTTCAGGCATGTTTGCAGATGCGCATACGGTCGATTTTTTCGCCATAATGCGCAAACAAGTGGCCTCTATTTTAAATAGGGTGAGAGGGAGCACCAACATCATTCTGAACGTGTTTGCTGTGAGGCAGATGGGCCTACTTTAGGCAGGTTTATGAAGCTGCACGTCATGCGTTATGCTTCATAAACTGCCTGTCGTTCTTTTTCTGTTGTTTTAATGTTTAAAATTTGTACTAACTTAGCTATTTTTTGTGTATTTACTAACAATCTATGGACCCTGTTGTCTGAAAATAAATGCATTTTATTTTATTTTATAATGAAACTAAAATATTTTGATTTTTATTACCAAGTTGTTTATGTGTCTTTATTTCAATTGTTATCGAATAAATAGCTCATTCAGAATATTCTTTATATTATTGACCGTGAAGAGGAATGTCCCAGGATATTTATATTTATATTATTTAATCTCTCTGATATGGGCTTTGACGAGCTTAATAATCTTTGAATATATAACTTGGAAGCGGCAAGCGCCACTTCTAGTACTGAATTCTTTCTGCCAGTTTTCGCGGGAGGCGAGGTAAACACGCACAGCACACATTTACTTACTCACGCACACTCATGCAGAAAGTTGTGTCATCTCTATGAACGCACACGCAAATAAAAGCTGACACACAAAAACAAAACAAGCACACAAATAAAGAATCACTGTGTTACTCTATGGTTACGCCTTTGTTTCATCGCACACTAGCTCAAAAAAAATGGTGATGGGGTGTTGTTAAGGACCGATAAAATGAATGATACTAAATGAATGGAATGGAGATTGTTCAATGTTATTTGTATTTACCTACATTAATAGCTTATAATCCTATACTAATTAATAAACGAAAGAAGTATTATTATTTTTTGTTTGTTTAAATGAATCTCTGAAACTAGCAGTCGGATTCGAAAAAATATTTCAATACTAGGAAGCTACATTATCCCCGATTGTTATATAGGCTACGTTATCCCGGGAACGCGGGTGAAACCGTAACTCTCACTCTCGTTCCCGGGGTAAAAAGTAGCATATGTACTTCTCCACGCCATAACCTATCTGCTTACCAAATTAAATCGCGATCGGTTCAGAGGTTTAGACCACGCATTTCTTCGAAATTATTTATCGGATTGTGACCATTCTTTTTTATTGGCTTACATTTACTTCAACTTAGGGAACAGTGCAAGTTTCATTAAAATCCGTTCAGTATTTTTCAAAATATGGACTAATATGTAAGTTAAGTATGACTGCCTGGCTTATTGATATGAGCTCCGGGTGTGGTATCAAAGGGAAAACATCTCAATACCTTGGTCAAATTCTAGTGCATGTAAATTCGATATGAGCTACTGCAGTGAACTATAATTACTCAATGGTAAACTCGATACTCGATACACTACACTAATAAATTAAGAAAAATCTCAAAATATTTATTAGAATAAACTATTACTTTTTTAATGAAATAAATGAGATGAAATAAATGAATTTACAAGAATATGGTAGTAATGTATGTAATGTCTAGGCGTAGTAAGTATACAGGTGTTGTTTTGGTCGGCGACAAGCGATACAAAAAATACATTTCCCAAAAATAAACTTAATTCCAATAAATACTGAAAATGCGTTGAGAAATACCTTATTCAATTTGAAATAAAATTACCGCAAAGTATGGTCACTCGGCACGTACACAGACTAGAGCTAGGCGCAAGCCGCCATCACCCCACCCCTTTACTCCCTCGCACTCCCGTTGAGTATTACTTCTACACTTTAGCTTATTACATGATTTTCCAAATAATAAATTTTTATTTGTATTATTAAAAAAATTTTTTTTAATATTTTTTTTAGCACTAGTATCATTTGTATTATCGACCCTGAGTCGTTCGTCGCTGACCAAAACAACGACCTGTATACCACTTTGATGGCAAACAAGTATTACGACAACAATAATTGAAAACTGTTATACAAAAAACTTAAACGATTTCAAAGTACACTAAGAAGTAATCAAATCCTGATCTGATGATAATGGGACCAAACGGGAAGTGGCAAAGAAGAATTTTCCAAATCGGTTAATAAATGACGGAGTAAGGAGGTAACAAATATTTAAAAAACAACCGAATTGAAAACGTCTTATTTTTTTGAAGTCGGTTAAAAATATACAATACAATATAAAATTCTTTATTATTTACACAAAAAACACAATATAAAAATATAAAATATACTAGTTTTAACTAAACGAAATCTTTAAATATTTACAACAAAATTATTAATTACCAACAAATATTCCAGTTTTAACTTCTTAAAACTAAAAATACCTAAATGAAAAAGTTAAATCAGCAGAAAAGCACGTGTTTCATATAACAATACCTATTCTACCAAATTGTACGGTCCGTCCGTCCGTTTATCTGTCAGTGGGCTGTGTCTCATGAACCGTTATAGGTACACCGTTGATATTTTCACAGAATGTGTATTTCTATTGCCGCTATAACCATAAATAATAAAAATGAAATAAAATTAAAGGGTCACATTTGATAATCTTTTAGGGCTTTATACACAAATATGTAAATATGTCTGTATGTTTGTCGACGCATATATCCGAAACTATTAATCAGATTGTGACTATATTTTTTATTGGCTTACATTAACTTAGGGAACAGTTTTATCAAAATAGGATCAGTCCTTTTCAAGATATGGACTAATACGTGTAAGTGTGACGGCCTGGCTTATTGATACGAGCTACGAGTGTGGTGACGAAGGGAAATCTCAGGAAAGGATCAGGGAAGGATCATCTCAAAATCTTTGTCAAATTCTAGCATGTAAGAAAAACTAAAAATAACGAAATAAAAAAGTAATTTAAAAATTCAAAAATCAAAACTACTAGGGTCAAAATGATCGGAACAAATTACACTTTGAGGCAATCATCACTCCTGTGGCAAAAAGCGACCCATTCTTTTCTTAATACCCCTTCCTTCGGAAATCTAGTTTAACAAGTAATTTATTTTAATATTAATTTGAAGAAACAAATAATTTAAGTAGTAGGGGTATCTATGTACACATGAAGTAGGTACTACGTTATGTAGTATATAAAATCCTTGGGTACTACTCATTACTCTATGATCTCAATCATTCACTCAAATGGTCCACGCTATGTCCCCGCACTACGCAAATCGCTCCTTGTACTACGTGTCAGCTACCTTCGTACCACCGTATTTTCTGTCGTTTACTTGTCGTAATTTATGTTATTTTATTTCGAGATAACACTAAAATACAAACATATTGTTTCGGTATAATACTCACAAATGATAGGAAACGCCATGTTCCCTCAGATTTAACGTGTCAGATCGCCTTTTGCATAAGTAAACAGCACAATTTACCATTTTTTTTGGAGCTCAATCTTACGACACGGAACGATACCAAATGGTAGCGGATGTCGTTCGAACTAGTTTTTATAAACGCATATGGCCATATGGCCAATGTACTTTGGCAGAGGGGGTCGCCTGTGTTTGGCGACTCCCTATATATTGGATACTCAAAGTTAATAATGAAGAATCTGAATATGTAATAAATCTTAATATAAACTGATATATTATATAAATAAGCCAATTCTTATAGACGTGCTTGTAGGCATTCGTTAATTGTCATGACTTTCTCTGACAAAGCAGTTTGTTGTCTATTTTTAGGCAGTGATGGAATCCTCATACTACTTGGTCGAAGGTAATCTAAACAGATTTTCGAGTACCACAATATATTCTTAAGCCGATCTTAATCTTTGGATCGCGGTTAAATGATAACAACGAAAAGAATTGTTGTATAGGATGCGCGTCCCTCGCGAGAATCAACACTATTGGTCTGTATACTCTTATGCAACCAGATTTCCACCTGGCAAAATAATTTTGCGTTCTAGCATAACTTTATCATATTCAGATTTCTGCCTTTTGAAAATGTTTTTTTTTTTACAACTAAAATAACATCTCGCACGTAGTAGTTATCACATAACGCTCATCCAATAAAAAAAATATTTGCTAAGAGGACGGAGAAAGTGATGAAAAAAATTTAAAAAATGTTAAAATGTTTCAAACTCCGAAATTTTCACCAGTACAAATAGGATGCGCAGAAGGAAACGCAACCACTTCCGGCTGTCAGAGTTGGTGCATCTCAATTAGGCTTCTATGAGCAAGGACATATAAAAAAATCAGCCTTGCTAAAGTTCTTTCTCGAAAACGTTGGTAGCTCTCGTACCATAATATTTCTTACATTGCAGAATCGTGCAGTAATTAAATAAACAACAACTTTTTTGATTTTTACTGTTTATTGCAACAGCCGTCCACTCAAGTCATATTTGATAAATAAATATAATTCCTAGGTCAACATCGCAAAAGAAAACAAATACCTAAACACGCATTCTGATTTCCTTTCCGACCATTTCAAATCGAAGTATCACGTGATTTTTAACAATCTCTTATGTCAATCCCATACAAAGTTTGATCGTTTACTAACGATGACGATTGTCGACAACCATCTTGTCTAGGGGGGCAGTGGTTCCGACACAATTGAGTATCGTGTGCTCGCAAGCGCGCGGCGGCCCCGACTGTAGGCGCCCTCGGGCCGATGCGCGTGGTAGGTAAAGTGGAGTAACAGAGGCATGATATTGCTTTGTTTATATTTTGTAGGCTTTCAGATTGTCAAAGAATAAGTCCAGCGTTGTTTGCAAGATCACTGTTACAAGGAGTATACTCTGATTCAACAATGGCCAAGAAATGCATTAAAGATACTACTTTGATAGAGGATAAGGATTTAGCATATCAAGTATTTTTGGTATGTATTTACATTTACCTGTGCTAATTTAAAACAATTTAAAGCCCTAATTTAATATTCCCTCCTTCAATCATTAGGTCCTTAGGATCAATTCACACCGAGATGTGACGCGACGCGACGTTGCTTGAAGAGGTCAAATTGTTTCGCGCTGTCATGTCGCGCTGCGCATCGCGGCGCCTCGGAGTAGGTACAGCGTAACACCGCGAGGCGTACTCTAATTTTCTCATTGTAATGTCTATCCTTTTTGCGTAGTAAATAAAGTTCTATATTGTATCGCTGTCTCAAAAGTGCGTGCCGCGTTCAGTCTCGGTGTGAATTGACCCTTATCGCAAATTGTGTGCGATTTACTAGGTAAGTAAACTACACCTAGGGTTGCCCGGCCCTAAAACACAAAACCCGGATTCGACTTTGTCTGGCACGGCAGCCAGCCAAAAAGCCTAACAGCCCGGACGCGTAAATATTTGGCCCATAGAGATCGATAGACAGGTTGTCTAACGCGGCACGCGAGACAGTTATATGCAACGTTCACACCGCATACTCTCAATGAAAATCGTGTCATGCGATTCGTCCTCGGATCTACACACATATTATCTCTATTATCTCTATAATACACGCATATGTGTGTAGATCCGAGAGCGCGGTAGTGCGTTTTTAATGGTAGGATTTACAAAGAAAACATTGAAGAATGCACTGTAGTGTAAGTGCTTACGAACAAGTTCAATTCAAGAGTTCTTGGGCGGTTTGAGTAAAAATTGTCTAACTATTGGCGTTTACGTGTAGTTGTGATATTAAGTGGGGAGTTTCGTGGGACATCAGGTCTAAGCTAAATCCAAGCGTCATGACCCATTTCTCGAGATCTATGATGTGGCCGGACACGATCGTAATAAGCCAAACATGTCTGGCGAAGTTGGACACCTGGCAACCCTTACACCAGGTTTTACTAAAGTTTATATTACACTATCATACAACTATGATCATATACAAGATGTTTCTACATTGATGTCTTATTATTAATATAACGTTTTTTTTCAGGGAATAATTAATGATAATCAGTATGGTCCGTATGCCGATGTTATTAAACAGTGAGTAATTAACTCATTTAAAAGCTTTATCCGAATTAACAATTAATGTAATTTTATTATAATGATAACGCTATC
This sequence comes from Polyploca ridens, assembly GCA_951394255.1. Lineage (NCBI taxonomy): Eukaryota > Metazoa > Arthropoda > Insecta > Lepidoptera > Drepanidae > Polyploca > Polyploca ridens. The sequence goes on from OX596262.1 coordinate 6,137,953, forward strand.
TAACGTAACTCCAAGTCGATCACACTTTGCACCGAAAAACCACAAGTTCTAAGATAAAGGAAATTAGAGTCCTCCGATGCGCCAATACACCCGCCATTATGGCAACAATGGACCAAATCGGGGGTCTTTGCCTGTCAGCTTGAGAGAAGCCATCTGATGAAGCTCAAAGCCACAAATGGTAGCATTATTTCTTCTAAACTGGAGATCCTTGCGGAAGTTGAAAACTTCTATGGACAGCTGTGTATCTACACAACACGTGCGGTGGAACCAGCGGCCCACAGCACAGATGTCTCAAGAGCTCACCTCACGCGCCACTACACCGAAGAACTTCCGGACGAAGTTGGGGCGGCTCTCAGACATCTTCGCAATAACAAAGCTCTGCGGGATGACGGTATAACGGCGGAACCCCGGAAGCAACGGGGGCAACTCTAATTTGAAAGAGCTCGCAGAAATGTTCAATTCCGTTCAATTAGTGTGGCCACAAAAACGTTACCGCCACCCGTGCTATCGCCTAACGTCTAATGACATTAATAACGCCATTAGCAAATTGGTGCGCTAACACCCGGCCATATCTGCGTACCATGTCAAATAACCCGCTAATTAATGGCATTACACACAGATGAAGCCCTAGCATAAGTGTCTACATAATGCTAGGGCTTCACCTGCGTGACGCTTACCATCCAATTATCGGAACTAAATGATGCACTAAATGGATATCATTTGATTTGAGCTATTGCCTAACGTCTAACGACATTAACAATGCCATTAGAAATTTAGCGCGCTATTTGATGGCATTACACGCATGTATCCTAGCATATCTAGTTACACGAGAAAAAGAAACGTACGGAAATATACTTACTTTTTAGATAATGCACCGATAGAGCACACTAGTAAGACAAAAGACCTCGGTGTTATTTTGGATTCCAAAATGATAATGTCTGATCACATTTCTTCTATAGTAACAAAATCATATAAGAACTTGGTATTTAATTATTTATATGAGGAGTAACCAGGTCTTTTTCTAAAAAACACGCTTTAAAAATCCCGAACCAGGCTTTTTCATTAAAATACCTATTAGACTTAATTAGAAAAATCGCTTACACTAAGGCCCTTACAGAATGAATATAGGTTAATTATTATTTCACACTTTTTGTGCAGGGCTTTTAAAAGCGTGTTTATTTTTTTTTAAACTAATTTATTGGGTAGTAATAAAATATTATTTGTTATGTATATGGATGGCGTTGGCGATTGGTAGCCGACATGTATTGTTGTTACACTGTTCGTAAAACATCCGAATATAAAGTATGTCCTGTTTCATTCAGGTCAATTGGGTTGGAGTATGAGCTGAGACTAGAAAGAGAGCTGCGATTGATGAATATAACATTTTCTGATGAAAACATACTCAGATCACGTGGATATGACAAAACGCCTGACTTCAAGTTGGATGTGCCAATAGCAGTGGATGGTTTTGTTGTAAATTGGGTTGAAAGTAAAGCCCTTTTTGGAGACGAAGAAAATCATTCGGGATATCTAAAAGAGCAACTGAGGTGTTACTGGAATCGATTTGGGCCCGGCTTGGTGATCTATTGGTTTGGGTACTTAGAAACATTAGAGAACACGCCAGAAGTTAACAACATGTTCATCTTGCGAACAAGTTTTCCAGATAAATCAAGTATCACTCAGTATAAAGTGGATATATGAACAGTTTTACCCAGATTAAATTACTCACTTAGCTAATATTGTTGGGAAGATGTATGTCGATATAAGATAGTTTTGGTAATCACAGTGTAATCCGTTTTTTTTGGCGTCTACGCCACGTAAGTAAGTACGTAAACGCACGTACTATGATCATGAAATTTCACATGCATGTAAACTTAATAAAATAATTTACTAATAAGAAACATTGTTTATTCAATTCCGAAATTTTGTGAAACTTAGACTATTAGATGCTTTCTTTTTATGCCTAATCTTAGCCATTACAATTATTATTATTCCTCCGCTCCGAATGGACCATTTCGATCGGTGAAGGAAAATATCGCGAGGATGTAGGGTAGGTGTACTCGTTTGGCTGGCTACATCCTCAAGTTGTCGCCAAGGCCCTACCGGTGTCAGTGCCGGATTAAACAATTTTAATCAAGGGCCCTTGGTTCAGTTCTCTAATCTTATGGTTCAGTACGCCTCCCATGAGTTTTCTACGCCAACGTAATCAACAGTCGCTAGCCAGTACGGTGAAACATTTTGTATGAAATGCTTCCAAAACTGTCCACTAGAGGCGGTGCTTGTCATACAAAATATTCACCGTAGTCGAGAGAGAGTAGTAGCGAGTGTAGATTACGTTAGCGTAGAAAACGCATGGTGCAGGGTGCAGGTGTATATAGGGTTACGAGGCCCAAAAACACAAAAGCCGGACTCGGAGCTTCATTTGGCCGGACATTTGCTCAAAAAAACCTAGTCGTTATGATCAGTCAGCGTCCAGTCATGTTTTACTAATATGGTGGTCATTGTACTAACACTTTTCACGGACTTTTTGAGACAACTTGTAAAGTCACGATACACATTATTTATTTCATTTCACTTCACTGGTGCACATGGATTGATCTTTATTGGATAAAATATCACCGATAATATGCAATAAAACTCAAAATACACGAATTTATGAAAATTAAAATTAAAACGCAATGTCACTCTGCAAGTTCCCGCCAAATAGTCCCTGACTCCTACCTACCCTCTATGTAATTTTGTGTGTGTGTGTTGTCTCAAAAAGTCCGTGTAAAGTTTAAGTTGTCAAATTAATCTTTGCCGTCGTATTTTGCGTGTATTTAGGCGTAATCGCGATAGATGGCGACTAAAATTATATTGAAAACAAGCATTTGGACTAATTTGACAGGACTAAATTTTTTACATCCTTTTCTTATGTTCTTTGTTAGAAAGAGACATAGTGACATTATTTGTTTAGTTGTGAACAACAGGGCCATTATAAACAAAATATATGCAACTGAAGGACTTTGTATCCATGGTCATGAAAAAATTAACAAAAAAAAAATGTTACTGTGTGGACTTTTTGGCGGGAACTTGCAGAGTGACGTTGCATTTTTATTTTCATAAATTTGTGTATTTTGAGTTATATTGCATATTATCGGTGTTATTTTATCCAATAAAGATCAATCCAAATGCACAGTGAAGTGAAATGAAATGAATTATGTGTATCGTGACTTTACAAGATGTCTCAAAAAGTCTGTGGAAAGTTTTAGTACATTGACCACCATTTTACTAAAACATGACTGGACGGTGACTGATCATGTGAACTATACATATAAAAGTTAATGTGCGGACAATATGAAAGTGATATTATATTAAAAATAAAATGTATGCGACTGAAGGACTTTGTATCCATGGTCATGAAAAATTTAACAAAAAAAAATGCAACTTCGTTACAGTAGTACCCAATTAATATGGCTTACCGATGTACCTGCGCAGAAGATACATTTTCAAAGCGCGGGAATCGCTATTGGCCGACAGGTGCCGTCATGTTAGCGCGCGCCGTGCGGAGGGGCGTGACTTGCGAGTGAGACGGAAGTAACAGCTGCAGTGTTTTATGAAACTTATAGTAGTGATCTAAGGTTGATTTTAAGTTTTAAGCATTCTTTCGTTAATCTTCGGGGCCATACTTTCTTTTCTGTGCGAACGAAGATTCACGACGCGCCATATAAGTTGGGTAATACTGTACATGCTTTCTTCACTCTACGTTTGCACTTGCAGCACTTTGCAGGCTCTTTGGCGGGAACTTGCAGAGTGACGTTGTGTTTTCATTTTAAATTTCATAAATTCGTGTATTTTGGGTTTTATTGCATATTATCAGTGGTATTTTATCCATTAAAGATCATTCATGTGCACCAGTGAAGTGAAATGAAATGAATTATGTGTATCGTGTCTTTTCAAGTTGTCTCAAAGAGTCAGTGAAAAGCTTTAGTACAATGAGCACCATTGTACTGAAAATGATATTATATAAAATTACACGTATGAAATGGCTGTATGTTTAAAATAACCCTTGCCTATCCTTTTATGGATGAATAAACACTACTACTACTCTTAGGGTACATTCCGAAATGGATAATATCGATCACAGCGATTACAGCAATAATTTGCGTACCGAATTAGATATCACGCTTATGACAGCTGAGAACTATCAACAATTCGGAACGCCCGTTATCGCGCTCACAGTATTCAAAACAGAACATTTGAGAATTTAATTAAAATCTGAATTATCAATGCACTAGGACTCCTTATATCTTTTATAAGTTGACTTGCAAAAAGGAATATCTGCTTTTTTATTATTTTTCTCTCATAAAATCATAAAAAGTATCTTTGCCAAATAGAAAACCAAGAATCTTATTAGATTTTTGCCGTCACTTTTGACAGCGCTCACGGTGATATCAGTTTAGGGCATGGTCGGTGTGAGCGCAAGATGGCGGATGTCATGACGTCATCTATGACGTTTCACGGGACATCGTGAACTGTCATTATTCAATTCGGTACGGGTTTAAGCACGCTCAAATCGATTACAGCGATTACAGCGGTAATTCGGAATGCAGCCTTAGATTAAGGATTAGGCTACTACTGCATGCAGGGTTGGATTTCGTAGTATAATTATACTATTTGTACCACAGATCATATAGAATATGTTGTATACACAACAGATAAGACAGCTACACGGGATTGGTGAGAGTTATGTAGTTTACGGTTATTCAACACGATTTGGAGTGTGGCGCTGCTGCGCTGTATTTAGTGCTTGACATTGATGTTTGTACCATATCGATATCGATACTGCTAGTGTTGTATATATGTCGATAGCAGTGTCTGTATTTAGAATTTTTGATATTTCAATTTAAATAATGAAATAAAACCAGTTTAAATGAATCATTTTTTTATTTTCCTTGTTTTAAATATTTGTTGTGAGCTATTTTATAAATGTCACGAATATTTTCACCCATTTTTTTCAGGACTGCCCCATTCAATATTTTATTTATGCTCGTACACCAATTGTGTGTAATGTGCATTTTTTAGTGTTGAAATATGTATTAAATTATTTATAAAATCTTTCTTATGAATAGGGCAGCCCATCCAATTAAAATAATTTTCAAATCTACACATATTATATGCTTAATACAATATTTATTTTGTGTTTATTCATATTATAAATTTTGAAAATTCCATAATAAAAATTTCTCTCCACAATAAGGTTTCTTCCCTTCAAATTCATTCTTTCCCTAAATCCAATTAGTTTATGTCTGATCTGCCCCTATTTATTTACCAAAGACCCTCTGTATATATATTATGTAATAATACAATAGGTACTTTAAAGTTTTTATGGCATCAAGCCAAAACTACTTATGTTGCTGTTAGTTTTTACAGATCCTCTTAGTTTTCCGGGAGCTTGACCACCTCAGGATCAATTACAGCTATCAATCAGCATGTCAAAAAACTGGATCACATCTGCAGTATTTGGATGATGGTGTTTGGATGATCTCTTCATCATTGACCCTTTTATCTGAAACCATGACAAAATTATTTATAAGTATAAATAATATAAAACTAGTATTTGACCCCGGTTAGCATGGTTCGTATGGTGCTACCTATCACACTGCATTTGTGGGTTCAATTCCCACCCTGGGCAGACATTTTTGTGCATGAACAATGAACATGTCTGTTTGATATGAGTCTGGTTGTAATTATTTACTGTAATATTATAAGTTTTGAAGTTTGTAACTCAAATACACATAAACGGCTGAACGGATTTGGATGAAACTTGGAACAAAGATTAGTTTTGTAGGGGTATGCCCTGGGATAACATATAGGATACTTTTTACCTTGGGAAAAGATAAGATGGGAACGCTGGTAAAACCTCGGGGAACTGCTAGTTATCTATATGTGTATGTATTTAAAAGATAATCAACTCACCAAATGTTGCTGTGTATCTCAATATAGCTGCCATGCGCTCACTAAACACTTTTCCAGTAATGCTAACTTTTTTATTTTTTCAGGTATAACATGTTCTTCTGTAACTTTGTGTAATATTAGAATTTGTCCAATTTCAGTCGTTTTGGTAGACTTCAATTATGTCATCCCACTTTGCCTGCAATTATGAGGAACTTGTTATTTTATATTAAATTAAAAAGGCTGACAAAATATATAATCCGTTACTATCAACCATGGTATTGGGCTTCTTCTCATCAAGTGATTTAGGTTATGTTATTATAGACTGTGGTAAACTAATTCACCAACCTAGCCGAGTGTAGTAGGTTGGGAGACGAAAAACACCTTCAAAACTGAATGTAGATCTCTTTATAGTGATACATTATTGAAATTAATAATTGTGTGTCTTACCTCGACAATAACTGGTTCTGTTGGCTGTCCAGAAGTTATTTCATCAGAGCTATAAGATGCTCAAAATGTTTGATTGAAACTTTTCTGTTTGCAATTGTTCAAATTCAAATAAATCAACGCCAAAATTTTAATTCAAACGCAAAGTATTATGTTTAGAACACGAAAGGAATAACAACGAAAACATCTGTCAAAACACCGGCGTTTAAACTGAATGTAGTTACTATACCAGCAAAATGGCGGCCCTCTGTCAACCAATAGCGAGGGCCGTTTCTCTTGAACGCGTCTGAAGTTTGAGCGAATCGTAAAATCAAGACCAATTGTATGAGCTCTCATAGCCCTGATTTGTACCATAATTTTGTGATGTGTAGTATGTAGTATCGTAATGCCATTAAACTACGCGAAAATACCATAATTTTACCTTTAGGTCAATTGACTACTGTTATTGGTTGAAATAAATTAAAAATAATTTAAATACGAAATAAAGTTGTAATAGTAGTTGTAGTTGTAGTAAATCGCTCTATTGACTCCTGATACTTTCATGCGATGCTGTGAAAGAAAGTAAATGTACCTAATGTGTATTGAATTTATTCCATCTGACGACATGCTATGTCGTGTTAATGCCAAAGACGAGGTTCCGATTGATGGATTGGCTGAAATAAATATCTACTTGCCTAAATTTGGTTGATTTGTACAATAAAAATAAAACTAAAATTTCCTTCCAAATGCATTTTCATATTAAATTCATAACAAAATGGATGAAAAGCGAAACGTAGTATAATTTTCTACAAGTAGTATAATTTTATTTTCCATAGACAATAATTTTCTGGGGGTCTGAATCCAACCCTGACTGCATGCCTTGCACCTATTCTAGCGATGGGTAACTAGCCGAAATTTCAATAGCTTAGCTAGCCGGCTATATGTGGTGTAAAAGCCAGCTAGTTAGTCAGCTATTTTGGCTATTTGGCTACACGCACGCACACACAGCTACCGGCTACTCGGCTAGATTGGCTTTGGCTAGACGGCCAGCTACCGGCTAGTGGCGGCTAGAATGGCTTTGGCTAGCCCGCCAGCTAGTGGCGGCTAGTGACCTGTGGCGGCTAGGCGGCTACCCGCTGTGTGTGACGTAAACTTGTCGTAATGAGGAGAATTTCTTATGATACCTCTATGGTCAAAATACTTATCAATACGTGCACTTAAGGTTCAAATTGGTTCGAATTATCAACAGTTAGGCAGGTAAGAAAACTCCTCATTCTTTCTAGCTAGCGAGTAGCCAGTAGCCATCCTGTAGCCAGTAGCCACCCAGTAGCCAATAGCCAATTATCGTGTTGACAGATAACGTAGCCGTGGCTATTTTGTGACTAGCCGTTTTTTGGCTAGTTATTAGAATAGCTACCCACCTCTAACCTATTCCGATGAGTAACTAATAAACTTAATTAATTATGTTTATGAGTTCTATTGGATATTATCACAGACTTAGTAGAGATATTATCTTGGTGGCTTGAACGTCGAATATATTGTCTCAACGCAAATTTACAGTGCCACCGCCACAATGTAGTTTTGGTTTATTTACTCCACTCATACCTAGGTCACTTTCAAGTTTCAAAACCCACAGAGTGCCCATAGATTTATTAGTATTTTTAAATTACACTAGACTAGGCTAGGTACAAGCAGCTATGAGGAGCTTGATGCGGAGGCTCCCTTGTAAACTTTTAATGTTATTTATCGTGAGTTGTATTACATTTGTTTTTATGTATTCGAAAATTAGTAGTCGCACTAATTACACTCATTCCATTGGCTCGAAAATTATAAAGTAAGTACCGATTATTTTATAACAGTTTATAATTATCACCATAACACATAAATTTATTATATTGATATTGATTTCACAGGGAGGATAATTGGAGACAGCGGAAAAAAATAGTTTTGTCTTTTGTTGTTTGTGACTCAAGATTTAATGAATCATTGAATGTTATAAAATCGGTTTTACTCTTCACAAAAGCCCCTATTCATTTTGTGATCTTCACGGACAATAATCTTCATGAAAAATTCATCAGTATATTAAACAAGTGGAAGACTTTGACTAGTAATTTGCTGGAATATGAACTACATAAAATTAATTTCCCTGAAGCCCACAGAGAAGACTGGATGAACTTATTTAGTAAATGTGCAGCACAGCGGCTCTTTATGCCAGTAAGTTATATTACAAAACAAGTTTTCCACCCTACAGTTTCACCTGCGATCTGCTGTGTGTAAATTTTCAAGTTTCTTTACCCTGCAGTTTGAGCTGTGTGTTCATCTGTAAATTTCTCCTGTTTTATTAATAGTATGAATTAGATTTTAATAAGTTACGACAGATTGGTCATATCTTTATGGATAAAAGAATTAAAAAAAATAATTAATCATATTCTCAAACCCAAATTACAAAAACTTTAAACATAAATATAGGCTGACAGAATGCACAAGTTATGTTATAATTAGTGATGTCCAAAAATGCATTATTTAGTTTTGTAAATAATATAATTTTAATGAATTTATGTGCTCACTTTTAATAGGTCTTTACCTATAAAATTGCCGTTCTGCAGTACTGGCCATTTCAAATCAAAATAATTTTTGTTTGGCTAAGAATTCTAATTTCAAATTAATTTTATTTTAAAAACATGGAATTCTTTTTCTAAAGTAGTCATTTGTTTATTGATTAGTGTTACATTTTCATCGCATTTCAATCTTTTTCGTCATCATGGATACGTAAAAAATTCGAGTTATTATGGAATATGAGTACCGTCGTGGCAGCAACGCGGCACAAGCGGCACGCAACATCAACGACGTTTATGGAGCTAACACTACAAACCAACCAGGGTTGCCAGATGCCCGATTTTGGCGGGACGTCCCGATTTTTAGCCCAAAATTAAATGTCCCGCGCGGGACAGTCCCAGTCCCGCTTTTCGAGGATTACTCGACGGTGAAAAAATCGTTGGACGTAGAAGTGGGAAATTATAAAGACACCACTGCCACAGTATTACCATATGCCTAATGGTAAAACTGTGCCTTTGCACAGAAATGGCACCAGCTCTCCCGTGACGCGTCTTATACCGCGCCAAAGTCACAGTGACAAACTTCAAAGTCAACGCAATCCAACAATACGGCCGTATACTTATGACGCTCGCAAGGGAATCTAGCTTCCCGTTGATCTAGAATCACATAGAATCATAAAATTTGGCAAGAAACAATTCCATGTAGCACAAGTAAAGGAAGAAATCCGAAAAGGTAGTTACATCGAAAAAAAAATACTTATTACAATATTATCGAAAAAAAATGGGAAAAATGTTCGAGACTCCTGTGATGAATGAACTATTTACATAACTACAAGTTTCTACGGAACACTCGGTGTGCGAGTCAGACTCGCACTTGGCCGGTTATTTTTAGTATGTCCCGCTTTCGGCGATAGAATCCCGCTTTTTTTAGTCAAGATGTTACAAAATCCCGATTTGGCCGAAAAAAAATCTGGTAACGCTGAAACCAACGCACCACCTGTTATTGGTTTGCTCGCTTCCGGTCTGGGAATTTCGACCTGAAAAATGAACCTCGCGGTCGTCTGAAGACTTTGGTCGACAATGACGAATTAAAGGCGATTGTGGAAGCTGATGATACACAATCGACGGCTGAATTAGCAGCAGCTTTCGACGTTAGCGTCAAAACAATATTGGTCCATTTGCGTCAAATTGGCAAGGTAAAAAAGCTTGCCTAATGGGTGCCCCACGAACTCAATGATCGCCAGCGCAAAGTACGCGTCGAAACGTGCCTTGCACTGCTCAACAGACACACAAATGAAGGAATTTTGAACCGCATTGTTACCTGCGATGAAAAATGGATTCTGTTTGATAACCGCAAGCGCTCAGCAAGTTGGTTGGATCCTGGTTCAGCACCTAAACAATGCCCTAAACGAAAACTTACCCCTAGAAAAGTAATGGTCACTGTTTGGTGGTCTAGCGCCGGTGTGATTCATCACAGCTTCTTACCAAACGGGGTGAGCATTACTGCAGATGTGTACTATGAAGAACTGAACACAATGATGGAGAAGCTGGCACATCTCCAACCAGCATTGGTCAATGGCTCGTCTCCGCTGCTCCTGCACGATAACGCGCGACCTCATACTGCACAGCAGACGGTCTCCAAGTTGCAAGAACTGGGGTTGGAAGTTCTCCGTCATCCGCCCTACTCACCAGACCTTGCGCCTACAGACTACTACTTTTTCCAGAATTTGGATAATTTCTTGGCGGGAAAAAAATTCAATACCCGAGAGGCAGTACAAAATGCCTTTGAAGAATTTGTTGCCTCCCGTCCAGCTGATTTCTTTAAGAAGGGCATCAATAAACTGCCACTGCGTTGGCAAAGATGCATTGATTGCATGGGTGATTACTTCGATTAATACAAATAAAAACTATCATGAAAAAAATTCGTTTAAATTTTTTTTTTTTTTTTTTTTATACCACTTACGTGGCAAACAAGCGTACGGCCTGCCTGATGGTAAGCAGTTACCGTAGCCTATGGACGCTTGCAACACCAGGGGCATCACACGCGCGTTGCCGACCCTGAAGAAATCTCTTCACGCCCTTTTTGAAGAACCCCATGCTGTACTCCATTGGGAAAACCACGGCGGGGAGCTCATTCCACAATCTGAGCGTCCGCGGAAGAAAGCTCCTTTGAGCCCGCACAGTTCGAAACAATTCTGGTTTCAATGTGTGAGGATGGACTCCCCGTCGATGGCGAGAGTTGCGATGGTAGAAGGTAGCAGTGGGCAACAAGTCGAACAATTCTTTAGAACACTCTCCGTTGTACAAGCGGTAGAACACACATAAGGAGGCAAAGTCTCTCCTCAGACTAAGGGTCTCTAAACCGCTTGTGAGCTCGGGATCGTCAACAATTCTGATGGCACGTCGTTGAACCGAGTCTAAAGGCCCAAGCTGGTATCCAGGTGCTCCCGCCCATAGGTGACGGCAGTACTCCATATGAGGCCGGACTTGTGACTTATAAAGTTTTAGCCTTTGCCCCGATGTGAAGTACTGCCTCGCTCTGTTGAGCACTCCGAGCTTTTTGGATGCCAGCTTAACCTTGTTTTCCAAGTGACTTCGGAACAAAACGTCGCTAGAAATGTCGACGCCAAGGATCCCGATGCTTTGACTGATGTTCAAGGAGGTGTTCTGGAATTGTGGAGCCACAGACCATGGGGTTTTCTTAGCGGTGAACGCGCAGGCTTGAGTCTTGGTGGGGTTGAAATGTACTAGGTTTAGTCATGTATTTTAATTTTAGGTTTAATTTTAGGTTAATGTATTTTTTCATACAAAACGGCAATTTCATAGGAAAAGTCCTAATATAAACATTCGATTGATAATATACAGTTCTCATCAGTGTCTCCATATTTAAATCGACATTTACCGTGTTTCAAGGGTAAAAATACCGTGTTTTTAGGCAAAATTACGGTGGATCAGCTAAAAGTGTACCGTGTAATTTTTTTGAGGATAAATACAACAGGATCCAAATCTAATCCGAATATATTTGCTTATTTAATAAATTATATAATTTTTGTAGGTTTATATATTATACAATTCTAAAAAATTCGCTAAAATTCAATAAAAAGAGAGCTATAGAAGCTAAATACTATTTTTTTGAACTGACTTAATATTTTATTTACTATTAAAAGAAAACAAAAAACTTAAAAATAAGGTGTGACATAAACCATACAAGTTTTTTGTAGTAAGACCGGGACTTAGACCGGCCGCATACTATAAGAAATTTTCTGTCAGAAATTCGCTTGCTCATACATTTTTGGACGTCAGACACGTCAGAATTTTCGGATAGTATGCGGGGTCTAGAACAAAATGTATGGGGAAAGTGCCTTCCGGCGGGCGTCCGAAAACTTCTGACAGAAAATTTCTTATAGTATGCGGCCGGCCTTAAATAAGGACGAGAATAGATTGCCGAGCCGATGTTTGGTCGTTTTTATCTATGTGTGAGTGGAGATAGAAGTGATAGAAGTTTTGATATTCAGGGATTCCCCGGTAACCAAGAGCAGTGTTGCCATTACTTACGTTAAGTTGACTGAAATTCGTTTTTACGAAGTATAGTGATGAAAATAATATTTACTACGTAATTTTGAAAATACGGTGACATATGACACGGTAATACCTTATTACCTTGACGGTAGATTAAGACCAGATTACGGTGTATCTACGGTAATTAAGGTGTACATGGAGACACTGGTTCTGATGAATTTGAGTTACTTTTATTTTAATTGAAATAAAAGAAAAATAGTGCACAAAATTTAGTTCGTCAATAAATAATTAATAATTGTTTTATAGCAAAATACTTTAACATTTTTGGTGTTACCATTTAATATAACACAATATAGTAGAACATGTTTGTTTAAATTGCTTGAACTACGGTAAGTATGCGGGACATGTCCGTTATCAATAAAGTGAAGGGACAATGTTTAAAAGCAGAAAATAAATAAAATAATAGATTTAAAGCTGCATTAATGTCATTTTAATTAAATAGAAATATATTTAGCCTAAAAAAAGTTGAAAATTAAAAAACTTTTATGGGAAAAGTCAACGAAACTGGTAACTAAAAAGTAGTTTACTAGAAATGGGACAGCACTGTACAAAATAATTGCCAAACTTTAAAATTAATTTTCATATCTTGTAATAAATTAATGTTATATATTGTATTGTATATGCCAAACGATTGTTCGCAAGGTCATTACAATATATATATATAAAGTTGCATGTATCAAAGAAGCATAGAATTCTAAGAAAAATATTTTTTTCAAGGTACAGTTTATGTTATGGATGTACATGTTTTTTGAAAATGTCCATATATGCATATTTACCTAATGATGAGAAGTTGGTTATTATGGAATGCACTTTTGTATATTTTTTTTTACCATACACCACCATGTAGTAGTAGCTTACACCTTACAGTATATACATATACTATATAGTATATACAGTACATATTTGGATTGGGGTTACAATAAATATGCATCCAAATAGTTATGCAATCACAGTAACTATCGCACATTTTGTTTTTAATTATGCATTCCCAGTATAAATACATCCTGGCATCCCAGGTTGTATTTATAATAGTACATTATGATACATGTGTGTAAAGTTGGTGGTGCGAGGCGGTTTTTAAGCGTGTGAGCCGCAATTTTCATACAAACTATCAAGAGAGTGTCAAAACATTATTGTGGAAGGGTGCTAGAGTGACAATCTACTTTTGACGGTGACTGTATGATCTGACTATTATGATCACTTTTTTTTTGTAAAAACTTATCTTTTTCAGAATTTAATCCCTCACATTGATGCTATAATTTATGTTGATACGGATACATTATTTCTGGGTCCCGTAGAAGAGCTTTGGGAATACTTCTCTGAGTTCAATAGTTCACAAATATCTGCAATGACTTTAGAAGACGAGAACCCTAATATATCTTGGTATCCACGATTTGCAAAGCATCCCTTCTATGGAAAATATGGTATGAACTTAATTTAATGATTTTTCTGTTATTTCCTAATATATAAAAATAGTAGATTATTAACCAAGGGGATAAAGCAGTGTCTTCTGTCGCGGGTGACGCGGGGGATTTAAGACGAGTTCTGAGTGTAGCGAGGGATTTAAGTTCACCTAAGACTAAGACCAAGGAAAATACTCTACTTTACGTACCATTTGCGAAAAAATTAACACAATAATAATTTGAGATAAGCATTTATTAAAAATAATGATAATTAAAAGTAAAAGTTAACATTCGAAACATTGGTCCAATTATTGATAGAGAGAGTTAAATTTTTACAGTACAGAGCAAGTGGTACGAAAAATACAATTCTTAATACAATGCTAGTTTTCTGTTTTTGTTGTTTTGTTGGACACACATAAATAGGCTTTAGAAATGTTATCTAAATCAAACACTGTTCAAAATTAAATGTTTATTGAAATTTAGTTTTATTTAGTAATTTATTCGTTCGTAAGTTGCCTTTGTAGTTGCAGTTGATTTAGTAAAATGTAACGGTAGAAAAGTCACTATATTGCCAAAAATAGTAAATAATCATCAAAATTAACCACCTTTTTAGCGTGAAATTAAAACCCTAATTATGATTTTTTTATCCAAAAATAGTTAATTACCACCAATAATTATACAAACCACAAAGTTGGATCTAGTATTGTAAGCGCCTTTGCACATTATAAGAAAATTTCTTGTCTTATCAGACACACGACGTAAAATGTATGGGCGTGTCTGATCATACATTTCTTGTCTCATATAACCACCAGAGCGACTGAATGTCTTATTATAAGACATGTCTGAGACACAAGACATTTTTCTTATAATGTGCAAAGGGGCTTACAGTTGTAACCTAATCTAACCAACTGTATTTGGAGTCCCCCGTGTCGAGAACAAGCGCAACAATTTCCTCATTAAAATGTGGTGATAATTTACTAATTTTGGTGATAATTTACAAATTTTGGTGATCATTTACTAAATGTGGTTTCATAATAGGTACAATTTTAGGTAGGTAATAGACGTTATTGGTCACTACATTAGTTTTGGTGGTCATTATATTTCCTGCCTTTTGTTTTAATTTTATTTCAGGACTTAATTCTGGTGTGATGCTGATGAATTTAACAAGAATGAGGAACTTTGGATGGGTGGACTATGTGACTCCAATTATGTTAAAATGGAAACTGTATATACCTTGGGGTGATCAGGTATTTAATAAAATAACTTTCACCCGCAATCCCATGTTTTACCTCCTAAGAGAAGGAATTTCGAATGAGGAATGTTACTAGGTATGCAAAATAGCTTGAAACACTACATTAGAGCAATCATGTATATGTTACCGGCCAAACCCGATTTTAGGCTAAACTAGTTTGGCCTAGGCCAAACTAGTTCTTCCTATACACGATAGGATAAACCGGTATAGACTAGGCCAAACTGGTACATCCTAAGCCCGGTAGGAGAATCTAGTTTAGCCTAGGCTGAACTAGTTTATCCTGCCACCCTATTGTTACGCCACTGAAAGGAATACTATGATAGAGCAAGGTTTCATGAAATATTGTGAGTACTATTTCAGAGTAATCAAATGGAATTTCACTAGTTTTAAAAAACTAATAACGAGAATCTGTATTATTTGTTTAGATAAGTAATAGTGCTATGTTTCAAATTTATAAACCCAAGGAATGAGATTTTTCAAGAGAAAAAGAGCGCGACGGAAGCGAGCGTTGAAACATGACGTCACACGCATCGAGTACCGGGCTGTAGAAACCGCGTCGCGCGCTCATTTTAAAAATTCTATATTTATTTTTTTTTATACCACTAAGGTGGCAAACAAGCATACGGCCCGCCTGATGGTAAGCGGTTACCGTAGCCTATGGACGCTTGCAACACCAGGGGTATCACTCGCGCGTTGCCGACCCTGAAGAAACCTCTTCACACCCTTCTTGAAGAACCCCATGCTGTACTCCTTTGGGAAAACCATCTCGGAAACTACTTAATTGTCGTA
Organism: Polyploca ridens; assembly: GCA_951394255.1. NCBI lineage: Eukaryota > Metazoa > Arthropoda > Insecta > Lepidoptera > Drepanidae > Polyploca > Polyploca ridens. Next base: position 6,153,891 of record OX596262.1, read on the forward strand.
TCGAAATAATTCTTTCACATGTATTTTTTATTTTCAACAGAAAATGCGATGAGCTAAAATTCAAAATTAGTGAACATTCTTCATTATCTCTCCTTAGTGCAGTTCAAACATTAGGTCATTTACATTAAAACCATAATTTTTGCACTTTTTTACCTCTACCTTTTTTGGTATTAATAACTACATAATAATTAGACTAATTCCGATAGCATTTTCTTTATTGTAATAATAAAACTAAATTGAGGTCTGTGTTTTGAAAATTGAACAGTTATTCGAAAAATGTGCTCTACACACGAGCGCATATTGGAAAATACTGAATATGCCTGCCATATTCAGTATTTTCCATCTCTATCAAACTATCAACATTTTAGGAAATTATATTTTGTGGTGTCTGTTTACTGAATGATGAGGTGACTCATTAGTGACGTAAGTATAATGTAATGTGATTGTTTAGGATATAATAAATATAATATTCCACTACCACGAGCGCGCGGTGGTAGTGCTGCCGTGCCGCTACAACTACCGCTCGGACCAGTGCATGTACGGCGACGCGTGCGCCGACGCCTCCGCGCGGGGCGTCTTCCTGCTGCATGGAAGTCGCAAGGCGTTCCATAATGACAAGCAGCCAGCATTTCAGGTGCTTAAATAGCTATATTTTTCCCCAAGTTAAGCTTAATTTACTTGTAGAAACCCCATGAATTTTCACCCGTTCCGTTTTATTTGTAGTTTAGAATGTTCAAACAGACAGACAGCAAAAAGGAAAGGTCTGGCGTATACTACAATGCCATGCAAACCCGTGTTTTATGGGTTTGGTGGGATTAGAACATACTGTTAGTAACTGGGATGGTCTCTGTCCCTCCATAGCGGAGAAGCTCAGTAAATAGCTCGCAAGGATGTTAAAAAAATTAAGCTCATCGAGACGTAGCTATCAGCTATAATATCAGTACAGGTTGGCGAAGAAACAGAAATATATATTATAGCTGAGTGTGCGGTCACTCGAAGATTAGTATTGAAAATAAATATATGTGATGGGCTTTATAGCTCGTTGACGCTAGGCGACTAGTTTGTGGCTTATGATTGGCTCCATACATTTCCTTCTCGCCGCGTATTTACGGCAGCGTACCTATTATTAAATATGTGTATTTATTGCAGGCAATATACCAAGCTATAGATGAGTATGTTATGGGATCGGACCCATCGAAGAAACTCCTCGTGGATATGGACAGGTATCTCAGTGCAGCGCCCCCCTCCAACTGCGGCAACTTGAAAGAAGCTTTCCTCAATGTTCCCACTAAAACTTTCAACTGTTGTTATGCAATACCAGATAGGTAGCCAGTGTATGTGTTATTTTTGATAATTATAGAATTACTCGTTTTACCAGGGTTATTTATGAATTTATAAACGTGTTCGGAGTATTCATGACAAGTGTTTATAAACAGAGTGAGTCAAATGAATGGGACTTGGAGGGAATGTAGGTACCTACCTTAAATGTCGAACATAGCTAATTTTAAATTTTAGTGAAATGAAACTGTTTTATTTTAAAAATAATAAAAACTGCCTTACATCGTTTAAGTTGTATTTTTTAAAATCCAGGAGTCTTAACGGTAATCAGTTTTTTTTCTTAAAATAAGTATATAGCAAGCGAGCATAAAGCCCGCCTGATGGTAAGCGGTTACCGTAGCCTATGGAAGCTTGCAACACCAGGGGTGTTACTCGCGCCTTACCGACATATCTCTTCACACCCTTTCTGAAGAACCCCATGCTGTGCTCCATTGGGAAAACCACGGCGTGGAGCTCATTCCACAATCTCAGCGTCCGCGGGAGGAAGCTCCTTTGAGACCGCACAGTTCGAAACAACTCTGGTATCAATGTGTGAGGATGGACTCCCCGTCGATGGCGATAGTTGCGATGGTGGAAGGTAGCCGTGGGCATCAGCTTAAACAATTCTACAGAACACTGTCCGTTGTACAAGCGAAGCTGTAGACCACAGACTGAGGGGCTCTAAACCTTTTGTGAGCTCGGGATCGTCGACAATTCTAGCGGCACGTCGCTGAACCGAGTCTAAAGGCTCAAGCTGGTATCCAGGTGCCCCCGCCCACAGATGACAACAGTACTCCATATGAGGCCGGACTTGCGACTTATAAAGTTGCAGCCTTTGCCCCGATGTGAAGTACTACTTACTTCGTTCTGTTGAGCACTCCCGAGCTTTTTGGATGCCAGCTTAACCTTGTTTTTTGGGTGACTACGGAACAAAACGTCGCTAGAAATGTCGACACCAAGGATCCCGATGCTTTTACTGATTGTCAAGGACGTGTTCTGGAATTGTGGAGCCACAGAAAATGGGGTTTTCTTAGCGGTGAACGCGCAGGCTTGAGTCTAAGTGGGGTTGAAATGGACTAGGTTTAGTCGACCCCAGTGGGCGGCTGGTCTGGACCTCCGGTTAGTTAACCAGGGGTCCGTGAGCACATGCGTGCGATGGCAGGGGGAGTCGATCGTGGATCTTACATGGGCGACTCCTGCTGCCATGTGCATGCTGTCGGGATGGCGAGTTGCAGAAGAGGTGGTCACTCTATCTGACCATCGCCACATCCTCATGGATGTGGCATTCCGCCGTCCCATCGCGAATACCAGCCGCCACGAAGGCAGCCCTCCGCGACGTTGGTGTCTCAAGCGGCTAGATCGAGACATGCTCGAAGCCGCCGCCAATGTCGCGGCATGGTCAGAAACCGCTGAAGAGATTCCGTCCGATCCAGAAAGAGAAGCAGACTGGTTCCGTGGCACGATGACGCAAATTTGCGATGCATCAATGCCGCGGTCCAGTCGCCCCAAGTTCAGGGCGGGGTACTGGTGGTCGGCAGAAATCGCGCAAATTCGCGCGGTTTGCTTGCGGAGCCGCCGCCTGTACACCAGAGCCCGAAGGCGAAGGCGAACTCCTGCCGAGGAGACAGCCAGTCTATATAGGGCATATCGAGTGGCTACAGTAGCAATGCAGATCGCCATCTCAGACGCCAAAAAACGGTGCTGGGATGAGCTCCTGGAGGGACTCAACGAGGATCCGTGGGGGCGCCTATATAAGATGGTCCTGGGTAAACTCAGGCCATGGGTGCCCCCCCTGACGGAAACCCTAGATCCGGGCCTGCTGGGTTGAGTAGTGAATACTCTCTTCCCGGTGGGCCGGTCAGGTCCCTCAGTCCACCCCCTAACGTCGTGGGAGTGGCATGACGAGATGGGGGTGACCGTACAGGAGCTGGATCGAGCTGTTGGCCGCTTGAAAGCCCGAAACACCGCACCAGGACCCGATGGTGTACCGGGTCGGGTGTGGGTGTTGAGTCTGGCTGCCCTGGGGGATAGGCTGAGGCAGTTGTTCAACAGCTGCCTCCGTTATGCCAAGTTCCCTACGGCTTGGAAGGAGGCCAGTTTGGTCCTCTTGAAGAAGGAAGGCAGACCCGCAGATTCTCCCTCGGCGTACCGTCCCATATGCCTGTTGGACGAGGCTGGCAAATTGTTCGAACGAATAGTTGCCGCTCGTCTCAACGGGCATCTGTCGCGCGTCAGTCCCGATCTGGCTGATAGTCAGTTCGGCTTCCGGCAGGGGCGCTCGACTGTAGATGCAGTCTTGCGCGTCCGTTTCCTGTCGGAGCAGGCTGTGTCTCGGGGTGGAGTGGCGTTGGCGATAAGTCTTGATATCGTCAACGCCTTTAACTCTCTGCCTTGGGACGCAATCAGGGGGGCACTAGTACATCATCAGGTGCCCTCCTACCTGCAAGGCGTGGTCGGTGACTACTTGCGCGACAGGTACATCCTGTACAGGGACCAATATGGTACGAGAATCCGGAGGGAGATTACATGTGGGGTTCCACAGGGGTCGGTGTTGGGCCCGTTGCTGTGGAACCTTGCGTATGATGCGGTTCTGCGTGTCGACCTCCCCACTGGCATAAATGTTGTTTGCTATGCAGATGACACGTTGGTGGTCGCCAGTGGGGATACCTTCGAGAGGACCAAGGAGCTCGCCGAGCTTGGGGTAGAAGTCGTCGTCGCCAAAATTCGCGAGTTGGGCCTGGAGATAGCGCCTCACAAGACCGAGGCGCTATGGTTCCACAAACTGCCTAGGAGCAGGGAACCACCTGACTCGCACGTCCAAGTAGGTGGGTCGGAAGTCAGGGTGGGGCGGTACATGAAGTACCTGGGCCTCACCTTAGACAGTCGCTGGGGTTTCGAAGAGCATTTTGATCGCCTCGTCCCCCGGATTGAGAGGGTAGCGGGTGCCATGCACAGACTGCTGCCCAATCTCGGGGGACCGAGGGAGGAAGTACGCCGCCTCTATGCGGGGGTCATACGATCCGTAGCCCTGTACGGGGCGCCCGTATGGGCAGAGGCTTGCCATCCGACGCTGTAGGACGAAAATCTACAGCGTCCAGCGAAGGATGGCGCTACGGATCGTACGAGGATACCGCACAGTATCCTTTGAGGCGGCGACAATTCTGGCTCGCTTTCCGCCACTTGATATTCTGGCGGACATGGATGCGAGGGTCTATGACCGGATTCGCATCGTCCGTCAGAGCGGTGGAGGCGACCCAGAAGAGGCGATCAAACGGCAGGAACGAATTATCGCATTTGCGACGTGGCGCGCGAGGCTCCGGGAGGAGCGTTATGCGCGCAAACGCGTCGTCAGTGCAGTCCTGCCGGTCTTTGAGGCCTGGATGCAGCGACAAGGTGGACGACTCACCTACAGACTCACACAGATACTCACCGGGCACGGATGCTTCGGTGATTATCTGTGTAAGATCGGACGTGAGGCGACGGCGGTCTGCTTCCACTGCGGTGGGAGCGACCAGGATTCCGCATCGCACACGCTTGCAGTGTGCCCTGCGTGGGAACCTGAGCGGCGAATCCTGGTCGGCCTGATCGGGCGGAATCTCTCCCTGCCAGCAGTCGTGTCGGCGATGCTGAGCGGGGATACAGCGTGGAGGGCCGTAGCCTCCTTCTGTGAGACCGTAATGGTCCAGAAGGAGGCTGCTGAGCGGGATCGGGAGAGGGCCGATCCCGCTCGGAGACGGCGCCGCCGAGGCGCAGACGTGCCTCGAGGCACTCGATTTCAGACAACAGACGTTCGCCGCTTTCCTTCACCTCGGAACGAGGAGTCTGCATAACAATTAATGCGGTCAATAGACAGCATATCATTGATATGCAGCAGGAACAGTGTAGGGACAGCACAGACCCTTGCGGGACCCCGGCATTTATGTCCATGCTATCGGAGCATCTGCTGGATAGAAAGCTAGCGACCCATTTGCATAGTCCCTCGGGAAGCCCGTATGCTGGTAACTTCGCTGGAAGGCCCCGGTGCCCCCGCTCACTGCGACTGCCTCACTTTGGCTCTCAGTGGCGAGTGATCAACGGTGTGTAAGATACACTAGAAGGTCACCAGCCGAGCGATTGTGGCGGAAGCCATATTGTCGGTCGCTCGGGTCACTCAACAAATCGTGATCCTCTAGGTATCTCAAGAGTTGCGTGTTGATCACTCGCTCCATGACTTTGGAGAGAAGGAAGGTGATGGCGATAGGCCTGTAGTTCGACGGGCCCGATCTATCGCCCTTTTTGGGCACTGGGGCACGTGGGTAGTCTTTCACGAAGACGGGATTTTCATTTTGGTGAAGGAGAGCGCGAAAAGATACCTCAGTACAGGACACAAATCAGGAGCACACCGCTTCTGTGTGAAAGTGATCTATCTAAGTAAAGAAAGTGTGAAAAGTTGAGTTAAGCGTTTTGTAAGTCTTATCACAGATTGCACAGCCCTAACGGAAAAAAAATATACCTGAAATGTGGGCGCCACTTGTAGACTTGTAGTTAGTTTCTCTGTCAACGTTTTCCCGATAGCTTTCAACAAGTTATTTCTCTGGTCTGGTTGAACTTTACTTACAAACTTAGTACTATTGTGTGTGGAAGTTACCTATTCGCTTCGAAAAACCCTGAAAAACGGGAGGCAGCAATCCACACCCAGCAGAACGCTTTCTAATTTTTTTTCCGCAAAAAAAAATTAGAAAGCGTTCTGCTGGTTCTAAAAAAAAAACTAAAAATACGCATTAGTTTTTTAAAACGTTTTGAGTAAATATTGGGTAAAATTACAAATGTTTTGAGTTAATTTTCGACATGCTTTTCTTGTATGTAGCTAGTCTCCCTCACCCCTGGTACCAACGACCTTGGCTGGGGGTCTACGGAACATGGAAAAATCAGCAAACCCCGTGCTGAAAATATATTATAGTATATGTATACTTAGTAAGTTGGTACCTACTGAGTTATGTCTGTGCGTTGATATAGGTAGTCAGGCAGGCAAACGATGTTATAAGTACATATAGATGAATATAGGTAGGTACCTACCATTGATCACGAGTACCTACCTACATATATTAATGCTATTTACATTTATATGGATACTTGAGTAATTCAGTAAAATGTGGCTAGTTGGCGTAGTTGGTTAAGATTCCACCTATTGCGCCGCAGGTCGTGGGTTCGATTCCCATACTGGACATGCATTTGTGTGCATGAACATGTCTGCATGTCCTGAATCTGGGTGTAATTATGTATATTATTAACTAGGTGTACCTAACTACCTATTAAAAAAAAGTAGTAATATGTAGTATATCAGTCATCTGGTTTCCATAGTACAAGCTATACTTAATTTGGGATCTGATGCAATGACCGTGTATGTAGAACGGTAGTCTGTGCGTCTGATAATATTTATACTATAAGGGGTTAGAACCTTTGTGGCATAGCTAGCCGCCGCCATTTTAGTTTTTTTTCAATGTCGCGGCGCACGATGAAACTGGTATATATGGGTAGAGGACACTTATACAAACAAAAAATGTTAATCAATATGGTGGCCTAAAGTGTCACGTTTCCGAGATATTTGGAGGTAAAGATCGCCATATGAGAATTACGACAATCATTAAAAATTAACTTATTACGTGTTTATATGCATTCGATTGTATTCAAATAATAGTTCCCAGGTTGATTTATAATTTTTTTAGTAGAGAGTTAAACTAGGACCACGAAAAACAACATTTTTAATTACTTTCCTACTAAACAGCATCGTAATATTCGCTATGAACCACAATGTTGTCAAAGTAGCTCGGAACGTGACTTGTTTTCCATCTTGTCAATATTATACAAACAAAAATGTTACCAAGTCAATTGGAACTAAAGATCGCTAAGTAATGCTCCCTGGGCGCCAAAATTGCAATAGCGACGTAATAGTACATTATGATACATGTGTGCAAAGTTGGTTATTAATCTCACTCTCACACTCGAGGTGTATTAAGCGCGTGAGCCGTAGGCGAACGCAATAAGTGAGCCGAGCGAGAGTGTAATAATCAATGCACACGCGTATCATACGACATTTTTCAACACACTTGCGAGGAAAAAAACAGACTTGTATTTTTTTAAGTAGATTTTTTGATAATAATCAAATCAACACAATGAGAAGGTTTACAAATATGGCACGCAAGGTTTTTTTGACAGCGGTGAGCTGTCAAACTATTTTACCCGTTTAAATTAAGAATGCTTGGTCTACACATATCACTTGCAGTGGAGGTACAAACTTATCATAATCGGGATTATACCTTCATAAAACTGTGCGGTAATGTAAAGTAAAAAGCACAAATGGGTAATAAGCTGCATTAAGATACTAAAAGCGGTGCAATAAATGTTACTTTACGAGCGAGTGTGTTGAAAATAAATAAACAACCCGGTCCCGCGGCCGGCCCGACCCTACATAATAAAACTTCCACCTAAATGAAATCCCCTCTTCGTCAAAGACTGCTCACGTGCACACAATGCCCAAAAAGGGCGATAGATCAGACCCGATGAATTACAGGCCTATTGCCATCACCTCCCATTCTCTCCAATGTCATAGAGTGATCAACACGCAGCTCTTGAGATGCCTAGAGGATCACGATTTGTTGAGTGACCGACAATATAGCTTCCACCATAGTCCCTTGGCTGTGACCTTCTGGTGTATCTCTATGTGATGTGTCTATGTATACACTAGAAGGTCACCAGCCGAGTGGTCACTCGCCATCGAGAGTCAAGGTGGCGAAGGCGTTCGATCGGGTCTGCCACTGGGGTCTTCTAGCGAAGTTACCAGCATATGGGTTTCCCGAGGGACTATGCAAATGGGTCGCCGATTTTTTGTCCAGCAGATGCATACGAGCTGAGAGACATAAATGCTGGCATCCCGCAAAGGTCTGTACTGTCCCAAACACTGTTCCTGCTGCATATCAATGAAATGCTGTCTATTGACGGCATTCATTGTACAGAGGACGCTCATTGCAAATATTCCCCATTTCGTGGTGGAGAAAAGCCGCGAACGGCTTGTGTAGAAATCAAGAGCACATTAACTAGTGTCTCCGATTACGGTCGACTAAACCTAGTCCATTTCAACCCCACTAAGACTCAAGTCTGCGCGTTCACCGCTAAGAAAACCCCATTTGCTGTGACTTCACGATTCCAGAACACGAACATCAGTGAAAGCATCGGGATCCTCGGCATCGACATTTCTAACGACGTCAATAGGCCGTCTAGAAGACAAGGTTAAGCTAGCATCCAAAAAACTCGAAGTGCTCAACAGAGCGACGCAGTACTTAACATCGGGGCAAACTTAACAAGTCGCAAGTCCGGCCTTATATGGAGTACTGCTCTTTCCTGTAGTTTGGGCCTTTAGTTAGACTCGGTTCAGCGACGTGCTATTAGAATTGTCGATGGTCCCCAGCTCACAAGCGGCTTAGGGCCCCTCAATCTGAGGAGAGATTTTGCCTCCTTATGTGTGCTCTACCGCTTGTACAACGGACAGTGTTCTGTAGAATTGTTTAACCTGATGCCGACGGTTACCTTCTACCATCGCAAGTCTCACCATTGACGGGGAGTCCATCCTCACACATTGGAACCAAAATAGTTTCGAACTATGCGGTCTGAAAGGAGCTTTCTTCCGCGGACGCTTAGACTATGGAATGAGCTCCCGCCGTGGTTTTCCCAACGGAGTACAGCGTGGGGTTCCTTAAAAAAGGTGTGAAGAGATTTCTGTAGGGTCGGCAATGCACGAGTGATACCCCTGGTGTTGCAAGCGTCCATAGGCTACGGTAACCGCTTACCCACGGAGGAAAGAAAGAAGCCTTCTTTCTTTCCTCCGTGCGCTTACCGCTTAGGCGGGCCGTATATATGTTTGTTTGCTACCTAAGTAATTTAAAAAAATCCTTTTATTTAAAGGTTTGAGGTCACGGCTTGTTTCTATTATGTGTATTATTTTATTTTTAAAACCGTGATGCAATAATTATTTGACCACAGTTTATTGCTTGAAAACAATAACATAAATTGTACTTAATCAACTTTAAACTATTGTCATTCTTCTCATATTATTTATACATCGATATTCCAAAATCTCGGTAACATTATATATATTTTAAGACAAGTATTGTCATTTTTGTTTAATAATGGAGACATGGAAAACAAGTTAACCACTACGATCCAAGCTACTTGACACCATTGTGTTTCATTGCGAATATAGCGATGCGGTTTAGTAGGTAACCAATTAATGAATATTGTTTTTTCGTGTTATTTGTTTTGCTATATTCTAATAAAAAGCTAAATCAACCTGGGAACTATTATTTGAATACAATCTAAGGCATATAAACACGTAATAAGTTAATTTTTAATGATTGTCGTTATTCTCATATGGCGATCTTTACCTCCAAATATCTCGGAAACGTGACACTTTAGGTCACCATATTGCTTAACATTTTTTGTTTGTATAAGTGTCCTCTACCCAAATATACCACTTACATCGTGCGCCGCCACATTGAAAAAAAATCAAAATGGCGGCGGGTGGTTATGCCAGCTCCCATACAAAAAAGTTCGTACCCCTTTGTATTAAGTCATTCATAAAATATATGATAATATTAAGTTTGTCCACGGAAAAGAGAATACACTGGAAGGGCGATGTGTTAGAATTTGTATCGGAACCGGTGTCGCCAAACTTCGACAAACTCGCACAAATAAATGTTGAATCATATATTGCACTACAAATAAACAATTTGTTTGATTGGTCGTTTTTATTTTACTCAAAATTAGCTTTAATCACACAGGTCATACATATGAAAATATACCTTTTTACGTTAAGATAATATTTATTTTTCAAAAGTGTACAGAGTATTTACGTCGTTTTGTAATCTACAAACCAGTGTTGGGCATTAATCAATTAATTTTTTAATCAACTCGTTAATTGACTAAAAAATTAATTGCGATTAAATTAATTGCAATTAAACGTTTAATTGCATATTGCAATTAAATTATTTGGATTAATGTATGTTAATCGTAACTCGCAATTAAATTATTGCAATTAACTTTTTTAATTTTAATTAATTTTACAATTAAGACTAACAATTAATTTACTAACCTTTACCAAAATCAATGAAGTTTTACAAGATTTCGAAAATTTTACCTACATTAATCAAAATCAATACTACTTATTGATAAAAAATTGAATCTTGGTATGTTTTTCATTTGTGCAATGTGTATGTATGTCTATTTCTTTGGCACGCTCTGCAGCTTAAACGGCTTGATGGATTTAAGCATATGAGGTGTCGTTAGATTCGTCTTAACTGTGGGAGTGTCGTAGGGTATACTATTTTTATATGGCTTCTACGAATAAAAAAAGAGGGGGGCGGGTATTAAAAACAAAAATTTCGTTATTATAACAATATGGGTATCAAATGAAAGCTTGTGAACAGCCCATTCCATATATTTATATATTGTTAATGCAAGGACAGTAGGTACCTACGTACTGAGACTACTGAGCGGTTACCGTACGTAACTCACAGAGTTGCGATGGTTGTTAGCCTTACTTTACCTTACCGCTCATTTACCTAGTAATATAGACAGAAACAGACCAAATCACCTTCGAAGCACCACCGACTAAAGCCGAACTTTTTATGCTGCACTTTTTTGCAGAAGAAAACCAGGATTTGCAACTCCTCAACAGATATCCTGAGATAAAAAGCGTTTTCGTTAAATATAACACACCTATACCATCGTCACCGACAGTATGTTCGAAAGGAGAGTCGTTTTAAAATGCAATCTAAACTATTTTAAGCATTATTAATATTAGTGTTATATTTGTAACTAACATGCGTATTTCAGTATCTTACTTACAAATTTTGTTATACCATACCAGTCCACGCAGCCACGTACCAGGCCCGTACTTTTTAATTGTTAGTTTTTAATTAAAATTCATAAAAACAATTGACAATTAATTAATTGTTAACTGTAGCAAATCACAATTAACAATTGATTAATTGTTAATTGCAACAACTACAATTAACAATTAATCAATTGTTAATTGTAATTTCCACAATTACAGTTGATCAATTGTTAGTTGTTATGGTGACAATTAACAATTAATCAATTGTTAATCTTTAATTGTTAATTCAATTAAAATTTGCCCAACACTGCTACAAACTAGCTAGATTCAATCGACGAAAAAGTGCCGCTACTCGGCCATAGATGGCGTTATTTTTATGGAACGCAATTGTGAACTTAAATGCATTAAACATAATGTTGATAATTGCGTAATAGCTGGTCGAGTAGCGCTATTCGCTTAGCGCAGCGAAAATAGTCGATAAAATATCAATAAAATTATCGGTATTTTAATTTCATCGATATTAACTTTTAGAAATTCTGTGAGAAAATTCATGTTCGATAAGAATAAAAGTGCTAAGAATACTAAATTGTAAAAAAACGTTTAATACGATGAAGTAAATTAAATTAAAGTTATTGTTACACGGTTTAATGCCCATGAAATAAAATGAATTTGTTTCGAAACTGCTATTTTGAAAGCTTTATTTTTAATTTTAACAGCTGTATGCGGACTTTGATATAACTTTCAACTATTGCCTTAATCAAATCAATGATAAATAGATGCATTTTATCGATATTAATCGAACAACGCTATCGATGCACGTGTTTTGGGGTCACGACGAATGAGAAAGAAACGTAATACATTACGTGCGGAGTTGCGCTTGCTACCTTGCGTACAAATAAAGTGAGTACATAGCCTGCAATGTATAATTTTGCAGTAGCATCAGAGTTTATCGTTAACATCTAAAATTATCATAATCTTGAATACATTTTTATAAATATTACAATTAAATAAAGGTTTGTAGACTCATCGATGAAAGGAAATCCGTCCTTCAGTTACGTTCGACTTCGTCACTTCGTTTCCTAGAGGAAATAATAGCGCATCATGGTATAATTAATATTTTTCGCGGAGCTTCGCACCTCTGCTAAGTATGGCGGATACTACGAAGCGTTGACGCGTGTTTTGGTTGATATATGATCGTCTGATCTAATATGTGGCGCGCGGGCTCCGCTAGCATAGCGTCTCTATTTATATTTCTTTTCTCTGTGAGTTTGTCAAACAAAACATATTCTAGGCTATACAATAATAATCAAACCATTAAATACACCATTATGTTGATTCAAGGTATTTAGGTTTAATAGCAGTTCTTTATTAATTAAGATCTCGCTTAACCTTTCCTCAAAAAAAGTAATTTTCAAGTGTTTTAGTGATTCTAGTAATTTATTACAGTTTATATTGTCGCTATGACATCATACCAATAAATTTGTAAAAAAGTGATGGGGATAACAGAGCTTAGTAGGTAGTAGGTATACTAATGTTTTTCAGCTGGTTTTTCGTGGATGCTTATTTAATGTCTTCAAAACGACTGATTGACAGACAGTTTTTTTTTACTAAGGTGACCTACACAAGTGTTAAGGGTCAGTCAGTCCACAGTAGTTCACAATTTCACATCACACCGAGACGCGACGCGACTTGACGAATCACAACCCTATGATCCCACAGCGAGTGGTATGGCGTTCTGTTTTTCCAATAAATACAGATAGGTACAGGAATCGACGCCGACGCCAAGCACCGGTCGGTCCCTCCTCGTTCGCCGAGTTCCATGATTTATACGTACTAGGCTATGGTATTAGGTATGTATCCACGCAGAACACGATTGACATCGCGCGCTGTGACAGAGAAGTTTTTTAGGTCGGCCGCATACTATAAGAAATTTTCTGTCAGAAATTTTCGGACGCCCGCCGGAAGGCACTTTCCCCATACATTTTGTTCTAGACCCCGCATACTATCCGAAAATTCTGACGTGTCTGACGTCCAAAAATGTATGAGCAAGCGAATTTCTGACAGAAAATTTCTTATAGTATGCGGCCGGCCGGTCTTAACCACTACCTACCTATAGAAAGTCGGACTTTCTAGCAGAGGTTTCCGTTTTTGAGTCAATAGAACATTACTTTGTCTGTTAAAAGGTCATGAACAAGGAGTCAAGGAGATCAACAGCTAATTGTTCATAAAAAAGCTTAAAGTAGTTAGTAAATGTTGAGCAACTGCGGTGCGCGGCGCGGCGCTCCGTTCGCGTCCCCCGCGCTCCGCGTCCTCACAAAGCCGCGTAAACAAACCTCACAATATTTAAGAACAAACCAACCTTGAGAGATCGAGGAAGTGCAAAAAGAAAATGATAATGAATAAATAATAATAGGTAGGGGAGACTAGGGCCACACATTATATGAAAATTTTTACTGTCTACGGTGGATCCAAGTGAGGATCCAGCCTTCAGGTCAGTCACACACTTATATCCAGCTTGGATGGGTTTCAAAATACACAATACTATAGCTGTTACCCGCAGATTCACTGAAACGGCCGAGCCCCAGGAGGGGGATCATGACCCCTCCTGGATCCGCCCTTGATGGAGGCTGGGTTCCGTTGGCTGGTAAGTATTGGATACGATACAGGTAAAAACAAAAAAGAAACCCGATGTCAGCGGGCAGATTGCAAGCTGTCGGAAGTAGCAAAATATAATTTAGGTACCTACCTAGTACCTACACTAGTTTCATTGACAAAACTTTTATTGGACTGATGTTTGGGATCCCTGGATGCGGCTTTAAATCTACATTTATACTTGATAGAGAATCTATGTTTATCTATCTATAAACGAGAAAAATTAGTTGCAACGGAATTCACGCGTTTAATAAATTGAATAGCAGATCCTGAAATATTTTTTTAGGGTTCCGAACCAAGAAGGTTTTACCTTCTTGGAAACCTTATCGTGTCACTCCGTCCGTCTGCCTGTCTGTCTATCCGTCTATCACAGCACACGTAGGTATATATATCAGCAAACATTAATGCTATCGATTTAAAATATGGAATAGTTTTAAATATTGCTTACCCAAACATACATAACAGGAAACAACCTAATAATAACCAAGAAATATATAAGGTTCTAATAAATTAGTGAACATCCTCTTGAGGGATGAATGTACGGATTATTTTTCTAATATTATTTTTTGATTACTAATGAAATGACCTATACATTCAAGGAAGGTCCGGAAACCTCGGTGAGCGAGTAAGACTCAGACTCGCACTGGGCCGGTTTTTATTCATAATGTAGTTTATATGAAAAGACGTTTACCTAGTGTTTTACAGACTTACCTCTGTATATTGTATTGTATCCCCGGCCTCCCCCTAATAAGCAGTAGGTAGGTAGTTATTGGATTAAAAAACCGGATGGATATTTTATTCTAACTTAAAATCATAATTTGGAGGAACTAGCGACCCGCTCCGGTTTCGCTCGGAAGGGATCTAATTGGCGTTGTTATTATTTTTAGCAAATGGTACTTAATAGTACATTTATAATAATAATAATAATAATTTATTCACTAATAAAAAAATATACATTGAGGTCTATAATGTGTCTATAATCTAGCATCTAAACTAGGCCGAGCCTTTTGATGAATTTGATCTACATTTATCGCTTAATAGAATTAAAATCTTCTAATTGGATATGGATAACTCCATGTCGGTAAAATAGCTTCACGCTTAAAATAATTATATTTGTTTAAACTTTAAATTGTGAATACAAAAATGTAAAGTACCTATACTGTGGTCATCCTAAAGGTGGGTCTACGCTACCCGAACCGAGCACGATTCGAGCGCGACTGCGCGTCGTCGATTGCGGCCGCGTCGCGTCGTAAGGCTAGGCTCGTTGTAAAAGCGTCTCCCGACGACACGATTTGGCACCCGATTTGTCGGGCCGATTGGGTGTGGCTGACAAATTGGTGTGAAATTGGCATGTCAGGAGGCAAGTTGACGCAAAGTTTGTCTGGCAAGAGAAATCGGCCCTACCGATCGGCCCGCGCTCGATTGCGCTCCGCCAATTGTCAATTTTTTGTAGAGTTGTATTGTTACCTAAAGCTAATAAGTTTTCCTCGGGAATTACGTTCTATTCTACAGCGTGTAAGGGACATCGCCGCACAAACGGATACCATGGGTCCAGGACATGATTCTGGACCCCCCCATGTTGGAATTTTTCGTCGGTTTTACCCAAATTAAAAAAAAAATATGAGTTGTTTTTACTTTAGACTGTTCATAATCGTTATTCTTACCTAACCCAAAGAGATTTAAAATAAATAAGTTATTAATTCATTAATTTCACTAAAAGTAGCAATGTAAATAAAAGTAGAAACGGTGTCTTATGGCGATATTCGCCTGCAGTCAGCGACATACTACGTAGGCACAACGTTATCGCGCGTTTAAATCGCGGGTTCACAATACATTTCGCGCTCGAAAATGACAATTTCTATAACCGATCATTAGCGAGGTGAATGACTTTTACAATTTGATTAGTGGCATTAGGTGTAGCCTTTTCGCGAAGTTTGCGTTACCATGCGAAATACACCCTGTATAATAAAACCCCACTCGAAGTAACTAAAATGTCTTATAATAAATTCAAAGATTTTATAAAGCAGAGGTTAATTGACACAGCCTAAGGTGGCTCATTACGTGGAAGACAATAAGGTTGTACCTATGTAGTAGGTTCTCTCTGCACTTGCATCCCCCCTATTGAATTGAATATCCCCCCTATTGGCTAAGTGACAATTGTATGAATAAGCATAATAATGTATACCTACTTGTACGATGCGACCTCTCCTATTTCAATTATTGCTTCTGGTCACAAATACTATTTCCAAACTTACATATTATTCAATTTTCAAATGTTCAAATGGAATATTCTTATTTTCAAATTTTTGAATGAAGAATGTCCATCAGATATTCATTCAACTAGGTCATTATTGAGAACCAACTCATTACAAGTGGACTTGTTGTAAAGTGAAATAAAAATCAATGTTGATATATTCAAGGCGATGATAGCTCAGTGGTAGTGACGTCGGATACCGAGACGAAGGTCCCGGGTTCGAATCCTACAATGAGCTTGAGTTTTCGGTGAAGGAAAACATCGTGAGGAAACCATAGCACGGTGGTAGGGTACTTTGTAGTACCCGTCTGGCTGGCTACCACCCTCAAGTTGAAAATCTGTCGCCAAGCACCTTTCGGTGTGTTCCGACAGCTGCACTTGAGAGCCAGCTCCTTCTAGGCTTTGTGTGCTTACCACCTTCGGCCGCATCATCACTTACCATGGTGAGATTGCGGTCAAACACAGGCCTATAAAACAGTAAAAAAAAAAAAAATTATAAAAGTTTAAATGTCCTAGTCATGGACTTAGTTACATGAAGTGACCAATTACCAGTGCATCAATTTAAAGATTTAACATACTGGAACCCAGCTGGGGTAAGTTCCTTGGTTTCATATCACCACTTCCCTGTGTCTCAAATGTCCTTTCAGTAATAATATCTATATAGTCTGGCATACGAAAGTAGAAACTGAAAAAGCGCGGCAAATTAAAAAAAACTAGATGTGGTATCACTCAGTATAGTAGGAATTAATTGTTTTGATACTTTACAAAAATAAAAAATATAAATATTAAGTTATGTTTGATTTTCCCAAGTCATATTTGCATGTAAACGAGTTAAAATTTTACATAAACTTGTTATATTTTATTTTTATATAGAATGCTTTTAAATAAATAAATATACTGGGATATTTCTCACAAACGGTTATCTGATCACAAACTAAGCGTACTATGTATTCATATTGCGGAAATTTTAATTTTTTTCTAGTTTGAATTTTTTTCACCTTCGTAGAACAATATGGATGGATGTTTCAGTGATTAGCGACCGTAGAAGTTAATTTAGCATATTGTAGAACATTAAGGTGATTGAAAGAATGAGAAGGTGGAAACTATAAACACTGATTTAACTATAAAGCCATTATGAATAAAGGGTTCGTATCAAAACTGGTTATGGTAAACTAGTTGACACTTTTTATGCCGGGTGACGAAAGTGACATTAATAGAATGTTGCCATGTAAAGAGTTTCAATTACAGCCAGGCTCAACTTTCGTTTGCCAGACTCTACAAGTGTTTTATATCATATTTTCTTTGTCATTGTTACAGTTCTTTATTTTTACACATTAAATGTTTGTCGGACTTCTATAGGATATATTTTGGAGAGTGTGCTACAGTATTGTTCAATCTAATTCCTCCATCCCCGTTTCTCCATCGAAACACAAGACGCCGGGAGAATTTCCACCCATACGTTGTCGACATCTCGCGTACCGCGTACCCGGACACAACGTTTCGCTTCATCGTTTCTTATACGAACAGCAAAGGAGTGGAACTCTGTTCCGGGGTCTGCGTTTACCGACACCTATAACCTAGATTTATTCAAGGCCAGAGTGAATGGGCTTTTTCTGGGTAAGCGTGCTACATCCTCGTCATAACTCCTCATGGGGTCAGGCGAAGGTCAACGCAAGCCCATTTAACATAAATAATAAAAAAAAAAAAACTTTATGGATGACAGTAATAATCTTCAACTGCATTATCTACTACTTTGAATGCTCCGGTCGTAGGCTGATAGTAGAGCTGATAGCCAACCAAGCCTCGTCGTGACATACTTACTGTATAAGTATATGGAACAAAAGCTGTAGTAATATGAAAAGATCTTCAACAAAAAAAATACCTTGCTGAGTTTCTTCTCAGTTTAAGTATATTCCGAGCCGGTGATAAATTCAACTGTCAAATTTATATGTACCTACACTGCCTTACCAGGGCCTAAACTGAATAAATTACTTTTTGATTTTGATGAACACAGGGATTCGCATTGCGCTGTTGTAGATTCATCCACAGTTGACATCGCGAGCGACGAACGAAGAGCGGCTCGGCACGTACTCGGTTCGCATAGCGTAGATTCACATTTAGAACTAGTTAGCCAAAAATATCGTTTCGCTAACTTATTTACACAGCCCATACGAAAATACCTTCCCGATGCGGCATCGGGTATAGGGATGCCAACTTCATTAGTTTTTTAAAATATCCATTAATTTACTACAAAAATTATATATTCATTAGAAATAGCCAGAATAAAATCCGTTCAGAATTTTCGGAGTAAATTGTGCACAGACAGACGCGGCGGTGTACATTGTTTTATACTATGTAGTGATGATTACAAATTTGACCTTCAGGCTACCTCTTACTCGTTTTTAGGGTTCCGTACCCAAAGGATGCCAAACAGGACCCTATTTATAAACTTCCGCTGTCTGTCTGTCCGTACATCCGTGTGTCAGTGGGCTATCTCATGAACCCTGAATGCCATCATCAGATCCTGGTTACCTTATTATCATGGTACCACCCTTGGGATATTTACTTTCCAACAAAAAAAAACATCAAAATCGGTTCATAAACGATAAAGTTATCCGCGAACACACATAAAAAAAACGATTTCTTGAAATCGGTTAAAATGAAATAATTCATGAATAATTAATATTTAAAGGCCCCCATAAAAGAAACCTCTTCTTTTAGTGTTGTTTTTTGTTGCGACTACTATTAATTTCGTAGTCAATTTGAGTTAGTTAATATTATTATTATTGTACGGAACCCTCCGTGTGCGAGTCCGACTCGCACTTGGCCGGTTTTTATTGATATAACTAAGCAGCTAGTTTTCTAACAAAACAGACCTCTTGAAGATTAGCAGAAGCGCGAGAAGACGTCTTCTTCCGTAGATACCTAGTATTTGAGAAAATAAGTTTTAACGAAGATTTCAGTATGATGTATACAATAAACTTTCTTATATTCATGTCCGTCGCTGTTGCATTTGTATGGAGTAGCACAGCAGTTACACCTTCAGAACAATGCAAGGGTAAGCACATGCAATAACTTTTTTGATAGAACAACTTATTAGCGAGCGGGTACCTACTTTAATGTAGGACTGTAAGTACCCTGCCACTATGCTATGGTTTCCACACGATGTTTTACTTCACCGAAAGGTCTCAAGGTAGGATTCTATCTCACGAACTTCGTAACTATACCACAGAGATTTCATCGCCTAAAATTCTAAAAATAGGAAGTTAAATAGAAAAATAAATGTCTCAGAACGTGTATTTGACAAACATCGCCAGTTGAGAGACTTCGTGGGTTCGATTCCCAGTTTCCCACCCAGGGCACATAAGGGTCAGTTTACACCGAGACGCGATGCGACGCGACGCGGCACGCTTAGAGGCGTATCTGGCGATAATTCTCTCCCTGAAATGTGTACCTTTTTGTTTACTAAATAAAATTCTATATTCTATTGTTATTTAAAAAAAGTGTGCGTCGCGTCGCTTCTCGTCACGTCTCGTTTGAGGACTCTAAATAAACTACATCAATTTTGGGGACAAATTAGCAAATAAACTAAAATCAGATGAGGTATCAAATTGAAAGTGCTCGTTTTAGCAAATAAAAACATATTGTCTTTATAATTTTAAATTATATTGGTTTGAATATACGAAAATTGAGCATTTTCTTTTATGTTTGCAATTTTGAAAAAAAAAAACCTAATCGAAAATGTATAATAATAGGTAGTTTTAAAGTTCTCGCGAAATACGGAAAATGTGTTGCTACATTTCACCGAGGTTGTAGTAGTGACCTACCTAATAGATAACATAATGGGTTCGATTGGACTAGCGCAGGGATTCCCAAAGTGGTCCCGTCCCGGTTTACCAGGGGCATAAACGAAAAATGATTTGGGGGTCGACGAGGCCTAAAAATCGACCTCTTTTTATCAAGATACTGTATAAGTTGTGTTACGTGTACAAACTTGTCATAAGAATGACTAATATTTTAGTAGGAAGTATCATTGTTGCACTTGAAAAAAAACCGAAGTTTTAAAATTGGTAAGTATTTTTAACCGACTTCAAAAAGGAGGAGGTTATCAATTCAGATGTTTGTAAGTTTTTTTTTTATGTATGTTCTTTTATGTATGGGCATAACTCCGTCAAATATAGACGGATTTGCAAAATTTTTTTTTGTTCGAAAGTGGTATATACCGAAATGGTCCTATAGAAATTTCATATAGATGCAACTAAAAATTCAAAAATAAATTAACTTTTTAACAAAAAAATAAACCGCCTTCAAAGTACACTAAAAAGTATGAAATAACTCTTATCTGACACTGTTTTGAAGTGAGCGAAATTGCATGACGTGTTCTATTGAAAATATTTCGCTGACTTCAATTTATGTATCAATAGGAACAAAAACAAGAGATAGAATTTTTTAAGTAATTTGGCTATGGGGTCTGAGGTATCAGTTCATTTTGGAAAAGGGGTCTCGTGGCCAAAATAGTTTGGGGATCGCTGGTCTAGCGAGTGGTCACTAAGCTACGAAGGAGTCTGATACTAAGGTCAGTTGGCTATCATGGTTATCCCTCTAAAAAGGGTGTATTAGGGCTATAAAGTTTGTATGGCAAAATGATGTTCCTTTATTTATATTTATAGGTAGCTCGTTCGAAGATCTTCGTGAAAGGATCCAGATAATACCTTGCAGCAAGAAGATCTGTAAACTTCATAAGGGAACCAACACGACTATTGTTATCAAATTTCAACCACGTAAGTAATAAGTAGGTAGGGACCCAATTCTCACTTCCCTCTAACTATTATAGCTTTCGAATCGAACTTCCATTGCGACTTACGAGAGCTATATTTCGACCGTCAAATTTCGAGGGGCGAAGTCAATATTTCGATTCGATTTAGATATTCGAACGTCTACGGTCGCTAATCACGGAAACATCTATCCATATTGTTCTACGAAGGTAAAATAAAAAAACTCGAAAAAATCAAATTTCCCACCTCGGTACTAATGTACTTAGAGAGCCTATTATTTTCAATCCTTTTTCTGCATTTTCAGAAACGAATGTAGAAAAGCTCACCAACGAAGTTTCCGCAACGATATCAGAAGGCCTAACACTTCCTTTCGTCGGAGTAGATCAAACTGACGCATGTGGGCTGGTGAAGCGCGCCGACACCGGCGAAGCCACAGGCTGCCCGTTGGAAGCTGGACAGGAATACATTCTTACCAATGTCTTCCACATTGAAAATTTCTACCCTTCCATACGTGTACGCGTTCACTGGGGTCTCAAAGACGGTGATAATAAAACAGTCATATGTTTTGAAGTCCCAGCTGAAATAAAGTAGAATAACCAACTAATCTCAATCCAGCTCATTAGGTAAGGTACCTTACTATGAAATGTTACCAAACTTACTGCCGTACTCAGAGACGTCAATTAGGTACCTAAGTGTAGAGGGAAGTCAAATATAAATGAACAATTTTTTTAGTCCATGGCCTTCCTTAGATCGATGGGTGTTTGGAACTTTGGACACAAATTAAGAAATAGTTTGGTTTGGACCTTGCTCAAAATTATGGTACTTATTTGATTTTTTGCTGCATTGCGTAGTCGTGTTAAGTTTTTAATCTTTATTATTATTAAAAAAAATGTGGTAAGGAAAACATAACAATTTTTAATTATATTAATTTCTAATATTAAATTTGGAATGAACTTATCAATACCTTTAATTTATGTCCCAGAATATTTATTTATTTATTTGATACGAAAATACGAAACATGATATATACCTATAAGTACGACCCTTTCCCGGGCGTAAATGAAAATTTAATATACCCAAACCCATTGATTGAAGTAGGTACCTAACAACCGGAACCAGGAACGCGGGTGAAACCGCGGGAGACAGCTAGTCTAAAATAAAATAAGAAACTTTAAATGGCGGCAAAAAGAAAAAGGTATGTTATAGACATTGTCACCTGTCTTGTTCTGTGAGCGATGTATAAATAACCCACATTTATAGGCATTGAATTAAGCGTATTAATTCAATGTTTATAGGTACGTTTCACAGGTAAATACGATTTTTTTCACTGGAATGTTTTATTGCAATTTTATCATTAGTCGACCCCAAAATCAGTTTTTACAACAGATCCATTTATCTTTATGTGGGATTTATTCAAATTCGGGATATTTTGCACAACTGATTTATTTGACTATTAATGTAATAATCAATACAGCTTTCTCCAGGCTTCTTTTTCCTTTTCGTCATCGCCTCATGTATGGATTTAATATCCACTGTATCAGGGAACTCTTTCAATACTCCCGCTTTAAGCTCGTCCCATGTCTTGATTTATTTTACTATTTATTGTAATAATCAATACAGCTTTCTCCAGGCTTCTTTTTCCTTTTCGTCATCGCCTCATGTATGGATTTAATATCCACTGTATCAGGGAACTCTTTCAATACTCCCGCTTTTGGTTTTGATAGGGCAGGGTAGGGTAGCACCACGCGAACGAAGTTGCGCCGGGCAGCTAGTCTACGTAGTACTATTGAATATTCTGTGTCTATATCTAAAACCCTAACATTCATTTTCGTCTCGTCTTAACTGGCTATGTTTTTCTTGTTACATATAATTTCTTTGCTTTTGTCGATAAATTTTGTTAAAATATCGCTAGTCCGGGACTAAAAACACTGTAGGTATATTTTAACTCTATGGATATGATAGCCTAAGAAAAATATCCTAAGTTCATGGATATTATGATATTGATGATGTCATGTCTATGCCGATATACTGATACCACCTGTATTTTTTTGGTGGATCTGCCCGACTATTGGCAATTTATTAATATAAAAAAAACCGGCCAATTGCAATCGGACTCGCGCACCGAGCGCGAGGGCCCGGATATAAACTGGATTTAGGGACAAACTTAACTTTGCCGTTGGAAAACTGATGTCTCCACTCTCCATTCATCGTCATAAGTCGCGGTCAGTTTCCCAACTGCAAATAAGTTTATAATCGCATTTTTTTGTGATGTTATGTTACTACAAATCAAAAAGAAATAAACAAAAAAAAAAAAAACTTTGGAGAAAATAGCCAACTGTGTATCCAAAAAATATTGAAAAAATGTAGGTTCCTGAGTTTTTTGCCTGTTCTTCTCAGTTGAAGGCCGACTTCCGAACTGGTGGTAACTTCAGTAGCTTTGACTTTCATAAGTGCCCTACTAGGGGCTAAATTGAGAAACGGTTTTCGGATATTTCCCTTTACTTTCTGAGAAAAAGGGTCTTGACTTGACAGACGGACGGACAACGAAGTTATCCTAAATGTGATCCTATAAGGGTTGCTTTTCTTCTTTTGACGTACGTAATCCTAATAATACCTACTACACAAAAAATACTACCTATCTATTGGTACTAAGTAATCTATACAAATACTATTCTATACGAATATATAACCAGTGGCTCTGCGAGCTCTAGAGTGTAGACCTCGTGAGATGGAAAATTTTCGTCGATTCACAATCAGTTTAGGGGGAGTAGGCCGAGTAGGGGCAGATAGATGCGGTTTTTTTCTGTCGTATAAACAGTAACAAGACGTTGAGCGTTTCTTCTTTGGTCGTTGCCGTTTCTCATAGAAATATGCATCCACTGATGTCGTGGACGGCTGCCGTTGCCGTGCGGTGTCGTGTCGTGTCGCCCAATGAAGAAACGCTCAAACGATAATTAAAATGTTGACTGATGATGACTGTTTTACAAAAACCTAAAACCGACTTCAAAGTACACTAAGAAGTAATCAAAACCCGATCTGATGACAATGGGACCAAACGGGAAGCGAACCCTTTCAAATAAAAAAAGAATTTTCCAAATCGGTTAATAACGGAGCTATGAGGTAACAAACATAAAAAAAAATATACATTCCAATTGAGAACCTCCTCCTTTTTTGAAGTCGGTTAAAAATAACGATTTGATGCGTTCTATATTTATCTAACTTTTATACTGCAGTAAGCAGAAAACAAAGCAAACTGGGTATTCGTATCAAGTAAGCGAATATATCGGACTTTCGGGGCCCCCGTTAGTGTAGGGGCCCTGGGCCCTTATGGTAAAGACGGAACTCTACAACACAATCTTCACAAACAAAATTCTAATTACATCACAAACAGATGATAAAATGTGATAAAACTGAGAATTATTATTATTACAAGTAGGTACCTACTCTCCGTAGCCACCCATAGCTACGTATTTCCAAGACACAGATAGGTATCTTCGTGTTCGGTACATAGTCCATCCATTGTAGGTATTTATTGTGTAGGTAATACTTAACTCTACAGTCCAACGCATTCTGCACGTACGACACAACGCGCACTCCAAGCAAAGCTTCCGCACTATAAACCTTGTGGCAGTTATAATGAGAATAGTCGAGATTTAAGTAGGTGCAATATAAGTTTGTAGTAGTTATAAACTGGTGGTTTGGTTTGTTAACGGGGCGTTCGACCGCACCGGTCCGGTGATCATACAGACGTCAACATGGTTCCACTGAGTGCAGTTGTGTGCTTCGCCCTACTCTCCCTCGCCACCGCCACTGATGTGCTACAATGCTCTGGTGAGTCTTAGTTTTTACGTAAGCCTGTTATTTGATGACCCACTTTCGTCTTATTTACGTTCACAAACACATTGAACCTCGCCTATGTGTACTTTTTACTTAAAATGTTACATCCAACTAAAATGCTATGTCAAACAAACGATTCATTAGAAAATGTAGAAAATAGTAGAAAGTAGCTAGGTCAGGTGTAGTAATATTTATCAGCTGGTGCCGATTCTGTTGTAAATCGCACTAAACTAATTTTAGTCACATCTCATCTCTTTCTTACGAACATTATTGAAAAAGGATGGAACATATTTTAAGTTGTAAAATTAATCTTTGCTGTCTTATTTTGCGTGTATTTAGGCGTAACCACGATAGATGGCGACTAAATTTATATTGAAAACAAGCATTGGACTAATTTGACAGGACTAAATTTCTTACATCCTTATCTTATGTTCTTTGTTAGAAAGAGACATAGTGAGATTAAAATTAGTTAAGTTGTAAACAACAGAATCAGGGCCTAAATATTCCACACATCTAGATATATCTTTATATTTTGCTTACAATAAATATGCTTGAGTTACAATTATGCGCCTACTCTTATAAACTGAATACTTAGGCAATAATATCCAACAGTATATTTTACAAACTTGGATTTTTAGCAGCCTTTATTCTAAACTAGCTGATACCACCTGTTTCACCCGCGTACGGTTTTAATTTATTTTGCGTGGAACCTTAATTCTTTTTCTCAAATGAAAATCGCTTAGTTATTCCCACAGATATAGATATAAAGTTATTCCTTAAAACATTAGCTATCTGCCAGTGAAAGTCCCATCGAAATAGGTCTGGCCATTTCGGAGATTAACCCCCAAACCAACAGACAAAATTAAAAAAAAAAAAAGTATTTTTGGTTTTCATATGCAATTAGTAAAAAGCTGTTATTTTTAGTAATGTTGACATTACAAATAAACACTTTAATTTTATTTATTTGTATAGATTAACTGACAATGTATGTATACTTAATAAGGAAACACAGATGTCCCTTTGTCTTTACAAACTGAGTACCTACCTAAGCAAGAATGTATTCTTGGAAATCTTATTTTACTTGTTAACGTCCAGTTACTGGTTTGCACAGTGAACGAACAACAATACTACGCATACGGTACCCCGAGTGTAAAGAATGCGTTTGCCTTAAATATAAAGTATGGAAGAAATTAGTACCATGAGTATCCCAGTAGAGGTGCTGTGCCAATTCCTATAGATTACTTGTACGTAGTATTTATATACTCTGAGCTATAGAGAAGTGTCGTAAACGCAATCGCATTAGTAAGCGTTTACTAACGTCAATTCTTTACACTCGGGGTACTATGTTTTACATAACTGAGACAATATTTATAGCAAAAACTATCTTAAGTAAAGGAGATACTTACAGGAAATATTTGTGTGTAACTCTTTTTTTTTAGAAGGCGCGCGTAAACTTTCCATCTAAATTAAAACCTTCAATTTAGTTAGTAAATATAGAGCGGAAGTATCTGATTATCAGTGGATAAAATCTTTCGTATATTTTTCCTATTTGATTAATATAAATTAGCTGTGGAATGGTCGTTTTTATTGCGTAAACAGTGGCAATGAAGAATATTGTACCAATTTGCTTAGCCTTATCTTATTGAGTTATTTTTTCGATCGAAATATTACTCGATTAATTAAAGCTAACTTACTACCAAAGGTGTATAAAGGAGAATGACCGTTTTCTAAGGGGAGTTGGACTGCCCACTTCGATTTTTTTTGTGTCACAATGATTTATTTTTTATTTTGTAGATAAAATACTATATTTTCATAATCAGTAAACAGTTTTAATTTTCTGACCCGGGTTTACGAGTATTTTTCTTTTTTCTGATGCAGAATTTAAGGCAAGAATTTTTATTAAACCCAACAAAAATGGTTATTTACATACTTTGTTTTCGTATTTCAATGGTTTAGAAGTAGTAAGTCAGTAATGCCACTAAAAAAACCATTTCTGTTTATTTTAATGTTTTGCGAAAGATTAAACATAGGTATGCTAGACTTTTTGGCGGGAACTTGCAAAGTCACGTAGCGTTTTCGTTTTATTTCCATAAATTCTTGTATTTTGAGGTTTATTGCATATTATCAGTGGAGTTTTATCCAATATAGATAAATCTATGTGCACTAGTGAAGTGAAACGAATTATGCATATTGTGAGTTTTCAAGTTGTCTCAAAAGGTCCGTGAGAAGTATTAGTACAATGACAACTATTTTACTAAAATATGTCTGTTATGGACGGTGACTGATAGTGCGGACTATATGAAAATGTTTTCTTTTGTAACTAGAACTAGAATATAACCTGACACTAGCAAAAATAAGTCCTCATAAATAAGATTTCGTTGCCAAACTTACCTATTAAAAATATAACTCGACACTGGCAAAAATAAGTCCCCGTAAAAAGGATTTGGTTGCCAAACATAAAACTAAGAAGATTTTATTTTTCATAAAATAAATTAATACTTTTAAGAAATTATGTTATGTTACTTGTTACTATTATTTTAATCATAACATACTGTTGGGAAAATAATCATTGTTATCAAACACAATTATTATTTAATGTCAATAAAAATAAAATGTGTAGGTATTTGGCATTTCTGCTGCATTAACCGACGAATATATCTAATATCACTCTCGTAATCTCGTTTCATCATTACTAGCGTTATTCAACAGAAAAAGACTATATATGTAGCTCGTTTTTAACTACGATAAACCTAATTTAACACCTGGCAACATTCGATATTAATAAAACTGTGATCCGTATTGCGTACGGTTTCAGATATCTGTGGTGCGGAAGTGTAAAGGAATTCAAGCAAATATATTATTAATTCTGTTTTTAATCCTCGGGTTAGAAAAATATCAATATTTTGTAAGTGAACATAATAAAATAAGACTTGATTTTTGAATCATATTTGATTAAGACACTCGATGTGTGGGCAATACAATAGTGGGCCCAAATCTGGTCAATCTCCTTTATAAAAAGTATTTTTTACATAAGTAGGTATTTACTTAACATTATTTTTTTGTGTACTTATTTATTACGTACGTAGCTTACTACAAGCTTAGAATACCTAATACCTATATAAGAAGTTTATATATTCTAAGGTAGTAAAGTGCGGTACATACATCTAATAATAATAAAAACACGTTTTAAGTAGGTACGTGTCGGACCACCGTGTACCGAGTTGGATTCCGTAGCATGTACTATAAATCTATAAGTATGTGGTATTCTCTTGTTTGTAGTTTACCTTATTAATTTTACCGACATTGAATTTAAAGTAGTAGCAGGTAGTGGTACTTAATTAATTAAACAGTCATATAACGTGTTTTTTTTTTACTTTTTACCATAAACCCACTTTGAATTCGGTTTGTTTGAACACGCCTAATCTCCGAACTCGCTCAAAGGATTTCATGGGGTTTAAAAAATATAGACTGATTAAGTTCAAGTTCGCCTGATGAAGGGAAAAAATGGAAACAATAATACTGTTTTATAAATAAAACATGATTTAGTTTATCTTGATATTTTATTATTCTTCAGCTTTACACAGAGAGATAGTGTTGCCACTCTTCCTGCAGTGTTACCCTCTTAACCTCTATTAAGTCCTACTCACATAGACAACAATCAACTAAACTAATCTACTAATACAACATCTTCCCTTTTTGAGATGCTTTGCACAATTAACTTAATTACTCTTTTACAAATCTAAAATAACTCTTGGTTTTACAATTCTACCTGAACGGGTTTCATAATAATTAGATTGAGATACCTGTGGTTCTACTTGACTAAGCCTAGGACTATTAATATTACCATCACTTCCACTTTCCTCCAATACATCAAAATTATTATAACATTGAAACTTATTATCATTTGTGAATGACTTTCTTAAATGGTTAGAACTACGCCTTAAGAGCTTACTACAATAATTGTCATCTCTTTTTATCATGTAAGATCTAGGTTCTTTACACTTTTTTACTACAGAACCCTTTTTCCAGTAAGCATCATTATCAGTTTTATACACTATTTTATCTCCCACCTTAAACTCTACCTCCTTTCTCCTAGCTCTTACATCATGAAACTCTTTTGTAATGGACTTTCTTAAGTTTAACAATAAATGTATATCCTTCTCAATTTTAGGTTCAAGTAAGGATGAACAGGTAGGTATATTAGTTCTTAAACGTCTACTCTGCAAAATCTGAGCCGGTGAAACCTGAAGACCAGACAAAGGTGTGTTATTATAATGCAACAAAGAGTCCCGGTAGTCAACATTATCTTGCATGGATTTTTTTATTAAGTTCTTACTAATATTTACTGCTTTTTCAGCTAAACCATTACTTCTGTGATAATGTGGGCTACTGGTTACAATTTTCATATCCTTAGACTTGTAATATTTCAGACACTCATATGATATAAATGGATTATTGTCAGCAATAATTTCTTCTGGATAGCCAAATCTTGTAAAAACTTCCTGCATTGCATCTATTACCGATTCTGAACCTTTACTCTTCAATTGTATTATTTCTAGCCAGTGTGACAAATAATCAACAATTACCAGATATGATTTTCCAGCATAATCAAATATATCAGTTCCTACTTTACAAAACCTAAACTTAGGAATTTTGTGCGGAATGAGTGGTTCATGAAAATTTCGAGGCCTGAATTTCTCACAAATACGGCACTTTTTTATAAAATTTGCAATATCAGTTGACATTTTAGGCCAATAAAATAATTGGCGGGCTTTACTCAAACTTCGATTAATACCTGGGTGACTTTGATGAACTAAATTTAACACATACATTTGTAAAGATTTTGGCACTATGATTTTGTTCTGTAGAAACACGAATCCTGATTCTATATATATCTCTTCTCTTAGTTTATAATAGGGCTTACACTCACTGTTAACAATTTTCTCATTTGGCCATCCATTATAATAATAACTTGAAATTTGTGATAGAACTTTATCCCTACTTGTTTCTAATCTGAATTCTGACTTTCTCTCTGAACTCATGGGTAAATGTTTTGACACTGTGTGAACCATTTCTAACATATCTTTATAATTTTCTGTATGTAAACAGCTATTCCTTGATAACATGTCTGCAAAAATTAACTCTTTACCTGGTATATAAGTTAGTTTTAATTGATAATTCAATAGTTTTATTCGAAGTCTTCTAAGCCTAGGTGAACCAACCTTACTGATAGGTTTTAACATAATAGACAGTAACGGTTTATGGTCTGTCTGAACAGTGACTAAATTTGACCCATACACATACTTGTGAAACTTTAGTGACCCATAATATATAGCTAACAACTCTTTTTCTGTTTGGCTATAGTTAACTTCAGAACTATTCATTGTCCTAGACACACATGCAACTAACTTTAATTTATTCTGAACATCTTTTTGAAACAAACAACAACCAATTCCATTTTTGGATGCATCACACTGTAATATAATTTCTTTTTGTGTATCAAATGGTGTCAAGGCTGGAGAATGTGATATTTTCTCCTTTAACTCCCGAAAAATATTATCATGAGTAGGTAGCCACTGAAATTCAACTTCTTTTTTTAATAAACTGCACAGTGGTGAAATCAATTCTGCCATAGAGGGAACATAACGTCTCACATAATTGAATGAACCTATTATCCTTTGTAATTCTTCTTTACTTTTAGGAGCTTTTAGCTTAATTAAAGAGTCAACTCTATCCTTATCTACACTCATACCTTTTGAATTAAAGATTTGACCAACATATTTGACCTCATTTTGTTTGTATTGTACCTTTTCTTTATTAAAAACAGCTTTTATCTTCCTAGCCCTGTTAACTACTTCCTCTACAGTCTTATCATGATCCAATTCCGTCTTCCCCATTATTAATATATCGTCAAACCAGGTTATTACATTAGGTATATCGCCAAAGTATGTTTCAATTTGATCTTGAAAGACATCTGGAGCATTAGCTAAACCATAAGGTAATACTAAATACCTAAACACTCCAAACGGTGTTGCGAAACAGCATTTCCACGAAGCACCTTCCGTTAATTTACAATGATGAAATCCTTCTGACAAATCAAACACAGTAAACCAATTACAATCCTTTAACTTGGCTGAAATCTCATCAACGGTTAATAAAGTCTTAGGTTTCCTAACAATATAGTCATTAAGATCAGATGGGTCGAGACATAATCTTATTTTATTATTAGGCTTCTGCACAATTACTATTCTATTTATACAAGCCTCTGCCTGAATGTCATTTACTTTAGCAAGTGCACCCCTTTTAATTAACCTATCTAACTCTAACCTCAAGGGTTCTAAAAGACTTAATGGGACTTTAGAAGCTGGGTGACAAATTGGCTTATGTGATAATGTAGGTATTTCACACAGTTTAGGAAACATACCATGTCCTGAAAATACATCTAAATTATTTTTTATAAACATATTTTTCATACTATCATTATCAACATTTTCATTCACACTTACTTTATGTACCCTTTTGACTAAATTTAATTTGACACAACCCGAATAACCTAATAACATGGAACCTTCTTCAATAATCATAAAATTTTCATAACATTCATTTTTTGCATAAGAACACTGTAAATTTACTATACCCACAGGTTTGATTTTACTCCCATGAAATGATTCTAATTCTTTGTTAACTTTTTGAATTTTAAAATTACTTTTTAAACTTTTAAATATTTTTAAGGGCATAATACTTACATCAGCACCCGTGTCTAAACGACAATTAATTGTATTATTTTCTATTTTAATGTTTTCATACCATTCAGACTTTCTATCAGCATTTACTACATTGCAAACTAAGCTTTCTTCCGAGCTGGACAATTCCACATTTTGCACATTTTGGTCATTCTTATAGTTTTTGACTTGACAGGCCACTGCAAAGTGATTTGGTATGCCACACTTTTTGCATTTTTTTCCCGTAAGCTGGACACATTTTTGGACCGTGGGTACGCTTGCATCTCCTGCATAAAAACTCATCTGGAGCTTTATTTGTGCCACTGTAAATTTTTCTAGATGTTCTTAATTCTTCAAATGTACGGGCTCTGCTGTTTTGCACTCTATCAATATCTACTTTTGGGTTCATTTCTTTGACTTGATGTTTGCTCCTCTCGCTGGCTCTGCAAATATCGGCAGTTTTTTTTAATGTTAAGCTTTCCACTCTTAATAAATGTTCTTGCACTGCTTTATCGAGTATTCCTTGAACGATCCTGTCTCTTAAAAGCTGATCCTCTAAACTTTCATTCTTTACATCTTCATAATTGCAGGTAGAAATTAGTTGTCTTAATTCAGTGAAATAATTGTCAAATGTTTCATTTTCTTCCTGGTTCCTCTCATTAAATTTAAATCTATCAAACACAACGTTACTTTTTGGACGAACATATCCCTCTATAGCCGCCATGACGCTTGTAAAGCACGTTTCCTCCTCCTTTGTAAATTTGAAGGTAAGGAGAACTTTGGTGGACTCTGGTCCCATCATATTTCGTAACAATGACAATTTTACTTTGTCTGTATTATTTTCTTGGCCTGTAGCGACTAGATAATCTTCAAACATGCTTTTCCAAAATTTCCATTCTGAAGCCGCATTAGATGATCTTATATCAAAATTTGGAGGCAGTTTCACCTTACCCGCCGTGGAATCCATTTTCTCTAAAAACTTTAATCTCCAACAATTAATAAAGTTTTAGTTCGAGACGACTGCGCCATGTTTTATAAATAAAACATGATTTAGTTTATCTTGATATTTTATTATTCTTCAGCTTTACACAGAGAGATAGTGTTGCCACTCTTCCTGCAGTGTTACCCTCTTAACCTCTATTAAGTCCTACTCACATAGACAACAATCAACTAAACTAATCTACTAATACAACAAATACGACATAAGACATAACACACGTTCCTTTTCTGGATACCTATGCAACCTTCCGAACCGGTATTAGATCGAGTCGAGACTATTCATAAGTGCCTGCGAAGGTCTGTATATAATAGTTTATGAAACTGTTGCATAAAAGTTGTTATTTTAAAAACTGTACGTAGATTACGTAACTTTGTTGCACAAATATTCAGATTGAATTATTGAAACGACCTCTTAATCGGTAGAAATATTATAAATCAAAAATGGTTCCATTTCTAATAAAGCACTTTTTGTAAAGTTATCCAGAAAACCGTTATAATGAACCGGTTTCAATTCGAAAATGATTGAAACTTATTGTAACAAAGTTACATTTGACGGGCCAGTTGGCGCGGTTGGGCTCTGGTTAAGATTCCACCTATCGCGCCGCAAGTCGTGGGTTCGATTCCCACACAGGACATGCATTTGTTTGCATGAACATGTCTGTATGTCCCGAGTTTGAGTGTAATTGTATATTAAGTATGTACCTATTTACAAACAAAAAGTAGTATATGTAGTATATCTGCTTAGTTATGGGATATTAATTATCGCCCCTTTCTGTTTGGAGAATTGAGTATCTCTGCAAAAAGTAATGGTAACTTCCCTTGCCCTTGCTTTGGACGGGTCTTGTATCAAAGTAGAAGGGCCCCCAGCCCTTCTACCTGACTGCGGCGAAACCAAATGGAGGGTAATTTTTTTTGTAATTTTTTTTGTAATTTTTGCTTACACACGTTCAGGGCCCCTGTAGCCCGAGGGCCCCGTACCATTGACACGGCTGATACGGCGGTAGCTACGACTCTGGTAACTTCTCTAGTTAAGAAAACAAATACGGTCTCCTCGTTGGTTTGGCCGCTTGTGGATCAACCTATAAACTTATGGTTCTCTCGCTACAAAGTAAGCAATAATATTTTTTAAGGAATGAAAAGTGTCAAGTGTTTTATGTACATACAGGTGAAGCTAATAAAAGCGTGTTAATAATTTAAAATGATAATGGGTCTTGAAACAGTTGTTTCCCGACCACGTGAAGAAACGTCGAGAAACGAAAAAGCGTAGTTCAGTTTGGCGATCACCCAATGTTTTAATAAAACACACACAGTTTTCATAAAAAAAACTAGTTAGAGAATTTCAAAAAATACCTGTAGGTAGGTACTTAACATGTATTTTTACATCGCAAACTAAGCCTAATTTTTATGCTCGATTAAAAACTGTTATGTTTACCTACGTTTTAAAAAGTGCTTGTTCGCTATTTTTTTTGAACTATCTGCAACCAATATCGACAATGCGTTATGGCTGCGTAGTTCCAAGGCTTACGTTCGATATTGCATTGTCCACTTACGTAAGTGCAATAATTACTGTATTGTTTATGTCACTATGTTTGTAAAGTGAGATAAAGATGTATTATTTATCTATGTTTTTCAATGGCTTTGTTAGCCCAAAATATAACATTATATCTATTATATCACACTATTATTATAAAGATGAAATTATAATAAGTAAATATCGCGGATAATATAGAATTCTATTAGTGAAAGATTATTTCGGATGTGTGTGAGTTGTGACTACTTGTGACACATAGACAGACACACGATAAGGGATTTTTTCCTTTTCATGTACAGCGGATCCAGTAAGGGGTCATGGGGCCCCTTACTGGATCCGCGCCTGATTTCATTGTAATTACCTATATCTTAAAAAGCTGCCGCTATTAACGCCGCCTTGGAATTAAATAACGCGCCGCCTGCGAGGTGGCAGTTCGCGGTTGGCACATGGCGTGGCGCTTTGGCAAGATACCGCTTGCTGGCGTCACGCAGCAAGGGAGCGGACCGCTCGCTGGAAGCGTGTGGTCAGCAGGAGGTGGCTTGTAGCGGCAAGCGCGCTTGCCACGAGGCGTCAACTATTTTATCTAGTCATTGTAAATTTTACTTACACGCATACGATTTAAAGGCGACACTTGCATGGCAAGGTAATGCCGAGGCGCAGACGTGCTGATATAGTGAGCGATGATCTTCAAGGGGGCCCTTCATGGCCAACGCAACTTCAACGCAAGCATAGCCTAAAAGCTTGTATTTTCATCCAACGTAATGTTTGACTGCGAAAAAAGAGACACAGCATCAGAGCCGTCGGTTATCAGTCGTTAAATTTCGCTGATCACTCGCGGCCGCTTCGCTAGGTCGTCAATGTCGTAATTTATGATTTCGCATATCATAAAACTTGTTCCAGGAGTTCCAGAGTTTGTGAAAAAAAGTTAGTTATTTAGAATCTCCAATACATTTGCAAGCCTGGTAGGTATCTAGATCTTTTCTTTACTTTTTAAAATATAGGTAGGTGCATTAGATATGTATGGCCAAAGTTCAGGTAAAATTTGTGCTAAACGCTGTTTTTCGGCGCTTTTACTGAATTTGTTTCACACTTTATTTCATTAGTAGGTACTGGTACCGATTCTGTTGTAAATCGCACTAAACAAATTTTAGTCACATCACATCTCTTTCTTACGAACATGATTGAAAAAGGATAGAACATATTTTAAGTTGTCAAATTAATCTTTGCCGTCTTATTTTGCGTGTATTTAGGCGTGACCGCGATAGATGGCGACTAAATTTATATTAAAAACAAGCATTGGACTAATTTGACAGGACTAAATTTCTTACATCCTTTTCTTATGTTCTTTGTTAGAAAGAGACATAGTGACATTAAAATTAGTTTAGTTGTGAACAACAGAATCAGAGCCAATATAAAACAAATCGATGATAATAGCTTAGTGACGGCAAACCCAAGATGAGAATCTGTTGCCTAGCACTCAATATGGTGATATTACAGTCAAGCAGAAGCTCAGAAAAAAGACATCTATTGACTTCGGAACCCTAATAATGCATAAGCGCAATGTTATCGAACCGGCTAAAGAACAAGTCGACCATGATATATCGAAGGTGGATTACGTACAATTAAATGTTATAGTAGTGTGACTACTTAGTAGAATTATGCAACATACTGTCTCCTATTTTATCTAAATATAGGTGCGATATCGAGACTCTATGAAGCTGAAGCCGATAAGAGACAGGATTATATTCATAGAATAAAGTTATATTTTACCGCCATTTGTACCTATTTCACTTGCAAGTGTGTTGAAATAGTAGATTGTTAACCAAGGGATGTAAGGCACAAATGGCAGGCGAGATAATGACATTTGTAGCTTACAACAGAGTTAAACACTATGCTAAGCAAAGTACAAAACGAAAGCAAGATATGCAAAAAATATTTATTTAAAATTTGAGTGGTTGAATATTATAAAAAACTCAACTTCAAAAACTATATTTTTGTACCTTTTGCGGTCGAGACCATGGGACCGTGGGGGTCCGAAGCTCGCCGTTTTGCTCGCACCTTGTCATCAAAATTGATCGAGACCTCCGGAGACCAGCGGGCGGGGAGCTTTTTCCGCCAACGCGTCAGCTTGGCTATCCAAAGAGGAAACGCTGCCAGCCTTCTGGGAACCCTGCCGTTAATCGGAAGCAGCGGCAGGCTTGAGGAAATTTTCTATATATAGATTGTATTTTGTACATATTTGTTGTAAATAACGATTGTAAAAAAAAAAAACTTATTAAAAATATTAAGTTTCAATAAAAAAAAAAAAACTTCAAAAACTAAATAAATACTAGTCTGTTTTTTCCTCGCAAGTATGTTGAAAAACGTCGAATGAAACGCGTGTGCATTGATCATTCATTACGCTCGCGGCTCCCTATCGCGCTCGCCTGCGCCTTATTACTAAAGAAGGTTTAAGTCAAGTATAGTAAAACCCCAGGTTTAAAATATATCCGTCATTTTCTAATGTTAATGTCAAAAAAAGGGCTGAGGCTATCTTAAAACCTGGGTTTTACAAGACTCGACTTAAACCTTATGTTATAAGGGGGTTAAAGTAGTGTATATTGTATAGGTACTTTTTGCTTGGAACTAAACTGCACATAATTGGAATGCAATGTTTGTCCCAAATCGCTGCCAAGCGGAAGCGTGGATAAATAAATAGTTGAATTATAAAAAGTTACCTTTGTATGTGTATAAATAAAAACTTCCTATTCAACATGCGGGCGGCAGAGACCTGCGCACATAAATATATTTAGTAGGTATAACATATAGCTAGTTGAATATTCATGTAATTGTTACCCATGACCGCCATCATAGATAGCTAGAACCTGAGGCTAGAACCCACTGATTTACAGCTAAAATGTTACTAAAGTACTTGTACTATTATTTATTCTGTGCTACAGTACCTACCCCGAGTGGAAAGTTTGCAAAGAATTAATGTAACTTACCTAGTAAACGTTTTTAAAAAAATGCAAACGCGTCTTGGACTCGGGTACAGTGCGGCCGCCAATGATATCTTTGGCAGCCGCCGAGAGAATGCGTTTCTGACACCTGCCACTCCGAGATAAGCCCAGTATTAACAGGTATCAGAAACGCATACTATCAACGGCCGCACTACCTATCTAACTTATAGGTCTGCCAACTTCTGCCAATAATACAAATTTGGTGTAGGTAATAAACTACAGTGTTACAGGAGCTTTCAGAAAATCGATCACCCCTAAAGTGGTTATAAAGATGTGTATGGGCAATAATATTTTTCTGTTCAAGTTTACTAGAACCAGTAGGTATATGAATTATTACGACAAGGTCGATTGCTTCTTGAGAAACTTGCTTAGAATGGAACCCTGGTAGCAGGCAGGAATAAGTTTCAGTTTTGGGGGCAAATTAGAATATTAAAAATATAAGTTTATAAACCTACTGTACCTTGGGACAGTCCTTACTTGGGAGACGACGGCTCTTATGCATCTGCTGGACAGAAAGCTGGCTACCCATTTGCATAATCTCTCGGTAAGCCCGTATACTGGTAACTACGTTAAAAGACCTCTGTGCCAGACCCGATCGAACGCCTTTACCACATCTAGGCTCACTTCCAATACCTCACCTTGCCTCTCGATGGCGAGTAATAAGTGCCTTCTCAGGGCCTAAACTGATTTTTGATTTGACTGACCAACGGTATGTGAGATACACAAGGAGGTCACCACCTGAACGACTGTGGCGGAAGCCATATTGCCGATCGCTCAACAAGTCGTGACCCTCCGGGTATCTCGAATGTTGCGTATCGATCACTCGCTCCATGACTTTAGAGAGAAGGGAGGTGATGGCGATAGACCTGTAATTCGTCGGGTCTGATCTGTAGCCCTTTTTGGCCAAAAATATTATTTGTAAAAAGACATCAAAATCATTGTTCTGAGTCACATACCTACTTTAAGAGTTATTATTGTTTGAATACGACCTTTTTTCTGTATGTATAGTATATTACAAGGTATGTTGATATACATTTTTGCAGGGGCGTAGTTACCGCCGTATCAGCCGTATCTATGATACGCCCCCCCAGGCTACAGGGGCCCCGAACGTGTGTAGTACCTAAGCAAAAAATCTTTACCCTACATTTGGGCTTCGCACAGTTGGTAGATAGAAGGGCCTCCAACAAAATTTTGATATAGGGCCCATCTAGGGCAAGCTACTACGCCACAGCATTTTTAATGGTTTACTATAGTAGATTACAAATAGCATGAGTTCGGTGACACATGGTATTTTATTAGATTTCTCGATGGTTAATCTGGGGGCACGGAAGTGCCCCCCGCCAAAAGAGCAAGCGAAGCGAAGGGGCACTACCTACCTTTTCTCGAAGCGCTTCGTCGTTTTTTTGAACCCTCATAACTTGGGTTTGGATTATACCAGATAAACAAAATTCTCAGGATATGATGTCAATAGTGAACTTATTAAACATATTAATTTTCAATAACATAGCTCATATACTTAACATTTTATTGATATCTAAAAAACCCCGATTTCGTCACTGACTCACTAATGATCATCAAAACTCATAGGGTACTTCCTGAAGTCCTAGAAAGCTGAAATTTGGTATGTATTAGTACACAAACAAAAAAAATATAAAACATGGAAATTAAAAAAAAAACATAAGCAACTTATAAAAAGAAGTGAAATCCCACCAAAAACATTTTTATGTAAAATGTTGCCAAGACATATGGCTCCCACTGTCAAAAAGTTATCAGATCTCATGTGGAGCCAAGTTTATAACTCTACATGCACTTACTTTACAAGCCCTAACTTCACAAACTCTACACACCGTAGTCAAAATATGTGGCTTGGCCGTGAAGTTAGGGCTTGTAGAGTAAGTGCATGTAGAGTTAAAAGCTTGGCTCCACATGAGATCTGATAACTTTTTGACAGTGGGAGCCATATGTCTTGGCAACATTTTACATAAAAATGTTTTTGGTGGGATGTTCATTTCGATATAATAAAGAAATACTATGATAGAGTGAGGTTTCATAAAATATTAAGTAATCAAATGGAATTATATTAGATATTGGTAAAAAGCCCTTGACCTTGACGACTGATCCTATGTGAAATAGAGTATAACACATAAAATAAATTTTAACATTTGTTTGTCTCTTGTACAAGTTATTCCAGGATCTCGAATAGAAGCGTCTTCATCAGTATGACCACGCATGACCTTCGATGTTGTTGTTATAATTTTAAATGGATGACGCTTCCGAGTCAAGGTTTATTATGAGCAAGTTGAAGTTTATTAGTAGTGCAATATAACCTTGAAATCGATTTACAGTCTTAAATTGATTGAAAATGTCAGAATGATGAAAACACTTGGCAATATCATTGACAAATAAAATCGGACAAGTGCGAGTTGCACTCGCGTGGTGACGGTTCCGTAAAACTTCTTCTTCTTCTTTTTATCGTTCCCTCATGTCTGAGGATCGTGGTCAGCATCGGGTTTGCTTCTAGAGCGGATGATCTGCCTCCACCGGTTTCTGTCCAACGCGTCCCTTACGACCGTGTAAAACTTGGAGGACGATGAGTCTTTTACTTGATCGGACCATCTAGTTGGTGAACGACCACGTAGTCGCTTTCCTTCCGTGTTCCCAACTATGATCAGTTTTTCCAAACTTTCATCGCCTTTGCGCACCATGTGGCCGAAATACGACAGAATGCGTTGGTGGCATATGGTGGATAATCGGGTTTTAATTTGAAGCTGCGATAGGATCGATGCATTAGTGCGTTTAGCGGTCCAAGGTATTTTCAACATCCGTCTCCAGCACCACATCTCGAATGCATCAATCCTTTTTCTTTCTCGGGCCAGTATAGTCCACGATTCCACTCCATACAGGAAAATAGGGAATACCAATGCTCGTATGAGTCGGATCTTTGTTTGAATACCGATTCCTCTCTTTTTCCAGATGTTGTTGAGGCGAGTCATTGCATCCTTTGCCATTCCAATACGCCTCTTTATCTCAGGAACACAGCTGCCATCACTGCATATTTGAGAACCCAAGTAGATATAGTGGTCGACGGTGTCCATGCCAGGTATGCTGCAGGTCACATTTGCTAGCATCCCGGTTCGATCTACTACCATTATTTTGGTTTTCGCCCTGTTGACTGCGAGACCAATGCTACTGCTTTCAAGCTCTAGTCTTTGGAACAACTCTTTCATATCTTCCATGGATGTTGCCAGGAGAACAGTATCATCGGCATATCGGAGATTAGATATTCTCTTACCGCCTATCGGGAAACCTTTTTCCCAGTCTTCAAGTGTCCTACGAACGATATGTTCTCCATATATGTTAAAAAGCGCAGGGGATAGAATGCAACCCTGTCTCACTCCTTTTTTTGTTTGGAACATATTAGAACATTCGGTGCCTAACCTGATAAAAGAACGGTTTCCGGTGTACAGACTCTTAATTAAAGCGACAAGGTGTCCGTAAAACTTAACATTTATTTAAAAAAAAAACGTACATTCCTACTGAAAATGTAAGTTTGTACACACAATAAAGTAAAGTTACCAAAGAATTAGCGCAACAATCGTGTTTTTTAGTACAAGTGCTCATATAAAAATTACAGTTTAAAAAAACTAAAAAAACACGCTTTAAAAAACACTGCACTAAAAATTTTTAAATAATTATAAAATTGAACCTAAGTATATTCTCTGTCTATCCCGTAAGGGCCTAAATGTAAGCAATTTTTTTGTAATTAAGTTCAATATCTGAATGAAAAGCGTGTGGCGCTTTTCATTTTATAATTTACGATATTTCTTCATGATAATGATAATGCTTAGAAATTCTATTGGGTTTCAAGGAAAAGCTTTTCATTCAAATATTGAACTTAATTACAAAAAAAATTGCTTACAAATGTAAGCAATTTTTTTTCTCTGTCTGACATAGACATAGACAGATAGATAGAGATAGACAGAGAAAAAAAAATTGCAGTGAAATTTTTTTACAAAAATTGCT
This sequence comes from Polyploca ridens, assembly GCA_951394255.1. Classification (NCBI taxonomy): domain Eukaryota; kingdom Metazoa; phylum Arthropoda; class Insecta; order Lepidoptera; family Drepanidae; genus Polyploca; species Polyploca ridens. The sequence goes on from OX596262.1 coordinate 6,194,868, forward strand.
TACATTTAGGCCCTTACGGGATAGACAGAGAATATACCTACTTAGGTTCAATTTTATAATTATTTAACACTTTTTAGTGCAGGGCTTTTTAAAGCGTGTTTTTTTAGTTTTTTTAAACTGTAATTTATTTTCTATTTTTTAGTCAACATAAATTATTCATACCATTTTATTCTGTTACTTATACCATATTTTCACCCAATCTCACTTTCTTTCACATTTATAATAAGTATTTACTTCAGTGCCTACCCTTTGACTCCACCAACATCATCAGACCCTGAAAACCATACATGGTCAAAGTTCATCTTACGACAATTCCAACAAGCCCAAACACGGCTAGGAAACGTTGCGCCGTTATGGAGTTCTAGTGCCTACCCTCCTAGTCCTTCATCAGACCCTGAAAACCAGATATGGTGAAAGTTCATCTTACGACAATTCCAACAAGCCCAAACACGGCTAGGAAACGTTGCTCCGTTATGGAGTTCCAGTACCTATCCTCCTACTCCATCATCAGACCCTGAAAACTATACATGGTCTAAGTTCATCTCACGACAATTCCAACAAACCCAAACACGGCTAGTTTACGATGCTCCACTGTGGAGTTCCAGTGCTTACTCTCCTACTCCATCATCAGACCCTGAAAACCAGATATGGTTTTCAGGGTCATCTTCGATGAGTCTCCTTAATTTACGAGCATTGACCATCGAAGAAAGGTTGCTTGCCTTATCAGGTTAGGATATATTTTGGAGAGTGTGCGCAAGAATTGTTCAACCTTATTCCACCGAACCACAAGACGCCGGAAAATTTTTCACCCGTACTGTTGACATACCGAAAATACGAACACAGCGTTTTGCATCCTCATTTATAATGCGGACAGCAAGGGAGTGGAACTTGCTTGCGGCGTTTGTGTTTCCTCACTCTTACAATCTAGGAACTTTCAAGGCCAGAGTGAATAGGTTTCTTCTGGATAAGCGTGCTCCATCTTAGGCTTCGTCATTATAGTTTATGGACGGGTGAATGGCCAAACGCAAGCCCATTTATGAAAAAAAAACTTTAAAGATTTTCTGCAGTTTTATTTAATTTTTATTGAAAAGAAATGGATAAAATAGGAAAACACTCGTCAAATTATTAATTTTAGCATATAACTACGCTTAGGTACCATTAAAATTACAAAAGATTGCAAACAAAGTATGTACCGAAATTAAAAAAATCCGGATTTATGTGTGATGATAATCTTGGAATCCGGATTGTTAAGTCCTGATTTAACAATCTATTCACGTCTTATAAAAACGTTCACCTGCCTAGCGCGTTATTTGTTTGACATAGTACCTACGCAGATATAGCCGGATGTTAGCGCGCTAATTTGTTATTAATGTTGTCAGACTGCGATAGCTCAAATAAATGAATGGGTGGCCTTAGTGCATTATTTACAGGTTAATTGTTCCGATAAGCGTCACGTAGGTGAAGCCCTAGCATTACAGACGTTTTTTCAGCGACATATTCATCGTCGTCTCCCAATGTTATATCTCGATATTTTTTATCGATAACATACATCCAATATAATATAAGGTATTCGAAAAGAAAACATAAATATTGCCTTTCAAGCTTCTTTATGGGTGGGTGTATAGTACGCCGTGATTTTTAATTGGATTAAGAAACAAAGAGCATCTATGACCCTGAAGAAACATCAACACCGATTGTAGGTAGTCATGATTTATTTATAAGCTTTGTTTTATTTTTCCTGATACATTTGCATACCATCATAATAGCTTGAATTACCTACATTTTAGATATGCTATGGGAGTGGGGTGACAAAATGTGATGGACATACACCGAAGCTACACTATAACTTCACCAAAAAATTACCGAATAACTTAACACCTTTATTAAACATGTTGGTAAACGCACCGAAAACATACGGTTTGCTCTCACCTACTTACCTCTAAATATACAATATAATTGATTCTGCGGATACAAAAACCCAAGATTCTAAATTCAGTAAAATTTACTGAATTTAATGTTGCGCAATGGCTCACGCCTTGTGGATAGATATATATGAGTAAGTTAATGAATGATGTAAAACCATACTAATATGTTTGTGTCATTTTCAGGGCAATCGATTGAAGGATTGAGCGAGAGAGTACAGCTATCTCCTTGCAAACGTCCACCCTGTAAGCTGAAGAAAGGCACTGACCAACATATCTCCATTGCATTTACACCACGTAGGTACCATATTGATTAATACACCTACGGCCTTACTCATAAACGCTATTTAACTAAATCTACTGAATAAATGGTCAAATAAATAACGTCACTTTGATGTTATTGTCAAACAATTTGACGTTATTTAGGTAACCACTTAATCAGTTTATTAGTTAAATATCGTTTTATGAGTAAGGGGTTAATTATTATTATTTTGTAGTTAGTGAAAGTGAAATATTCCCACAATATCATCAAACCTTCAATATTGTCACAGAATACCTACACAGTGTATTGATATGAATTTATTGATTAAAACTTTCTTATTTCCTGCCCAAGGTGTGTAGGTATACTATTTTTCTCCTCGACGGAGGCGGAAAGCGGCATTTTCGTTTAGCGCAGCGGGACGAAAGTTGACGCTTTCCGCCCGGAGAGGAGAAAAAGTTATTTTTTCTCTGTTATGCATTACCATGTAAAAAAATGTAAATAATTCGAGTACCTATCTACTTTCATGGTCAGACTCTAACTAACAGCCTAGTTGACATTCAGGCTAATTTATTTTCTAAATGCCTAGACCAATATGTATGGTCCTTCTTGTCTGAAATAAATTACTATTATCATAGAGTAAAGATCCTATTATTAGTATTATTATAAGTACTTGGTTGCTCGCTGCGCGCGGCGTGGTGCGTTTCTAGGTACGTATAGGTACATCCGATATAAAAATATATTTTATGCTTTGAGTGGTTCCGGTACTTCCGGGTTGGTGTCGTAGCAAAAAGAAACAGCCTATATAAATCGAGAAACCCAATGAGGAGTTTTCTTATGATACCTCTATGGTCAAAATACCTGACAAAACGTGCACTTAAGGTTCAAATTGATTCGAATTATCAACAGTTTGACAGGTATTTTGAGCATAAAGGCTTAGATTCGTAATAATTCAATTCTAAAATAAAAACTAGTACAAATAGAGGTACCCTCATTAAAAAAAAGTGTTTAAAACTAAAAGCAGGTGATAAATGGCTGTTCGGATTTAAAAATTATTTAGGTTTGTGCTCCCCACCCACCTCCATCTAAATTATATAAATACCTAATTATTATTTTTCAGTTTCGGATTTGGCAACCATTGACAACAAGGTGACGGCAGATGTATTCGGCCTCGAGCTACCGTTCATTGGGGTTGACGGCAATTCGATTTGCGATAAGCTTTATACAGAGAGTGGGGATAAAACATCCTGCCCTGTAAAGGCAGGTACCAAATATGTGTACAAGGATTCGTTTCCTATTTTAACAGTATATCCTTCAATCGATGTGAAGGTACATTGGGCGCTACAACATAAAAAGAAAGATATCATTTGTTTCGAAGTGCCAGCAAAAATTAAGTGACTTGGAATTGACTGTGGCAAACTTAAATAATGTTTTAATATATTATTAAAGATAAATATTAGGTATATAATGTAGAAATGGTGATCGTTTCGCAAATCAGCAGAATGGGAAATTTAAGATGTGGCGGTTATATTGATTTAAAACTGTGTTAAGTACCTACCATTTCAAAATTTCATCTCGTTCAGTAGGTGACCCACTTATGTAGGTACAGACTGAGTCAAACTTATTGGCGACTGTGATACATGGATTTAATATACAAATTAAATCCATGCTGTGATATTAGGCGCGGAATGTTGCGCAGTAGCGAAAACGAAGATACTTATCGCATATCCTTAATCTATGATACTTATGCAGTACATTCAAGATGACTGTACCTGCGCAAAGCCGGCTCGCAGCTAGTGTTGCCAGGTCCCGTGTGTCAAATTTCGGAACGTAAAGATAAAATAATCGGGATTTTGGGTATCGAATCGGGACAGCTGCAAATTTTTTTTTTTCATAATCTTTATTTTTAATTTTTTTCATGAAAGTCTGATTTTGGTGAGAAAATTTGAAAACAAAAAAATTTTACGAAGTAACAGCTTAGTTATTTTCGTTTTTCCTGTCAAAATTATCGAATATAGTAAAGACTCATGAGGTTGGTGAAAAATCGGGACATTTGGCGTCCCGATCAAGGGTTAATCGGGACGTGTCACCAGACCCCTGAAAATCGGGACGTCCGGCGCAAATCGGGACACCTGGCAACACTACTCGCAGCGCACTTCACAGCCGCCATTAAGTTTGGTTCGGATTCTACCTTTAGTTTATATTTTTATTCAAACAAACATGGCGGATGTCTTAAAAAATCCATACATTTTGACAGAAGACCGCCATGATGTTCACCAAATGTCTATTAGACACTTTAGGTCATGGTCAAGAATCTTATAGATTCTTGGTCATGGTATAATTATATTAGGTTAGGTTGCTTGAAATGAAATATAATTTGACGGTGTCGAGTAGGTGGTGTGAAAATAAGTTTAAAATGAGAAGTTTTCTTAAGATAAGTAAGATACTTAACTTACCTACCTCTACATATCTAAGATGGTAATACTGTGCCTCTATCCTCTATGATGCCTCTATGCTCAAAATACCTGTCAAACTATTGATAATTCGAACCAATTTGAACCATAAGTAGGTACACACGGCTCAGATCAAGCTATACATTTCCAATATAAGCTGACCTCTCATTGTACGGAAATCCTATAACAATACGATAACTTATAAATACTGTGAATTTGACAGGTATTTTGACCATAGAGAGGTATGATAAGAAAACTCCTCATTGTAGAAACACTGACGTTGTTTTGTAAATAAGAAGGATGCGGCTATGTGATTTGCTCAAAATCCTTATTATAGTTTAAATGCATATAACTAGGTAGGTACTTATACATATTTTTTTTTTCAACACACTTGCTCGTAAATAGACGTTTATTGCACCGTTTTCAGTATCTTAATTCAGCTTATTACGCACTAGTGCTTTTTACTTTACATTACCGCACAGTTTTATGATAGGTATAATCCCGATTATAATATTATAATATAGATTGACAGCTAAACGCTGTAAAAAAAAATTGCGCGCCATATTTGTTAACGGTCTCATTGTGTGGTTGCTTATTATCAAAAAATCTACTAAAAAATAAGTTTGTTTTTTCCTCGCAAGTGTGTTGAAAAACGTCGCGTCGTATGACACGCGTTTGCATTGATTATTACACTCTCGGTCTCGGCTCACTTATCGCGTTCGCCTACGGCTCACGCGCTTAATACCGCCTCGAGTGTTAATAACCGACTTTGCACACATGTATCATAATGTACTATTATATAAAATATATCTTAAAGACGGATTTACCCCGAAACGATTTTGATTTTGTTCGGTGCTGATTCTGTTGTTTACAACTAAACTAATTTAGTCTCACTATATGTATTTCTAACTTAGAACATAAGAAAAGCATTGAATTATTTTACACGTAATTCAATGGATGTAAGTGGGATGTAAGATATTTTTAGTCCTGTCAAAGCATGTATGTATTCAACATAAATTTTGTCACCATAAATTTTTTTTATGTCAATTTATCCGCACATAAAAACGACAAAGACGAATTTGACAGCTTTAAATTAAGTTCTATCCCTCAGAGTATATAAATACTACGTACAATTCTATCCTTTATAAATAATGTTTGTAAGAAAGACGTGATGAGATTAAAATTAGTTTAGTTCGATTTTCCACAGAATGGCACCATTAATGCAAACAAAAATATATAGGTACCTATAATCAAGGAATTTTTATACTAGCACAGTCTATAAAACCATAAGTTACGTAGTATCACCAAGTATCAGTGCGTAGATAGTATACAATATCCTTCCCTATAATCATAGAAGTATCAGTGAGCCTATAATACTGTACTTACTATTCACCCCAGGGGTGCGTTCAGTTACTACACACGGTCGCACCGCACCACAGCACACCATGTTATTGAAGTGATTGTACCGGGCTTTACATTCGGGGTACAATGTACCCCGAATGTAAAGAATTGACGTTAATAAACGCTTACTAATGCGTTTGCGTTAACTATAAAGTATGGGAGAAATTAATACCATATGTATTCCGCTAGAGGCGCTGTGCCAATTCCTATAGAGAAGTGTCGTAAGCGCAAACGAAATAGTAAGCGTTTACCACAGGCGTTTACTATCGTCCATTCTTTACCCTCGTGGTCACAAACTTAGTAGACATGCTAACGCTCTGGGTGTTGAACGCTACGACAATCATCGGGCGATCACACAGCTAAGTAACTGAACGCAGCCCAGAGGAGGGCTCTCAACATATGTATTACCTATATAGGTAGGTACCTATGCTTGTGTTATAAAATAGGTAGGTATGTATAAAAAATTGTTGTAAAAGTCTCAAGTTTTTTTTTATTAAAACTAAAATCAAAGTTGTATCTATGATAAGTTGTTTGATTGGACATTTTTTATTTCTCTACGGTCCTTACTTACTAAAGTGCTTATTACACTTTCCTGTTTTTAGGATCCTAACTAGGAATGTTCTAACTAGGAAGCAGGAAGCTAGTAGGTACACTCCACTATAATGCATCTTAAATAGGACGCGGGAAAGAGTATAGCGACATTAGCGACTATACTAAAGCGGGACGGACGACTCGTAGAGATGCGACAAAGATTTATTTTAAAACAACATCGGTAAAATATACTTACGTCGATGTTCTTCCAATGTTTTAAAACATTCTCTCAAACCAACACCAATGAGCTCCTTTATGTTCATTAAACTAAATCTGAACAGTTTTCAACTCAATACCTTAGCTAACTTCCATTTATTAACTTCCGATCTTAAAAAGAAAACACATTTCATTTCACTTCACTGGTGCGCCAAAAAGTCCCTACTACGTTTTATTCCAAAGAGTAGGTACTTTTTTATTCCTAAATAAAGCCAGGGTACGGCAACACTGGCGTAGTCTAACCTAAAGTTTAAAGTGGACTTTTTGGCGGGAACTTGCAGAGTGACGTTGCGTTTTCATTTTTATTTCCATAAATTCGTGTATTTTGAGTTTTATTGCATATTATCGGTGGTATTTTATCCAATAAAGATCAATCTATATACACCAGTGAAGTGAAATGAAATGAATTATGTGTATCGTGACTTTACAAGATGTCTCAAAAAGTCCGTGAAAAGTTTTAGTACATTGACCACCATTTTACTATAACATGACTGGACGGTGACTGATAATGCGGACTATGTGAAAGTTAAGTAGTAGTAGTATGGCTGCATTCCGAATTACCGCTGTAATCGCTGTAATCGATTTGAGCGTGCTTAAACCCGTACCGAATTGAATAATGACAGTAAACGATGTCCCGTGCAACGTCATAGATGACGTCATGACATGCGCCATCTTGCACTCACACCGACCATGCCCTAAACTGATATCACCGTGAGCGCTGTCAAAAGTGACGGCAAAAATCTAATAAGGTTGTTGGTTTTCTATTTGGCAAAAATAATAAAAAAAGCAGATATTCCTTTTTGCGAGTCAACTTATAAAAGATATAAGGAGTCCTAGCGTATTAATAATTCAGATTTTAATTAAATTCTCAAATGTTCTGTTTTGAATACTGTGAGCGCGATAACGGGCGTTCCGAATTGTTGATAGTTCTCAGCTGTCATAAGCGTGATATCTAATTCGGTACGCAAATTATTGCTGTGATCGATATTATCCATTTCGGAATGTACCCTATATTCATCCATAAAAGGATAGGCAAGGGTTTTTTTTCAACCATACAGCCATTTCATACGTGTAATTTAATATAATATCATTTTCATTTTAGTACATACAATGGTGGTCATTGTACTAAAGCTTTTCACGGACTCTTTGAGACAACTTGAAAAGACACGATACACATAATTCATTTCATTTCACTTCACTGGTGCACATGAATGATCTTTATTGGATAAAATACCACCGATAATATGCAATAAAACCCAAAATATACGAATTTATGAAATTTAAAATGAAAACACAACGTCACTCTGCAAGTTCCCGCCAAAAAGTATATGTGAAAGTTAATGTGCGGACTATATGAAAGTGATATTTTAAATAAAATGTATGCAAATGAAGAAACTTGTATCCATGATCATGCATGAACAAATAAAAAAAAAAAACTAACCTAAAATCATGCCTAAAATCTTGTTAAAAAATAAATAAACAATAAAAAAACCAAAAGTGAAAATATTATAATAAGATAATTTTCTATCATGATTTCTAAATGTAATTATATACAGTTTGTTCAAAAAAGTCAAATTGTGCGATTATGCCACAAAAAAAGTAAAGAAAGCAACGTGAAACCGGCACCAGCAGCTACAGATGTCGTAAAATATTTAGATAGTTCTCCAGAATGTCGCGAAATTAAAAATAAATTACCTAAATCATTGCTTAGAAAATTTAAGACTCCTGAAAGTATGTATCTAATAAATAAGAGTACAGCTGAACAAATAGCGAATACAGTAAATAAATACCTTTGCCCAGACTCCACTATAATTGAAGTAAATCCTGGACTGGGCTTCTTGAGCAGAGAGCTGCTAAATAGCAATTCTGGATTTATTTATATGTTCGAAATGTCAAACCACTTTGCACCGTACTTGAAGGTAAGTATACTATGTACAGCAGGTTATTATTCTATTGTTGTACTATAATCCAAATCTAGGCAGCCATTCATATAGTCCCCATCTCTAATGATATGTAACTACGGATTGGCATTATTAATTTGGATTGCGATTGTTGGGTTTTAAGATTTGTATTTTATAGGGGTTGGTTGCCCCTCTTAAACGATACCCCTCTCACCCCGAGAAGACTCATAGTTTTTTTTAAAATAATGTGCATAGGAACATAATTTTGCATTCCCATGTCTATTTATAAAGTTTTAGTAGTTAGGTTAGGGTTTCTTTTTACCCAGAACCAACTCAGGGCACTCCAAATACAGTTGGTTAGCGTTTTTTTATACCACCTAGAACCTACACGGGGCACTCTGAATATTAATATAATCAGTTGGTACGGTTAGGGTTTTTTTTTGACCACCCAGAATCAACTTGGTACAATTTGTTAGGTTTTGTGACTTCTTATAACATGAACTGACATAAAAATTAGAAAATTATTTCTTTACTCGCTCCAGGCAGGGACGGCGGTAACCGTCCCGCAAACCCTCCCCCCACCGCAAAAAAACCCTATATCCTGATCTGAATTTCTAAAGCATTCCCATAAATCAACTTTCAATCCTATACTATTAAAGCAATATCCTAAGTCAGTGCTTCACAAACTGTGCGTCGCGACGCCCTAGGGCGCCGCGGTTTTATCCCAGGGGCGTCTTGAGGCGATCTCAATAGGTTGGCTGTCTGTGTTGATGCGACCAGTCGAGTGAGCGCCATGCCCATTGTGATGCGGCGGGAGCGGGGGGTCAGTGCCTTTTCTTTTTCAAAAATATTGATGCTGTTTGGCGTATTTTAACAAATTGTAACGAGGCTAGAACTACAACTAGTAGATTTACCTACTAGTTGTAGTATGGCAAGAAGGCGAGGGTGTTGCAAAAATATATGTTCAGATGGCAATAGTCACCCAAGGGCGTCACAGTTAAGATAAGTTTGGGAAGCCCTGTCCTAACTATTATTATAAATGCGAAAGTGAGTTTGTTTGTTTGTTACGCCTTCACGCCTTAACTACTCAACGGATCATGAAATTTGGCATGCAGATAGCCTACTATGGTATGGAGAAAGACATAGGCTGGGGCTGCTGAAACCACGGGGGACAGCTAGTTTGTATACGTACCTACTATCTATGTACTCATGGTAATTTAAATGTTATCTTTTAAAGGAATTGCAAGATGAATATCCAGGAAGAGTCAAATTTAAAATGGCAGATTTCTTTGGTATGTGGAAATTGGCTTTCCAAGACAAAATGGACCAGGGTAATAGAATACAGGAATTACTAGGTGACCTAGCTACTAAGGATAATGGTAAGAATTGTGGCATAGAAAATTAGATAAGGTAGTCAGAAGTTAGTTTTTGGCACATTTAGAAACCCAAGTACTGGTAATGGAATGTTACTTATTAATCATCATAATCAGGCTATAATGTCCAACTGCTGAGCACAGGCCTTTCACAAATGAGGATGAAAGGGAATGGGCAACTCCACCACCAATGCCCACTGCGGATTGGTAGAGGTAGGCTAGTGGTCAACCTACTGTTGGAATTTTCAAGCCGCCTAGGAGGCCTTCAACTAGCTGAACAATTATGAAATAAATAAATATCCTGGGACATTCTCACACACCGTCATCTGATCCGAAACTAAGCAGAGCTTGTACTATGGAAACCAGATAACTGATATACTACATATACTACTTTTTGATTGTATCCTTAGTCTGGGTGTAATTATGTATTAATTACACCCAGACTAAGGACATACAGACATGTTCATGCACACAAATGCATGTCCTGTGTGGAATCGAACCCACAACCTGTGGCGTGGTAGGTGGAATCTTAACCACCACTGCGCCAACTGACCCGTCGAATTAAGTTATATATTAAGTAAGTTTTAATGGCTTTATGTGCCTTTCGAATCATGGAAAACGCTCGAGTTGAAATACCACTAGGTTTCACTGGCGGTAGCTTAACTTTGCTGAATGATTAAGAATGGCAAATCATGGTACACCACGAGCGCTTCTTAATATCTGGATATAATTCGTAATAGCAACCATACACCTTAAATTATATTGCAGCTTGCAGGTATGCTGCTAGTGTGTTTTAGCTTATGAACTAAGGTACTTACATCCCACTTATAAACTAAGTACATGAATAACATCCTATAGGGGAGAGCAGGTATCATTAATTCCTAACATTTGAATAATAAGATTAATAAAATTATTTTTCAGACAGGGTAGTAAAGATCATAGGTGCGATGCCTGGGCTATCATTTGTGAAGCATTTGATACACAACATTATATTTCACAACACAACAGATCAACTTGGAAGGCCTGACTTATTTATTACTATGCCAGGACACCATTATGAAGTACAGCTATGTGAATTTTAATACTATTATGTAAGGATCGCTCAAACTAATGCGATTACCGTGCGAATTCGGCATACATATTGACACGTCTATTCTATATGAAGGGTCCACTGCAATAATGATGAATGTCCAATTTTATTTTTATCTTAATGAGTAATACCTTTCGGTCACTTGAAATTATATTTAGAAATCTTGTTAGCAAACTTAGCAATATCACTTGCAGTCCCGTGATAATCTTCGGGTTTTATAATCTTCAGGTCTGTTTTTTTACACCGTTTATAAATTTAAAACCCAATTATCTTAAAACAAAAGATAAAGGACATTCATCATTATTGCAGAGGACCCTTCATATGTTAAATGTTGGTTTTTCAATAGAAAATCATGTCTTTAGGAGTTGAAGTTTTTAGTGGTACCTAGAAGAATGAGAATATCAAAATTTGAGGTAGGTATAGTATGAATATCAGAATCTCCATATTGAACGGCATCGGCGTCGACCAACCGTCTCGACGCGGACGTTCGAAGTTTGCCTGTAATTCGCGCGACAACTTGCGCCAATTTGAACAAAATCCAATCAAGGACGACACAAACTACTTACGCGCGAGCATTTCGCATGGCGCAATTCGTCCTGAATTCGCGTCAGTTTGAGCGTTCTTCTACTTATTCGATTAAGTAGTTACTCACCTAATAGGTAAAAAAATTCTTCACCAGGGATCCTGGGATAATAAACCGTAATATTATTTCAAACAATTTTATTGAGTCTTGTATAAAATGGATATCATGTGGGGGGGGGGGGGGGCACCTGCCCCGGGCGGCTGTTTCAGGTGGCGCCACCATCAAGTTCCTGCCCTAGTTCCAAAAAAACGTAGATCTGGGGCTGAGTTTCCATACCTTAGGCAAACACTTATTATTAAGAGGTTTTATAGTTTTTTTTTATTAACCTTAACCAAACAATTTGTTGAAATAGGTACATGTCTGTCCATAAAACCTTTTTATAGTTGTTTTATCTTTGTCAATACTTTAGTTTCTTACAGACAGTGAAGTGCAGTTCAGCAAACACAAGACTATTCCAGCACTGTTCCAGATGCTATTCAACTGCAAAATACTAGCCAGTGTACCTAAAGTTCATTTCCTACCATGGACTCATCTACCTAAAAGCAAAAGAGTTACAATGGTATGATATTTTATCGAACGATATCCATGCTAATATGTATTTTAAATGCGAAAGTAATGTCTGTTTGTTATCTTTTCACGACTAAACGTCTAAACCGATCGCCATTAAATTTGGCAATCAGTTGGTCTATGGCATGAAGATGGTTATAGGCTACTTTTTATCCCGGAAACGCAGGTGAAACCGCGGAGGACAACTAGTATTTTATATCCTTACTATATATAATTATTGAGACAAAACTGTTGTTAAAAGTGCCTTGCAAAATGTTCGCTTGCAGATGTTTACATTACATTAGCTTTTAAGGGCTAAACTCTTTGACTAAACGTTGCGAGTACTATAATGAACCATAACTTATACCTTGACGTAAATCTACATAGATCGCAGGATCTTACGCTGGATTCTCTCTATCTCATCAACATAATATTTTTAATGGAATGGGTTTCAGATAGGAACAGCATAATCCAGCGGTTAGCAAATGACGGTTTTATACGGAATATGGTAAATGGTAACATAGCCATATCTTAGCTTAAAAAAAATTGTATTTATTATTAATTTAAATCAATCTACTTATTCTATGGTTTCAGATGGACGAATACAGCTTGCAACTTGTAAACATAACTCGGAAGGAAAACTTACCTTGTGCTCCTGAATATTTACCATTGCTTTGGTATTTCTTTAAACCACAAATGTTTTCTAAATCCACGAGAGTCATCCCAATGTTGGAGTGAGTATTAACATACCTTGTGCTCCTGAATATTTACCATTGCTTTGGTATTTCTTTAAACCACAAATGTTTTCTAAATCCACGAGAGTCATCCCGATGTTGGAGTGAGTATTAACTTACCTTGTGCTCCTGAATATTTACCATTGCTTTGGTATTTCTTTAAACCACAAATGTTTTCTAAATCCACGAGAGTCATCCCGATGTTGGAGTGAGTATTAACCATGTATTAACATAATAATATGGGTTTGTGGGATACCATCAACGATGTCAGTTAATTTGTGGATGTAGGAGGGATTTTTTAATTATCCACTAAAGTGCGCGTCAGATTCTAACACTTTGTACCCAGTTTGAATCAAGTGGATGTTCCTGGGGCTTATTGAGGCTAAATCGTTTCGTGTCTCAACTATTTATTTCATTCAAAAATAAAAAAGATTGATACCTATTCCGATTGTCACTAAACAATGTCATCTCGCGAGCAGTGGGGTAGCTTGTCTTAGACGGGCCCTATATCAAAATTTGTTGCCTTCTACCTGACTGCGACGAATCCCAAATGGAGGGCAAAGATTTTTAGTAATTTTTGCTTACACACGTTCGGGGCCCCTGCTCGCGGGAATCATCATCAGAATAACTAGTCTAGGGATGTCCATTACTGTGCACTACGACTGTCTACGACCAGGCTTGGGCCGCCTGTTACCAGTATCATGAGTGAAAGAATTGACGTTGGCAATGATTACTATCGCGAGCGAACCTAATATTTTTTCTTAATTTCTTAATCTTTATTTCTATTTTATGTGAACCGTACCTACATAATTCTTAAAAATACTCGTTCGTATTTTAACAATAAACAACGACTCATGTTTACGTTTAGGTTTACGCAAGAGTTCAATTTACGTCCCCCTGTGTAATATTGAGTAAAACTGTATACACGTAGGCACTATTGTTGCTTCTACATCAATTTAAAATTCAAAAAATGTTTAGATATAAGGCATTTTTAATATCAAATGATAATTTCAGGCAATGGATACCAGGCTGTGGTGTATGGCTTATAACGGGGCAGGACCCTCCCGACACCAATAAATTATTATCACCAGGAAAAGATGATGCTGAGCTACCTCATATGACCATCTTCACGCAATTCGGAGAATTGAATCTGAGGCAGAAAATCACAGTATTTAAAAAGTGAGTATTTATTTTAGTGAGGTATATACTTCTTAACAGGGCCACCATCTCGGATTCAAAATCTTAGTCTATCGCTAATTTGTCACCAAATATCAGATTTGGTCGGTCCCTGGTTCTAAAGTTAATAAGCGGATCTCAAGAACTAGATCGCCTAGGGAGGCTAGCGAAAATCTTAGTCCCACTGGTGGAGCAAACAACCAATGAACGTAGTTTATATTTTCTTTGACCAATGGCGATTAACATTTCGAAATCGCGTCATTAGTTCCTGTTTTGACCACCGGGCCAGATAAGTTTTTGGGACTATATTTGTATTTGCTCCCAGAATTTGTCACCAGATTTTGTAATTTTGACATTGATTGCTTTTGTTTCAGATTTATATCATGGCCAGAATTCGAGCAGTGTCAATTCAGAATTACAATGGAGAATAATTTACCGAGGTTTGTAACTCAACTCGAACACGACAAGGATTCTATCGGCACTCACATGGTCGACATGGATGAATCAGATACCGAACATGATACCTAAGGGTTTTATAATAAAATAAAGTTTTAAAATGATATATTAATTGTTTATCTCATTATTTACAATATCAACTGTTAGTTGTACAACATACAACACGTTGTATTACATACATAATTAACAGAGTTAAAACCAATCGGTTTCTTTAAATTATAACTGCGTCATTTTAATTGTTGTCATTTATACATAAAATAATAATTATTCAAGCATAAAACCTTGGAGCACACCTCTGCATGAAACTCATTTATAAAGTTGTACATAATATACCATATATACACAACATTTAACTATGGTTTAGGTAGATATAAAATAACTATAGGTATCAAGATTGGATCGTGGGTGTAACATCAATTTTATCATTTTAATCAGTTAATACAAACACTAAAATCATACGAATTTAAAAAATCTAGTGAGCTTCAAGGCAATGGCAAGCCCCAAGCTATGGAGATATATAGGTGGCTCTCATAACGTGATATCTGATGAAATGCTATTTGTATACTCGCCAGACTGGCTTCCACTCAAGTTGAAAATCTATCGCGAGGCACCTGCCGGCGTGTTTTGTAAAGTTCTGCAACACATCAATAGGCGACGGTAGACACCTTTAGGTGGACTGACTGCCTGTCAGCCTTCCGACAAATAACAAAGAGTGGAGAAAAGAGCCAGCTCACGGGCCCTAGGGTTCAGATGTCAAGTAACCATAGAGATAGAATATTAAAAGAGTGATAAATAACATTACGTTGTGCAAAGCGTGAGCAGTTTGCATAAATATATAAGGTCCTAATAAATTAGTGAAGTAGTCGTTTTTTTTTTTCCCTCGGATTATTTTTCTAATATTATTTTTTGATTACTAATGACCTATACATTCATCCCTCAAGAGGAAGTTCACTAAATTATTAGGACCTTATATAGTACAGTAGTACCCAACTGATATGGCTTACCGATGTACCTGCGCAGAAGATACATTTTCAAAGCGCGGGAAACCGCTATTGGTCGGCAGCTGCCGCCATGTTAGCGCGCGCCATGCGGAGGGGCGTGACTTGCGAGTGAGACGGAACTAACAGCTGCAGTGTATTATGAACCTTATAGTAGTGATCTAAGGTAGATTGTAAGTTTTAAGCATTCTTTCGTTAAATCTTCGGGGCCATACCACAGATTAAAATTGTAATAGATACCTCTCTTTCTTCAGCGAAGTACGCTATTTTGAGTTCAATTGTCGTGGCTAGATCAAACGCACCCGCACCGCTCGCCCTTGAACGCGGCACGTGTAGCGATAGGGTTGTATGGATTCTGATGTTCTTTCCTACATCTAACAATCAACCAATATCTTAGCCTACCGTGAGTCTTTCAAGACGCTCAGTCTCCGAAGAAAACGCTGTCATGGTCGAACGAATATTATAAAATATAAATACAAAGACTGAATTTCAATATTTTTGTATGATTACAGTTATTTGTGTATTCTTATTAGGAATAAAAAGTATTTTTGCTTATGTAATCATGGATTTATATTTTCCCTACTCTAAAATCACTGTTAAGATAAAATTATTATTAAAAAAAAAATTAATTGAATAATTTCAATAATATGCTATTTTTATGAATAAAACAAACCAACGAAATGTAAAAGTAGGTTAAAATTTTATAAAAGTAAATTGTGTCAAACGTAATTGCGTACAAGTTCACGCATTGACTTGCGGCGGCCCTTGCCCTCTGTTACTTGCACTGCGGGCAGTCCACCAAGCGGTAGGCACTTATCGAGTGTCCTTGAGTCAGTGGAGTAGCACTGGCCATACTTTCTTTTCTGTGCGAACGAAGATTCACGACGCGCCTTTTCAGTTGGGTAATACCATACACTAGTAACTTAATAGTCCCCTGACTAAAGTTCGTGAAGTACATTTGTTAAAGTCGAAAGAGTTCTTGCCGCGGCTGCGTTGACCGTAACTACTGTCACGGCACATAATAAGTCTAGTATATTCACTCTACTAAAATTCTATATCTATCCAAGAAATTATAAAATTATAAATCATAATAGCTCTTAAAATATTTCTATGTAAATACTAATGTGATGTGATGACAGGAAACGCTACAATACCAACAAAATTTACAATTTATACATTATATACAAATATATCAAAATTAAAATATTCAACCATAATTTGATAAATTATTTATTGCTTTTGCACAATAAAATGTTTCTTTTATTCAACTCTTTGCTGCATAATCCATTTAAATAGTTAATTATCAATACAAAATAATACATAAGCACTACTATTATAATAACTAAGGGACGGGACTCTGACCACTCACACAATGACGATGTAGCATTTTTCTAAATAAATTATAATTAATCTCCGTAGTCTTTTGTAGATTATGATTACATAAACAACAAGGGGATTCTCAAACTCATAAATGACTGCAATGGGGGCTAACGCGCTTGAATCGTCCGCGAGTCGCTAGTGTAGCATGAGTCTCTAGAAATGTCAAATACTAAACGGTTACTGTTTGCGAGCTTTTCATCGCGAATTTTCACGAATTATTAATGATTGTTGTAAAATTGTGCCATTCCTGATTAAATATTGCAGACATACCTGTGATTCGCTACCTATCACTGTTTGAGGCGAGTTTTGTCTTTCAGAAACGTATTTCCTCCTTTTTTTAGGGACAAAACGGGACTGCGGAACACTGAGGCATAATCAGTATTTTATTTATTTGCTTTAAATAATTTTAAATTAAATTTTAATTATATTGGCTCTGTCGCGCTAAAAATACTTTTTCAAAGACAACGATAGGACCTTATTCGCTAGTGGTGCCAGCTGGTAGCCACAGAAACGGAAGCCCCCATTGAGTCAGCTCAGGCTAAGTGTGCTAGCTTACTGTGGCATACTATAATTTTATATAACTAGGTATGTACAGAGATAAAAACAATAATTCTTACTAAAATTAAAATAATACATTGTGTATAAATATTTTTCAAAATAATACAATCTATTCTTACACCACCACCATATTTACATCGTTAAATCTATATCTATTAAGTACAGTTTGTTACAATAAATAATGACAATAATAATAAATATCCTGATAAATATCTTGATCCACTAAGCAGAGCTTGATGTTCGGAAACCAGACGAATTAGAGTACATACATAACTTGTAAATGTGTAGGTCATAAATAGATATATTATTGCAATTAAATTGTGGTTTACCTTTAGGGTTAGTTCACATCGAGACGAGAAGCGACGCGGCGCGTCAAAAAATGCGCGCTGCGTCGTTTCGCGTCTCGTCTTGGTGTGATCTGACCCCAAGAATGGAACTTTCCACTTGTCATCTTTTGAAAACTCAGTACGATCACGAGCGAATCTTTGCATGAGATTTCGGTGAAGGAAACCATGCACGGCGCCTACCACCCTCAAGTTGAAAGTAACTAAGCAACAAGAGTTCTGTCAACAGCACTCTACAATCAGTTACCTAGGTACCGTATAGGACTTGCAATGTGCGCTTCGGCCATGCGACATGTTCAAACACAAGCCTATCCATAGTTGAAAAAGATGCTTGACAACGGATGGCAACTAAAAAAATCCTCTCAGATAAACTTTTCGTTGCTTCCTTTACTAAAATCCTTTACTTCTCATAATGTTGAGTCATGACAGAATTGTTACACGCTTGCCGCAAGCGGCTTGCCACAAGCCTCGACAATTTGACTTAGATTTTCATACATTACGTACATTGGATACTTACACTAAATAATAAATGTCAAGACATTTTCTAACATTTCCAACGAAGACAATATTAGGTAATTTATTATATGTATCGTGTAATCATGAAAATGGGATTCCGTAAGTGACAATAACAAACAGGTCCAACAACCTTCAATAGAACTCATAAATATAAAATTCGCATTACACCCAAAAAAGCAGAAACGAGCGTATATTTTCTAAGTATATATAATACATTTCATATTTATGTCGCACCTAGAATTCGGACCGATTAGGTTATCTTTAGGATTTCTGTATATTTGAATTTAAAGACCTAAATAAGGGGGCGGCTGAATCCCACGCTAAGCCACTGATTGATTTGTATCGGCGGCGGCAAGCGCTCGCAAGCCCCTCAAAAGCTTGTGAAGGTTTTCCACCATTTGGCAAGCGTGTAACTGCAGTATCAAATAGTTGACAACTCATTTGACATTAACAAGCATCAAATGCCGTAAAACTTAACAACTGACGCCAAATCGGGCGACACGCTTCCCATGGGTGATAGTAGATCCGCGGTGGGACATAACATAACTCTCCAGTACCCCGAGTGTAAAGAATTAACGTTAGTAAACGCTTACTAACTTTAACTACTTTGCGTTTATGACATGTTTCTATAGGAATTGGCACAGCGCCTCTAGCGGAATACTCATATTACTAATTTCTTTCATACATAGTTAACGCAAACGCATTAGTAGGCGTTTCTTAACGTCAATTATTTACACTCGGGGTACAGTATGTTTCAGTGACTAATAAAATTGTTCTGTGGATTTGATTGATATGTTGACCAGATTTTTCTTAACCAAGTTTTTATTGTTATAAATGAATAATGCTGCGAAACAACTAGCCTTAATGAATATCTACCATTTACAATTTATGTGAATCGTTGTCTGCGATATGTAATTCTATTAGGATACCTATTATTACCTCTAATGGAATAGTAATTATGTTATAAATTTTGAAAGTGTCTATCATTGCAAGAATCATGGTTGCCCGCTTTAGTTATGTAGTTCAATGTCGGAATTTCAAGTGGAATTTGATTATTTTTTATGGAAATCTTGCTTTGGTTTGAAGATTTTTGGAACTTCAAGTTTGTATGAACGTTTAGGCTGATAGTATTTAGGCCATTTTGTGGCTTCACACTAGGACTAGATACAAATTCTGTCCATTCATCATCATCAGCGTAAGTTGGCGATTTCTTTGGTAGCGACTGTTGCTGTTTAGGATTGCTGGAGACGAAGTCACCCCATACATCGTCATCGGGTGTTTGTTTCTTTGCATAGCTGTTTTGATTATGCATTGGTGACGACATTTTGACTTGGTTGTTTACACTTAAATCTGTTTTCAATGACTGAAGAGTTTCAACAGGGTTAAATCTTGACAAATCTTGTAAATCGATTCCTGGACTTGGCCAATTGATTTGTGAGTAACTTTCTAATGATAATGGTTGTAAAATTTGACCAGACTTTTGTTGATTTTGTGTTGTAGTTACATTAGAGCTCGCTGCTATTGGTTGCAGAAGTTTACTGTGTAGCCCGGAAGGTATCGTAGTTTGATTTTTATTTGTAATTTCAGTGGTCCTTGGTAAATTAACAAAATTTTGAGATAAAGCTTTACTTGTTTCATTCGAAAATGATATGGTATCTGATTTAACATCGTTTTTGGGAAATTCATATACGAAATCATCTATTTGAGTGGAGGGTATGCTTTGAGTATTTATTGTATCTCCTTTATTAATAGGTGGAATGGCAGATTGAAATCTATCAAATTCGTCATCAAAAGAAATATCTTTATTAGAATTTGGAATTTCAACTTTGCTACTATCTGTAGATTTTTCTCGTTCAATTTTAATTTCAGTTGCATTAGAAGACTCTGAACTTGTTTTCTGATTTTGCGCTTCGGAAGTAGAAGGATCGACTATTTTATCATTATTCCATGATGAATTTGACACAAAATCAGAGAAATCATCAAATACTTCACTGACTTCACCTGGATCAGGCCAATTGAGTGTTGGCATTATAGGTTCCAATTTTATAGGTTGTAATATTTGTACTGCTTTCGGTAATGCACTGTTTGAAGCAGTATTTCCTTTACTTGTTTCCAATGATTCTATTTTCTTGTCTTGTTCTTTTGATGTTGTAGTGTTATTAGATTTGCTCTTAAAATCTTGGAAATCCCAGTATTCAGTGTCATTATCCTTATTGTTTATTTCAATACTGCTTATAGGTTCTGAAGTTAAATTCTCTGACTGATTTTTACAATTCTCAATAACAGGCTGAGGTAATAATACTGGAAGCCCAGAATCATAGTGGATTGTTTTAGATCTTGGAGTCTCTGAATCCGTGGGAGTGAAAATATGGGTGTCGGGTAAACTGATTTGACGTAATGGTTGAACATTCAGAGTACTTGAGAATATCTTATCAGATTTTGTCGATAGTGCAGGCTCAAATGCGTCGGCTGGACCTGATTCTGTGACAGCAGATTGATTTGTAGTGCAAGCTGAAACATACCAAATTGATTTGGTTAGTGACTGGTGATGGTATTTATAGGTACTTAGGTTCATTCATTTCTCTACACCTATATTATACCACTGCTGCGCAAACGTGGAGTGTTAGGTCTGTGCAGCTCAAATATATATCAAAGAAGAAATTTACAGACTGACTGACATAATATCAACGCACAGCTAAACTAGTAAGTACTGGACCAGTAGTAGTCCCAGGACTAGGAACGTGACATATTCCGAAGGGAACAATTTCCGTTTGGAAATGCAACCTTTAAGGGAGTGAAAAGGGGGATTTTGATTTACGAATCCTTGAGTTTATAAACTTAAACATAGTACGATTACTTACCTAAGTAAATAATAAAGTTTATCCTAACCTAACGCGTGGACCGATTAACTTGAAATTCACTACTAATAAATCGGATTTCTCGAAAATCGACTCCTAACGGGTCAAAAAGAGGTAGGTAATTATGTTTTAATATTTTACTGCGTGTCTCTAATAACTCAAAAGATGAAATACATTGGTTCCTTTTGATTACAAAAGGAACCAATGTGTAACCTTTCATAGATTACTATGAAAGGCTTTTTAAAAATTCCATCGCTAAACTGATAAAGTAGAGGGCGCGGGTGAAACCGCGAGATGGAAATCTAGTAGGTATACCTCTATAGATAGTTGTCGCAACAACCAACAACAAAATGAACTAAAATGCAAATTCTTACTGTAAAGTTTTATAGACAGGTAAGTAAGGTGGATTGATTCCTCGTGTCCACCTTATGCTTGTTTACCGATCTTGTTTAATTTAATTTATAATGAATGAATGAAGCGCTCGTGGTGTAGCATGATTAGCCGTTCTTAATCGATCGGCAAAGTTAAGCTACCACCGTCGTGGTCGATACCTGGATGGGTGACCGCCTAGTATTTCAAATCGAGTGTTTCCGTGCTTCGGAAGGCACGTAAAGCCGTTGGTCCCGGTTATCACTTAATTGTGATAGTCGTTAAGTTAGTCGGTTGCCTCCTAGGCGGCTTGAAAAATTCCAACAGTAGGTTGACCACTAGCCTACCTCCACCGATCCGCAGTGGGCACGCGTGGTGGAGTATCTGCCCATTCACTTTCACCTTCATTTGTGAAAGGAGGCCTGTGCTCAGCAGTGGGACATTATAGGCTGATGATCATGACGTAAGATACACGTCCGTATTTGGGTCACAGAAATTCAAATGTATAACTAAATTTTAACTCAATTGGTCCAGTAGATTCAAATCGGCTGTGACAGACGGACAGAGGGACACACGAGTGATCCAATAAATAAGGGTTCCTTTTTTCCATTTGAGGTATAGAACCCTAAAAAAGATATAAATATGGACACTGGTGGTTAGGCTTCTGTTTTCTAAATAAAATTCAGATATATCAGCGTTTCAAGAAATGTATCCCATAATTTTATGCGAAGTGCGCTATTTTAAAGTTAGAAATGCGTGTGGAAGTTTATAATTAGGTTTATGAAGAACATCTGTAGTCGTTTTATTATGAAGAACTAATTACTGGCCGCGACCAAAGAGCGTATGGTTAGAGCAAGTTGCTCAAAAACTGTAACATTTGAGAAAATTCAATGAATGATGCTGCAACAACTTGAATAAATTTGAGATAAATAATATTACAGCTAGGATAATGACTTATCAAAGACCGATACAAAAATTATACTTTTGACGAAGCTTTTCACTCAGTTTAGTTTCGTCCCTCTTAAGATTGACTCAAAATATCAAACAAAAGTCTTTCCAGGTTTACAAAATGGTGTTGATCAAATCAAACCAATGAATATGAATCTATATATTGTTGACTATTAACTAGTTATATATGTTTATTTTGTATACTTTTTAAGTATAATACAATTAAATGGATTAACTTACTTGCAGTATCCTGGTCATACCTATGAGTATACATACTTAACTTACCATGTGAAAGTAATTCGGATATCTTGAGGGTGGAATGATTGTGAGCCATTTGGTCTAGGGTGGCCATGAGGTGTTCTAAATCTAGGAGTAGGGCTTCCGCATAGGTGACTATAGGATGTGGGTTATGTGAAAATTTACAGGTGGGTGTATTTTTCCATGTGCAAGACATGCAAAAGAATTGTACAATGGTGAGAAAACAATATTAAAAAGCTTATCATGTTAGGAATTAGTTGTCTTTCTCTTCCTAGTTTATAATCATATATATATCAGAAAAGATAGAGCATTTAACTACAACTGCAAAGGAGTATTTCAAAATGAGTGGATATTATTTCCCTCTTAAGTCACAGAATTAAAAACATATAGTTTTCATTCTAGGATTTAAAAAAAATTTGTTGTTTTT
This sequence comes from Polyploca ridens, assembly GCA_951394255.1. Lineage (NCBI taxonomy): Eukaryota > Metazoa > Arthropoda > Insecta > Lepidoptera > Drepanidae > Polyploca > Polyploca ridens. The sequence continues at coordinate 6,218,225 of OX596262.1, forward strand.
TCTTTACCAATCCTACAATACAACAACATACACAAATAACAAGAGTTATATTTTGTTGTTATGTTTCTGACTTGTGCATATTTGGTTTAAAAAATAAGTAATTTAACATTTCCGAAGTACATATTTCACACAGTTTGTGTATGAAATAGGTACTTTAGTAACTACTTATTAGAAATGTCATACTTACACTCCTGTCCATCTGAAGTGAATGGATCTCCCCAATTGTTAGGTGTGGTTGCAGGTTTATCAGAACTTGCTGTTTCAGTCTGGAACATAGTTGAGGATGCTGCTTGTTTCTGTGGTTGTAGTGGGGCAGTAGTTAAGTTAGCCGCATATTTAGGCATATTGTAACCCCATTTGGGCCCAAACAACTGGAAACAATGACATTATATAAATAAATTTTATAACACAACATGGATACTTCAATTTTGAATAACAGAACTTACAATATTCCTAGAATCAATACACAAAGCTCTTAAGAGAGTTTTCTGTCCCAGTGAATTGTTCCAATTTACCATATACGGTTGTCTCACATCCGTTTCCATAATATGACCCCAAGTTTCACTTAGTAAAGATTCAAGTTTCACATCAAATTCAATCTCAGGTTCAATAATTTCTTCTTGGAATACTGAACTCAATACTTGGTTTATCCTTTCCATAACTTGATGTTCATTTTCTGCTGAGTGCAAATTTAGCACAGGTACATCTTGACATGCTAATGGATCTTCAAACATAACTTTATTTTCTACAGTATTATTAGTGGATGACTTAAAATCATCAAAATCACTAAAATCATCATCATCATAACTTTCAAGTATTACTTTGTTTTCAAGTTGATTTTCAATAGGTATTCCATCAGTTTCCAAGGAAAGTGAATTCTCTGACTTGACATTTTCATCAAAATTTGCTGTGAAATCACCAAAAACTGTACTCTCAGGGACTTTATTTCCCCATGGATTTTCACAATTATCAACAAGACTATTAGCTGGTCTGATGTCTGGACTAATAAATTTAAAATCATCAAATTCACCAAACTCATCATCTATCACTTCCTTATTTTCTTCTATACCAATGAATGGTTCTACTTTAGGCATCTCTTCTTCAGTTACATGAACATGCTCATCTGTATTTATATCAGGATTTACAGATGGTTCTTCCTCATTAATTTCATCAATATAAGTATCTAATTCTCCTTCTGAATTAATAATGTCTTTTGAAGTACTAACAACATTTCCTTCAATTTCACTAGGTAATACACAATCATTTAAATTATCTTGAAAATCATTACTTATACTTGCAATGTCTATGTTTTTTATGGACCTATCGGTATTATTATTTTCTATTACTATTTGTCCATCATTATCTTCAGTATTAGGACAAATAGAATCTTTATCAAGTATTAAATTTAAATCTTCAATATTAACATCCTCATCACATTTTAATTTGTCCACAATAACTATATTGGTCCCAATTTCATTACATACATTGAACTGTTCATTGTTTTCTAATATTTCCTCAATATTGTTTTCAGCTATATCTTCTGTTTCTTTTATGATCTTGCTATCGTTTTCAATGCCAGTGTTTACTCTTGGTTTTTCTATTTTTTTGGCAGTTGTTTCAGTTTCGTAATAATTATATGACGAAAAATTTCCATAATCATAGTTTTCATCCTCATCATCATCTTGTGATACTGTAATTTGTAAAAATCTAAGTATAATTCCTAAGTAGAAGATATTATATTATTGTGTATAAAAGTTACTTCAAGCTAACAATTTATTATTCCATAAGTATGTGATCCAATTGATCCTAATAAATAACAATCTTATCTTCTTAGTAAATGTCAGTTTGTCTTTAATTTTATACACAACAATGAAGGGGCAGTTTCATTTATGCCTTAGAAAGAAGATTATCAGTAATGGTTGTTTTTTTAAATATCTAAAACGAAATCAAAACTCACAATGATATTGCAAACCAAAATCTTCATGATCTTTGTCATCTTCACACTGATCAGGTGGTGGAGGAGTACTGCAGACGAGTGGAGGAATCGACATTCTTCCTCAACAAAATTATTCAAGGTATTCTGTCACTCAACACTTCCCAGCGCTTAATAATAATAATACACACAAAATATGTTAATCCTAATAAGTAATTAGTAACAAATTTAATGTACACATATTCGAGATAAACTGAATTATAGACAGCTGTTTTAAATTGACAAAATTTTACACCTTTTAATCATGAAACGTATGAAATGATGAAACTGACTTTATACAGCTGACATCTGTCAAAGTGCAGCCATGTTATCAAAACTACAGGCTGCGTTCAGTAACAACGCCGTGTGATCATGGTAGCGTTCAGTAACAGTTCAATAGTTTGTGGTGCGATCGTCGGACGATCGCACCGGTCACACGGTGGGTATTTTTTCATAGTTAAGTAGCAATAAAAGCTATTGTACTATCATCAGCAAATAACACCATGTGATGGTTAACTTTTGGCATGTCATTTATATAAATAAGGAAGAGTAGAGGTCGTAGAACACTGCCTTGCCCCCCCCCCTCCTATATACAATCCTGGCTACGCCCTTGTTCATGCTTTTTTTTATTTTAGTTTCTGAAAAGTGGCTTTATAATCGTCGTTTTTAATTTCATTAGAATGTTACCCTTGCTATAACTAGCACTTGTGACAATACTATAGAAACCTGTGCTTTTTGCATAATGTTACGTTGTCGTAGCGTAAGAGCAGTCATCACACTATACTTTTCATACAAAATCTCTGTACTTATTATGGCGTTGTTAAACATTTTTCGTTAGATATTTTGATCAAATTAGTATCTTGTGCACTATATCTAGCCGTGTATCTAAGCGAAAATAAAAAAAGTGTGTAACAAATTCAGTAAAAGCCTCCGAAAAACAGCGCTTTTGCACAAATTTTACCTGAACTTTGGCCATATCTAATGTACCCATAAATTTTAAAAGTAAAGAAAACATTTAGATACTGGCTTGCATATGTATTGGAGATTCTAAATAACTAACTTTTTTTCAAGTAAGATTATTTCACAATACTCCTGGAACAAGTTTTATGATATGCGAAATCATGAATGACGACCTAGCGAAGCGGCCGCGAGTGATCAGCAGAATTTACCGACTGATAACCGATGGCTCTGATGCTATCTCTCTTTTTTCGTAGTCAAACATTACGTTGGATGAAAGTACAAGCTTTTAGGCTATGCGTGCGTTGAAGTTGGCCATGAAGGGCCCCCTTAAGAAAGCCCATAAATATAATTTTAAACATAAATAAATTAGTATCGGTATCTATTCGTCCATGGTATCGGTTAAGTCGTTTTCAAGATAAACAGAAATAAAAAAACAAATGCTCATACGACCAAACCGTTTCCGTCCGTCAAGAATAAAAATAAACGATGATTGCTAGTTTACCGATATTGTTTCAAAATACCGATTTCAGATAGTATCGAAAACTTTTTTTACCATTGGCGATATTGGCGTCTGTTTTCTGTGGTCTGTTTGCTGTTCCGGATCTGGGGCTCTACATGGGCTCTACCGCGTAACTTAAGTGGTAATCGTTACGACCACCATTATTAAATTTCATCCAATCAGGGCCCGCGAATGGTCATCGTTCGCGTCGAACCGCGTGCGCGTCATTGGATGAAATAATTAATGGTGTTCCTTGCTATTCCCAATAAAGTTACGCAATAGCCCGTCTGGGTGAAAGAATTTCCACCAGTGCTGCCAACTTAGCGCTTTCGGCGCCAGATCTAGCGCTTTTTTTGTATACGGCTCGTTTTTGCGCCTAGCGCTAAATCTAACACTTTTTCCAGAATCCAAAATTATGTCGAAAACTGACGCAGTCCGACTATCTGCTACATTTGGAGCAATCGAAATCGTATCACAGGCTAATGAAGAAGTTCTAAGAATCAGATAATGATGAAATTACAATTACATGAATTCTTCTGAAAAATTAAAAAAAAAGTTTGTTTACTTTAATATTTTTGTATCTCAGCCGTGCTAACTCATGCGAAATATTATAAAAAATTGCATGGTAGTCACTTCAATTTATTGGGTGTTATGTTTCAGTTAGAATTTAGTGCTGAATATAGGGTTTTACCCAACAGCTGTCTATTTTTGTCATTTATTTATCTTCTAAACAGTATTTAGCTCGATCCAGCGCTTTATCAAGGGACTGGCAGCTCCTTTTCGGTTAGAAGAGTTGGCAGCACTGATTTCCACCATCACTAACCAACCGGTCTCGAAAATAAAGTCAAGAAGACATCGTCCCTTTTTCTTTTAAAACTGTTACAAGTGACGCATTATTGTGTAGATTGCATTGCAGCAATTGCAGTATAATCGTCATAAAAGTGGTAAATTGCATTGAATATCAAAGTCTTATAGGAATACATCCACTTGGAAAGATACAAACCAGGTGAATACGTTTTTTTATTTGAAGGCAGCTTGTAGGGGTTAAAGTATAAGTATATTCTAAAAGACACGGATCATTATATTAATTTATGAGGTGTTATTTTCATCAGTAGTTCATTTTATAAATCCCAATTCTTCAGCGAAAGTCGTCATAAGTCCTGTCATTAACCTTTGACATGTGTCATTGCTTACGTGTCAGCCGATACCTTCATTTTGTGGCACTCTTTCCAATTATTTTCCGAAAAAACTATATTCTACAATCGTGGGAACTGTGCTTTTCGAATTTATTATTTGCTTTAAGGAACTGAACCAAATAAATATAGTCGATACTATTAACTTTCGTCTTGGTTACCTAAATCGTGTAGGTACAAAGCGGCTTTTTTAAATCTTGAATCTGGGATAATAATTATTATGTACGTACAGTTCCAGAATAATTATGAGCTGTTTTTTAATTCCTGTAATTTTTATTGGTAGGGTGCGTGCGGCAGAACCGATGGAGCTGCAGGCGTTGCTCGTGTTGGGAGGAGTGGCGGTGGCCGGTATTGCTGTGCTACTTCTCATGGGTCTGTTTTCTAATTCTGGAACTAGCTATGAGGAAGCCATAGCGCAACAACGCCGTGCTACCACAGAGCTACTAGCTCTTGCTGAAAACAAAAACAAGCCTAAGAAGACCAATAAAAAAGCAAATAAGAAGGTATTATTACTCATTTCTTACTTATCGAACTTAAATAACTACTTATCTAACTAATATATTACTTATCTTAATTACCACCTTTGCAACCAATTGCAAATTAAAGTACTAATTACGAAAATTCATCACCTTGTAGTTAGCAAAGAAAGAAAAGAGCAAGGAGAATGCTGCAGTGACAACAGCTAGCGAGCCTGATAGTGAGGCACCAGCTGAGAGTGGCGGTGAGGATGACCCAGTACCCGTCATAAAGACTCATGTTGATTTCTGCCCACTGGTGGTTGTAGATGTACCTAGGGATACACCACCTAATGTAAAGGTATGTTCTTATTAAAAATAAATAATGTGGGAAAAATATCTATAACATTTTAAGACCTACATAATATATTATATGGGATTAGCACAGCCATAGTGGTCCAATATAGTTTAAATAATAAGCCAGGAATACATTTCAAATGGATATGTTACAAGAAATCCAGTTGAGAATGGCACCACATAATTTCTTACACATTTCATAACCTTTACACCAGATTCTAACTATAATATTAAAAAGAAGGTGGTTTATAAAGTAGTATGAGTATGATAAGTACATAAGAGTCCCAAATATTTCAGTATCAAAAATTATAGTGTTTCTATTATAGTGTCTCGTGTAATTATACTTGTAATTATAGTGTATAATTATTGTGTCTCACTCAATTCTCAATTTTTATTTTTCCCATCAAGCAAGAACATAAATGTAAAAGTATGCTTTAAAGGGTTAAAAACTTAATAATACTAAAAACTAGTATTATTAAGTTTTTAACCCTAAATTGGGAGTGCCTAAAAAGATACATAAGTGGTTGCGTGGGGTGTTTAACACCCCAGTCAATCAAATAGTCCAAAGAATGTGAATAACTCTTCTTAAAATACAACTTTTGCTTGCAACTGAATTGTCTATGTCACACACTTTTAGGAAACTACCTAAACGACAAGCACACTAAATTAAATAAAAAAGAAGTTACAGCCTTAGAAATATTTTTTGGGGTGTATGACACCCCACATGACCAATTAAGGGTTAAACTTATGTTTTAATTCAATACTAGTTTAAATTCTCTACATACTTGTTCAAGTTTGTACTGTAACTGTTCAAGTTTGTACTGTACTGTGTGATTTCTTTAAGTACTTAGTCATAAATATATGCCAGAAATTCCCTAGCTCAACTGAAAGTGCAGTACTAAGATTAAAGTTATGTGCCTTGGCAATATTTGTTTCCAAATTAGTATGAATTTGTTACTAATCTGATAAATTGACACAAATTATATGCTTTTAATTTAGTTAAATATGTAGGGTGACTGGTAATTAGTAAACAATACTTAGACACAGGATGATGGACAGGAAGAAACTTTTTTAAAATTTACTTAGCACATGAGCCCAGGATATTTAGTACCTAACAAAAATAAGAACACACCATCAGCTTTTATTTAATTTAGTTATTTATCCCTATTTGTTTCTTTGGGAAAGTTTTTTGTTATCATGAGTACAATCATATGTCTAAGTATCGTTTACTAATTACCAGTCACCCTATATACACTAGTACCTCAACTACCTATTTTAAAAATGCTCTAAAACATTGATTTTGAAAATCATATTACATTATAGGAATAGTTGAGGTTATGTTGGACCACTATGGGTTTTTTAAATAGCTTTATCACTTATGTATTTATTTCACCCTGATCACTACAATTTGGTCAAACTGATATTATGGTGGTATTAGGATTGCAAGATTTCCTCATCTGCTAATAGTGTAGATACAAGATAATGTGTGCAATGCAAATACTATTATGAAAACAAAATAATAACATGATATTCTTGCTTCGCTAATATTAACGCAATGTTATAGCATGTTATGGGGGCATGATGCTATGTATATTTATTTATGTGTATAAAATTTCACTATAAGGAGATGGGATCTGGTATCTCGTCCCACCCCTAATAAATAGTAGTAATTCTTGATGTGCCATTGGATGAGGTTATACAAATTCAAAATCATTTATTTAAATAGACCTTTGCAAGTACTTATGTAAAGTCTGACTCTAATACCGGTTCGGAAGGTTGCAATTAATGAATATGTTACTACTGAGTAACAATAATTAACGTAAACAAGAAATTAAGGTGCAAACAGAAAGCTCGGCGACACGTCACCGGCGCGCGGCGTCCGGCGTCGTCGTGTAACATTTGAACGGGGCGCTATGCCAGCTGTACTATGCAAAATGTGACATCATAGCCGATGAAAACAGTTGGAATTATTTTTAAAATCAATTCAAACTTTTATAGATTTCTTAATACTACTTTAGGTATATAATGTAGAAACAAACGTAACGCAAAATAATTTTGTTTGCAGACCGTACTTCTATTGTGACAGTTTAGTCAAAGTCATTGTAGTTCTTATTCTTATCTTGATCGCATAGTAATCGTGACGTCAATTTAGCGCATAAGGAAATTAATATTATAATGTATGCTAGAATTTTGTTTATCTTATAAAAATACTAGTTGACCCCGCGGTTTCGTCCGTGTACTGTTTGATTTTTTTTGCGCGGAACATTTATTATTTTTCAAAAATAAAAGTAACTATGTTACTCCTTATAACAAACAAAGCAAATACTAATTCAAAAGCTAATACCACGTATGTTTTAATCATTTTGTATTTGCTTTTTTGGCCACACTCCCGCGCGCTACATCTGCCTTATTCTGTAATCTGTGAAAATCGGATTGAGTTTTCAAACATGTGTCAAACTGAAATGTAATTTAAATTAAAAGTACAAAGGAGTATTGATATCAACTTCGATGCAAATCACCCCTAAAATAATTTTCTACCCCTTTTTGACCCCATTAGGCGATGAGTTTCAATAAAATAAGAAACACGTCTTCCATCAATTCTGTTAAGGAATGTTTATGCAAAATTTGAAGTAGATCGGACCAAGGAATCACGTTGTCCCATACAAAATTTGCCCCAGTTTTTCACCCTCTTAGGGGTAGAATTTCGGAAAATCCTTTCATATCGGATGCCTACGTCATACAAAAAACACACCCTCCAAGTTCCTCCAAGGTCTCTACGATCAGCGGTTTAGGCTGTGCGTTGATTGTCAGTCAGTCATTCAGGACAAAGCATTTTATATGTATGTTATGATAAATACACTAGCTACTAGCCCGCGGTTTTACTCGTGTTCCCGACAGATAAATGCTGATGTTTGCAGATAACGGGTGCAGACATCTACAGCATTGATTATTGCAGATGCGAATGCTAAATATAACGCTGAAGTTCAGCGATTACGGATGCGAACATCTGCAACATTTTGATCCATGAAAATCATAAGCTAATGATTTTCAGTGATCAATATGGTATTGTTATGTTATTATATCGATATCTATCTGTATCATAAAAATTACCGCTTATAATATACGTTTATTTTGGCGTGATAGAGTAACAAAAATATGCAAGCACACAAACTATCGCAATAGGGGCTAAAAAGCTTGAATTCGCCGCGAGAGGCGCTGATGAGGATTTTTATCGATAAACTTAGATGTATTATCTGGCCTTAAAGTAGGTATTAGAAGTTGCGATAGGGGATCACACTGTATATTATATAGATATTGCAATGGTTCATGTAAAATTTCACACTGCGCACGGGGTAGTTTTGTTTCAACTTGACCTGGCGCACGTATGATAAATAATTGATAGTGATGCACAATAATGCGTGTAATCGGTCTTCAGAAAAACCAGGAACGTTCAAAACGATAAATTATACACAGCTAGCACCTAAATGATTGGTACGTTTAAAAATAGCACGGTTGGTTAATGATCAATGATGGACGGGAACCACATACGGTTGAGGGAACTGTTTGTTTTGCTATGGATATTGCCAATGTGTTGTTGACCTTTAAAAGCACATGTCGTGAACAGCTTTCCTCGAAAGATGTTCATACAGAAGCAGATACGACTTCAGGTGTCGTAGCTCTGAAGGAAAAGGCTCATTCCATTTCCTTCAGTTTTATAATAGACAATTTGGTGTGAAAAAAGTGAATCGTTGCATCCACGACGAAATCGTCGGCGAAAAGTGCGATGGTAGAAAATAGACGATGGCGCCATGTCATTAAGTTCTTCAGAACACTCCTATTACAAAAACGCGAACTAGAACATGATTGAGCCTCTGACTCGCCGAAGGGTTAGGGAGTTCTGAATAGCCATTTAGTTCAGAATCGTCAACGGTACGAGTAGCCCGCCATTGCACAGACACAAGTAGATCAAGCTAGTAATTGGGTGTGCCTGTCTTAAGTTGCGAGCAGTAGATCATATGATATTCGCATAACCTGCATTTTACAAAACTGCAGCTGCTGGAGTGTTGCAAAGTACCGCTTGTACCTATTTCGCTCACCCATCTTTTTTGAAGCTAGTTTGGCTCTTCTGGCCCATACCGAGATTTTACCGTGGCCAGAGAACAGACAAGTCTCAATTTTGATTGAACATATACGCGACCAATTAAAACAAAATGTCAGAGTTGTAACAGGTGTTCATCGAACAATAAACTCAAAGAAGCACAATGTCGATCATTTTGTTTGCAATCACTTCCACCAATTCCCCACCACCGATAATGCGCTCCGATTGGCTAAGTCAAAGAGACACTAAACATCTCGTATTTATAAGTTTGTCAACTTATACTTAGCTGAGTTGGATTGCGCGGTGAATCTATTAAATCAGTATTTTGCTCTTGACCGTATCAAATTACTTACTGGATTTGATCACAGAAAGAATATAGAAGCCCTACTCGTAAATCTAGCACTGATCAAACTGAAGCATTATGTCATCCTATCCAAAATATACGTTTACTAAAGATTGCAAGCTCTAGATATAAATAGCAAGCTAAAGATTTTAAGTAAAAAAATGGGGTAGGTAAACTGATTACGGTTGCGGCTTAATGTACTAAAGTGGTATTAAAAGAAGTTATTTTTGACGTTGAGAATCTACAATCAGTATCTTCATTTAGAAAAATATTTGTGCAGATTCGCAAACGCGGCAAGGATCCTAAAGTAAAGCCGATACTGATAAACAAAGAGGATCCAAGTTGCGTAAGCGATCCCAGCATGTTGCCCGCTTCCGCCGACAACACTGTCACAAACCATTTTGAGGAGATGCATCCCAAGGACGATTTTGAGTTGTTGCATTCAACACTCATTGCTGAAAAAGTGAGTCCCAACTTAGCGGCACCAATATTTGAGAGACTATTGTGTTTTATGTTTTGTATTTATGGTTGTGGTACATGTATACTGGGAGTTTGTTTATGCTATTAATGTTATACAAGTTTATATAATTTGGCTACTAGTATTAGTATTTTTGAGTAGTATTTTAGCCAACTTAAATAAATACTGTATTTTGTGCTGCTTGGGAATATGGGAATATGCTAAATTTATTCTTCAAAAAAATATAAACTCATCAATGGCGTAAGATACCAATCCTCCTGTAACATTTTCTCGTAAAAATATGTGATATGCAACGATTATAAATCGCGTGTTGTTATTATATATGATGAAACGGTCAAGTTCATTTCATACAAATCACTTTGTTGACATGTATCGTGGCATACAAAGTAGCAACATTTGTACCTATTCTCCGATTTCATAAATTATTTCAAATTCATGTTTTATTTTATTTTAATAAAGAATGGTATTAATGTATCTGGAAATTGTGCATATTCCCTATTGGTAGTCTTTTTACATCATTTGTATTCTTAACATATAAATAATTTAATATTCATTATTTTAATTTATCACTGACACCAGCCAGTCATAATTATTAGTTATGTAATGTAATTTATTGCTCTGTACCATAGAATCCTTGATCTAAGATCCATACAATATTATTATGTTTGTATATTGGATGTGTTAACTTTGGCTCTCTCTGAACCTTACTAATTGGTGATAAGAACTTAAATTAATGTAAGGTTTCCCAAGACCAGAACTCAATGATTACAAGCTTTTATTTAACTTGCAATGTATGTATGTAACTATGTTTGTTCGGTTGGAATCTTGCAAGTCGAATTTCACCCACTTCCAGTGGTTGGATTGACTTGATATTTGGTATACATTAGTATATTGGAAGACAATGCAAGTACAGTCAACAAAAAGTACAGTCACCAAAAAAAGCTTAAGTATTAAAAATGATTTTTTTTCTTTTTACAAAAACTTATTATAGCCGAATGAGAGGCCATTCATAAATAATGCCCTTAAATTAAATGCCGACCTTAATAATTATTACTCTGATTAAACTTGATAATTATTATGCATGCCTTAAGACATCATATTTGATTTTATTTGTGTAGACAATTGCTTCACTATACATTATGATGTAGGGTGTTAAAATGTATACGATGTATTATGTAAAGGTACCAGAGAAAAAAGAAGAGGTAGTAGAGAAGAAAGAAAGCAAAGTGTCGAAATCTGCAAAGAATCCGAAGAGTACAGCCAAGCCAATAGCTCCCGTCGAAGTCGTCAAAGAAGAAGCGTCTCGTGAACGCCACAACAGTGGTGACGCACCTAAAGAACAGCGCAAAGGTATAATAAATATGCATCTAACATTTTTTTTTGTTTTATCTGCAATCAGTTTACATTAAATATAAGACATAAGTAAATTAGATTTGTGATGATAAGCGCGCCGGCCGCACGCATAATGTTATTGGGTCGAAAAGAGTAGCGGTGCACTCCATTAGTTATGCGTTATGTTATCTCGTCTCTAAATTAGAGCAATTATACATACTGCGAATCCTCAATTCGATAATGTGACAGTCAGAAGGTGTTTCTCTCCAGGTGTCCAGTTCCTATCAGCTGGTAATTAATAATTGTATAATCTACTTCAGCTTACTTCTTTTAACAGCTAAAAAGATTGAGAAGAAGTCAATAAGCGAGGAAGTGGTGGAAAGTCCTCGTGAGGAGGTGGTACCGCCGTTGAACGCGCCGCAGCCTACCGAACTGACGACTGACAAGCTGCTGAAGCAGGCGCTGACCGCCGCCGTCGCTGCCCCCGCCTCACCGGCTCCCTCGCCCCCCGCTACCAAAAACAAAAAGAAGAAAAATGAGCCTAATGTACTCACACTTATGGGTCAGTTTATTTAGTTTCATGTTTCACTAGATAACAGATTTAGTCCAATAATGTATGGAGACTGTCTTTTGTCAATTTATTTTAATGTAATAGTACATTATGATACATGTGTGCAAAGTTGGTTATTAACACTCCAGGCGGTATTAAGCTCGTGAGCCGAGAGTGTATCAATGCACACGCGTGTCATACGACGTTTTTCAACACACTTGCGAGGAAAAAACAGACTTGTATTTTGCAATAAATGTCACGTTACGAGCGAGTGTGTTGAAAAATAAAATATAAATAATTTTTTCATTGTAGGCCCTGATAAAGCACTTATAATCGTTAACAAATTGACTCTACACCGGTTCGTAATACACTTGAACTGAGAAGACTCCGGCAAGAAACTCAGCAATGCTTTTTTTCTTATGAAGTGTATTATACATAACTATAATGTTGTGACATACAGCGGGTGACAGTGGCGGCGTGAACGTGGGCGAGCTGGTCCGCGTGGTGCGCGAGGCGGCGCTCTCCCGCACTGAGATACAGATACTGACCGACGCGTTGCTCAACAAGCACCACGACCCGCTGCCTGAACACTCCGAATGGACCGAGGTAAACACGCACTACGACAATACTTATTACATGGAACAATTAACCCATAGAAGCGCAATGACGTACATTTTGCTTGAAATCTATTCCGCCAATTCCCCACCACCGGCAGTGCGCTGTGATTGGCTCATTCAAGGACACACTAAGATTTAGAGATGAGGGTGAAAATTGTATCGATATCGATACTTGTTGCACTAATATAAATGTAGGAGTATTCTAATATCAGTCGTTTGTCATGGTTTTTTACAAATATTTCTACGTTATCGTAACTAGCAAGTTTGTTTGTAATAATTGTTTGCATAGTATATTTTGGTATGAATTCAGCAGTATGATGTAATCATTCTCAATAATGGCTCTATTTTGATAAAAATTGGAATGCGCGGATTTTTGGGAGTGATAAATCAATACTGGTGTTCACGACGAAAACAATATCTACCTTTTTACCTAATATGTTCTTTATTGTTATAGTTTTTAATATTCATTGTAAGTTAGGTATACAAAATATAGTAGTCAGATTCTGTAAACAATAGGTATAAACTGCACAAAACAAGTTAATTTTAAATAGAACTTTATAGAACATTCTGGAAGGTTCTGGAAAACTGTGGAAAGTTCTATAAAAGTAATTGGTATCGATAGAACTTTCAGGAACCTTCTCGAAATCTATTCTAGAACATTGTGGAAGGTTCGAGAATAATCCCGAATATTTCAGAAAGACATAGTATACCTATCGAAAGATCTCGAACCTAGTTCAGGAAGGTTCTAGATTAAGTTCGTTTGTTTTTCATGAATATTTCCGAACATACTGGATTATTATAGGTATATTATGTTAGAGCAGGATAGCAATATTAACACGTAGTATAAAAGTAAGGCGCCTTGGCGCTACGATTCACCGGTTGAGAGCTTGCTCGCCGCATTGCCCGCGTAAAGGTGTAAAGATTCATTGAATTGTCACTTCTGTCAGTTCAAAAAAAACAAAAGAGAAGAGCTAAGATTCATTCCTTCACGAGAACTTACATAGTGAACATCTCTTAGAATATTGTGAGTAAATAGTGAATAAAGTAAACCTCCTGCTTGCTTTGAAGAGTACCTATAAGCGTGTTTTACTGTTAAGCCTTCGGTAAGAACAGTCCTATGAAATTAAAGTACTCCAGAAAGAGCTACCGTCTGGAACAACTGGCATCTGTCTAAATATTTATCATGTTCGTACAATAAAATTTTAAGTAAATTAGTAGATATATATATATCTACTAATTAAAATTATAAATATAATTATATATATACTTAAAATTATAAATATAATTATATTATAATTATATATATATATATTTATTATTTAATATTACATTATATTATTTTAGTTATACTTACTTAGGTAAAAAAAATGTTTACTACCTATATGGTTTCAGGGGCTATTTAAGAAGATAATAATAGTAGTAATGAAACAAAGTATATAAAGTCACAATACAAGTGTATAATTTATTTTTAACTTCAACGTCATTGACTGTGTAACCAATTTTTTGAAATTAGGTACCTATGTCAGTGTCACCAGTATGACATAAAAGAGTATGAAGATACCTAGTACGTGATAATAATAAAGTTAGGAACTTACAGTACCACAGACATATTTATTTTATATTCTAATAATAAATACATCCGCGTTAAAAATATTGCAAATCCTTTTATCTTCGCTGATATGTATTCCAGTATTAATACAATATTGTAAACTGAAACATTTTTCTCTCCGAACAAAATAAGTTTGCTAATATCGATAATTATTTTCTTAACCAAGCCCAACACTAGCGGGCAGGCGCGATCATCGAAAGAAAAGGATGAACATAGAAATATAACGGGTGAAAGTGAGATGGAGATAAATGACGTCAACGCGTGCGTCCAGTATATCTTGAGCTGTGATGAAAAATAAGTAAATTCATGTAATAAATTGTTACTAACCGATGAAAAGTGATTCCGTTTGTTTTATAACTAGAATTTCGACTGTTATTCCCACACCACTTAATTGAACAGCAAGACATTGTGAAATATTGACAAAAAGTATATGTTTGATACGTACGCGCGGATCGAGGTTTTGGTCGATACTGTACAAGGGCGCTCATGAGCAGATATAATTCAGTGACAAATCACTGACTAGTTGCGGAATCGGATTGCACGGTATTACTACTCTAGGGATTGTTCCTCGATGACTTATTACGACCGTACGTTTGCCGCGGTCAGCATTTACTTATATAAGGTGCTAATAAATTAGTGAACTTCCTCTTGAGGGATGAATGTATAGGTCATTAGTAATCAAAAATTAATATTAGAAAAATAATCCGTGGGAAAAAAAAAACTTTGACTTGTATGGAGAGTCTCTATGCAAGTCAAAGAAGTTTATTAGGACCTTATATAGCATCAATTTGTATAACTTTTAAATCAGTTCACATTCAACATCCATACCATGTACTCATCTACATTTAGTAATATTTCAAATTATTAAATAGTTTCCAGTTTTAATATCTTCTATTATTTCTCAATTAATCGTTCGATGTACTTTGCCGGTACATTTATGGTCCTTCGAGCCGGATAGGACCCGGTACATCAAATAACCATGGCCGTTCATATTCTTATTTTATATTCATTTTGTTTCTTTTTTCATAGGGACCTAATGATCCTATGCAAAAATTGAAGAAGCAGCTTGCTGACAAGGAAAAAGCTCTTGCTGATGAAATAGAAGCATCTAAAGCTCTGCATGCCAAAGTTAAAGAGTTAAGGTGAGGAAAATGTTAACATTTGAATAATACCATCGTAAATTAAGTATCTGTTTCAAATCCTCTCACTGAAATGAGTACTTTTTTGTTTAGTAAATAAAGTTCTATATTGTGCGCATCATCTTAATAAGTGCGTGCCGCGACCCGACTCGGTGTGAGCTGACCCTAAAAGTATAGTAAATTCTTATTCCTAAAGAAAAATTGCGATTTATAAAATATTATGAATAGCATTGTTTTTTTTACTGTGTATACACCTGTTTGACCGCAATTTCACTATATAGTGATGATGTGGCCGAAGCACATAGCCAAGAACTGGCTCTCAAGTTCAACTTTTGGAACACCAGTAGGTGCTTGTTGACAGATTTTCAACTTGAGGGTGGTAGTCACTAAGTGGGTAGTACAAAGTACACTACCACCGTGCTATGGTTTCCTCCATACTCAAGCTCATTGTAGGATTCAATCAAGGATCGGTGGCGGTGAGCCTGGCAGGCAGTGAAGTGGCATACGACATGATTTGTTTTTGTGTTGTGTTGTGTAGGACGAGCCTGAACGCGGAGGTGGGTCGCGCGGCGTCGTCGGCTCGCGCGGCCGAGGCGGGCGCGGCCACGCTGCACGCGCGCCTGCAACGCATGCTCGACGAAAACCACGCGCTCGCACAGGAAAAACTCATGGTACACACACACAATTACACTACTTACATACTAGGTTAGCGGCCTGAAAAAACTAAATAGTCCGTCATTTACAAAGTTAAAGTTCTGTTCTGTTACGTCACATTTCGCAATTTTTTTTATAGATTGTGATGTCACGCGGAACTTTAACGGACTATATCTTCATAATTTTTTGTTTGATTGACGAAAATAAAAATACGTGTCGAATATTTTTTGATAATCTAACTGATGGACTAAGCATATTTTTTTTTGGTATGTAAAGAAAAAAACATATCTTCGTCGATAGTCCCATACCGCGTATCTAACATTTCGCGTAAGTGCTGATTTTATTTCAGAATATCCCGACAAGGATCAGGGGGCTTGAAGGTGAACGCACACTTTTCCGAACCGAACGCATCGAACGAAACGAATTTTAGAATTCTGTATATGAAATCTTATGAAAGCTCGTACACTTGCTATTCTTGGTATTACTATAGATTGCTACTGTAATTGGAAGGAGCATATCGATAATATATCTTCACGCATAAATTCTTTTATATTTGCATTGAGGCGTATCAGCTTACTAGTTTCGAAACAAGCTGCAATTAGTGCATATTATGGCTATGTGTACTCTTTATTACGTTATGGCATTACAATATGGGGACGTTCATCAGCGATAGACAGAGTATTCATCATGCAAAAACGTTGCATTCGATCTATTTTTGGCTTAAAACAGAGTGAATCATGTAGGACATTGTTCAGAGACTGTGAAATATTAACGGTACCAAGTATCTATATTTTTGATGTTTGCTTGTTTGTACATAAAAATAAAAATCTTTTCCAACAAAATGGACAGGCAATGCCATATAATACAAGACTACGAAATAAAAATAATCTGTATAGACCTTTTACCAAATTAACAGTAGTATCAAATAATAGCTTCATGATGGCAATAAAAATATTTAATAACCTACCAGACATATTTAAAGATTTACCACTTCATAAATTTAGAAAAATATTAGTTAACTGGCTAAATGACAAATGTTTTTATAGTATTCACGAGTATTTTAATTATAAGTAAGTGTTATTATATGGTGATGATTATGATATATATTAATGTTGACATTTAAATAATTTTTAATGTATAAAAATGCTTTTTTTTTTTAATGATTTTAATTGTTATTGGACATTTTATCAAATATAATAGTTCGACATTTAGTAAATATTATGATTATCATGCTAGCTATGTACTATTTTTATTGTTAAACATATTTTCGTTGATTGTGATTAATTTTATGTAATAATTTGTGTTAATTTAATGTGTAAAATGTTGTATGTGCTTGGAAGGGCAGAATTTGGAATGGTCCTAAAAAATTGTAACATCTTTTTGTAACCCAAATTTTTACAAATAAATACTTTACTTTACTTTGCCCGCGTGGAATCGTCCGAATCTGGATAAGATTTCATATACAAATTCTAAAATTCGGTTCGTTCGATGCTTTCGGATAAGTGTGTGTTCACCATTATCGGGGCCAAGTTAGGTTAGGGTACTAGAAATTTCCGAAATAGAAAACACTTTTCCCATACATTTCGTTATAACCTGTGGAAATCTTATGCTAAACTATTATTTCATATAGCTCCAGTCAAAACTGGGAGCTGAAGGCGAAGCCCAAGCACAGCGGGTTCAGATGGAGATGCACATACAGAGACTGTCCGAGGTGAGTGATCTTTGCACCTACTAGCTCATTACATATATCTGTCTAAGGCCTTTGACTGTATTAACCACCATACTCTGCTCCTTAAGCTTGGATTTGATGGTATTCGTGAAACTGCTGATGATCTTGTTTCATCTTATTCTAGTAATCGTCATCAAAAGATAGTGTACAACATCCAAGGGCTCTTTAAGTTAAAATGGGGGTACTTCAGGGTTCAATACTAGGGCTATTTCTGTTTTTAGTATAATATTAATGATTAATGATTTACCAACAGTTGTAAATGGTCTCTCAGATCTTATTGTTCGCTGAAAATACTTCATTCAGTTTTAAAGTAGAGAGAAGACCAGGAGGTACCATAGGCAAGACAAAAATCTCAAAAGTTGCGTAATGATCACCCGTTTCGTTACTTTACGAGAGATGATAGCGAGCAGCCACTAATTCGTCGGGTCTTATCAGTCGCTTTTTTAGGATGCATTTGGCCTGTCTTCTACGAAGACATTAATTTCGGTGTAGAAAATCGCGAAAAGACGCGTCATTACAGGACACAATTCAGAAGCATAATGAAAAAGCTTCATCACCATTGATATTGCCGTCCGGCCCACTTGATCACTTGTAAAAAGTACACATTTAAATAAAAATTGCCCGAGTCTTTTAAGTTAGATGTATTCCAAACCGTTGTAGAGTAATTTTTGTTATCGTTCATAAGTGCCTTATTAGGGACTAAATTGAATAAATACTTGTTGATTTTGATTTGATTTTCAATGACGCGCTTTTTAGGGTTCCGTACCTACAGGGTGCCAACGGGACCCTATTACTAAGACTCCGCTGTCCGTTCGTCTGTCTGTCAGTGGGTTGTATCTCATGAACTGTAATAGTTAGACAGTTGAAATTTTCACAGAATGTGTATTTCTGTTGCCGCTCTAACAAGAAATAATAAATATTAAATGGGCATGCCATACAAGCAACGTCTTTAGGGAACCCTTCGTGTGCGAGTACGAGTCGCACTTGGTCGGTTTTGTTTGTGTAAGTGTTGTGAACATAGGTATTATTTGTTTGTGTGTATGCAGGCGGAGGCGGGTCTCTCGCAGCAGGTGGTGGCGCTGCAGGCGGAGCTGAACGCGCTCGTGGTGGAGACGGGGCAGGCGCGCATGGAGGCGGCGGCCGCGCGCGACGCGCACATACTCGCGCAGCAGCACGCCGCCGACCTCGCGCAACAACTACAGGTACCCTACAGTACCGTACCGTCCCGTACCGCTTGTCACCTGTGTCACCTCATGTCGCCGCTCACTGCCTCGACATTGTGTTCATAATACCATTTTGCAAGGCAGTTCATAATAGAGTTCCTAATACGGCCCCAGTACCCTCGCAGCAGGTGCAGGTGTAATATACTTTTTGTATGAATAGTCCTTTTGAAACAAGCTCCGCGGTTGACACGCGATCTCCTATTTTATCACCTTAGGTTTGTTTCTTTAATGGATGTCTACTCTACATTATAGGTATAAATAATCTCAGTTCAAAGTTTGTAGTCCCTGCAGTTTGACCCATCCAAGTGAACAGTTTTAGTTTTTCGCATTTTTGCAGGAGTATATCTGGTGTGTTATATATAGATGTATTGTTGTGCAGGAAGCTTCACGCGCGTGTGTCGAGCTGGAGCAGCAGCGGCAGTGCGGCGCGCTCGCCGAGCAACACCTGCAGCAGGAGCTGCGGCAGCTGCAGGAACGACTCGCCGGTATGTACCACACCAACCCACTACAGGCTTACTACACCTCGATGGTGTAAATAATAAAGCGGTTAAGAGATGAAGTAATAAATATAATTTATATTACATAACAGCAATGGCAGAACTTCAGAACGAAGTGCAAAGACAGGCGAATCGTGCGCAAGCGGCTGAAACCAACGCAGATAAAATAAAGGAGGAATACGAGAAACAAAAACAACAGGTATACATAGTTCTATATAATTTATTTTCAACATCGAGGAACAATCCCTTAGAGTAGTAATACCAAGCAATCCGATTCCGAAACTAATCAGTGATTTGTCACTGATTTTGAACAGTAAAGACCAATCACTGCATCCTATGTTCTTGACTTGGCCAATCAGAGCGCATGTGTCCTTGAATTAGCCAATCAGAGCGCATTGTCGATGGTGGGAAATTGGCGGAATAGATTGCAAGCAAAATTAACGTCATTGCGCTTCTTTGGGTTAGTTGTTCGATGATTTTCAATCATCTAGCTAGCGTGTTTCGTAAGATAGACCTGTCACGCCACGGCTTCTGTTGATTCGATTTCCAGTCCAGTTCTGAGTTCAGGCTTGTATAGTTATCTAAAAATGAATTATATTAAAAAAAATACAGTTATCTGGTTTCCAAAGTTTTTTTTATACTATGTACTTAGGTAGCAAACAAGCATACGGCCCGCTTGATGGTAAGCGGTTACCGTAGCCTATGGACGCTTGCAATACCAGGTATGTCACTCGCGCCGTTGCCGACCCTGCAGAAATCTCTCTAATCCTTTTTGAAGAACCCCATGCTGTCATAGTTTGGTCAGCGTCAAAAGTAGATTCTAGAATTTCATAATAATCAATTGACATTTTGTATGAAAACTGTACATTTCTGTGAGACAGTGATCAGCTACTTTTGTCGCTGACTGTATCAGCTCTGCATAGTTTGGATCAGATAGCCGTGTGTGAAGAATGTCCCAGGATGTTATTATTATTTGTACATTTCAGTTGTCAAACGAACTAGCTTCACTACGGGAGCAGTTTGCGGAACGCGAATCGGAGTTGGCGGAGTTGAAACAAATGAAAGTGGTCCCCGCACAGAATGGTCTGCCCGCCGCTAATAATAATGAACAACACAAGGTCAGTTGCATTTATTCGTTGGTTTAGAATCATGGCAACAAGTGTAAGTAGTAGTCCCCTTTTTTACCCGACTTCAAAAAAGGAGGTTCTCAATTTGGTTGTATGTTTTAATTTTTATTTGTTTGGAAGGGTACACTTCCCGTTTGGTCCCATTGTCATCAATTCAGGATTTGATTTCTTTTTAGTGTACTTTGAAATTGGTTTAAGTTTTTTGTAAATCAGTTTTCTCTACTTTAACTGCCAAATCTCACACTCCTCCGTGCGCGCAATAGGTTAAAAAAGATTGAAAGATTTTGCTTTGCGTATTATATAGATAGTTTAACAGGTGGAGATTTCGAGATGGCATATTGTCGAAACCTATGTTGGGTTAGTCACTTAGTCATGCTGAACAACTTTTACTATGGGACCAACACTGAATACTCAAAAAAAAACTTTACTTTCCATAGTAAATGTCAACCTTGCTCGATCATAATGTATGAAAAGTAAAAAAAATTTTTGAGTATTCAGTGTTGGTACTATAGTAAAAGTTGTTCAGCATGTCTAACCCAACATAGGTTTCGAAAATATGCCATCTCGAAATCTCCACCCAGTATATAGATATGAATGATAACGATGGTGGTGTTGTCCGTTCAGGCGGCGGAGCTGGCGATGGTAGAGAGCGTGGTGGAGGCGCTGCGCGGCGAGCTCGAGGCGGCGCGGGCCGCGGCGCGCGACCAGCGCGACCAGCTCGACCGGCTGCGCGAACAACTTGCCGCATACCAGGACAAGAACAATGTTAGTACATACCTTCACAACACAACTCGACGGTCTAGGCTCGTAGCTCCAGGGTGCGAGCGATACCCCTGGTGTTACAAAATGAAATGAAATGAAATAATTTATTCATTTAAATAGGCCTAAACGTCCTAACGTCCATAGGCTACGGTTACCGCTTACCATCAGGCGGGCCGTATGCTTGTTTGCCACCTAAGTACATAGTATAAAAAAAACTTTGGAAACCAGTTAGTGGTATAAAAAAAAACAACTCGTGCCTCAAGGAAATAGATTCACGAAAAAAAAATGTATACATCGTGTAAGAAAATGGGTATGTCTATCCAAAAGAGGTGAAGATACAGACATATATTTAAATAGATAACGCAAGTCCGTCGTATGAAAACCAACCGTGCCACGTTTTTTCCTTTGTAGGAATTTTTCCTCGATGGTGTCACTCCTCAATGAGGGTCATTCGTGCCGATTCTTTTGTAAATTGCAGTAAACTAATTTTAGTTACATCTCATCTCTTTCTTACGAACATTATTGAAAAAGGATAAAACATATTTTAAGTTGTCAAATTAATCTTTGCCGTCTTATTTTGCGTGTATTTAGGCGTAACCGCGATAGATGGCGACTAAATTTATATTGGAAACAAGCATTGGACAAATTTGACAGGACTACATTTCTTACATCTTTTTCTTATGTTCTTTATTAGAAAGAGATATAGTGAGATTAAAATTACTTTAGTTGTGAACAACAGAATCAGGACCATTATCATTTCACGTCACTATCTAACATATCTCTTTCGCGATATGTGCGCCTAGTACCAAATATGTGAACTTTTATGGATATACCCGTTACACATTGTATACTAAGAAGTCTGTACACTAGCGTACAGCCTACCTTATGGTAAGCGGTTACCA
Source organism: Polyploca ridens (assembly GCA_951394255.1). Lineage (NCBI taxonomy): Eukaryota > Metazoa > Arthropoda > Insecta > Lepidoptera > Drepanidae > Polyploca > Polyploca ridens. The sequence continues at coordinate 6,240,722 of OX596262.1, forward strand.
TAGCCATATGGACAATTGCAAGACATCACCCACGCGTTACCAACCCTCCCCCCCCCTCCCCAAAGAGCTCAGGTGACATTGCTCACGCGCAGGAACACATTAAGTTGTTTGGCTGCGGTATTCTGTAAGGTGGTGGTACTCCCCCAGTCGAGCCGCTCTTTGAGCGAATAAACGCTACGCTCTGCATCTTAAAACTAAACTATAGGCATTCATAATGTACTTATTTTATGAATACTTAGTCCCGTATGTACCAATATTCGTTACCGCCCATAACCTTTTGGCTAAGGGCCAGATTCAGAAGACGATGCTGGAGACAGTTCGCATTGGAAGCCGGAACCTTACGCTGGAGTCTTTACACCGGTAGCTAGGTTCCTGATCTGAACGAATGGACTAGTCCGACTTTGTCGTAAATTTTTAACTAAAATCTTCATAATAAATAGTATTTGTTATTGTTTCACAATCACTCTGTGGTAAATAAATAATGATGTGGCCAAAGGCGATGGAAATACTAATCCTTGGTGCGATTTGTATTAAAATAATGTCACGTTTTATCCCCGAAGTAGACAGGTCTCGGTACATAGACCCACAAATCATCTCTCGTTCAGTCGTATTCTATTAACATTAACTCCTATTAATATGTTTTCAGTCTTGTAACTTGATTAATCATTTCATCTCGCTGTTTATTAATCATAACAATTTTCCCTTTGATTCGACTTCTTGCGCTTAGGAGTTGCGAACTAAAAACTGGAAAGTAATGGAGGCGTTACAATCTGCCGAAAAGGCCCTTCAGACGAAATCGGCAAGTGCGTTGCCGGCCCAAGACACGTTACGCGTAAGTGCATCGCTTATACATTTTGTACACTCATATAATAAACTTCACATATATATTTATAACGTAATTTTCGCACTTGTTTGCGATATTATTTTTGGCCGGCTTCGCTTTGTTGTATATAATAATTTGGTGACTGTACACCTTCATTATGTGACCTCAATACAAGACACAAGACATTTGAAATAAATATAAAATTATCTCAGGTGGCAATAGAAAAGGCTCAAGAAACCCAGTACAACGAAGTAGCGAGTGTTCTACGGGAGGCGTGTCCGTCCGCCGCGCCGGGGTCGCGAGTGGGCCGCGACTGGCTTCAAACATTCGCCGACAATTTGAAAAAGGAACTCGCCAAGAAAGAGTTGGAAAAACAAGAAGTGGAGAAAAAAGTAGTTGCGTCGAGTGAGTCGCCCGCAAACAACGAGCGTCTCGAAGACTTGCTCTCACAGAATGAACACCTACAAGGGCTCGTTGACAAGTACAAGACTATCATTGATGACACTGTAAGTTAACGCTTTATTCCTTTACTAGCTTCGGCCCTTCTTCAGTGTTACAGAGAGTTATTTTTATGGGATCGAAATTATTATACTAGCTGACCCCCGCGGGCTTAACCCGCGTACGGTTTTCGTTTTATTGCGCGGAACCCTAATTCTATTACTACAATAAAAGTAGCCTTAGTTATTCCTTACTAGCTGTTCCGCGCGGTTTCACTCGCGTTCCTGGCCTATAATACTCGGGAATAATGTAGCTTCCTATTAGTGAAAGAATTTTTCGAATCCGACTGGTAGTTCCAGAGATTAGCCCGTTTAAACAAACAAACAAAAAAACTCTTCCGCTTTATTATATTAGTATATATAACGGGCATGAGGGACTCACGGAAGATTACGCACATGACCAAAATAAATGGCGTCGCATGATTGGGAAAGCCGACATCGCGTAACGGGGCCAAAGGAGTTCTTATAACATCAGCTATCTGCCAGTTAGACGCTGCGATTTAAGCTTTATGCGCATCTGGCAATCAGTAAATTTCTCTTTTTATGCATACAGGTGGATAGATAGATGAAATAATTAAAACCAATAAAAAAGTAAGAGTAATTAATTAAATGTAATTTTTCAGGAGGATGTGTTGAGCCGCTTGCAGCAGAATGTGTCTCGAGAGGAGCAGCAGTGGTCGCAGCAGCTCGCCGACAAACAACGCGAACTGGATGAGCTGAAGCAACGAACACTACACCAGGTACCACTATACATACCTTCACCACACCACACTTGATTCACCTCGCATAAAACCGTACCATTGGAATCTGTGATAACAGCTTATCAAAACCTTATTGGGTTTGGTGCCGAATAATTAAGAACCTAACAGAACCATACAATTACTAAGTTAGGATGCAGGTTAATACTGACTTTTATTTTTTATTTAATTGGTTAGTATAAGAAAAACAATAATATTGTATTGTTTGGAATTGTTTTTGGCATGTATTTTTTATTTAATTGGTTAGAATAAGAAACAATAGTATGCGCAGTTTTTTGTATTCCCGTGTGGTAGGATTTTGCGGAATATTTTTGTAATATACATTATTGTATTGTTCCACAAATATAGAATCTTATCTCAGGACGACACTGATGGCGCATTTAATATCATCGTCGTGCTGGCCTTTTACATGTTCGTACAAATACGAGAGAATTCATTTAGATAATTATTCTATCTTTCCTTATCACTGATGAAGATCACTGCATGAAATCCTAACAATGCCGGTATACCAATTCTTTTGTAATTCCAAAAACAATGTGTAAGAAAATAATATGGAACTACACTGTACTTTTCCACGTAGGAACCGCTGGCGTTTGCATACTCCTGCATTGAAAAGTCATTGCTTGCCATCGTAGAGGAGGTACTAACAAAACGTCTTCAATATGTTTGCACTTTGTGTGCTTTTGTGTCGCCATGATGTAGCCTCAATGTTTTTCGATGTGAAATGACGTCTCTTTTACTTTTGTATGGTCATCGTTTATGGCAGGGTTTCTCAAAATGGGGTACGTACCCCTTAAGGTATACGGCAAGATTCTTGTTATAGCAGCTATTTAACTGACCAAAAGTGTTCGTAAAAATTACACAAGTTGCGGAAAATAATGGTGCCAATTCTGTTGTAAATCGCATTTAACACATTTAGTCGCATCACATCTCTATCTTACAAACATTATTGAAAAAGGATAGAACATATTTAAATCTGTCAAATTAGTCTTAAGTCTTTGCCGTCTTCATTTGCGGGTATTTAGACGTAACCACGATAGATGGCGACTAAATTTATATTGAAAACAAGCATTCGACTAATTTGACAGGACTAAATTTCTTACAACCTTTTCTTATGTTCTTTGTTAGAAAGAGACATAGTGAGACTAAATTAGTTTCGTTGTAAACAACAGAATCAGAACAAGTCCCTCATTCACCTTGATTAAAATCGAATTTCTTATTTTGCTACCTACTTTTTCTTATTTTCTTCAAAGAAATATGCAGTCTTCTTGAATTTTTCATTGTGTTTCGTGGGGCTTTAATTTTGAGAACCCCTGATCTATGGGATACTCGTAAAATATTGAAGAAAGAGGATGTAAAGTTATTAATTTCCTTTGGTTATTTGGTTCTACTAAATCTAAAATGTATCCCGTTTTATGATCGTTGGAGAGTGTAGTTACGTTTGTTGGTGATGGTATATAGTTATGATGTGGTGACTACAGTTTGATGCTAGGAGTTATAGGAATAATCAAATGTTGGTCTTTGCACACCCAGATGCAGGATAAAATAGACTCTTTACAAGAGGAGCTGCAGAAGGCGCGAGCACCAAACCACAATCACAGCTTTGCGGATGCCGAACGGAGCACTGAGGTAAACATAAACATCATTATTCTTAATTTTACGGATTTACTTATTTCGAGATGTACTATTCGTTTAAATCCCTTATTTATCGCAGTTAGTGGAATTTGACGGGCCAGTTGGCGCGGTTGGTTAAGATTCCACCTATCGCGTCGCAGGTCGTGGGTTCGATTCCCACACAGGACATGCATTTGTGTGTATGAAAATGTCTGTATGTCTGGGTGTAATAAATAAAATAAAAAAGTAGTATGTAGTATATCAGTTCAGCCCCCCTAGACAAGATGGTTATCGACAATCGTCATCGTTACTAAACGATCGACCTTTGTATGGGATTGACATAAGAGATTGTTAAATATCACGTGATATTTCCATTTGAAATGTCAATCCCATACAAAGGTTGATCGTTTACTAACGATGACGATTGTCGATAACCATCTTGTCTAGGGGGGCTGAACTGATATACTACATACTACTTTTTTATTTTATTTATTACACTATGTACACTATATACTATTATGGGTTTGACATAAGAGATTGTTAAATATCACGTGATATTTCCATTTGAAATGTCAATCCCATACAAAGGTTGATCGTTTACTAACGATGACGATTGTCGATTACCATCTTGTCTAGGCACCCTGCTTAGTTTAGGATCAGATAACTGTGTTTGAGGAATGTCCCAGGATACTTATTTATTATTATTATTATTCAATTTTTTCATAGGATAATATACATAACCATTGCCCTTTTTTTGTCTTCATCATTAACTATGATAGCGATGCAATTGTAATATTTTTTTCAACACACTTGCTCGTAAAGTGTCATTTATTGCACCGTTTTTAGTATGTTAATGTAACTTATTACGCACTAGTGTTTTTTACTTTACATTACAGCACAGTTTTATGATAGGTATAATCCCGATAATGTTAAGTTTGTACTTTAATGCAATTGATACGTGTGTCTACAAAACATTCTTAGTTTAAACGGGTGAAACAGTTTAAAAAAGCGCATCTCTGTCAATAAATAAAATTGCGCGCTATATTTGTTGACATTCTCATTGCTTATTATCAAAAAATCTACTTTAAAAAATACAAGTCTTTTTTTCCTCGCAAGTGTGTTGAAAAACGTCGTATGACACGCGTGTGCATTGATTATTACACTCTTGGCTAACTCATCGCGTTCGCCTGCGGCTCACGCGCTTAATACCGCCTCGGGTGTTAATAACCAACTTTGCACACATGTATCATAATGTACTATTACAACAAGGATTTTTTTTATATGTTGTTTTTGTTTTATAGGAAAGATTAATGGCTGGTTTATCAGAAAAGCTCAATGTGGATTTAAGTAATGGACCACTACAGGTGAATAAATCGATCCAATAATAAATTTAATGTGTTATAATAAGTGATTCATAGAAATTAATGAATATTATGTTTATAGGTTGGAATTGAAAAGAAATAACAATTAAGACAGGCAAGCTTACGCAAAGCAGTTTGGAGGTGACATTCCTGCGTGTTGGGTGCGCGAGCGCAGCGGCCCTCGGAACTGCCGCACGTTCAATGTTACATTTATTCGATAATTATAACTACTTTATAAGGAGTTCGTTATAATTTATCCCTGTATAGGGCTGACATCATCAAATCGTCACATTTGGGTTTTATTAAGCCGTATTGCCATACGTACGACTTTATTATTCACATTTGATTGCATTATGAGCTAGCTATTAGACTATTAGGTTAACGAACTGATAATTTTCAATGAACACATTGTCAGTAGGTTCTAATTTTGACATCGTGAATGTGATCACATCCGCACTACATTTGCTTGCCAATAATCCCAATGAACACAGACATTCTCAACATAGTTTTAGGATTCTCAGTGATTTGTTGTATAAACTTACCAGTTACGAGACCAAATTTTGTATAAAAGTAGGTAACAATACAACGCCTTACTTGACTCTGATGTGTAGATCAGTATATTACGAGACTTATATTAAGTACTTTTTTTATATTCTACCGTAATTGTTTTGGTTTTATGGATGAAGTTTAATATGTAAAAGTGCAGTGCAAATGTCCACGTTTTGTAAAGTTCTGCTAATTTGTGTACGATGTGTCACCTAGATTCATGATGTTATGATTGGTATCATCCTTTGAAATACTCATCGTTAGATTGTGTGGTACATTTTGCGATACAAATTTAAATTCGATAATAATTTTCGAAAATTGTGTACTTTGCCGCAGAAGCTCCCAGCTTTTAACGATGGGTGTTTCACCGAGCTAGATGGAAACCTCTAGTGATTCTATGGGACAGTAGGAGCTATCTTTGTAAGTGTAATTGCTTAGTTAGATTATATTTTATAATCCTTTATAATAAACTACATTACGAACACTGATGAAATATGTTCGAGTGATCATGATTTCTAATTTATACTATTTTATTAAATTAATTAGTGTTTTATGCAAACCATCCCCTGTGGCTAGAAACAGATACGATCTTTTAATTTTATCTAAATATTCAAGTTATATTTTATTTACGACGTTACATCTATAAATTATGTTTTTATTTGATTTTAAATTGCAATTTTTAATTTAAGGGAATTAATATAAAATTTCGCGACATAACCATATTCCTATCATTTTCGGTAGACATACAATACCTATATCTTGAAATTGAAATTATTAATTGATTGTCTATTCTTAATTGTAAGGAATGTTATTTACTCTTTAGAATATTATTGTAATTAATTTATAATTTATAAAAAATATTTTTTGTATCTAGTGCATAATCATTTTCTGGCAGTGCCTTAGGGTAAGATTTGAATTTAAAAGCAGACTGGTTAATTTCTAGTAATAAAACAAGCATAATTTGCATGTTATTCTATTTTAATTTGTTTTTTATTGGCTCAACAATGTATGGATAACCTTCTATGGATGGATGACTTGTTTTTAGTGAATTACTGTGTCAAATGTCCTGAATGATGTTATAGCGGAGGCAGTAGATTATAAATTCTAATTTTATAATACGTAAGCCACTTTGTATGATAATAAATGAAGACATTATCAAATAAAATATTTCATAATCACATAGGTAGTTTGTATTATTCCCTTATTATTCCATTGATTGGTTCCTCTTGAACGACTCTTGAGGGTTTAGCTAAGCAATCTCAGATGTCCTCAAAACTTGGTTTGTGGTTATTTATTTTATTTAAATGGGGTGGTGTATACAGGGTGTATTTCGCATGGTAACGCAAACTTCGCGAAAAGGTTACACCGAATGCCACTAATCAAATTGTGAAAGTCATTCACCTCGCTAATGATCGGTTATAGAAATTGTCATTTTCGAGCGCGCAATGTATTGTGAACACCGCGATTTAAACGCGCGATAACGTTGTGCCTACGTAGTATGTCGCTGACTGCAGGCGAATATCGCCAACAACAATAATACCTACACCATTTCTAGTTTTATTTACATTGCTACTTTTAGTGAAAGTAATGAATTAATAACTTATTTATTTTTAATCTCTTTGGGTTAGGTAAGAATAACGATTATGAACAGTCTAAAGTAAAAAAAACTAAAAAAAAAATTTAAAAATTTGGGAAAAACCGACGAAAAATTCCAACATGGGGGGGTCCAGAATCATGTCCTGGACCCATGGTATCCGTTTGTGCGGCGATGTCCCTTACACCCTGTATAAAAGCCTAATGATAGCCTAAGGCTATTATCTTACCTAAGCGGTAAATTATTTTAGAACAAAGAGCCTAGTACAATGGCTAAATCATAATCGAAAAAAATTACCTCACTAGTTTTTAAGGTTCTGAACAAGATTCTTTCTGAACCAAAATATGAACCCTAAGGATTTTTCTAGTTCTTTTTTTGTACCCCTGCTCAGTGAACTACTACGCCAAGACTACGCCCACAAAGTTAAATTTTTAAAAAACGGATGTCTGGGATTTACGTTTTATGGAGGTAAAAAAAAATAAAAACTTGGAAAAAATAAATTTCCCGCCACATGCGGGCACATTAAAAAGTATTAATTTTAACGCAACACTACAATAATAATCTATGGTAACACTTGTTGTGCTTTTAACTAACCGACTTTTTGGTGGGAACTTGCAGAGTGACGTTGCGTTCTCATTTATATATTCATAAATTCGTGTATTTTGCGTTTTATTGCATAATAACGGTGGTTTTTATCCCATAAAGATCAATCCTTGTGTACCAGTGAAGTGAAATGACATGAATGATGTGTATCGTTGCTTTTAAAGTTGTCTCAAGAAGTCCGTGAAAAGTTTTAGTTTACTAAAACACAGTTAAACATGACTTTTATGGACGGTGACTGACTGAGGACTATATGAAAGTGATTTATTGTGACTTGAACTTATAACTGGAAATTGGCAAAATACACAAGCGGTATGACGCAATAGAAGAAAAAAAAAACGTACGATCGCTCATTCAAAACGTCTGGCAGGCAACCCCAGTATGATGCTGGTATTGGTATGTACACACGGCTACACATCAAGCTATACATTTCCAGTATAAGCTGATCTCGATCTTGATAGGATATCCGTACAATGAGAGGTCAGCTTATATATTGGAAATGTATAGCTTGATCTGTAGCCGTGTGTACAAGATTCTTGGTATGTACCGAAAAATAGCTTAGCTAGCCGGCTATATGTGGTGTAAAAGCTATCTAGCTAGTCAGCTATTTTGGATATTTGGCTACAGAGGCGGCGGCTTAGCTGATTGAATAACGTTCAACTGCGATCCGAGTTCGATCCTCGCCGCTGCAACAAGTCTAGTCTAGATGATAATATAATAAATTAATGTTTTTTTTTATTTACTTTATATTTTATTGTATACTCTTTTGAAAAGAAATGACTTTCTCTCATAGGTCATACGTATTACTAATAAAAACATCGAAAATCAACAATAACGTCATCTCTATATATGGATATGAACTAAAAGCTTTCAGAGTACATCGACTCAGTCTTTAGTTGTAGGCAAGTAAACCATAGATTGCGCGCTGCTTCAGATGATTAAAACGATTTATTTAAACTCAATTATATTACAGACTAATTGAAATTACATTTAATTAAAAAAATAAGTTTGAATTCGTTTCAAAGTCGGAATAATAATAACGACATGCACTCGAATTTCACACTTTCGGAACTCGACCTACTACTCAGTTTCGCAGTAAGCGCACGCACACAGCTACCGACCACTCGGCTAGATTGGCTTTGGCTAGCAGGCCAGGTACCGGCTAGTGGCGGCTAGAATGGCTTTGGCTAGCCGGCCAGCTATCGGCTAGTGACCTGTGGCGACTAGGTGGCTACCCGCTGTGTGTAACGTAAACTTCTCGTAATGATGAGGATTTCTTATTATACCTCTATGGTCCAAATACCTGTCAAATCGTGCACTTAAGGTTTAAATTGGTTCGAATTATCAAAAGTTAGACAGGTAAGAAAACTCCTCATTATTTCTAGCTAGCCAGTCCAGTAGCCAATAGCTAATTATCGTGTTGACAGTTAACATAGCCGTGGCTATTTTGTGAATAGCCTTTTTGGCTAGTTATTAGAATAGCTACCATCTCTATTGGTTGGTATGTTACCATCTGTCATTTAATTTGTTTACTTACTTCCTTTGGGTGGGATTATTTAACTCATAGTCATAATTAAAGTATAACTTCTCTCTCGCCAATTTATATTATATGTTTGATTGTCGGCGTGTGTTTACGTAGCTACAATATAGTGATCTGTGATTTACTTACGCGATCCCAAGATGTCAGAAGCAGTTGTAAAAAATGTCGACAATGCATGTGAGACAGCTGAAGAATTCACAAGAGTATTTTACAAACAAGTGGATAACAGTCGGCACCTGACTTCAAAGCTATACTTAGACACTGGGTTATTAGTTTGGAATGGAAACGGCATCAATGGCAGTGACAAGATACAGAAATTCCTGATGGACTTGCCTGCCAGCAACCACGTATTGAAAACATTGGATGCTCAGCCTATTTCTGAAAACTTAGTTTCAAATAAATTAACCTACCTCATACAAGCGTGTGGTGATGTGACTTATCAGAATGACGACGCCAAGAAACCATTTCAGCAAACTTTTCTGATTGTAGCAGTGGATGGGAAGTGGAAGATTGCTTCAGACTGTTTTAGATTACAAGTGCCGTACAATAGCTAAATTGTTGTGGTTTATAAATTATATTTAATAAATAATAAGAAAATTTGTTCAGAAGAATGAATATTATTTCTTTATTTACCTTCACATAACTGGCCAAGAGGCTGTCTGAGATCACAACACAAATACTAACTGGTTTTCCACATTCGTCCAGTAAGTGCTCCATGAACAGAGTATTTATGACACTTGACTGGATCTTATGTATTAATCACAAAAGTGTGATTTGACCACATAATTCTCATGCAGAAGTAGGTTTCATCTTCTCAGTATACTGCAGCCCTTTTTTAAATATCTGTGACTGCAGCATAACATTTAGTTATTGAACGATGTAGCATCCATCACAAGGTTGGAGTACCTCAGGGACACTGTGAGGATTTACACCCTCTTACAATATTAATACCACATAACTTGGCAATAGTAAAAAAAAAGCTATATTTGTATTAAAAATATTATTTATTTTTTTGGCTGCTCATTGAGCCCCCCATATAGATTAACTCCAACAAACACCTTAAATGCAGATGGAGTAGGCTTCTCTTTGACATGATAGAGTACACACCAAACGATTATTTAAAAAAACTACATACATTCATCACATCTAGCCCCAATATTGTTCTTAATTTTTCTTTGATTGCTTTAGTTTTATAGGCTTCATAGTTTTGAATAAGCCCCTAGGAATGAATTACATCTTGGACAATAATGTTCAACTTTTTTGAAGGTAGGTATAAAGTAAGGTATTGCAGCCAGACAACAAAGCATACACCAGCTGAAAAGAAGAAAAAATTCAACTTCAATTACAATTGGCATTTGTGATCTCCATAATACAAACTACCTATAAATTAAACTCAATAACAGGAATGCACAAACTCTAGGCATGGCATAAGTATTATTGAACCATATCTGATTAAAATATACTTGCCAAGTAAATCCACAAAAAAAACCAGCCAACATGTGTGTTTTCTTAGTATTCACTAAAACTACTTTAGTGAGAACTCTGTCAGAACATCTTGAGCAGATGTAGTATATTGGTTCATCTTTGAAAGTGGGTTGTATAATAATGGTCTGATGAATTATTGGCTGATTAGTCACTATTAAATCTTCTGAATTGTAAGGAGGTGGTGGCTCTCTGCTGTAGGATATTGTTTCAGAATTCACATTTATTTCAGCAAAATCACTTTGTGCTGGGTTCACACCACTGTTTATATTCATTCTGGATTTACATGAATATTTTGGCTACAAAAATATGTCAGAACAAAATTATCATATTGATTTATTATCACCAAACTTACATACATATCAGTAAGTCATTTGTACCCACTGTTATCTTATCACTCTAGTCTGATAACTAAATAAGATATGCTTAGTTTACTACATGTCTTTCATTGTTGATTCCAATAAAATAAAATAAAATAAAAATGGTTGTTAAATGAAATAAATGATAACAGCAGCTAGGACCCAATTTTTTTATTTCAAAAAATACCAAGGAACTTAAAATACCTAGGTAGAACCGAATATTGGTTACAAATAAATACTGGCTCTATTTACAAGATACAAAATTATTTACCTCAAATTAAATAGTACTGATTCCCAAGAAGGAAACAATGGTAATATTATGCACTTAAGTTTCACACGCTATCCCTTATTTTCCCCCCTTATGATAAGAATTTTGAACAAAGCCTCTTTAGTGGACAGCAATGTTGTATATAAGGAACCTGTCCTGATTTAAAATTTCTAGACACTACGGTTTGAGCTCCGCATTGATCTTGTCAGTCAGTTTCTCCTTTTATAGAATGCATAATGAAAAGGGTATATCCATAAAAGTAATATAATTATTATAAAAGTACACAACTTCTTTCTGCCTTAGTAGGCCTACTAGGCGCACAGATCACGAAAGAGATAATGTTATAATAATATTAGCAAGTGACGTGAAAAGATAATGACCCTCAGTGGGCGGTGATACATTGGTTATGATTTTAATTCAATAAACTTGGAAGCAGTTTGGTATGAATTTTTGAGTAGTTTATTTTGAGCTGAAACTTTTTATAGTCTTCACGTGATTTAGTGTTCACCCCTTTCGGATAGATATACCCTTTCCATTAAGCATTGTATATGATATAGATTAATAAAATTTTACAATAAGCACTCTATACAAAGAGTGAGTAATTTTATAGATTTCACAATATTTGTTCATCTCAATATGCAATGAAGTCTCACAATGTTTTCTTATATTGAATATAGCCGTTTCTTTAATCGTAGGAAGCTTGTTTGATTTTCGTTTCATTTTTCTATTCTTACTCAGTCTTACTTTAGCCACCAAGTGAATTAAATATTTTCATTATGAGAAAGAGAATAGTAGGTAATCATTATTACCCGTTAGTTTATACAAATAATTATCTTAGTCTTCTTATTAGATTTAAGCAATCAATTCCAAATTGGAAAATGGAATGGGTTAAATTCACATTCTTATAAATTACAAGTGATTATGGATCACTAAAAGAAACACAGTATGTAGGTCAAATAATATTATCATCAAGTGGTGTTTGAATTGATTGAAAGTGTATTCCAGTCTGAATCACCATTGATAAGTGATTCATATTAAAATAATTAAATCTAATAAAAATGTTATACAAATAATATGCATATAAGTTTATAAATTAAAATAAAGGAATGGAGCTTAACTCATTTTAAGTTGTTACATTAATATTTTGAAGAGCTGGCTATTGTTTCAGTATCACAAAAGATTCCCTTTTTTATCAATAAATATATTTTGATAATGCTCATTCCTTCTTATTTTATTTATGAAATTTGATGTAAGATTTGTAAAAAGGAATGGAGCTTGTGGAGCTTTACCATTTTTACATTTCATATTGTTGATGTAGTAAAATTATCAAGAGCTGCCCTATCATTTCAATATCACAAATTATTTTCAAAACAATTATTTCATCATATTTTTGATGTCATATTTCACAATACAATATTTTAACTACATGTTTGATGTTTAGTTACTTAGCATTTGTTGCTTTTACCAATAAAAGTGTTGCAGTTGGGGCAGTAATGTTCAGCATCCTTGAAAGTATCAAAACAGTATGGCACAAGACCGAGGCAGCACAGTGAACAAACCCTGTAAACAATTGATAAACATTATGGTTTTGATTTTTTTAATCAACTATGTAATGATATTAATTTATGTAATGTTGTAGATTATGGGAATTTAGATAGAATTATGCAGTACCACAAATAAAGAATCCCACTCTAAACACAATCTGCATGTTTCACGATGCAATGTATTTGCCCACATAGTAGGTACAGTAAGAGGCACGAGTCTTGAGCACAAATTGACACCTGCACAGTAGTTAATTTTTCAGTCGGTTTGGCAGAATGAAGAAGGGGGAAGTGCGGAGCTGTACACAATTGGTTCATCAGTCGATGCTCATGGTCTATTAGATTCTTGAACATCATTTAGCTACTGTGGTTTGGCCAAAAGTGTAAATACGCGAGCTTGCCCCCACTACTGCCTATCTGTGCTCACCACTCGTGCCTTATACTATATCAATCAACCATAAATATATGATATTCAACAGCTGGTTTTGTTTTCACTATTCATGAAAGTATAGTGAACATGCACCACAAAATATACTAATATAATACCTTGAATAGCAATTATATTTTTTGTAATGTAGTTAGTAGACCATTTGCCATCCCATTTATGAGCCAACAGGTTTTTTTTTTATAGTTTCTATTCAAAGTATTGATTAATAGGTAGGCAAAAGTTTAAACACTTACATGGTGATGACACAGACAGATCCAGCAACTAAGTGTGTATGCCATGCTGTTGTATATGTGACTCTAGTAGTGACAACCTTTCCACAGTTGAAGCATGTTATTGTAGTGGGTTCACTGCCTACAGCGGGTGGCAGCACCAGGCCTACCGGTACACCGGGAGGTGGCGGTGGCACTGTTCCAGCCAGCGGCTGTGTATTCGTCACAGTGATCGTCGGGTGTGGGTAAACTCCAGGAGCAGTGTATTGCTTTGGCTGAGGAAATGGTACTCCTGCCTCGTTGCCTGGAGCGACGAAACCATACTGCACATTTCCAACGACTGCGGAGTAAGGAGGTGGAAGATCCTCAGGTGCGGAAGCCGCTGGCCCTGGCGTTGGATTACTAGCCATTACGTGCACTGTTCATATACAACAATAGTAACGTTAACAAAAAATTAATTGCCTTTGAGATATTTCAACTAGATAATTCCGAATTTCCAAGTAGAAACAAAGAAAAAAATACGCAAAACAGTAGATAAAGAAGACGTCACAAAAGTAGTGTTGCCAGTCAATTTTATTTTACAAGGAAATCGTACCAGTCTAATATAATATATTAGGCGCCGATCCCACTGAAAAGAGTTCTATATAGAGTTTTTTTTTTTATTTGTTGGCGTCACACGGCTTGTGTATTTTGCCATTTTCCAGTTATATTATAAGTTCTAGTCACAATAAATCACGTTCACATAGTCCTCAGTCAGTCACCGTCCATAAAAGTCATGTTTTAGTACGCACGGCTACAGATCAAGCTATACATGTCCAATAAAAGCTGACCTCTCATTGCAGGGAAATCCTATACAATGCGAGATCAGCTTATACTGGAAATGTATAGCTTGATGTGTTGCCGTGTGTACAATGGTGGTTGTACTAAAACTTTTCACAGACTTCTTGAGACAACTTGAAAAGGCACGATACACATGATTCATTTCATTTCACTTCACTGGTGCACATATATTGATCTTTATTGGATAAAATACCACCGATAATATGCAATAAAACTCAAAATACACGAATTTATGAGAATAAAAATGAAAACGCTATGTCACTCTGCAAGGTCCCGCCAAAAAGTCCGAGTTCTAGAGTTCCGAGTAGTAGTAGTTTATTCATCCATAAAAGGATAGGCAAGGGTTTTTTTCAACCATACAGCCATTTCATACGTGTAATCTAATCTAATAATATATATAAAATGCTTTTGTGGGTACGTAAATACGCAGTTTTCTCAATCACCACCAACTCCAATCAACTTCCCGTTGGGGTGGTAAATACCCCTTGGTCTCCAGGTGGTAGTAAGGTAGTTTGGTCGCGGTGGGTGGAAGGGAGTGGTTTTGGGTGGCGAAAATGTTAAAACATATATTGCTGTCCTTTTCTAACGCATGAGGACTTCTGAAAAGATCTCAAAATTTCTAATGGTCTAGAAAGTTCCAAAATGTGTAAAACGGTTATAATCGATCTGGAATGTTCTAGAAAGTTCAACAAATATCTGGAATGATCTAGAAAATTCTAGAGTGAATGCAAACTATTATCATCGATATAGCATGTTTTGAGAAAGTTCTACAAATTTCTGGCTTCATCTAGAAAGTTCCAAAATGTCCAAAACTAATAACAGTTTTATCGAATCGAGTTAGAATGTTCGAGAACGTTCTAGAAATTTCCCGAATGATCGGGAAAATTCCAAAATGAGTGCAATTGATTATGATCGATTTAGAATGTTCGAAAAAGTTCTAGAAATTTCTAGAATGATCTAGGAAGTTCCAAAATGAGTGAAATTTATTAGGATCGATTTAGAATGTTCGAGAAAGTTCTAAAATGAGTGCAATTTAAAATGATAGAGAAAGTTCTAATTTTTTTTGATTGATCTGGAAAGTTCCAAAATGTGTATGAGTGTTATTATTGATCTATTATTGTTATTGTTTTAACTAAAAGAACCAAATTGAAATCGAAAATAGAAATCTATAATATCTGTTAAAAATGTATCCTTATATATTTTTTATACCACTAAATATGCGATGTATTTTAACCCGAGCAACGCCGGGATTCGCTGCTAGTTTTATATAATATCATTTTCATAGAGTCTGCACATTAACTTTCACATAGTCACCGTCCAAAGTCATGTTTTAGTACAATGGTTGTCATTGTACTAAAGCTTTTCACGGACTCTTTGAGACAACTTGAAAAGTCACGATACACATAATTCATTTCATTTCACTTCACTGGTGCACATGAATGATCTTTATTGGATAAAATACCACCGATAATATGCAATAAAACCCAAAATACACGAATTTATGAAATTTAAAATGAAAATACAACGTCACTCTGCAAGTTCCCGCCAAAAAGTCATCTAGAGTTCCGAGTTCTGCATTCCGCATTGTTTTTTTTTTTATACCACTAAGGTGACAAACAAGCATACGGCCCCCCTGATGGTAAGCAGTTACCGTAGCCTATGGACGCTTGCAACACCAGGGGCATCACTCGCGCGTTGCCGACCCTGAAGAAATCTCTTCACACCCTTTTTGAAGAACCCCATGCTGTACTCCAATGGGAAAACCACGGCGGGGAGCTCATTCCACAATCTGAGCGTTCGCGGAAGAAAACTCCTTTGAGCCCGTACAGTTCGAAACAATTCTGGTTTCAATATGTGAGGGAGGATGGGCTGATGATTGTAAGCAACGTGGCGCCTTTGAAAGTAAAAAAAAGTGTATGATGTGCGATCAATCGTAGAGAATATTGCAGAACTCTAGACTGCTTGCTGTGTGCACAATAGTCAACACGGAATGCAGAACTAGGAACGCTGAACTCTAGAACTCTTTCTGCGGGATCGGCGCCTTAGAGTAAGAGCACGTGAACAGATCTTCGTTATTTTATAAAAGCAGGAAGTTTGTCAGCACATGCTCCCAACACAGGTAAGAACGATGTACCCTTATGAAGTTTGGGTTACCGTGGCTTTGTCAGGTAAACGGTACTAAACACTAATTCAGTCACTTTAATTTAAGTAATTCATGTTAAATTGTTTTAAATATTCTTATTTTATCCTGTTATATTTGTTACGCATTAATCATAAGTAGGTATACTCTGCTATGGAAGAGCGAGGTCTCCTAGCACAAGTATTTCTATACTTGAAAGGAGATCTCCACTACGTTTATTACTGTATGATTAAGATTTTGATAATAAAGCATTTGTATTGTATGTGTATCGTGACTTTTCAAGTTGTCTCATAAAGTCCGTGAAGAGTTTTCGTACAATTACCACCATTCTAGTAAAACATGACTTTTATGGACGGTGACTTAGAAATAATAATATAACTCGACACTGGCAGAAATAAGTCCTAAATTGGATTTGGTTGCTAAACTTAAAATTAAGAAAAAGGAGAACGACACAATTTTGCAGTGACGATTGGACACAGACATAATATAATAAGCAGCATATAATAAGTACCTAATCAATATTTTTTTTCGATATTCTGGTTCTACGTCACAATACGAACAAAATTATTTATCACAATCCAGGTGGGCGATTGTCAAACGCTCTCGTTTTCGTGAAACCGATAGCGAGGCTCTCAAAACTTTTTATAATTAGGATATTAACACAATTGACAAAAAAATTGAAAACTATTACAATTAACTTATTTCAAATGAAGCCGGCGACTATTTTGGCATAAAAGTTACACAAAACCAAAATTATAACAACTTACGAGACCCTCGCTATCGGTTTCACGAAAACGCCCCGCTGGTCTCAAGTTGCTAAAAGTTATCAAAATTTACTTTTAATTACTTGCTGATTCTTTATGACTAAACATAGTGAGTTCCCTGCGAGATCTGCTGCACCTAGTCAAATTTTACTGATGTAGCTGTAGTTTCGAAATGTAGCTTAAAAATACAATAAAGTACGTCCATGCGATTGGGCCGCCGGTGCCAGCGCTATGACCATCAATTTCCTTTTCGTCATTACGTAATTAGACCCCTGAAGGATCGCCATACTGGTACAAATGACCAGGAAATTTGTGCCAGTATCTCCCGGTCTATTTACGTCCACACTTCATATCGCGAGCGACGAGCGAAGAGCGGCTCGGCACGTGATCGTTTCGCGTAGCGTAGAACCTTTCTAGAACGTGAATCAATGCTCAAGTCAAGTTTTGAGAAATATGGAACCTGCACCAATTATATTAGGTTTATTTTCGAATAAGTAACACGATCTATTCTTGAGACTTGATTTGAGTTGTGATCTCGTTCTACGGGGTGGATACGACAATACGAAAATAATTCGTATTTATGAGTACTTTACGTGGTTTCATTTATTGTCGTATCCACCCAGTATATGGTTTTCAGGGTCTGATGATGGTGTTGGAGGGTAGGCGCTGGAATAGCAGAGTATTTAATAATATGTCGTAACTGTGAAGTAAAGTAAACTCAGGAAAAAAGAATAATTTTATAAGTAGCTTTCGAATAATAATAAATTCAATTACAAAAAGTAATGATATCCCACCAAAACATAAATGTGAAAATGGGAGCCAAGTTCAATATTATGATAATTATGGTGTGGTTGTGGACTTCATCGACAAAAGACTTTAGAGATCTAAATGGGTGCCAAGTTCGGTAGACAATCCTGAAATTTATTTATAAGAACGTATAACATCCTTAAGTAAATTGAAAACACAATTTCTTGTTTTGTTTTCTGCTACATCAATGTTTGCTATTAAAAAATAGGCCTATTTAAATTTGAATAGTCGAACTAAT
Organism: Polyploca ridens; assembly: GCA_951394255.1. Taxonomy (NCBI): domain Eukaryota; kingdom Metazoa; phylum Arthropoda; class Insecta; order Lepidoptera; family Drepanidae; genus Polyploca; species Polyploca ridens. The sequence goes on from OX596262.1 coordinate 6,259,151, forward strand.
TATATAATGCAAATAAATTATGATTTATTAACCTTAACATTTGACTTGGCTAGATTAAGTAGACTTGATTGAATAGATAAGAATAGATCGTGTTAGTCGAAAATAAACCTAATATAATTGGTGCAGGTTCTATATTAATTGTTTTAATCTCAAAACTTGACTTGAGCATTGATTCACGTTCTAGAATACCAACTTTAAGGTTCTACGCTACGCGAACCGAGCACGAGCTGAGCCGCCCTTCGCTCGTCACTCACGATATGAAGTGTGGACGTACAACGAGCCTACATCACGAGCGCGATGCGATGTGGATAATATGATCCCACCAAACACATTTTTATGTAAAATGTTGCCAAGACATATGGCTCGCACTGTCAAAAAGTTATCAGATCTCATGTAGAGCCAAGCTTATAACTCTACATGCCCTTACTCTACAAGCCCTAACTTCACAAACTCTAAAATATGTGGTGTATATATTTCTCTCAAATATGTGGCTTGGCCGTTTCGCTACTGTCACATGGGAGTAAGGTAAAAAATGTATTCACTGTTCATTAAAAAACGACGAAGCGCTTCGAGAAAAGGTAGGTAGCCCTTGCGCTTCGCTTGGTTGTCTTGGCGCCCTGATATCCCTATGTTCGTCAAAAACTGTCAATTGCGCAGTCGAGCGCGAGCCGAACTCTCGTTCGAAGTGCTCCACTTGTGCTCGGCTCGTGCTCGGATCGCCTAACATAGACTCGTTTAGAGTTGAATATTGGAGCAGACTATTGAATAGTGTCGTTCTGCGGTGGTGTGGTGGGTGGTGTTGGGTAACCGCTGAACACTTCTCAGGCTCGGTCGCAGCGAGCGGCGCGTACGCCGATAGTGAATCGAAAGACATCGCGACGCGTGCGTGCGACTCACGGTCGCAATAAAACGATCCCGTTACTAGATAGATAAAACTGTGAAAATTATATCAGGACCAGAAAACATAAATATAGGTACAAGTCTTACATGTTCTGTTTTACGGTAAATTAGATAGCGATTATTTTTCTATTTCCAGTTAAGTTTTGAGTGCGCGCAATAACAACGATTGTCGAATTTAATTTGGTATATTGGTCGTAACTATACAGTTTAGGTAATGTTCACAAATGTGATGCAAATGTGTTACTCAATGGTCGAAATTCGACTGTATTCATTAAAATTTTAAATTTATAATAAAAAAAATTGTAGTCTGCACTCCTTCTCCATATAAACTTTAACTATGCCAAATCTTTCACTTCTCCGTACGCGCAATAGGTACCTACCTAGAAGTGAGAGATGCTTAAAAAGGGTACAAAGTTTTCTGGTATTTATGTATGGCTTATGTATAAAGCTCATCCCTAACAACAGCGAATTATGCTTTTCCATACAAATATTAACCTGTTTTTTATTTACATTATAAATATTTTTCGGCTAAATTCAATAAAGTACTTTTACATACTTTTGGATAATTTACTCGCATTTCCAGGTTCTGTACTAGGCGGACTTACGGACATTCACCCGATTTACTTCTCAATGTTTACGAATTTGAAAGTGATAGATAGATAATCCTTACTTCCAATTTGTAACTATTTGGCTCATGCAGGTGCCATACGTTTTCTTATAATTTATGCTAAATATGAACATATCACAAAACCTAGTTTCAACTTGATGAATCAAACCTTTGCTATAACTGTGCTGACCATAATCTCTGAGGTGTAAACTAGCATCGTAGCATCCGAGCTTTGTTGAGCAAAATTTAGCACGCCACCCACACCAAAAGCGGGTTTTCCCTCGTTGTGGCTTGTGCAATTATTATATTTATTAGACTTGAGAAGGCCAAAACAACATCACAAGATGGCACAGCTATGTTTGTTTATATGGCACCTTTACAGTAGCCAAGTTATCAAACCGAATAGAAATGAATAACTAATGCTTAAGGCGGCCATCTTTGGCAACTTTCAGTGAGGTCAAAGACAATACGCAGTATTTCTCCCTTCTACTGCACTCAACAAGTTCAACAACGTATCGTACGTTGGAAATTAATATATCTCGGAATATTTAAGTGAATCACTTTGTTTGTTTTTTTTTCATAACTGCATCCGATCAATTGGGAATTCAATAATGCAAACTATCAAGCCGAGCGGCGCTAATAGGAAATACTCTTAAAAGATCTGACAATGGAAAAATATCAAAATATTACAAAAAAAAAGGGATTTCTGTAGCTATATTTAATAGTTGTTTAACCGAAACTCACTGATGACTCCGATCAAATGACCGTGTGTGAGGAATGTCCCAGGATATTTATTTATTTAAATGTTGTTTTTAGATTAAATTCTTTGAAAAAGGAGCCGACACAGTGGCTACAAGTTTGAATGTTTTTATTTCTTTTATGTTACGCAGCTTCTAACTTACGATATAAAAAAAAAATAGCGGTACGTAGAAAAAAAAGATTAGGAAGAGGAATTGCTCGCCAGCTGACATTTTAATTTATTCACAAAAGCATAGTATAAACAGTCATCTCATATTATTTTATTGAGAAGTAATCACTGAACATATATACTGGGTGTAACGAAAAGGGTAAATCTTAAAGGGGTGAACACTACATCAGGTGAAGACTCTATAAAAAGTTTCAGCTCAAAATAAATTTACTCAAAAATTCATACCAAATTTATGCATCCAAGTTTATTGATTTAAACTCATAACCAACATGTCACCGGTCAATGAGGGTCATTATTATTTTGCGTCCCTTACATTAATATAAAATTTTCTCTTCCGCGATCTGTGCGCCTGGTACCCAAAAAGTGGATTACTGCAATTGATATACTTTCCGTTACCCCTGTATATTTTTTCACGATCGGGTGACCAGCTGACTTTTTTAATACCAAAAAATAAGTAATAAATACTCCCTGCGCAACCAATTGTTTGAATGTACTGCACTGCGAAGAACAGAAAGAAAAATCTACCACGGAAGAAAACGAGTACGGAAATGATAAACGTAGACACCAGCGCTACTATAGACGCCTAGTTAGCTCTCTCCGATGCTATCAGCTACCTATAGGGATGTCGTACTCACGTAACGACTCAACTGACTGCATTATAGTGCCTTACATAACGCTGGTTCCGGGTTTTTGATTTATGACTAGGTGGATAGTAATAGGCTACTTCTAGTAATTGTGACATAAAATTGCCACAAATTGCTAACTTCGCCTGGAAGTTTTGTTATTACGTCACCCTACTATTACTATTTTATTGGGAACAGTTCGATAAATAAGTATATATATATTTTAACTTAAAATGTGGATACACAAATATTGCCCAGGTATAAATAAAAAACACCTTCCAAATGAAAGTACGCTCGTTGAAGTCTTTTGTATGGGAGCTGCATTCGTTTGTTTTAGGAATAAGCTTGCCAATACCGCCGCGTCATATGTGATAACGGGAAGTTGTCCTATTTCACATTTATATGGTAACATATACATAGGTCTTACGACATCGAATTTAGCGAGAATAATCACACCCGTAAATGTTTACTCACTCCGTCACCTTGGCTGTAATGGTCGTATGTACAGAGCGTGGCGTTCAAATGTAGGTATGTTCGGTGAAAGTGCAAGTTGAATAATATCGAGACCATCGAACGCGACGCGACTGGCTGCACGCTCCAGCAAATTGGCATTTATAAATAAACACCGGTAACAATCAATCGAGCTTGCGAAGAGCCTCCACCGCGGCAGTTCCGTTTCATTGTCCTGGAATTATGATTCAGCTTATTTAGAATGACTTGGTGTTAATAAATAAATATCCTGGGACATTCCTCACACACGGTCATCTGATCCCAAACTAAGCAGAGCTTGTACTATGGAAACCAGATAACTGATATAATACATATACTACTTTTTGTTTGTAAATACATACTTAATATACATAATTACACCCAGAGTCAGGACATTCAGACATGTTCATGCACACAAATGCATGTCCTGTGTGGGAATCGAACCCACGACCAGCGGCACGTAAGGTGAACCTTAACCAACTGCGCCAACTGGCCCGTCACTTGTTATTTCACTTTACCGCTAACTTATAGAACTATTTTGCTTTTCATTTACAGCAAGGATATACGCAACAAAAAACCAGCGCAGCGTTTTATAAAAGTTTATTTTAAGTGGTTCTAAAGAACCCTAAATAAAGAACATAAAAGTTAAAAACGTATACAATAGGCAGTGTTAGTGGACAATCAGGATTGCAGTGTGCGTACACTGTCTGGACATCAGTGTTAGCATACAGAAGAGTAACTAGTGCTTGTGTAAGATGCGCGTACGGTGGTGGCGCGCGGTGGCGGTGTGCGCGTGCGCGCTGGCGCTGCGCAGCGCCGCGCTGCCACCCGCCACGCTGGGGGACGTCGTCATCAACGCCGCCAACAGCCTTAACTCTATGAAGGTAAGAATCATCATCATCATCATCAGCCTATAATGTCCCACTACTGAGCACAGGCCTCCTTTCACAAGTGAGGGTGAAAGGGAATGGGCAATACTCCACCACTGCGGATCGGTGGAGGTAGGCTAGTGGTCAATCTACTGTTGGAATTTTTCAAGCCGTCTAGGTGTCATCCAACTAGCTTAACGACTATCACGATTAAGTTATAACCGGGACGGCTTTACGTGCCTTCCGAAGCACGGAAACGCTCGATTTGAAATACCACTAGGCGGTCACCCATCCAGGTACCGACCAAAACGGTGGTAGCTTAACTTTTCCGATCGATTAGGAACGGCTAATCATGCTACACCACGAGCGCTTCAAGGTAAGAATATTCAAATTCAAATTCAAAAAGTATTTATTTTTACATTCCTGAATTTTATTTGTAGAAAACAAGAAACTATATAAAAGTATTTATTCAATTTTGGCCCTGATAAGGCACTTATGAACAAAATGACTCTACACCGGTTCCACATACAACTTGAACTGAGAAGACTCCGGCAAGAAACTCAGCAAGTCTTTTTTTTAAATGTGTACTCAGAAGTATGTATTTCAATTTACAAAATATATATATATAACTATAGCCTGACCTACAAAATCAGAAACATTATAGTACCCTTTCTTGCATAGCTTCTGTTTTACTATCTTTTTAAATCTATGCATAGGTATCTCTTGGATTTCTTTGGGTATTTTATTATAGAAACGTACATTGCCCCTTGAATGAGTTTAGGACTTTGCTGAACCGATTTAAAGGTACAGCAAGTTTGTGCTTATTTCTAGTATTCAAACTATGAGTATCGCTATTCTTGGGAAATTTAGGTATTTATGTTTTTACTCACATGAATAAGATTAAGATTTTATGAAAAGCTTTCCAAACTATAAGTATGTACAGTCGAGTCTTAATTCAAAAGTAATTTTCTTGCACTGTATAGGTAGATTCAAATTTTGAAATATTACACAAATCTTAATACTATGTAATATATGTTAAAAAATTCTCCTGGCATAATATCTCATAATTTCGATCGATAGTTTAAGAGAAAATCGTTGTTGGATTTCACTTACTGTATACATATTTATGTCCTCAACTGTACATGATTACCGAATACAAACATCTATTAGTAAACAAATGGTAATAAACTTCATTTAATTTGGACCTCATTTACTAGAATAATTTTACACTAGCCGTGTACCTCAGTTTCACCCGCTATACTTCCGAAGTAACAAACATAAACTCTTCAGCTTTATTTGTATAGACTTAAGCCCTGCATTGACATCGGATTGACATATCAGATGCTCATATTAAAAATATTCCAGTAAATAAAAGCTAAATTCAGCAACTTTTGTATGCACCTGTTCCTTATAATTACGCAAGAAAATACAAATCTTTGAAGCATTGCTTATCTACAACAACAATAGTCATGCTTTCAAGCACGGAATAGATAAATAAGGTTGGAAAGGCCCTCGCTCCAATTTTGTACTAGGACTTGTGTATACAACATAATCTATATGATCTGTGACTAGGACCAGTGTCGCCGCTTGACCCCCACTATTTTAATTTCTACACATACGCAATCATATTTTTACAAATATTTCGCACACAACCAAATCACGCACACATAAATCTCAGGGCAGATATTCGTTCGCCCACTAGCACTAAGCTACCGTGGGCATAGACACTCACACACGCAAAAATGCATACACCTGTCAAAAATGTTGACAACTTACAGTAGGGATGCGTAGTGTATAATCGTTAATGAATCGGTTCGATTATCAATTATTATTCTCATAGAACTTGGAATCGATAGTTGCATGGTTATGCTGTAAGGATTACACAAAACTAACATATCTTTTTCTATTGAATTAATTATATTATTATTCAGCATAATGATTTTTTGGACCGGCAATAATCAATTTGTGACAATTAAAAACTAATAAAACTATTAGGGTATGTAGTGGTTTTTTTACGGATAACTGCGTGATAGATATATAATATATTATATTATAGTGCGCAAATAACGAAAATTTTTACAACAAATTATATAGTTAACTAAACTAACTTCTAATGTTCGATTTGTTTTATTTCTAAACTGATTATTGATAGTCTGGTTGTTCGTTGTGCGTGGCACTTCACTAAGTGGGTGGGACCCGTCAATGAAGAACGACATTATCGTTAGTAAGTAATTACCGAAAAAATACGATACTTCATAGGCGTGAGCTGTTAAAATTATGAAGCTAAATTTGACAGATTTGATTTGCTTGATAAAGTCGATATTTTTATCGATAAATTATCTGATGAATGCGTGGGGAAAAATGTAACATGAAATTAATATTAAGAAATTATTTTATTTTTTTACTATATACTAGCTAAAAGCGCAGCTTTGTAAGGGCTCGTAAGATTTTTTTGTAACTAAGTTTAATATTTTAATTTCAATAAGCCCAAATATGGTTAGGATAAGGATACGTCGTTCCACTATGGAGTTTCAGTGCTTACCCACACTCCAACTCCATCATCAGACCCTGAATACAATATATGGCCAAAGTTCATCTCACGACAATTCCAACAACCCCAAACATGGCTAGGATACGTTGCTGCGCTATGGAGTTCCATTACCTACCCTCCTACTCTATCATCAGAGCCCGAAAACCATCTATGGTCAAAGCTGTTCTCAGGACAATTCCAACAACCCCAAACACGGCTAGGATAAGTTGCTCCGTTATACAGTTTAAATACCTACCATTCTACTCCATCATCAGACCAGGGATACCACATGTGGTCAAAGTTCATCTCACGACAATTCCAACAACCCCATCCAGCGCATGCCCTCCTACTTCATCATCACACCCCGGAAAACCATATATGGTTATTGAGCTATTATCACTATAGCTCAATGTATATGGTAAGTCTTATCATCTAGACAAACATTTTAATTACCTATGCTAAATTTCAAATATAGATTTGATCCTATACTTTCAATTCTTGATTGTGCATCATCTGTAGAGGTGTGATCGTTTTTTCGTAAAGTGTACCACAATGTGTAGAACTGAATCGGATAGTAGATCTGACCAGGGAGCCAATTCTCATTCACTCGAATTAATCACTTGTTCCAAATAAAGTTCGAATTCGTACTTTTTTCGAGTGAAAATCAAGTTAGGCTATTCTAAGAATTTCGAAGCCGCCATTTTCTCTTATTTTTCGAGGGCTAGCGCTCGAACTACTTCGACTGGTCGGGACCGTTCGAAACGTATTTCGAATGCGAACTATCAAACGTCAAACAGTTAGGTTGTCATTTGGAAACGTAATGACAGATAAGCTTAAGGATTTCCGTTACTCACAGAAAATATTTTGTCATATTCATTTATAATTATTATATAAAATTGATTAACTTATGAATTCCGGATATATTAGGATATAATAAGAGTAAAACGTTGTTTTAAATATTTTATTAAAATATTCATTAAAATCTTTTAAATTTTAATTTAAGATATAAAATTATCACGTACGTTAACAAAACGCAATTATCAAGTGAAACGAAACGCATCGTGCAATTTGTATCCATCATAATGGCAACATTTACTCCTTACACTCGAACTTATTTCGAAGGTTAGTTCGATTAGTGCCGAGAATACAGGAATCGAAAAATAGACTCCGCCCCTCGAAATTTTACGGTCGAAATAGAACTCGTAATGCAAGTTCGATTCGAAGGCTAGTTCGAGGGAAGTGAGAATTGGGCCCCAGGTCGTCGGTCCACCGGGTGGGAGGTCGTCCCGCTCGGCACTTTCCAGTACGTGGTCGCCACTCGAGAACCTTTCTTCCACATCGGTTATCGGCTCTTCCAGTTACCTCTACCTGTCACGCCAATCCATTGTTCCCTGGCGTTAGGTTCTTTAGGAAACCTACAATTTATAATTTATTGCATTAGTCAAATTACATTTTACTTAGATTATAATACTAAATACATCATAGTAAATACTCGTAGATGAGGAGGGGCCTTATATGTCCATTTATATCATTCGGTCACATTCATTCAATGATTAATATAATATCTAATTTCAAAATACGTCTAACTAAAAATGTACTATCGTTAATTAAATATAAAATAATTCCAAAATTATCTTTGTCAAACGTAATTATATTATATATAGTCTAGAATTCTATCGATGATTTTATTTAACCAAACCACATGGTCACGTCACTATCGATAAACATGCTGCGCCTTACATCACTGCCAATCAGGGCAAAGGACGAAGTGTAGAAGACGCAATGTATGCAGTACATTGAAAGCGGATTTGGTCATTGCGCTGATTGAGCGAGTACACATCGGTCAATGTATGTTTTTCATAACTTGTTGTAATAATTTTGTTAATGTTTGGTATTTCATAGTGTTCAATATGTTTTTATGTTTTTTACTAATAATATTGTAATTAAATGTTATTTTCGACTTACCGATGGAAAGATATACCTCCTCGCTCTATACTTGAGGTCTGACTTTTTTGTCTTACACGTTATTATAGCACAACACGGCATTATAAGCAGAGCTCTGTTCTCCAATGTAATCCGACGCGCACTGACCGCGAATCGGTCGAGTTATGATTATCGAATCATAACTGTGGCGCGCTTGCCCCGCCCACATTACCATTCTAACCTTATTTATCTGTTCTGTGCTTTCAAGCTAAATTAGACTAATACCAAACAGAGAAATGGTAAACGTGGACACGCTATTTACAAACATTACGTTGCGCATTAGATAATTACAATTATTCTCACGTAACACTCAGACCATTACTCATTGTCCATAACAATGCCGTGGTTTTCCCAATGGAGTACAGCATGGGGCTCTTCAAAAAGGGTGTGAAGAGATTTCTGCACGGTCAGCAACTCGCGAGTAACACCCTTGGTGTTGCAAGCGTCCATAGGCTGCGGCAACCGCTTACCATCAGGCGGGCTGTATGCTTGTTTGCTAAGTAGTATAAAAATAAAACTTTGACCTCCTTTAATGCTTCACAATATTTATCACGTTCAGTTTAAAAATATAGATAAGGGAGCTTCACTAATAAATCTGGGGGTTAAAAAGGCCATTCAAGTAGTATTGCAACGGTTTTTTTGTCGAATTAATAAGTATTTTACCAAAAACTATGGGAATTAGGTCTACATAGGATCTGCTGGGAAGTCGGAAAATGATATCTTTCAGCAATATTGCTTGAGTGTCCTTTTTACCCGACTGACCCGTAGGGAGGGTTATTAACCCCTCAGATACTGAAGACACTGACGCGCATGGGCGTACCCAGCTACTGGCCCAGGGCATCAGTTTTTTTTAAGCCGGGTTCCCCGCTCTTGTTTTGCCTTACACACGATACGGGGACACACACCATACGTCCCGCTTTCAGGCTGTCTGACCCGCTGTCCCCAGTGAGGGCAAAATTGTCCCGGTTTAAAAAAATAACAAAAAAATTTTTTGTTGTTTTTAGGCCTTTTTAAAAATCAGACAAATTTTTTTCGGGCCAAATTTTTTAAAAATCTATTTTATAAAATATTGATAAATGACCAAACGCAGTATTTTTTTTTTTTTTTTTTTTTTTTTTTTTTTTTTTTTTTTTTTTTTTTTCATTGTATGTAAGCTTTATTTACAACAAATATGTACAAAATACAATCTATATATAGAAAATTTCCTCAAGCCTGCCGCTGCTTCCGATTAACGGCAGGGTTCCCAGAAGGCTGGCAGCGTTTCCTCTTTGGATAGCCAAGCTGACGCGTTGGCGGAAAAAGCTCCCCGCCCGCTGGTCTCCGGAGGTCTCGATCAATTTTGATGACAAGGTGCGAGCAAAACGGCGAGCTTCTGACCCCCACGGTCCCATGGTCTCGACCGCAAAAGGTACAAAAATATAGTTGGGTCCAATCGATGCATATTTTTTGAATTTTGAATTTTCCGCACTGGCCGCAGCTGCCCCTGCAGCTTTACAAGTCGCCGGTAAGTGAGATGGCGCGAGTGTATCGACACATGTGGCATCCCACACCAGCGACTTGCCGACACTCCAAGGGATCAAAGACATACCATCCGGTCTCTTGCCATCGCCCCGCGCAATACCGACTGGTTCCAGTACGGAAGGCACGTTAGCGACAACAAGAGCCCTGCGGATAATGTCATTAATCGCCGAGTGTCGTGATATTCGACCAGCACTTAGAGAGCACGAAAGCCCATGGTGGCCGAGCTCGTTGACGAGATCTCCGCAGCGGCAGCGATGAGGTTGATTGGTCCTGCAACCAAGACGAAGACAAATACACAGACTTAATGTTATACGGTCTAACATTGTTCCAGTATTTGTTGATGGAATAGCTTGTAGCCAGTGACCTGAGTCACTCTGAGAGACAGCTAACAAGCGCGCGCGGTCTGTATCTATAGAAAAGTTAGTAAATAAATTTTGCCAGGTTTTTTCACAAAGAGGCTTGTCCCATGCTCTCTGAGAGTGACTCAAGGTCGGAATATTTGTGCCTGGACAAGCTGCCTGCCAGGCGTCTCTAGCGTCGGACAGGTAAGAAACCTCAACAGATCCAATAGAAGGGTCCAAAACAGAACTGACGAGGTTGCTCACACTGTATACCGAGGATAGAAACGCCGGTACTGATATGCTTGAAATTTTCCGCACTCCTAGGCCACCATAACACACGGGTAGGGTGGCCTGAGACCACACTTTGTTTTCATAAAAACTGCAATTTAGAATTTTGGAAAGAGACGTTTTGATCATATTATCCAAAGTATCTAATATGTGATGGAATTTAAATAAGTGCGTACTGCGGAGCAAATAGGTAAACTTCGGCACGAAAAGGCAGAGTCGAACAATAAAAAATGCATAATGAGCATTAATTTCATAAAGTCTATTTGAAGAGTCATTAAAATTTTGAATCTTTTTCTCAAAGAAACTAGGAATGGATTCGTCTAAGACTGGGGCTCCAAGAAGATGAAGCGACTCCTTTGACAGTAACTTAATATTGGGAGCCAAAACATTAAAATTTTGAATTAATTCTGGTTTTTCAGATTCTGGGAAAGAATCTAAAATAAAGAGCTCACATTTGGAGCTATTGAATTCTAGGCCAATCTTTTTAAAATTTTCTGTCAATGTTTTAAAATCACTGAGAACGGAAGCCGCATCACCCCCCAGCGTACCGTCGTCTAGATACCATACATTAAATTTAGATTGTAACCCGGAAATAATTGGATGAATGGCCAAACTGAAGATAGCTGGACCGAGAGGGTCGCCCTGTTGACAACCCATGGCGGAAATAAGTGGGTGTTCTCTGAAAAAAAGTTTTGATGGATGCCCATAGCATTGCCAAAGGTAAGGATATATGTCAGGACAGATATCCCGAATTTGGGTCAATAAAGCACCCCTATCGACAGAGTTAAATGCATTTTTTATGTCGCAGTATTTTGATTAACACTAACATCAACAAATCATGTAATGAAGTCCATTCCTACTTACTTGAAATTTAGACCCGATATTTTGAAACTGATTTGTTCTGCATATTAATACGACTACTACTTAGACGTTACACCCATGCTGACGCGTACCTCTGTTTTTGGTAAATGTTATATGTAAAAGCTTGTAAGGATCTTTTGGTTAGGGCTAAATACCGCACGGGGTCGCGTAGTTGACTGTTAACCTTAAATCCTCTCTTTGTGAGGCTCGTGCCGCAGCCGCAGATAAAGAGTAGGTAAAGATACTGCAAGCCGTCCGTCCGAGCTTGCCCAGCAAGCTGATGTGATATAAGAGTATACATTTAGGCAAGGTGTCATTATCAACATCAATCTCTATTCTAAAAGTTGTCGAGATGGAGCGGCCTGGTTATGCTGGACTTGTACCAGCTAAAACCCCACGTACCTCGTGCAGATTGCGTACCCGCACATCCGTCCATGCACGGCGCTGAGATAGCCCGTCCCGGGGGAAGTGTGATCCCCTTCCCCCAGCTCCCTCGCAGTGCTATCGCACGATGAGTCGTCACACCACAATGACCCTCGTCCTACTCAGGGCCGCTCGCTTCTGGGCGTTCAGGGCCGTTTTAGCCTATTCGATCTCGACAACCCCAGTTAGCTGAGTCAATTAATGGGGATGTTTTATTTCATCGTAGGCATACTATATGTTGTATAGTCAGCGTCAAAAGTAGATTGTCACTTTTTTACCCTTTCACAATAAACTACCTATTGACTTTCTCTTGACAGATTGTATGAAAACTGTGAATTGCATAATGTGACAAGGTTCCAACCAAAGTGATCAGCTCCTTTTGATGCTAACTATAATGTGTATGACCCCTTGATGTTCGCCTATGGTATAATGGATTGGATTCTCATAAAAAGCTTAAATGAGGCTTTGTTTTCTTTAAGAGGCTCATCATCATAGAATCCTTGGCCTTATTACGTTGTGAGTAACGTAAAACGTGTTGTCAATGAAAACAGTTCACATTCCTACCACACTCTTTTACGCAAAAGATACGGTATCTTACGTTTTTTTACGTGCGCAACGTGATATTACGACGGTATTATATTATAATGAACTATTTTGGCACTATCATGCAGAGAGTGTATCCTAAGTATAGTATCATTGACGATTGGGAAATGAAAAAGTGAGGCGCATTTATATGGCCCACATTATAGATGTGCTGTTCTTCTCACTTACGCAACTCTCGAGCAGCTAACAGCTGATTTGATGACCGTATTAGCACAGGTATTAGTCTTGATCGTTGCATTTACAATATGTACCTTCGATATATTGCGAAAATGTTGACGGTAAGAATAAGAGGCCGCATTAATATTGAATTTAGATTTATGATAGCGGCTATTTACCTCGTGATAAATTATTATGCCAGAAAAATCATTAAATAAGATGAAAATGAAATGTATTCGCCATTCAAGTATTGTTTCGTACAATAATAACACCAACTTATTTTTGTGGCGCTGTAATAGTCTGTAACTCAACTTTGTTATGAAGTGATAAGTAGGCGTTCATAATTAAAAAGGTATACAACAGTATAGGCCCCGAAGTCAAAATGGGTTAGGTCTCTATAGTTTAATGAAACTGACAACATTAAAGGCCATTTCTAAATTTCTAAGTTTTTGGAGTATCACCCGCTGACTCGCGGCAAAAAAATAAGAATAGTTTTTAATTTTTATAAAACTCTGCGCGGACTTTAGACGAGATCCAGCGGGTTAAATAAAATTAAAAATATATTTTGACTCTGGTCAAGAAGGTCTAGAAAATAACATTTACATGCCATGCCATGCAACAAAAATTCTGTGCTCCCTTTTCAATGGGGCTTTCCCTGCAAAATTGTTTAATTGTGTTTCTATAATTCAGTATTCGTTTTTGGGTCAACATTTTACACCAAATGTCTCAGGTCTGTTACTCATTCCGTTTCCGAGCTAGAAATCCGTACCGTAAGACGGACGGACCAACAGACAGAGTGACATAAATATGGATACGGACGGAATACAAAAAACGTGTAGCCAAAGAGCAGTGGTGATTTGAACTGAACCTCTCAGATGCAGAATATTAGATCCACCAAAAACATTTTCATGTAAAATGTTGCCGCCAAGACATAAGGCTCGTACTGTCAAAAAGTTAGCAGATCTCATGTAGAGCCAAGCTTATAACTACATGCACTTACTCTATAAGCCCTAACTTCACAACCTCTACACACCGTAATCAAAATTTGAGGCTTGGCCGTTTCGCTACCGTCACATGGGAGTAAGGTGAAAAATGTATTCACTGTTCATTGCTTTTTTGTTATTCAATAGTTCTTATAGTATTGAAACGGCCAAGCCACAAATTTTGACTACGGTGTGTAGAGGTTGTGAAGTTAGGGCTTATAGAGTAAGTGCATGTAGTTATAAGCTTGGCTCTACATGAGATCTGCTAACTTTTTGACAGTACGAGCCTTATGTCTTGGCGGCAACATTTTACATGAAAATGTTTTTGGTGGAATTTCACTTCTTTTTTTTTTTGTTTGAAATTTCCAAGTTTTATAATTTTTTTGTTATTTGTGTACTAATACAAGCTTACATACCAAATTTCAGCTTTCTAGGACTTCAGGAAGTACCCTATGAGTTTTGATGATCATCAGTGAGTCAGTGACGAAATCTGGGTTTTTTAGATATCAATAAAATCTAAAGTATAAGAGCTATGTTATTGAAACTTAATATGCTTAATAAGTTCACTATTGACATCATGTTCCGAGAATTTTGTTTATCTGGTATATTCCAAACCCAAGTTATGAGGGTTCAAAAAAACGACGAAGCGCTTCGAGAAAAGGTAGGTAGTGCCCTTTCGCTTCGCTTGGCTGTCTTGGCGGGGGGCACTCCCGTGCCCCCAGATTGTTCACCAGTGGATAAAAGTCATTTCACACGCCGGCTATTACACGGTAGAGCGAGATTGTCTTTTGGCGCTCTTTGGTCGACGCCTCAGCGCGGGCGCTCGAAGTCGTTGTTCATATTTGGCATTTTGGTGCTCCTTGGCCACGTTGAGTCTAGAGCGACCGCTCTCTCGCTCTACCTTAGGGCCAGTGTTGTTTCACAAGAAATGTTTTAAATAGGCCGAGTGTGAAATATGTAGGTATCTATTACACACTAGTATTTCTATGTTCGAGTTCAACACTCTGCTTTTCATTTCGACTATGAGGAAGGTAACGAAATTAAAATATTCTAAAAATATTAATCACGAATTTGCACCAGTATCGCTTTCCCATCCTTTTTTCTTCATCGCAAAATTATATGGCATTTATATTTTAATGTGCCATTTTGCCAGCCATATTTTTTAAACTCTGTTTCCGTTTCTTAAATCACATACCTACTTTTCCACTTTTTCTCTGCTAAATGCTTACAATTTATACAAAAGCCTCTAACTAAATAAATTTAATGAAATTCAAATATTTACAATTTATATTATTTAATCGACTTTATGTGGCAGTAATAAGTTTCTTTCATTGCTCAGTATAGGTATATAATATACTATACAATATACTTTTGAATAATTTTTCCGTCTTTGGGTCAAAAATTATCACTTTCAACTCGCTTCTTAGATATCTATGGCTCTCCGATTATATAAAAAGATACTTAATTGAAAGTGCGAACCATTTTGTTCTCAAATCTGTGGTTGGAACGATTATTTTCAGATTAGTTCCAATTGCCAATATTATTGCTAGTAAATATATCCCCAAAGTGAGTTATTTTTGTGACCTCTTGACGGCACAACCCACCACTCGTGATGAAAACACAGCTGGCCTAAATGACACAGGTATATGCTATTTTTATCCCGGAAATGCCAATGAAACTGCGGCGTGGAATTTTTAATCTAATCTAATCTAATCTAATCTAATCTAATAATATATATAAAATGCTTTTGTGGGTACGTAAATACGCAGTTTTCTCAATCACCACCAACCCCAATCAACTTCCCGTTGGGGTGGTAAATACCCCTTGGTCTCCAGGTGGTAGTAAGGGAGTTTGGTCGCGGTGGGTGGAAGGGGGTGGTTGTGGGTGGCGAAAATGTTAAAACATATATTGCTGTCCTTTTCTAACGCATGAGGACTTCTGAAAAGATCTCAAAATTTCTGGAATGGTCTAGAAAGTTCCAAAATATGTAAAACGGTTATAATCGAAAATAAATTTGGAATGTTCTAGAAAGTTCAACAAATATCTGGAATGATCTAGAAAATTCTAGAGTGAATGCAAACTTTTATAATCGATATAGAATGTTTGAGAAAGTTCTACAAATTTCTGGCTTCATCTAGAAAGTTCCAAAATGTCCAAAACTGTTATTATCGAGTTAGAATGTTCGAGAACGTTTTAGAAATTTCCCGAATGATCTGGAAAGTTCCAAAATTAGTGCAATTTATTATGATCGATTTAGAATGATCGAGAAAGTTCTAGACATTTTCCGAATGATCTGGAAAGTTCCAAAATGAGTGCAATTGATTATGATCGATTTAGTATGTTCGAGAAATTTCTTTAATGATCTAGAAATTTCCAAAATGAGTAAAACGGTTATAATTGATCTTGAATGTTCAAGAAAGTTCTAGAAATATCTGGAATGTTCTAGAAAATTCTAGAATGAATGCAAACTATTATAATCGATATAGAATGTTTGAGAAAGTCCTCCAAATTTCTGGCTTCATCTAGAAAGTTCCAAAATGTCCAAAACTGTTATTATCGAGTGGGAATGCTCGAGAACGTTCTAGAAATTTTCCGAATGGTCTGGAAAGTTCCAAAATTAGTGCAATTTATTATGATCGATTTAGAATGATCGAGATGGTTCTAGAAATTTCTAGAATGATCTAGAAAGTTACAAAATGAGTGAAATATTTATAAAGTTCGAGAAAGTTCTACAAAATTCTAAAATGAGCGATTTAAAATGTTCGAGAAAATTCTAGAAATTTCTAGAATGATCTAGAAAATTCTAAAACTACGCATGAGGACTTCTGAAAAGATCTAAACATTTCTGGAATCGTCTAGAAAGTTCAAAAATATGTAAATATGTGGAATGATCTAGAAAATTCTAGAATTTATTCAAACTATTATAATCGATATAGAATGTTTGAGAAAGTTCTACAAATTTTCTGGCTACATCTAGAAAGTTCCAAAATGCCCAAAACTGTTATTATCGAGTTAGAATGTTCGAGAACGTTCTAGAAATGTCCTGAATGATCTGGAAAGTTACAAAATGAGTGCAATTTATTATGATCGATTTAGAATGATTGAGAAAAATCTAGAAATTTTCCGTATGATCTGGAAAGTTCCAAAATGAGTGAAATTTATTATGTTCGATTAAGAATGTTCTAGAATGTTCTAGAAAATTCTAATATGAGTGCAATTTATAATAAGCGATTTAAAATATACGAGAAAGTTCTAGAATGATCTAGAAAATTCTAAAACGAGTGCAATTTATTGTAATAGATTTAAAATGTTCGAGAAAGTCCTAAATATTTATAGAATGATCTAGAAAATTCTAAAATTAGTGCAATTTATTATAAGCGATTCAAAATGTTCGAGAAAGTTCTAAATTTTTTTGGATTGACCTGGAAAGTTCCAAAATGAGTGAAATTTATTATGATCGATTTAGAATGTTCGAGAAAATTCTAAAATGAGTGCAATTTATTATAGGCGATTTAAAATGTTCTAGAATGATCTAGAAAGTTCCAAAATGAGTGAAATTTATTATGATCGAGAAAGTTTTAGAAAAGTTTTTTTGGATTGATCTGGAAAGTTATTATTGATCTAACTAAAAGAACCAAATCGAAATCGAAAATAGAAATCTATAATAGTATCTGTTAAAAAATGTATCCTTATATATTTTTTATACCACTAAACATTCGATGTATTTTAACCCGAGCAACGCCGGGTTTCGCTGCTAGTAATAATATATATAAAATGCTTTTGTGGGTACGTAAATACGCAGTTTTCTCAATCACCACCAACCCCAATCAACTTCCCGTTGGGGTGGTAAATACCCCTTGGTCTCCAGGTGGTAGTAAGGGAGTTTGGTCGCGGTGGGTGGAAGGGGGTGGTTGTGGGTGGCGAAAATGTTAAAACATATATTGCTGTCCTTTTCTAACGATTAAGATCGATTTAGAATGTTCGAGAAATTTCTTGAATGATCTAGAACGTTCCAAAATGAGTAAAACGGTTATAATTGATCTGGAATGTTCTAGAAAGTTCTAGAAATATCTGGAATGATCTAGAAAGTTCTAGAATGAATACAAACTATTATATTCGATATAGAATGTTTGAGAAAGTTCTACAAATTTCCGGCTTCATCTAGAAAGTTCCAAAATGTCCAAACTCTCATTATCGAGTTAGAATGTTCGAGAACGTTCTAAAATGAGTGCAATTTATTATAAACGATTTAAAATGTTCGAGAAAGTTCTAGAAATTTCTAGAAATTTCTTGAATGATCTAGTAAATTCTAAAATGAGTGCAATTTATTATAAACGATTTAAAATGTTCGAGAAAATTCTAAATATTTCTAGAATGATCTAGAAAATTCTAAAATGAATGCAATTTATTATAAACGATTTAAAATGTTCGAGAAAGTTCTAATTTTTTTTTGGATTGATCTGGAAAGTTCAAAATGTGTACGAGTGTTATTATTGATCTAACTAAAAGAACCAAATCGAAATCGAAAATAGAAATCTATAATATCTGTTAAAAAATGTATCTTTATATATTTTTTATACCACTAAACATGCGATGTATTTTAACCCGAGCAACGCCGGGTTTCGCTGCTAGTATTTAATAATATAAATATAAATAGGCAACACTCTAATCAACATCGAATTACATATATTTTAGGTTAATGTGTGTGTGTAGTTCCTAGTAGTCTTCATTAGATGAATAAATAACGACTTCTACATAAATTAATATAAGTCAGTAATAACTATATTTTTATATGCCACTACATTATCTTTATAAGTAGTACCGTAAATGTTATAATTTTCGTAATATAGTTTCATGTTGTGACCGACATTCTGAAGATGGGTTTATCGCATTATTATACGAGTGAATTAATCACGTCAACCCCATGTGAGTTCATTGCAAAATAACTGGCACACATAAAATTTTCGATTATTTTGGTGTTATGCAAACCTTTTGAACTAATATAAATATGTATTGTATCAGATTGTATTCAATTATGGAACGTTGGTAGGAACCTTTCCGCTTTATAGATTGTTTTTATGAACATCTTTCAACGCAAGCTATTTAATACCTATACCCAGTTGATAATTATGGTTTATTATTGACCTCATTCAGCTGTATTTATTCATAGCAGAGTAGAACAGAAGAGTTCAAGAAAATTCTCTTACTTTTCCACTTTCTCTCACTAAAATCAGTCGAGCGAGATGGTATTTATTTACACACAGAGATAATTAATTTTTCATACCACCTGCTCGACAATATTCAATTAATTATATATCAAGCAAAGATTGCTTACCTACAAGGCAATATCCTAAGGGATACCCAAGAATCTTATGTTAAATATATTTAAACTTTTTGGAGATACCGGATACCTACCTATGCAATTTGAATTTGGAACGTTAAAATTCGTATGAAACTCTTAGCATAGATACGCGGGCATTGAAAAGAGAGTTTATTCGAAAATCTAACTGGCCACTGTAGGCATCACATAAAAAAATAAAGGATGTTATTACAGTTCCGTATTTTATCATCTCCATCCATTTTTACGATTTGACTCCGGTGTTTATTAAATCAGACGCTTTACGGATTATTAATAAATCTACGAGCCTCAAATCAAACAACCCTGTAGGTAGGTACTACCGGAAAAATCAAAAGATAAATACAAAAAAGCCTATAACGGTTAATCAATGGAGAATAACAAAAGGAGTGAAAGTGTGTCCGAATTAGGGCATGTAATATCGGAAGGCTTTTCAATTCCGATATTGATTTCCGATATTGGATCTCAATATCGGAATTCCGATATTAATATCGGAATTAGAAATTTTTATTATAAATTGCACATATTCCTTATAAATTGCACATATTCCTATATAAACTGCACTAATTATCTATCTATACTAATATTATAAAGTGGAAGTTTTTTTGTTTGGTTAAACTGGCTAATCTTTGGAACTACCGGTCTGAATCGTTTTTTTTTTTCACTTGTAGGAAGCTAAATTATCCCCGAGTATTATAGGCTACTTTTAATCCCGGGAACGCGGGTGAAACCTCGGGGGTCAACTAGTTCGTTATAAATTTGGATTGAAAACATCTTCTGCTCAGTCAAGCACTCTTGTTAGAGGGGTCGTGGTTGCAATAGATAGTGTATATGGTGGGTCTTCAACGCCAATGTTCTCCTTGACTAGGGTTACAGCTTTCGCAATGCTTTTCCATTTTTTGCGGATCGTAGCATTGCGAGTACACCCTCCCACTCTGGACAACAAGTCTTTTCATCGAGTGTTCGTTTCTGCATATGCAACCAAAGAACTTGAGAATTTGAAGCTGCACAGTCGACGAAAGCCTATCTGTAAATTCAAATCTCCTTCAGGATCGCGTTATTGGTACGAAAGGCTGTCAACGGCATTTTCGGGAAGCGTCTTCTGCAACACATCTCCAGTGCGTCAACTTTCCAGCTATCTTGTAGGCTTATGGACCAAGTTTCAGTTCTTTAGAGAAAGATCGGAAAGACCAGGCATCTCATAAGTCGAATCTTTGTTTTCCTAGTTATACTTCTGTCTTTCCAAATCATCCTACTGCTGATCTTCTGATTGCACATCGTCTTCTGTCTGATCTCATCTTCACAGTATCCTGTGTTGGAATTGCTAGAGCCGAGGTAGATGTAGATTTTTCTCAGTACGTCCAATCTATTAAGTTACGCCCGGTCTATTATTAAAATTTTCATCTTATCTCTGTTGATTGCAAGTCCCAATTGGAGACTTGTAGTTTCTTAATGAGCCGAGAAGTCCTCCATATCTTCTTTAGTTTGGTTAAGAAGAGAAGTGTCATCATCAAGAGTCAAGGTGAGGCATTGGCAGTGTGCCTAGATGTGGTGAAGGCATTCGATCGGGTCTCGCACAGGGGTCTTCTCACGAAGTTGCCAGCATACGGGCTTCCCGAGGGATTATGCAAATGGGTCGCCAGCTTTCTGTCCAGCAGATGCATAAAAGCCGTCGTCGACGGTAGCTGCTCCGATAACATGGGCGTTAATGCCGGCATCCCACAAGGCTCTGTGCTGTTCCCAACACTGTTCCTTCTGCATATCAGTGATATGCTGTCTATTAACGGCATTCATTGCTATGCGGACGATAGTACAGGGGACGCTCATTACACGGGCCGTGCAAATATTCCTCGTTCCAAGGTGGAGGAAAGCCGCGAACGGCTGGTGTCTAAAATCGAGAGTACACTAACTTATGTCTCCGATTGGGCTCGACTAAACCTAGTCCATTTCAACCCCACCAAGAATCAAGCCTGCGCGTTCACTGCTAAGAATGGTCTGTGGCTCCACAATTCCAAAACACTTTCTTGAACATCAGTAAAAGCATCGGGATCCTTGGCGTCGACATTTCTAGCGACGTTTTGTTCCGAAGTCACTTGGAAGATAAGGTTAAGCTGGCATCCAAAAAGCTCGGAGTGCTCAACAGAGCGAGGCAGTACTTCACATCGGGCAAAGGCTGCAACTTTACAAGTCGCAAGTCCGGCCTCATATGGAGTACTGCTGTCACCTATGGGCGGGAGCACCTGGATACCAGCTTGGGACGTGCCATCAAAATTTTGAAGATCCCGAGCTCACAAGCGACTTAGAACCCCTCAGTCTGAGGAGAGACTTTGCCTCCTTAAGTGTGTTCTACCGCTTGTATAACGGAGAGTGTTCTAAAGAATTGTTCGACTTGATGCCCACGGCCACCTTCCACCATCGTAACTCGCGCTATCGACGGGGAGTCCATCCTCACACATTGAAACCAGAATTGTTTCAAACTGTGCGGGCTCAAAGGAGTTTTCTTCCGCGGACGCTCAGATTGTGGAATGAGCTCCCCGCCGTGGTTTTCCCAATGGACTACAGCATGGGGTACTTCAAAGGGTGTGAAGAGATTTCTTTAGGGTCGGCAACGCGCGAATGATACTCCTGGTATTGCAAGCGTATAGCATAGATAAAAATATCTGATTCCGATATTACGATATTGGATCACTCAATTCCGATATTGTAATATCGGAAAAAAAGGTCCGAGATTCCGATATTACGAGATTCCGATATTCATGCCCTAGTCCGAATATAATAATAATAAACATTTATTTCTGTACCTACACAAAAGTGCTTACGTACCTACTATGCGAACCTGATTTGCGAGAGAGTGGTGCTTGTTGTAGGTATTAAAAACCTGTAGTTAAGTCACCAGGACCCCACTCCACGGATTTTTAGATATATGAATATGGCCCGAATGTGTATTTATCATAGGTATTTATGTAGCCCTGGGTTTTTATTGTCTCGCAGATGGTATAAAAAGTAGATTATTCACGATACGATAAAGCCTGTCTTCGTCTTGGAAGGTTGAACTCCTCACTTCACTCAAGAGTACAGGACGCTACATAACTTTAAATTCTTTAAAATGTTACAGGAATATTCACCTACCGCGCCAACTGGTCTAAATCTCACACTCGAACAAACTTTATTTTACAAAAAATACTTACACACGTACAAATTAAAAACTCTCAAAATAAAAGTAGCGATTTTGTAACCTTATATCAACTTGATAATAATGATAAAGATACATGATCCACGTAGATTCAGATTGAAACATTGTTATTGGAAATGGCTATCAGACTTGAACAAATTGAGTGCTTGTACACACGGCTACAGATCAAGCTATACATTTCCAATATAAGCTGACCTCTAATTGTACGGAAATCCTATACAATGCGAGATCAGCTTATACTGGAAATGTATAGCTTGATGTGTTGCCGTGTGTACATAAATGACTATCGTCTATCCTATATTTTGTAAGGCTTGCTTACTTGCTTACTTGATGATGTTTAAGCAAGATTCTATACGGAAACCGTTTAGCATTCATTGCATATATTTTGACAAAATAGTGTAATTTACACGCATGCGTGCCAACACATTTAGATGTAACGTATAACGTAATATAGGTAATTGTAATTCTGCTGTTGTCTGTACATTTCTCTCACGCAATTAATGTAAAACAGTTTTTGCTCGCGTGTGGTCCAATGTTGGCCATGTCAATGAGCTATCACCTGAAATGTAATTTGATAAACATTGTATTTATGCACACGCAACAATCCCAGAATTATACCTACATGATTATGAGGACTGGCTGTCGGAGACGAGAAGTACATAGGCCTTTTTCGTTATTGACAGCTGGTTTGACATGACATGCTGTGGTATCAATGCATCGCATGTAGGTATAAATCGCTACTTTCGCGCCCGTGTCCATTTACATAATAATGCTATAATTTATCGCCAATTTTGTATCTCGGCTGGTCTCAAACTGTCATAAACATTATGTAAAGGTGACGGGAGCTTGGCGTCGGCTGTCGAGCACGGTCAGCGAGTCCGTGGGGTTGAAGCATGCTCTGCGGCGGCTGCAGGCGGTGCCGGCGCGCGCGGCGCGGCTGGTGCACGCGCTGGTGGACCGCATGCGCGTCGGCGGCGGACCCATCGTCATCACGCAACTTGGCGCGCTTAGAGGACGCAAGCTCGTCACCAGAACTGTTCAACAAATACCATATTACAGTTTCAAAGGAATTAGGTAGGTACTAGATGATTTTTTATTAATAATGGCATTCGATACCACTTTCAAAATAGTCCTACCCTACCTTTGATTGTAACCTAGTTCTGTAGAAGTTAATTCGGTTCTGCGAGGACAAGTGAATGGAGTTAGTGACATTTGAGTTGTGAATTTGAATTTGGTACAGATTTACTCATGAAATTTAATGTTTTGAAAGTAGTTTACTCCCATATTTACTTATTTATAACTAACTACTTATAAGTTTATTTCATTATTTGTTGTTAAAGGGGCAATTGAAATACACATTCTGTGTAAATTTCAACAGTCTACCTAATACGGTTCATGAGATACAGTCTACTCACAGACAGAAGGACAGACAGAAGAACAGACAGAAGGACGGACGAACGGACGAACAGCAGAGACTTAGGTATAGGGTCCCGTTGGCACCATTTTGATATGGAACCCTAAAAAGTTGCGATTATACAGATTGTGAAACAAAAGACGGTGTTTATGTATACGGACGGTGTATAAACCTGTCTTCGTCTTCAGCGGCTTGAACCCCTCGCTTCACTCAGCAGGACTCAACATAAATCCATCGCTACGCTCGAGAGTTACCTCTAGAGTCCCTATAGTTACGCTTGGGGTTCAATATATCGCCCGTGACGTAAGGCACTTGCTTTATCCCCTTGGTGCATAATCTACTATTATTATGAATAATGTTTATTGAAATAATTACGTAGTTATTTCCATTTTCTGATAATTATTTTGGAAAGGGCGCCCTATAACTATGATGAGAAGGAAATAACTGTAGATATATTTTCTTACTTAACTAAGGTACGCTCAGCCCCCTCGAGGATCACTCCGGTTTCGTCCACCAGCACCTCTGGAGTCATGGTCAGGAGTGAGGGATGCTCTGGAGGAGGGTGCAGTGTGTCCTCATCGGTTCATGCTGTTCGACACCTACAAAGGGGACGAAGACTGCCTATTCCTGAATGTGTACTCGCCGGCGTTACCTGATAAGATTTCTGGGTAAGAAATTAAATTAATTTCTCGACCTCATGTGTGTATTCAGTGAAAACAATTGACGCATACTATCGCCACGGTAATACTGTGCTATCGCGTTTGAGTTTACAATAAATTAGTATGGGAGAAATTAGTACCAATAATCTATTGTTATACGTAATTTTCACCTATCGCTATGTATTTTTGCATCTCACGGGAAAATGCCTCGGACGATTTAATGTATAAGCTAAGTAATATACCAATAAGTCTTTTAGTGAAATCCGAATAAGAATCTAAAAAAAACTAATTACAACTCTGCGGGGGACTTTAATTTACAATATGTAGTAATGATGTCACTTTTGATTAAATTCGATTTTATATTCATAATCCTGATACAAGAGATTAATTTATAAAGTACCTATATCTACTGTATTATCACAGATATCTTTCAATCTGTTCCAATTAGGTATAATCCGAAACTAGCAGTAATGGTATGGATCCACGGAGGCGCATTTGCCGTGGGTTCGGGCAATGCGTTCCTGTACGGGCCCGATCACCTCGTCGGTGCTGGCGTGGTGCTCGTCACGCTCAACTACAGGCTCGGAGCGTTGGGGTTCCTCAGCCTTGAGAATGATGAAGTACCAGGGAATATGGGACTAAAGGTAAGACATCTTTATACTAGCGTAGCTCGTCTGATAGCGGTATTGTAGCATATACACGCGGTAGGAAGCTCCGTACAGTGCGAGACGATTGGATCAAATATCTAACTTTTCAATAAAAAGGTACCTACTAGGTCTAGATTAAACCCCCTTCCGTAAAGATATCGCCACTTTCGCCACATTGATCTGCATCAAATCTCTTCGAAAAAACAACAGAAATAAAATTGTTTTTAAATAAAATATTTACGTCATAAGGTACCTATATCATTATTATTGATTGTATAATCTTTGTGGAAAAAAGTAGTATGTCATTGATATGATAATTGTGAAACGTGAGCGATGCGTTTTATCAATTGGCAAAAACGATTAAAGTTAGGCCTGTGTTCCACCAGTGAGACAAAACAGATGTATTTTTTTTATCAACTTGATAAATTGTCGTACCCGAGGCATTCTACATTTGAAATTAATTGTTACATAAGTAAGTAGTGAGTGTATTTTGATTGAAAACATCACAATAGTGTCGTAAACGGTCATGGTCTAAACATATTGGTCAAGTTCGCAGTTATTATACTTAATAGTATGGTAATATAGTTACAGAAAATATTTGTTGATATGCTAAGGTGACGCAATGTTTTAGAAATAAAAAATCTTGTTCATTTATCAGCATGCATGCAGTATATATTTTGTAAACATTATTAATTATCTTGTTATATAACAGCTAATAACAATACGATAGCCTATCGAAGATTTATGCAATACGCAATTTCTTACGTGCTGCATTATTACTAACCGAATTATGTGATTATGACGTTAGTACGTAAATTACAAGATTTTATTTAGTTTCACATGTCCCGTTATATCTGTCTGTCTGTAATCAAATCTTGCAAATTGAATTTGACCCACTGCCCGGTTTCTAATTGAGCTGACATTTTGCATCTTTGCGGTCATACTTATACATCGTAAAACAATATTATTATGACATGGAGCTAATCTGATGATGGAGCTGGAAGGTGGCCATGCAAACTCTATAATAAACAAGACAACCCAATCGAGTTTGGGCTCGTTTGATTCGTCTTGACAAGTACTTACTCTAGGGTCTGATGATTAAGTTGGTCGACAATAATAACAAAAGGCTTGTTAAAAAAATATTCTTGTTATACTCGTAGTAGACCATTTTCGATCAATCAATCTCATTCTATTGAAACAGCTTCCGCTCTACCTTTTACTAGCTCTCCAGTGTTTTCCTCAGAGTATGATCTATGACGCGACAGCGTGATTGAGTTACATATATGAAGGAAGTGTGATATAATTAAATGATCGTATTAAAGGATCAAGTGATGGCGATGAAGTGGGTGCGCGACAACATCGAAGCTTTTGGTGGAGATCCATCGCGAATCACTATCTTCGGGGAGTCCGCTGGTGCCGTATCCGTTCATCTTCATATGTTGTCACCGGAGTCACGTGTAAGTGTATCTACTCAAATATTTCATAAAACCCTATTTTATTTTCCCAGTCAATATGGAGTCAATTCAAACCACACTTCCGATGCTTTCGCTATCTTATAAAATAAGGGGGGCATTTTCCAAATTATTTTTTGGTATAACGCTGTTTGTGAAACTCCTTTGGCATTTTATAATCGTAAACATTGCGCCACGAGTATTGTGAAGTCTGTTCTATTCGCTACTCGTGAATTTTATTGTCACTAATGTTTGTTATTACTAAAGCAAAACTTGCAACATACACATTTGTTTGAACTCAAACGTGCAATTGACTTTTGCTCCTAACATTTAAACATCAGAAGGTACAATAATTAAAAAGTATGTAAAGGTGCTATTTAAAACCTTCAAAACTAAAAGACTATTTCTATGTCAATTCAAAAGTGTGCCGGGCAATTTCTCTTCAAAGTTAACATGAATGTGGAGGTGGCACCATGCGTGCTATGGGGGCAGAAAAATGACTGAGTGACTTAGTAAATAAATAGTAAATTCATGCAGACCCAGTATTATGTTGTGGGAGCCATCGTCCTCGCCATAGGAAAGTAAGCTACCCGCTAGATTTCTTTTCGAGTAATAATAACTTCGTTTTCAGTAAGTCAATGGCCCTGATTCTGTTGTTTACAACTAAACTAATTTTAATCTCACTATGTCTCTTTCTAACAAAGAACATAAGAAAAGGATGTTCGAAATTTAGTCCTGTCAAATTAGTCCAATGCTTGTTTTCAATATAAATTTAGTCGCCATCTATTGCGGTGACGCCTAAATAACACGGCAAAGATTAATTTGACAGCTTTAAATAATTTCTATCCTTTTTCAATGTTCGTCAGAAAGAGATGCGATGTGACTAAAATTAGTTTAGTGCGATTTACAACAGAATCGGCACTGTCTGTTAATAATATGAAGAGTTTGTTCCCTCGTAGGGCTTGTTCCACGGCGCCA
The DNA here is from genome assembly GCA_951394255.1 of Polyploca ridens. NCBI lineage: Eukaryota > Metazoa > Arthropoda > Insecta > Lepidoptera > Drepanidae > Polyploca > Polyploca ridens. The sequence goes on from OX596262.1 coordinate 6,286,954, forward strand.
TCGCGCAGAGTGGTGTGGCGCTATCCCCGTGGGCGCTGGCGCAGGAGCCGCGCGCGCGCGCCTTCGACCTCGGAAAACAACTCGGCATTGACACCAATAGCACTGCTGAGCTTCTCGGTACACATTTATTTAAGATTTTTTAATAGTGCGTACAAAGCCAGAAAAATATTGCAATGTCAGATGAAACAAACTTATGTCTAATCTTCGCGTGGCATGAGACGGAGATAGCGTGTTTCGAGGAACAAAAATGAACTAAACGCTTCTTATCTAACTCGTAAAGTATAGAATATTTTAAAAAATCGTTAGTAGCAGCCCTAGGTGATATGTTAGTGATATTATTTATCGAATTTTTGTCCTAATTATATACACCATGAACGAATAAAAACGAAAATTCATTATTATTAGAGGTATCTTTGTGATTTTTTTGTATCGAGGAATTTTAATTCCTTTATGTTATATTTATAATTTATATTTTTTCATTTAAATACTGTTATTTTGCTTTATACGCACTCTTAATACCTATGGATTAGCTTGTTTGACTGTAATATCACCACAGCTAGTAATATGTGGCCGAAGATGGTAAGCACACTAAACCTAAAAATGAAATGACTCTCAGTCAACTCATATGTCTTATGTTTCCTGCAAATACATATTCTTAATGATTTTGATAATGCTTGATGTTTTAATGTCTCCCTTTCATATAAGTAAGTTTGTTCTGCATTTTTTACATATATTTTGCGTTTCGACCGATGTAGAGATTTCTCGTTGGGACCAGCCAATACGATTTTTTTATGTTTCATTACAGCGTTCATGTAACCGGCTACATCTTATTTATCACCGTTTCGAGTAATAAATATTGTAATTTTATTACTTCTCCAAACGAAAGTATTCATGTATCCATACAGTATTTTTTTACTTACATAATTATGATCATATTTTTAATGTAACCTTATTTAGGGTTGGATAGCCAAATAAGGAACCTTAATTATCACCTTTTACAGTGACAGGAGGTTCGTCCGACTATGTATATAGCAGTGGCGTGCATTGGTTTTCGGAGGAGGTAGGCAATCAAGTACTAGGAGAGTTTTATTGCATATTATCGGTGGTATTTTATCCAATAAAGATCAATCCACGTGCACTAGTGAAATGAAATGAATTATGTGTATCGTGATTTTACAAGTTGTCTCAAAAAGTTTGTGAAAAGTTTTAGTACAGTGACCACCATTTTACTAAAACACGACTGAACGGACGAACGTGACTGATAATGCGGACTATGTAAAAGTTTATGTGCGGACTATATGAAAGTGATATTATAAATAAAATGTATGCGACTGAAGGACTTTGTGTCCATGGTCATGAACAAATATTAAAAAAAAAAGCCAAACTAGGGTTTCCAGCCTCGGTTGAATCAATCGATTGTTTAATCAATATTCGATCTTTTAAATCGTCTTTGGAGAAACGGATCGATCTTAAGATCGCCACGAAATTAAAAGATCGAAAATCGATTTTAACGAGACCATAATATTCCATTTCGAATTTTCGAATCGATATTTTTTCCAGTAGTATGTTAAATATTAAAGATTTTTAAAATAAATTAGCACACGTTACTCTCTTTCTCTCTCATCAATGCCGAAATCGATCGGAGAGAGTCTAAATAGTTGTTTTCCTAAAAATCTCGACAGTGTAAGTTTAATCGAATAACGATATTCGTTTAATTATAGGTATTATTATTAGTGACCTAATAAACAGTGCATTTTTATAAATATTTTTTGCTACTTATTAACTAAGAAATATATTTTATATCATATATAATATAATATAAAATATAAATACTGATTTTCTAAGGATCGATCTTTTATATATTTTTTTTAATCGATATCAGTCACTTCGATTTGAATCTATCGATAATAAATTTTGTCAAAGTACGGTAACCCTTTGCAATGCCAGCCAAACAAAAAAAACAAAACAATACAAATAAATTGCGAAGTTATATTTGAGTTGTTCTAACGTTGGTAAACTGTAGTTTTTTTAATTTGGCTGGGTTACTAGTGTCACAATAGAGTAGGTATGGTTACTTTTGGTCCATAAATCGCGAATGTCAAATGTCAGTGTGCTACGCATAGTAAAAACGTGATTTATGCTTTCGTCGTATTATCCTAAAGAAGTGTGTGTGCGTGTATGCATATGCCGAAATCGTTTTAGTGTGCGTGAATTTGTTACACGAACTCGCGAGTGCCTGCGCGACAAAGTTTGAAATTCTGTATTGAATGTTAGGTTAGAATTTTTATTTAAAATGATTATGTAGTTTAATTGAATTAATATATCATATTATTGAATCTTATGAGGTAAGCATTGCTTATTTGCCTATATGGAATGCACGCCACTGGTATATAGCCATTTTACTCGTAAGCAATCGGATCATGTCGCTGGTATACCTACATATAGGTAATTTTGAAATAATATACGAACTAGAGAATATAGGTGGAGATTTGTAAATAGATAATATTACTATATCGTAGAAATTAAGCTTAATTAATCTTCTTAAGGGAAAATACATAAATAAATAAATAGAACTTGAAAGAGAGGTCTTCTTCTTAGTTCAAGACGAATAATTAGGTATCTTATCGTATAACCAAGAAACTTCACATAAAGTATACGGTACGGAATGAAGCCAGCAGCGTTGCCAGATTTTTTTTCGGGCAAAGCGGGATTTTGTACCATATAGAGTAAAAAAAGCGGGATTCCATCGTCGAAAGCGGGACATACTAAAAAAACCGGCCAAGTGCGAGTCGGACTCGCGTATCGAGGGTTCCATAGAAACTTATAGGTATGTAAATAGTTCGTTCATCACGGGAGTAGAGTCACGAAGATTTTTCCCCTTTCTACCGATTATGTTGTATTTTTTTTTAATTATGTACCTAACAAAACGCTTTTCGGATACTAGATAACTACATGAACTGATGATACTCGAGGACTACATGAAATTGCTTCTTGCCAAATTTCATGGTTGTAGGTCAACGGGAAAGTACCCTATAGGTTTTGATTCCCTAGCGGGCGTCAAAATATGCGGCATATACGACTGTATCTTTTGATTGCGTTGACTAGAACTAGAAGTTTGATTTTTGTACATCTCAGTGACATTTAGCGCACTTTGGCGCGACATCACTGCGATGTTTAAGACGCGTCGCAGGAAAGCTGGTACCATTTCTGAGAAATGGTGTCTTTACAATTACCCACTTCTACGTCCAACGATGAATTCAATTTCACCGTCGAGTAATCCTCGAAAAGCGGGACTGGGCCTGTCCCGCGCGGGACATTTAATTTTGGGCTAAAAATCGGGACGTCCCGCCAAAATCGGGACGTCTGGCAACGCTGGAAGCCAGTAACTAAACGTAGTAATAAACTAATTTGATGAGTGTAGTAATTTGATCCATCGAATAGAAAAAATAAAGTGGTTGTATTTGCAGGGTACCTTCGTGCTACTCCTAGCGAGTTACTGGTAAAGGCAGGGGCACAGCTGTTAGGATCTCCGGACAGGGCCGCCGACTTGCAGAGCACTGTGGCCCTCCCCTTCCTGCCGGCCCTGGAGCCCGACGCGCCCGGGGCCTTCCTCACCAAGTCCCCGAAGGAACTGCTGCCAGGAGCCGATGTACCATTCATTACCGGCTATAACGCGCAAGAAGGCATCATTCTGTTTAGACGTGAGTATATCATGTAACCTAATAAAATAAAAAGTATTAGTAGATTATGCATGTATGGGTTTATTTATTTGATTAGATATTATATTTTATATTAGGTGCCTGTAATTTTCATATGTATTAGAGCGAATCAAAATCCTAACTAATATTATAAATGCGAAAGTGAGTTTGATCGTTACGCCTTCACGCCTCAACTAGGTACTCAACGGATCATCATGAAATTTGGCATGCAGATAGCCTATGATATGAAGAAGGACATATGCTACTTTTTATCCCGGGAACGCGGGTGAAACCGCGGGGGACAGCTAGTTATCCTATAACATGCATTGTAATAACTATAGTTGTCTCCCACGGTTTCAGACACATTCTCCGAATTAATTACAGAAGGCTTTTGTCGCCATCTCGAGTTATAGTAGTACCCAACTGATATGGCTTACCGATGTTCCTGCGCAAAAGATGCTTTTTGTACATTTTCAAAGCGCGGGTACCGCTATTGGTCGGCAGCTGCCGCCATGTTAGCGCGCGCCGTGCGGAGGGGCGTGACTTGCGAGTGAGTCGGAACTAACAGCTGCCGTGTATTATAAACCTTATAGTAGTGATCTAAGGTTGATTGTAAGTTTAAAGCATTCTTTTGTTACTCTTCGGGGCCATACTTTCTTTTCTGTGCGGACGAAGATTCACGACGCGCCTTATCAGTTGGGTAATACTGTACAAGCTTATCGGTATATATATTTGCCGTAAACATTCTACAAACAGTCAGACAGACAGCACATTTTTATGTTTTTATGTGTAAAATCGATAAAACTGTGACTATTACCATGGACGAATAGATACTATTACCAAAAAATATTTGAATTAGGTACGTAAGATTTGCCGAGTATTCGAATATATGAATTCCATTTGCAATATTGCATTATCTACCTTTTTGGCACATATCTCTTCGAGTTTTTTTTTTTAGTGTTACGGGTAATATTGTTGATGTGCACAGCTTGGTTATTGGTGCTGATTATGTTGTAAATCGCACTAAACTAATTTGAGTCACGTCACCTATCACACTTACAAACATTATTAAAAAAGGATAGAACATATTTAAAGCTGTCAAATTAGTCTTTGCCGTCTTCATTTGCGGGTATTTAGACGTAACCGCGATATATGGCGACTAAATTTATATTAAAAACAAGCATTGGACTAATTTGACAGGACTAAATTTCTGACATCCTTATCTTATGTTCTTTGTTAGAAAAAGAATTATTTATTTATTTAAGCCTTGCAATACTTATAGTTTATAATATAATAACGTACTTCAATTTTATTAATTTACATATTATAAATCATCCCATTGTTGGGCAAAGGCCTCCCCCATCCTATTCCAATTTAGAAAGAGAATAGTGAAACTAAATTTAGTTTAGTTGAACACAACAGAATCAGCACCATTATGTTTGATTTTTGGGTTATAGTACGTCTGCCAATCTTTATATGTACCAAATTGCGTTCACCTTTTCGTATGGCTACAGCTAAATTACTATTTTATGATTATACCGATGACAATTTAATGAGTAGGTTACGATTTGCAGATTGAGTGCGGAAATCCTTTTACATGTAGTACACACTACACACGGCTATATATCAAGCTATACATTTCCAGTATAAGCTGACCTCTCATTGCCCTGAAATCCTATATCCGAGATCAGCTTATACTGGAAATGTATAGCTTGGTACGTAGCCGCGTGTACCTGTTAAAATTTCGTAAGCGCATCATTGATTGTGACGCCCTTCCCTTTTGTCGCTTTGACTAGGTATGTTCTAATGAGCATTGCTTAGGAAATGATAAGGTAGGTATCTTGCGGAATAAGTTCTTCTTATTTGTTAGACTGAATGACAGAATATAATACCCTAAGGTCAAAGCTATAAGGGCTATCACATACCTTAATCATGACTTGCCTTGAAATTTAGGTACTTGATTATTAAAGACTGATTCATTCAAATGATGATATATTACTGGAAATAGCAGGTTTTACACAAAAGAAAATTTAGTTACAAAATGTGGAGTCTCATATTAACAAATTCCTATTTGAGGTTAGATGACGACACGCATCCACGGAACGATTATCAATTTCACTTCACAGTTCTATGATTCAAATATTATTACTAATACATATGTGTTTGATTTACGCAAAAACCATTTTATATTAGTGACATCACGTTAAATTTGCGAAACTTCAAAATTCTTACGAAAATTACATCATCCATCACCGATTTACCCGGTTAAAATATGGTTAAAAGATTAAATCTTTTAACCGGATAAATGACCATGTAAAATATTATTAATAGCGTCGACAGACATTTTATGTTGATTGCGATCCGAAATTCACTGGAGCCGTGAAAGCTCATGTCATGGTTGTATATATTACGAAAGAACTGGGGCTTCTATATCACCACTTGAGTTTTCAAAGCATATTTAAAAAAAATAACGAGAAGGTTACGTACGTATTTCGTCAGATATTATTCTTTCTTTATTATATTTGCAGATCTTCATAGTGTAACTAGTTTTCTCCTATCAATGGCTCTTGTCGAAGTAGCTTCCTCCCATATTCTTCAGTTCAACCGTGTCTACTTGTGAGAGTGTGCGCGAGCTTGTCTTATCCTAGTTATTCCTCTTTCTTACCGATTTTTATTACCGTCTTTTTTTAAACTTCTTAAATTATAATTCTAATAAATCATTTATACTTTATTTATATCTATACTTTTTTTAAGGTCCCATCTTAATTTTTCAATTATCATTGTCGATTGCTTTTTCTCAATCTACATATAAATGCTATGTATATTATGTTTATTGAATCCAATATCCATTCGTTATAATAATGGTCCAAAAGTTTATTGAAATAGTATATTACTCACCTAGGGCAGGAAAGTAAGAAATGTCTCAGATCACATGTAATTGTTTGCCGAGGCGAAGCCGAGGAATGATCTGAGGCTTTCTTATTTCCTGCCCAAGGTGTGTGTACTATTTTTCTTCTCGACAGAGGCGGAAAGCGGCATTTTCGTTTAGCGCAGCGGGCCGAAATTTGACGCTTTCCGCCCGGAGGAGAGAAAAAATATTATCCACCTAATTTTCTCTCTTATAAGTTAGTTAAGAATCTGCGCAATCCTTGTTATATATTATTCGATTGTTTTACGGATTCGATACAATCGTAGTAAATGAAAAAGTGCCACATGCAAAAATACTTTTACATAAATATTCAAAATTTAATAATAAAATAAACCAGCGTCTTAATTGGGGGCATAAGGATACGGATAACAAGGGCCTCATTATAAAAATCCGTAAATGACTCTTTCCTTTGGTTGGTTACGCAAACTGAATTACATAACAATAAAACAAGCTAACGACGTTCAAACAAACCGACGGTCGGCGACTCAACACGCGGCCGCAGCACTGCGCCAACGGACTTGTTACTCGTATTTACATAACAAAATAACACATGCGATTATATTCACTTTGTGCCACTTTCCCAGTAACTTCATAAATGCCTCACTTACCAAATTTTAACAGTTGTTAGTATGTACTTACCTACTTATTACATGTTGAAAATAGAAACATAACACTGACGTTACATAAAAAATAGATAAATACAATCGTAGACATAAATATGTATGGTGTTTTATTTTTTCACTGATTCGTGTTCTTTAAGGAGCACTCAACCTCTGTAAATATTGTGAGAATGCAAAACACTCAATAACACTCTTTATTTGCCATTCATACAGGGCTTCAACGTGACCCGAAGCTGCTGAGCGAGTTGGACCAAGAGTTCCAACGAGTGGTCCCTCCCGAGCTGCTCTCCCAAAACGACAATCTCACTCAGAAGATATCGGACTCAATAAGGGCCTTCTACTTCCAACAACGACCTGTTGATCCTCAGAATATCGACGGCTTAATTGATGTGAGTACATACGTAGTACCTATGATACCTGTAGATAGAGAGATTATATTCAAAACCTAAGTAGGGTCGGTTATGCCTTACTGAAGTCGTTTAGACCATTTATAATTTAAACTGCCGTGGATAGGTGTTTAGAAGACGTCATGAAAATATCGACCACTGAATTTTACTATCACTTGTATTGGAGCTTGGATCTATCAACGTCTTGCTTCACGTTTGATCGATGATGAATGGATCAGTCAGTTTAATTTCGTAATGAAAATTTTACTATTATAAAACATATTTTTTAATCTATTTCCAGCTCTTCACGGATGTAATGTTCCTACGGCCAGTTTTGGAAACAGTACGGCTTCAAGCGCTAACCAACAGAACGAGCCCCACATACATGTACCGGTTCGCGTTCGACGGAGCCCTGGGGCTCTTCAAGCGTATGCTGGGCATCTCGCACCCGGGCGCGAGCCACGGCGACGAAATGGGATACTTGTTCTACTTCTCGAGGCTTAACTATAGACTAGATGACGACTCTACAGAACTGGCAGTCTCTAGACGCATGGTCCAGATGTGGACTGACTTCGCCAAAACAGGGTATGTATCCTTGATTCAAACATTTTATTTATGATCGGTCAAATTCAAAAGACTTTAATTTTTTTCTTCTTTTAGGCGCCGCCGATTCCACTGAAAAGAGTTCTTTCTAGAGTTCCGTGTTCTGAGTTCTGCATTCCGCGTTGATTGTAGGCTATGTGGCACTTTTGAAAGTAAAAAAAGTGTATGATGTGTGATCAGTAGCGAATATTGAAGAACTCTAGAACTCTAGACTGCTTGCTGTGTGCACAATAGTCAACACGGAATGCAGAACTCGGAACGCGGAACTCTAGAACTCTTTCTGCGGGATCGGCGCCTTAATAATTATTATCTTTTGATTTGTTTTATTCGATAGAAACCCGACCCCTCCAGTCGACTACGAATCCGTCGTAGACTTCAAATGGGAACCAGTAAACGACACCTCGCAAATTAGTTACCTCGACATTACCGGTAACTTCACACTTAGAACCGACCCTGAAGCGAAACGAATAAGTTTCTGGGAATGGCTGTATGACAACTACTCCAATAAACCGTGAACGAAATGCACAGAACCTATCGAGGTTCAGGTTTAATAGAAAGTGTCTCAATTGTGAGGTGATGCAATGTGACTTGTGACAAATGTGATGAAGTGTAACGTGGATGAAGACTTTTGAGCTTATGAAAGAGTTCAGACAAAAGTAATTAGTAATACTAACATTGGAATGTGTGGGTACATTGATGCAATATCAATATAGAAAAACTAAACTATTCCTGAAATGTTTAGTAAAATTTCTAATATAAATATTTCTCAGAAGAAACATTCCACTGGGTTTTGTATTATCTTATTTTGTACCAAAAGCGATGATGCAAAATCATGTTAAGTGCACTTTTTGGATGAGAAAAGTAATTTTAAAATCTCTCTTCTTCGCTAGTCTTAATTTTTGTACAAATTATTTTCATTAAAAATCTGTTGGGGTATTTGGCAATTGTGTTTTATCCACAAAGTGTTCGATCAATATAGATTACATCGAACCCGTAAGAATGGACTGTTTCTAGAGTAGCAACCCTCTTTGAATAGAAGAACTTAGTATTGTTTTTTGAACTCAAAATTTAATCTTTAGTAGGTAATATTACTTTAGTTCGCTGACTGGTTATAAATATGTAAATATTAGATGAGATGCTATTGTAAGAATTTCTTTTGTTATCTATTTTTGTAAATTTATATTATTAAGTAGGTATACGTACCTATAATACTTTACCAACGCCGTCTAATTGAACGGCATTTGTTAAACTTAGATAAGTCTTGTCAAATAAATTAATTTAACACAGTATTTTTCGATGTCTTTTTCCTGTTATTTATCGATATTTTTTTCGCCGAACAGATTTCTCGCACACGTTAACGCATTGTACGCGCCACATTGCGATGACTCTTCAGACCCCGATCGCGAAAAGTATGGCGGTTTTCTGGCAAAATATATAGAATTTCTAGTGAGATTCGAGCTTGAAAGTCCTCGACTGCGGTGCGATCCAAATCGGTTCGGCGCAGACAGCGCATAAATGAGAGATCAACCACAAGATCAACGCATGTTCCCCTTTATAAGGAATGTCGTGTTTACTTTATTTACTTACGTTTTCTAAAGGCTATTAAGGCGGCCCTCTGTGGCCGGCGCAACTTCAACGCAAGCATAGTCTAAAAGCTTGTTGTTTCATCCAACGTAATGTTTGACTGCGAAAAAAGAGAGACAGCATCAGAGCCGTCGGTTATCAGTCGGTAAATTCCGCTGATTACTCGCAGCCGCTTCGCTAGGTCGTCATTCATGATTTCGCATTCATAAAACTTGTTCCAAGAGTATACTTCTTGTGAAAAAATCTTACAAGTTTGTGAAAAAAAAGTTAGTTATTTAGAATCTCCAATACATTTGCAAGCCTGGTATCTAAATGTTTTCTTTACTTTTACAATTTATAGGTAGATTAGATATGGCCAAAGTTCAGGCAAAAACGCTGTTTTTCGGAGGCTTTGACTGAATTTGTTTCACACTTTTTTTAAATTACGCCTAGATACACGGCTAGATATAGTACAAGATACTAAGGGGTACGAACATTTTTGTATGGGAGCTGGCATAGCCACCCGCCGCCATTTTGATTTTTTTTCAATGTCGCGGCGCACGGTGTAAGTGGTATATTTTGATAGAGGACACTTATACAAACAAAAAATGTGAATCAATATGGTGGCCTAAAGTGTCACGTTTCCGAGATATTTGGAGGAAAAGATCGCCATATGAGAATTACGACATCATTAAAAATGAACGTATTACGTGTTTATATGCATTAGATTGTAGTCAAATAATAGTTCCCAGGTTGATTTAACTTTTTATTAGAATATAACAAAGATCACGAAAAAACAATATTCATTCATTGGTTACCTACTAAACCGCATCGCAATATTCGCAATGAAACACAATGTTGTCAAGTAGCTCGGATCGTTGTGGTTAACCTGTTTTCCATGTCGCCGTTATTAACCAAAAATGACAATACTTATGTTAAAATATCATGTTACCGAGATATTGGAATATCGATGTATATATAATATGAGATGAATGACAATAGTTTAAAGTTGATTAAGTACAATTTATGTTCTTGTTTTTAAGCAATAGTGGTCAAATAATATTGCATCACAGTTTTAAAAATAAAATAAAACACATAATAGAAACAAGCCGTGACCGCAAAACCTTTCGTGACCTTTAAATAAAAGGTTTTTTTTACACTACTTAGGTAGCAAACATAATGCCCGCAAAAACATACGGCCCGCCTGATTGTAAGCGAAGAAAGCTCCTTTGAGACCACATAGTTTGTAACTATTTTGGTTCCAATGTGTGAGGATGGACTGCCCGTCAATGGCGAGACTTGCGATGGTAGAAGGTAGCCGTGGGCATCAGGTTAAACAATTCTTCAGATCACTGTCCGTTGTACAAGCGGTAGAACACACATAAGGAGGCAAAGTCTCTCCTCAGATCGAGCTGCTTGTGAGCTCGGGATCGTGGACAATTCTAATGGCACGTCGCTGAACTGAGTCTAAAGGCCCAAACTGGTATCCAGGTAAGAGCAGTACTTCATATAAGGCCGGACTTGCGACTTGTAAAGTTGCAGCCTTTGCCCCGATATGAAGTACTGCTTCGCTCTGTTGAGCACTCCGAGTTTTTTGGATTCTCTAACGGACACTTCACTAACGGACAGTCGCGGCGGGCAACACTGTAGTGAACTTGTCAAAAGTTTGTCTCCTGTATTTTAATTAATTTATAATTCTAATTCTAGTAAAATACATTATATTTCATTGTAATTAAATAGTATTTATGATTAATGTTCCTGGAAAATAAAAACATAAAGTGTTTTTACGAAAAATAACGAAAATCAGCTGTGATATTCACCGGCGAAGTGACAGCCAACGGAAGGAATTTGAAAACCAACAATAAACCTGGGGAGTATTGTGATAATAAGTCTTATTTTATACTTATAATATCAATAGTAGCAAAATCTTTTGAACCGGAATCATATCTTTATGATTCCTTGTCAATTTGAGTTACATATATCATACAGATGCAAATGCACCAGCAGGGATTTTCACAACTTATTTTGTCAGCCAAATTGTGTTAAGAGTTAAAAACTTAACATACTGAACACTGCAGTAACCTTGATGATATATAAACTCAATATTTTGGCAATCCCCTCACTTTCAACTTTGCATTTTAATGTTTAACACTTTATGGCATTCCATTAGACACCCAATCCCAAGTAGTACTTATTACAGTAATCTTGTAAGAGAAACACTAAATTAAACATTATAATTTATTATATAGATATACCAAGTTCACAAAAACATAAGTAATACTAATAATTAAATATTTACACAATCCTTAGTAGTACCTCATCTTGTATTATTTGTGAATAATTCTCTTAATTACAACTCAGTTTACTGTATAGGCTGTGGTGTAGGTTCTCAAATATTAATCCTTATCTTCCCACTTGCTTAAACCGTCCTGTGTGTATTCCAGGTCTACTTCAATTAAAATGACGACTCGCAGAGCTACCGCTCGTGACATGGAGGAAAAACTTAAGAAGACCTTGCAAGAACTCAAGGTTTCCCAGGATGACTGCACTAAGTTGCTGCAGGAGCGAGAGGAAAGTGAGGAGGAAATTAAGAAAATCATAGACAAAAATAGTCAGTTGAAAAGTGAAATGGCTGAACTTCACCAAAATTGTACGGAGGCTAATGATCGCCAAAACAAATTGCAGGAGCTATTATTACAGTTCCAAGAGTGTAGTGACAATCATGAAATGGCCTTGACTCGCATTTCTGAACTTGAACTCAGCTTGAGCCGGGCCAATGGCATTATAACTAAGTATGAACTTGAGAAAAGTTGTCATCAGGAAAAAAACACACTTAGCCTATTTGATGAACTTGTTGTGAGTTGTCCTGGTCATTTACCTACTTCTAGGCTTATTGAGACCATTGATTTGACAAATGATGTATCAACCATTAATGAACCGATTTTAATGAATAGTCATAATAGAATTAAAAAGTACATTAAAATAAATAAATTCATTACCAAAACCAGGAAACTCATAAAATGTAAAGAAAGTTTCTGTAAAAATATAAAACTTAGGAAAGAACGTATAGGACTAATTACTCAATTAAAAACATGTAATAGCAGTTTGCAAAATATGAGGTTATTATATGACACTGACATGCTGCAGTTACAAACAGATCTGAAGCACAAGGAGGATTTAATTAATGGTTTAGCATGCAGATATAACAGTGCTAAGAAAGAGATCAGCGAGCACATAGTTGCAGTCACAAAACTGGTAGACATGTGCAAAAATCATGAAGAACGGTTTGATTCCCTAACATTGAAAAAGATATGTCATTGTCATGTTACTAATCCATTACCATGCGTTGATCTCTCTTCTCCGGCCGCTCCGAGTGATCCGGGCGCTCCGAGTGCTCCGGACGCTCCGTGTGCTCCTGGCGCTCCGAGTGCTCTGGACGCTCCGAGTGTTCCGGGTGCTCCGAGTGCTCCGGGCGCTCCGAGTGCTCCGAGTGCTCCGGGCGTTCCGAGTGCTCCGGACGCTCCGTGTGCTCCTGGCGCTCCGAGTGCTCTGGACGCTCCGAGTGCTCCGAGTGCTCCGAGTGTTCCGGGTGCTCCGAGTGCTCCGGGCGCTCTGGGTGCTCCGGGCGTTCCGAGTGCTCCGGGCGTTCCGAGTGCTCCGAGTGTTCCGGGTGCTCCGAGTGCTCCGGGCGCTCCGAGTGCTCCGAGTGCTCCGGGCGTTCCGAGTGCTCCGGACGCTCCGTGTGCTCCTGGCGCTCCCAGTGCTCTGGACGCTCCGAGTGCTCCGAGTGTTCCGGGTGCTCCGAGTGCTCCGGGCGCTCTGGGTGCTCCGGGCGTTCCGAGTGCTCCGGGCGCTCCGTGTGCTCCGAGTGCTCTGGACGCTCCGAGTGCTCCGGGCGCTCCGAGTGCTCCGAGTGTTCCGGGTGCTCCGGGCGCTCTGAGTGCTCCGGGCGCTCCGGGTGTTCTAAGCACTGAACCACATGTCAGTGTCAATATTTCTATGGGGAGCTCTGAGGCATCAATCATGAAAACTGTTGTTTTTTCTGACCAAATTGGGGTCAATTTTGGACCAATTTTAAATAATCGTGTGGATCAGCCAGTTATTAATTATTGTATGCCGGGAGCTTCCTATACAGATATAATGAATAAAATTGTAAGTGCTAAGTTTGACAAACAAACCACTGTTGTGATACTTATAGGAAATGGTTTGAACGTGAAATTCAAAGAATTAATTAATAGTTTTGAAACATTCCTCAAACTAAAGGTGATGAATGTTTTTCTATGTGCTTTGCCATACTCCGTCAACTATACGGATAAACAAAATAGGTATATATTGTTTTTGAACAATTTTATATATAGTTTGACATGTCGTCATAGTGACGTTTTTTCTTATTTCGACACTAATAAATTTGTTAGTGGACTAAAATTTACTGGGGACTCATTGTTTATGCCCAAAAAATGTAAAAACTTGATCGCTACACTGATAGCTTACAATATTAACACGGTTATAGCTAATATAACTAAATGTAGCCTTAGTGACAAAACGGTATTGTCTAGTAGTACTAATAATACTGTGATTAGTTGTTTAAACTTGTAACTCCGACAACAGAGAAGCATACTCATGGCATTACTTTACTACATCAGAATATTAATCGCTTCTCTGGCAAAATACTTGACGTTGAATTATTATGTGATGAAATCAGAATCGATATATTATGTTTTACAGAAACGTGGCTAAAACCAGACAGAATGCTTTTTAATGTAAATAACTTTACTGTTGCCAGTGCGTACAGTAGAGTTGAGACTGCTCAGGGTGGCGGCACCCTCATTTTGCTAAATAGTAATATTAAATATAAGAATCGTACTGATATTACTTGTCATTCTGTGGAACGCGTATGCGAGGTGGCATGTGCAGAGATTGAAAGCTCCATTATTTTATGTGTGTATAGACCTCCTGCGTCAAATTTTACTTTGTTTTGTTCCATAATGGAACAAATACTTAGTAAATTATCAAAATGTAATAAGTCAGTAATTATTTGTGGTGACTTTAATATTGACATCCTAATACCCTCATTAGATAGAAATAATTTTATTACGTTATTTAAATCATTTAATATGTCTCATCTATTTAATGAGCCCACGAGAGTGACGGCTACTACTTCCTCTTGTATTGATAACATAATAACCAACAGTAACGTTTTAGAGAAGTCAATAATAAGTGGCGTCCGTTCGGATCATTTGGCCCAATTAGTAAAGTTTCCGTGTAAAAAACTTAGTTCATCCGTAACGAAAACATTTAGGTCAGTTAATAAAACAAGATTAAATAATTTCAGCGTCAATATGGATTATAAAATTAGTAACACTACATATACTTCTGATGATCCAAATGTAAACTATGAAAAAATATTTAAAGATATTTGCAACGAATTTAATGTATCTTGTCCAATCAAAACTAAGAAGGTAAATAATAATAAACTTCAATTCTGTAACTGGGCAACTAAAGGAATCAGGAAGAGTAGGGATAACATGTATGATCTTTACCATCAGAGATCTTACAATAGTAATGAAAACTTTCATATATATGTTAGAAACTATTCCAAGATATTTAAACAGGTTTGTATTCGAGCAAAGGCCATCTACATAGGCAATAGGGTAAATAGTTCTAATAATAAAATTAAAACAGTGTGGCAGATTATTAATACAGAGACTGGTAAGAATAAAATCAAAGATAATACTTTTTCTCTTAAAATTAATGATACATTAATCTCAGGTAAATTAGAAGTAGCATCTGCTTTTGAAACTTTTTTCTCAAATATACCTATGGAGGCTACTAAAAATCTTGCTTCGTCTTCCACGTTAGCAGAATCGATTTTACAGAATAATTTTCAACAAAATATTCCAGACTTCGCATTCACCCAGGTTAATGACTATGACATTATCACGGCTTTTAAGTCACTAAATATGAAAAATACAGAAGACTTATGGGGTTTGTCAGTTAAGGTTATACAGTCAATTATTTTCAATATTGCCCCTATTTTAGCCCTAATTTTTAACCAATGTCTCGAACAGGGCAACTTTCCTGACTTAATGAAATACAGCAAAATTGTTCCAATCTTTAAATCGGGATGTAAAAACAATCCCTCAGATTATAGACCTGTTTCAGTACTTCCTGCATTAAGCAAGATTTTTGAAAAGATTGTGCTAAACCAAATGTTAAGGCATTTTAATAACCACAAGATACTCCATGATGATCAGTTCGGTTTTACAAGAGGTAAGTCCACTACGGATGCGGGAGCTAAACTTATTAAGCATATTTTTCAGGCCTGGGAGTGCTCACACGATGCTATTGGTATCTTTTGTGATCTCTCCAAGGCATTTGATTGCGTAGATCACCAAACGCTAGCTCTTAAACTTAAGTTATATGGAATTCGCGGAGTGGCCCTCGATCTTGTGGTTTCCTATCTTTCAGGGCGCCAACAAAAAGTAGGAATCAATGGTAGTGTGTCATCGGGCTCCTTAGTCAAATTAGGCGTACCTCAAGGCTCGATTTTAGGCCCATTTCTGTTTCTAGTTTATATAAATGACCTACCTTACATGGTGAAAGAACTATCAGATGTCGTTTTGTTTGCAGATGATACGTCTCTGATATTTAAAGTAGATAGAAAAGACAAAGACCTCTTAAAAGTTAACCACGCTCTGGAAACTGTGTCTCAATGGTTTGCTGCCAACAATCTAATGCTAAATTCTAAAAAAACTAAATGTATAAGATTTTCATTACCAAACGTACCAAAAGTTGATACCAATGTTATTGTGGACGGTACTAAACTTAATGTAGTAGATAAGACTGTTTTTCTTGGTCTGACCATAGACTGTAGATTGCAGTGGGGTGCTCACCTGGAAGCCTTAGGTGGTAAACTGAGCTCCGCTGCTTTTGCAGTCAGCAAAATAAGGCAACTGACGGACATTAATACAGCCAGATTAATTTATTTTGCATATTTTCATAGCCTTATGTCTTACGGTATTTTGCTGTGGGGTTCTGCCGCAGACTTGGAATCAATTTTTGTATTGCAAAAAAGAGCAATTCGCGCCATCTACTGTTTGGGGTCTCGCGAATCTCTGCGAAAGGTATTTCCGGAAATTAATATATTAACTTTGCCCTCTCAGTACATTTTTGAAAATATTATGTATATTCGTAAAAACATTAATTTGTTTCCAGTCAATAGTGATTATCACGATAGAAACACTAGAAACAAAGACAAAATAACTGTGCCTAGATTTAGATTAGCTAAAGTAAATAAGTCCTTTCTTGGGAATTGTATCCAATTTTACAATAAAATTCCTCATAGCGTGACCAGTATGTCCTTTTTTAAATTTAAGGAACATATCAAAAAGCGGTTGTTGAGTAGGGCCTATTATAAAGTGTCTCATTATATTGACGACAAGGATGTATGGAAGTAGCTTCTCTCTGCACCTGCTTCACTTAGCAGCTAGTTCAAGGTCCATTTTAATTCTAAGTATGCTATTATTATTATAAGTTATCTTTTTTTTTATTTTTTGTTTAATTTACAGATTATTACTTATAGTAATGAATTCAATTTAATGTTTTTCATTTATTTCTAAATTCTTCAATAGATTATGTCTGTCTCCTTAATTGTTATATTTTCTATACATATACCTAAATGATATTTAGTATAAACTTGTCAATAGTCACAGTGATAACAAATTGCGTGTTTAGTAGTTTCCCTTTAGTTTATTTTTTTATTTCTAAGCCAGACTTAAGTAAGTCATGCTCACTTTAAGGCCTTTGCTTGCGGCGGCGTCGTGTGACGGGTCGCTCACTTCCCTCCAATATGGCGAGGAGGGCGATGGCTGCCACACGCGTCATACTTGTGAACAGGTGCTGCTTGTGGGGGTTGGTCTGCTTAAGTTTGCCATTTATTTTTAAATATAGATTCAGTCTACTTTGTAGTTTTGCGGCCGCGCCGGGGCACGCAATTGTTGTCAGTGCGATTAGAATGTAAATATTATGTAATGAATCTAAGCTTGTTTTGAAAAGAGTAATTGCTGAGTTTATTGCCGGCTCTTCTCAGCAAATGCAACCTTCCGAACCGGTATTAGAGTATTAGAGTCAGACTTTTCATAAGTGCCTGCGAAGGTCTATTTGAATAAATGATTTTGAATTTTGAATTTTTTCTAGCTTAACCTTGTCTTCTAGACGGCCTATTGACGTCGTTAGAAATGTCAATGCCGAGGATCCCGATGCTTTCACTGATGTCCGTGTTCTGGAATTGTGAAGCCACAGCAAATGGGGTTTTCTTAGCGGTGAACGCGCAGATTTGGGTCTTAGTGGGGTTGAAATGGACTAGGTTTAGTCGACCGTAATCGTAGACACTAGTTAGTGTGCTCTCGATTTCAGACAAGCCGTTCGCGGCATCCACCACGAAACGAGGAATATTTGCAATGAGCATCCATTGTACAGAGGACGCTCATTGCAATTGTAATGCCTTTAATAGACAGCATTTCATTGATATGCAGCATGAACAGTGTTGGGAACAGCACAGACTCTTGCGGGACGCCAGCATTTATATCTCTCAGCTCTTATGTATCTGCTGGTCAAAAATTGGCGACCCCTTTGCATAGGCCCTCGGGAAGCCCATATGCTGGTAACTTGGTTAGAAGACACCGGTGCTATTGTGTGCACGTGAGTAGTCTTCCACGAAGACGGGACTTTCATTTAGGTGCAAGTTTTATTAGGTCGGGCCGGTCGCGGGACCGGGTTTTTTTTTAATTTATTTACGTCGCTAGTGCAATTTTGGCGCCCAGGGAACATTACATAGCGATCTTTAGTTCCAATTAACTTGGTAACATAGATTTTAGGACAAGTATTATCATTTTTGTTTGTATAATAATGAAAAGATGGAAAACAAGTCACGATTCGAGCTACTTTGACAACATTGTGGTTCATAGCGAATATTACGATGCCGTTTAGTAGTTAAGTAATTAAAAATATTGTGATTCGTGCTCCTAGTGTCACTCTATTCTAAAAAAATTATAAATCAACCTGGGAATTATTATTTGAATACAATCGAATGCATATAAACACGTAATAAGTAAATTGTTAATGATTGTCATAATTCTCATATGGCGATCTTTACCTCCAAATATCTCGGAAACGTGACACTTTAGGCCACCATATTGATTAACATTTTTTGTTTGTATAAGTGTCCTCTACCCATATATACTAGTTACAACGTGCGCCGCGACATTTAAAAAAAAACTAAAATGGCGGCGGCTAGCTATGCCACAAAGGTTCTATCCCCTTTGTTCAAAACATCTAACGAAAAATGTTTAACAACGCCATAATAAGTACAGAGGTTTTGTATAAAAAGTATGACGAATTGAGTCCTCTTAAACAGTGGATTTGCCGTATTATCAAAATCATTGTTGTCTTAAATGGAATACGTAGTTTAGAATTCGATTAACCTTTGATATGCTTGTTTGCCTTTAAAGTAGAGCTGTATTACCTCAACTGTCCATGTGTAACAATATAAGTATTATATTTATAAAATCAATATCGTAAAATCACTAGACCGTAAACAGTAGCAATGTTTAAAATGTGCCATCGAGATGAAAATGCCACATTAGAAATTGTTTTCTTGTCATGTTGTATTCTCCTACACAACAATGTACAACTTAATCGATTCAAAGAATAAGTTTAATTTCTTAAACAAAGAATCACGAAATAGGCGATCTGGGTAAGTCAAACTCTAAAACCGGTTTGCTTTTATTAATTGTGTGTTTATCAACTGCCACCTCACCTCGCCATTATGGTGAGTGGGGTTCAATCAAGAAAGCTAAAAACGTGATGATTATGGAAATAACCCCATATATAATCCACGTAGCTGATGCATGGCATACCCATTTTCCATCACATAGTCTTGCGTGATCAACACGCCTCCTCGAATTGAATTATTCATGCAATTTAATGAATAGCGTAATCGCGAAAATATCATGGTTTGTATATTGAAGTCAATTCAGAAATAATTTAACTATTTTACAAAAAACTTAAACCGACTTCAAAGTACACTAAAAAGTAATCAAATCCTGATCTGACAGTGGGACCAAACGGGAAGTGTCCTACCATTCCAAATAAAAAAAGAATTTTCCAAATCGGTTAATAAATGACGGAGTTATGAGGTAACAAACATAAAAAAAAAACATCCGCATTGAGAACCTCCTCCTTTTTTTGAAGTCGATTAAAAACTACCCAATACACTGAAAAAAATGGACTACAAGTGACTACAAAATTTTATTTAACAGTAACACAAAATTTTACGACCAATAACCTAAACAGAGTGACTAAATTATTTGATTAAATGTAGGTAACTAAAGTTAGTTTCCCGACAACAAAATGTCAACTCACATAACTAGTTTTGTAGATAATTTTTTTCAGTGTACGTTATCACTATCAGTAATAATGAATATATAATCTTTATTTACAACAAATATGTACAAAATACAATCTATAAATAGAAAATTTCCTCAAGTCTGCCGCTGCTTCCGTTTAACGACAAGGTTCCCAGAAGGCTGGCAGCGTTTCCTCTTTGGATAGCCAAGAAAAAGCTACCCGCCCGCTGGTCTCCGGAGGACTCGATCAATTTTGATGACAAAGTGCGAGCAAAATGGCAAGCTTCGGACCCCAACGGTCCCATGATCTCGACCGCAAAAGGCATAAAAATATAATTGGGTCCAATCAACAATAATTATTCTTCTAATTTCAGCATCCAGGACCATAATTCCAATAATAAGGTTTATCAGAGCGTTTTAGAGTTAGTCGGCAATACTCCACTTGTCAAACTCAATAAGATTCCCAAGGACCACGGGCTTGCCTGTCAAATTTGTAAGTACAAACTTCATTTATATTTAATAAAATCAAAGAAATTGGATATGCTCAATTTCATTGAATAAAATAGTCTGTTTGATACATGTTTGATATGTATGAACTTGTCAGAGGTGTAGTTTTGAAATTGGAGATAGACATATAAATACTTTTGATCCCTGAACGCAGAAACCGCGCGGAACTGCTAGTTGAGGTATAATTTGGACTGTGTGACTTACTATTCTATACTCATAAGAAAATACATAGAATATAATGGAACATAAAATATAATATCTAATATTCTAGATGCAAAATGTGAATTCTGGAATCCCAGTGGATCCATTAAAGATAGGATTGCTCTAGCGATGGTACAAGATGCGAAGAACGTGGGAAAAATCAACGACCAGACTGCGTTTGTGGAACCTACATCGGGTAACACTGGTATCGGCATTGCTTTCAATGCTGCAATTATGGGTAATTAATTTCTGCATGAGTTCTTATTGTTATAAAACTATAGGTAAATAAAGCGAATTAAAAATAATAATGCAAATATGTATTTGCATTAAAATATTTATTTCATATTCGTCATCAGATCACAAATGCACGTTAGTAACGCAAGATAAAAATTCGTCGGAAAAGGTGAACACGACTTTATTATTAGGTGCTGAAGTAATTCAGATAAAAACAAATGAAGAAGAGATTTCGATTGCGCGTCAATTGCGGGACGAGAATCCAAATACAATTATGTTGGATCAGGTAAGTTCAAATAAATCAACACGCTATTTTATGAGCATGTAGTTGCTGATCCAAACAGCTACCTTCTCAAGATACGTCCAAATTATTACAACTCTATACACCAGTACGCTGAGTGTAAATAATTTGATCGGAGTAAATGCTATATCGCGTTTGCATCTTCTAAAATATTTGAGAAAACATAGTTAAAATTAAACAAACATATTTTAGCTCCTCTCGCTCTAACCTAGGGCCGGCGCTGGTTCTACCCTGTTACCGTTTACCGGTTTTCCTAATTATATCATAATTCAAAATTAATATACTTTTGCAGGCACTCAGACAATAGACTCTCATACCGCGCCGCGGTTTAGATCCGGCAATAAACTCATTAACAATTTATTTTCAAAACATAGATTTATTACTGATCATGTTTACTAGTCTCACTGACAACAATGATAAACATAACCTACTAGCTACAGACTGATGATCTTCTTACATAGGTACTTAGGTATTTTAGATAAATAGAATGCCAAATACTCAACTGAAGAAGCGCGCTTTTCTTTCCGCCCAGCTTACTATTAATTAATACTAGCGAACCGCCACGGCTTCGCACGGGTGCAATGTCGTAATGAGGTGTCGATAGATTTGTGCGCTCGCGCCCACCTCAGTCCGCCCCGTCACGGTATTGCGACTACTGTTTCTTTCTAATTTCGAATCTTTTAAAATATAAATGATAATGATTTTCTGTAAAAATCAAACTTTATCAGGCGTAATTATTTTTAAGGCGATGATAGCTCAGTGGTAGTGACGTCGGAAACCGAGACGAAGGTCCCGGGTTCGAAATAGTTCGAATCCTACAATGAGCTTGAGCTTTCGGTGAAGGAAAACATCGTGAGGAAACCATAGCACGGTGGTAGGGTACTTTGTAGTAGCCGTCTGGCTGGCTACCACCCTCAAGTTGAAAATCTGTCACCAAGCATCTTTCGGTGTGTTCTGGCAGCTGCACTTGAGAAACTGCCTTCTAGACTTTGTGTGCTTACCATCTCCGGCCGCATTGGACCATTACGGTCTCGCAGAAGGAGGCTACGTTCCTGCACGCCGTATCCCCGCTCAGCATCGCTGACACGACTGCTGGCAGGGAGAGATTCCGACCGATCAAGTCGACCAGGATCCGCCGCTCGGGTTCCCACGCGAGGCACACCGCGAGCGTGTGCGATGCGGAGTCCTGGTCGCTCCCACAATGGAAGCAAGCCGCCGTCGCCTCACGTCCGATCTTACACAAATAATCACCGAAGCACCCATGCCCGGTGAGTATCTGTGTAAGTCTGTAGGTGAGTCGTCCACCTTGTCGCTGCATCCAGGCCTCGAAGACCGGCAGGACTGCTCCGACAACGCGTTTGCGTGCATGCCGCTCCTCACAGAGCCTTGCGCGCCACGTCGCGAATGCGATAACTCGCTCCTGCCGTCTGATCGCCTCTTCTGGATCAGATTGTGGAATGAACTCCCCGCCGTGGTTGGAGTACAGCATGGGGTTCTTCAAAAAGGGTGTTAAGAGATTTCTGCAGGGTCGGCAACGCGCGAGTGACACCCCTGGTTTTGCAAGCGTCCATAGGCTGCGGTAACCGCTTACCATCAGGCGGGCCGTATGCTTGTTTGCTACCTAAGTTGTATAAATCAGTCGGGAAAAAAAAAAAAAAATCACCTCCACCACTCTGGCGGACGATGCGGATTCGGTCATAAACCCTCGCATCCATGTCCGCCAGAATATCCAGTGGCAGAAAGCGAGCCAGAATAGTTGCTGCCTCAAAGGATACGGTACGGTATCCCCGTACGATCCGTAGGGCCATCTTACGCTGGACGCTGTAGACTTTTGTTCGACAGCGTCGGATGGCCAACCTCTTCGCCCATACGGGCGCCCCGTAAAGGGCTACGGATCGTATCCCTACTTTACTCCTCTTCGTCGACGGCAGAGACCGGAGCTCTTATCTCCGCCGCCTCCTCCTGAGTAGCGTGCGGGAACACACGCTACACTACTCGGGCCCGATGTTGATGGGCGGCAGACTATCCCTACCTAACCCTTTTTTTTTTTTTTACGTGGGGAAATCCTCATGGATACCCGGGCACTCCGGGGGAAGCGGCCGGGTTATGCCAGACTCCTACTGACTAAAACCCCACGGCGTTCCTACCTGTCGCTGCCGGCTGGATATACGGGGGCGCCGAAGCATTCGTCCGCGTATCCAGCAGCGACGGCCTGATCGGAGGCCTCCTCTTCGTCGACGGCAGAGACCGGAGCTCTTGTCTCCGCCGTCTCCTCCTGAGTAGCGTGCGGGAACAGACGCTCCACTACTCGGGCCCGATGTTGATGGGCGGCAGACTAGCATCCCTACCTTACCCTTTTTTTTTGTTTTTTTTTTTCGTGGGGAAATCCTCATGGATACCCGGGCACTCCGGAGGGAGCGGCCGGGTTATGTCAGACTCCTACTGACTAAAACCCCACGGTGTTCCTACCTGTCGCTGCCGGCTGGATATACGGGGGCGCCGAAGCATTCGTCCGCGTATCACGCAGCGACGGCCTGATCGGAGGCCTCCTCTTCGTCGACGGCAGAGACCAGAGCTCTTGTCTCCGCCGTCTCCTCCTGAGTAGCGTGCGGGAACACACGCTCCACTACTCGAGCCCGATATTGATGGGCGGCAGACTCCCCCGAGTCCGCCACCCTTGGGCCCATGTTGGGGGGAAGGTGGCTTAAAAAAGCCGCCCTCCGACGCCCGGTTCTCCTGCGGCGGATAGCCAGGGTGGTAGTGTCCTCCCTGTCACGTTCCGCCGCCTCCTTTGCGAGCATAACTCGCTCGCAAAGGAGCAAAAGGAGTGGAGTGCGTCCCACGATCTCCCGCTGTAAACCACAGCGCGAACCACGCTCTGCAGCGAGAGATCTGTCCCCACTTCGGCGCAGAGTTCGCTGCGCTCGCTTACCCAGGCTGGGCACACCTTCAGCGTGTGCTGTGCCTCCTCCTCGAGGCACCCGTCACAGTGGAACCCTACCCTACCCTACCCTACCCTACTCTACCCTACCTTAGCCTACCCTACGGTATGAAAAATAGTTTACGTCCTATTCTCAGATCTATTGAATATACACACTTTCATAAGAATCGGTCAAGCCGTTTCGGAGGTTTTTTTTTTACAAACACTGTGTTCTAATACTTACATTTTTAAACTCGTGATATCTTTCGAATGGAATGTCCGAATTGAATAATTCAAAAAGTCATATAAAGGTATTGAAGCAGTCTTGAATATGAAGTAATTTTTTTGATAAGGATTAATACCAAGATACAAATAAAGAGCTTTTTCTAGCGGCGGCATATCAATTATTTTTTTTAAATAAAAGTACACTTATTGTGGCATAACTATAATAGTTAGACATATACTGTCGCGACACTTTTTGTAAATAATGATGTGTTCTACAAAGTCGTAGTACATTATTTTATTCTATCATCAATAGTTTTCGCAGCGCACGCGATATAAAGAATATTTTAAGTAATTTTTTTACACCTTGGGTTACATTATTGGAGTTTTAGTAAGGATCCCTAATTTTTTCGAAAATATAATATAGCCTATGTCACCCGGGGATAGTGTAGCTTCCCAATAGTGAAAGATTTTTTTAAATCGGTTCAGTAGCTTCGGAGCCTATTCAATGCAAACAAACAAACAAACAATCAAATCTTTCCTCTTTATAATATTATTATTATTATATTATATTATTATTAGTTAGATTAGATTAGATTAGATTAGATAATATTAGTTAGATAAATGTAGGATTGTAACTTCACGTTATAGTTCGACAATGATGTCAATCCAAGGACGCATTACGAGAATACCGCAGTAGAGATATTATCAGCTTTAGACAAAGTGGATTTGGTAGCCATGGGTGCCGGAACCGGAGGCACTTTGACTGGCGTCGCTCATCGGATCAAAGAAGCACACCCTGAATGTAAAGTGATTGCAGCAGAACCAGATGGTTCGAGCATGATAAATACTCTTGCTAAAAGTCATGATTTTCTGGTAAGTAGTAATGTGATCCCTAGACGCATTTTCATACGATTATCAAAGGTACTTTCACCTTTACCTCTACTTAATACTGATCGCCGAAGGTTTTATTAAAATGTTATGTTCCATAATTCCATAGGTAGAAGGAATAGGAGGATCATGGGTTCCGATGGTGCTAGATACGTCTATAATAGACGACACAGAGGTGGTCACTGATGAAGAATCATTTCTCATGGCAAGAGAATTGGCAAGGAAGGAAGGATTACTTTGTGGTGACTATCGAGAGTTTGCAACTTGAAACATTGATATAAAATCCTCATTAACTCTTTGTCTTATCGACTATGGTAAAAATACTAAACGTAATGCCCTATTGTTTACATATTATAGGTGGCAGCAGCGGTACAGCAATGATTGCTGCTATAAAAGCAGCCAAGAAATTAAATCTGGGTGCTGATAAACGCGTTGTAGTTATCCTACCTGACGGAATCAGAAACTACATGTCCAAGTTCGTGAGCAACCAGTGGATGGAAGCACACCTATTCATGGATCCTCCTCAGCATACTATGAAGTACTCTTGTTTGTTCAATAATGATCCATGAATTTTTTTTGCATTTCAAAGTGAATTATATCATGCGTTACATAGCATGACATTATACAATTTTAGTGAAGCCCAAAATGCCTGTTAAATGCCTTCCGTAAGAAAATATCTGAAGATAGCTAATTTCATATAGATATTATTAATAGCACCTCTGTTTAAAAATTACGCAAACTTAAGACTCTCCTCTAATTTACATATTGCACGTCTAATTTACTTATTGCATATCAGAAAAATAAAAGAAACAAAAAACCCGACTGCGTAAAACAAAAATTAAATAAAAGAGAAAAACAAGCTCTTTAATCTGTAGAATTTTGAATATAACTTGAATGCTATAAGGTATTGCATATAAAATAAGCTTTGATAGTATAGTAGTAGAGATTTGAAAGTATGCAGATATCTTCATAATTTCAAACTCCACGTCTGCTTAAATCGCATCTACATCTGCTCAAAATTCAATAACACCTAAGCAAAGCGGTTAACTAACACTTACATACCTTTTTGTTGGTAGGTGGTGGACTCAACCCATTTCGCAACTGAATACGACTCACAAGTATCCAGTGATAAACGAAAAATTTACTTGTACACAAGCTATGAACTTGATGAGTTCAGAGAACGTAGCAGTGATTGTAAATGATAAAGGGTAGGTATTTGTTTATACTAGTGGTCGTCCGTGCTTCGGAAGGCACGTAAAGCCGTTGGTCCCGATTATCACTTAATTGTGATAGTCGGTATTGTCGTTAAGCTAGGTGGAAGACTCCCAGGCGGCTTGAAAAATTCCAACAGTAGGTTGACCACTAGCCTACCTACACCGATCCGCAGTGGGCATGCGTGGTGGAGTATTGCCCATTCCCTTTCACCCTCATTTGTGAAAGGAGGCCTGTGCTCAGCAGTGGGACATTATAGGCTGATGATGATGATGATGAGTGGTCGCCCAACGGTCGAAATTCGACTGTAAATCATATTTTAGCTTTCTGCCTTCTACTCCATTAAAAACTTTTATGATGCCTCAAGGGGTACAATGTTTTCTCTTCACATAATAATATATAGATTTCCAAATATATAATTTGTATCGATGCAATCGTAAATTTTCTTCATAACTCATATTGCAGATGGTTCGTTGGAGCTGTCTCCAAGGACAGTTTTCGATACTTTGCTACTAACCCTACCGAATTGCCGCATCAGAAGTCTGAAGATTTCAACTTCCAAGATCCAGTAACTGCACACCTCGTCAAGCACTGCTACACACTGGCTGAGAATGGAATGCCTACGATCGGCCTTATTTCGCGAATTCTTGACATAACACCATTTGTCGTCATTGGAAAAGATGGACACGACGCAGAAGCCGATAAAGGTTAATTTACAGTTTTTCAAAAATCGACATCTATTTCCCTGATACCTATATGTCCTTCAGCCATAATCTATACATAAATTACTGAAAAACCAGCGTGTCTGTAAATTAAATAATATTTACTAAAAACTGAATAGAGATGATGAAGATATAATGCAAAGAGATACGTTATTTTTTGTCTGTATATATTTTTTTTTCGCTTTACATGCTAACCCCCGAAACCACTGAAATTTAGCTTCAGGTTTTAGGCAACTTTTAGGCTGATGGCAAAAAAGAAATATAAATTGTATGATACAGATATCATACAATTTCGCGTGCAAAAACCTACTCCTAATAAATAAATACATTTAAAACCAAATGTGCTCAAAAGTTATTTGTCTATTTTTACAGATTATTTCCTACCGGAAGGAGTAGTTACGGCCGACGATATCATAAATTATATATTTACCGAATCACGCTAATTTCTTATGTTTTGGAGATTGTTTTATCATTTGTGAGATTTAGATTATACCGTGTGTTTTATCTACAGCTAATCATTATTAAACGTAGTGCATTATAATTATTTTTTTATTTTATCTGACCTACTGATTTACCTAGTAATACTCCAAGGTTCCCAAATTGTTATTAAAATTCAGAAATGAAGCAATCTGCAACTGTTTATGGCAAATCGTGCATAACTTAATCTTGTTATGAAAGTAGATACCTTGGTTTATTATTGTCAATGGAATATGAGACATAAATGCAATGCTATGGTACCTACGTCATGCCAATCATTCAATCATATAATGCGTAGTTGAAATGCATTTTTATGCACCACCCATTGCATCGCTCAGTACGATATCTCGCACGCAAGGGCACTGCATGCATATTCAATCTGTACGTCGAGTTAGTGGTCTACTTGATGCTGACCTAGCCTGACAACATGGAGCGCCAACACAAAATTGCTGAACCGTAAGTCCGCATTTCAATAATATGTCTACTCCGGAGTTGGGTTGGTGCTGATTCTGTTTTGTTTTTATCACATTACATTTATTTCTTACAAACATTATTGAAAAAGGATATAAAATATGGCCAATATTTACGGCGACTAAATTCACGTTGAAAACAAACAATTGGTCAAATTTATCAAGTCTTTTTATTCCCTCCTTGTCTTATGTTATTTGTTAGAATAAGGTAAAGTAATACTAAATTAGTTTAGTTCGTAGATAACAGAAACAGCGGCAATATTTACCATCGTCGTAATTGCTTAGGGTGTCAGATACTAGTTTATTTTTCTGATCGAGCGGTCGCAACTGCAATGGGTTGAGGTCATGAAGCAAAAGGTCAGTTTATTGTGCTGAAGTTAGATCACGAATGAATATGGCTCTGTAGTTTCCGCAAAATCAATATTGGTAAGTTAATTGTAACATCAATGTATTTGGATTAGATACTGTAGTATAGAAGATAGATTGAGAACTTTCACAACTCGCAACTATAAAATATTGTCATTACATTTTCTTGAATATCATAAAAATAACGAGTTCAATAAAAGCTTCAACAAAATTATTGTTTGGTAGAAGGACCTCTTTTTATTTGCCGTATCGGATAACCTTAGTTAGTTTATTAGGTAGGTGTATCTACTTCAATCCTATATACCTATTATAACGGCACGTCCTTGGTGCTTATGTGTTGTTATAGATTTAATTCCCACGACCCTGGTCGTGACATAATAATCCCTGCTTAGTTTGAGATCAAATTACCATGTGTCTAGAAATATTTCAAGACATTAAAACCTTACCTACAAAAAAAAATGTTAACAAGATTTTCATGATTTCATAAAACAAGTGCGAGTCGGTCTCGCGCAAGTAGGGTTTCTACTATGATATTGATGGTAGGAGTAATGCAAAATATTAATTTAGCTAAATAATATTTTTCTACATTAAATCGAAAACGATGAATGTCTCGCAGTTCCCCTGGGATCCGCCAAATCATTAGCTGCAGTCGACAAAAATTTTTTTGACCGAGCGCGAGCTTTGCCTCTCTGTTTCAGCTTAGGCAAAAATGCTATCATGTCTGCTATAATGCTTATATATCATGCTTCAATAAATTATATAGTTTTCTTTATCGATTTCACTAATATAATTTATTCATTAGTTCCTTTTAAAGTTATATTCATGGAAACCCCATAGACAAGCGCGGGGTGCTTGTAGGGTACAAGCACCCCACTTTGCTTATCCCTATAAATTACCCTTCCAAACTTTATTCATATCATAAATAAATAATATACATCCTGGGACATTCCTTACACACGGCTATCTGATC
Organism: Polyploca ridens; assembly: GCA_951394255.1. Lineage (NCBI taxonomy): Eukaryota > Metazoa > Arthropoda > Insecta > Lepidoptera > Drepanidae > Polyploca > Polyploca ridens. The sequence continues at coordinate 6,316,652 of OX596262.1, forward strand.
CCAAACAAAGCAGAGCTTGTACTACTATGGAAACCAGATAACTGATATACTACATAAGTAATATAATAGTTTTTCTTTGTAAATACATACTTAATATTATACATTAAACTATTTGTTCGTATTTTTGATCTCGCAAATGCATATAATATGTTTTCAAGACTCTTATCTCAGATTGATTTAGGAGTTAAAAGCTTCTGGAGCGGAGGCAAGGCGCGTTGACCTTCCAGATGACGCAGATCCTCTCGGGACTCGGTTGTTTCGGGAAGTATCTGTGTCGGGTTGCTGGCAGGAATCCGACTGCTGAATGCTACCACTGTGACGGGTGTCTCCAGGCCCAGCACCCGTTGCAGGTGTGCTCAGCCTGGGCAAGCGAAAGCACTGAGCTCTGCGCTGAAGTGGGCACAGATCTCTGGCTGCCAAGCGTGGTTCGCGTAGTGGTTGACAGCTAGAGATCGTGGGGCGTACTCCACTTTTTTTGCGAGCGAGGTAGGAAGCGGCGGATCGTAACAGGGAGGACACAACCACCCTGGCTATCCGCCACAGGAGAGCCACCTTCCTCCCAACACACAGGGAACAAGCCTGTCGCTGCTGGATTCGCGGACAAATGCTTCGTATCCAGCCAGCAGCGACGTGGCTTTATTCAGTAGGAGCTGACATAGCTCGGTCGCTGAACCCGTCGGATCCGAAGTGCCCAAGAATCCATGAGGATTTTCCCACATAAAAAAGGATTAAGAAGCTTGAGTTGCAAAGTAAAGTATGTGGGCACGAACCCTAAAAATCAAATAGGTACTATGTAATATGAATGTCGTAATTTAGTGTAACGTCATACATTTATTCTAGATATTAGACGTGCTAAGTGGCCTAAAATTGATGTTTCATGACCCGCTTAGAATCTAGTTGAGGATTGTTGCAGGATTGTAGCACCAGTTAACAAATTGCTCGAGTCGCGGTTACCTAAATCTTGCGTTAGCGCCGCTCTGGGAGAGCCAGTATCAGTAGTTAATTAATTTAATTCGATAAGAAAGCCATTACTAAAGTCATAAAAAGAAAATCAATCAATCACTTCCATGCCCTCGAGTGTAATCTGATAATCTAATCAGATTATAAACGTGGTCATATATAAATCCTTATTATTCCACATTTGTAATCAAACCTTTCCTTGACTTACTTGCTTTTCCGAAATCTTAAGTTAATTCAATAAAAAATAAGGATATAAAAACAATACAATGGATATTAAATCAAGGTAAGTCTACTATCAAAATATGTACCTAAAGTATAGCTTATTAAGGTACCTCTTAACTTTGGTATATTTTTTTTTCATGAAATATGGATACAACCTTGTGAATCATATGAATAAATACTTAAATTGTAATGAGGACCTCTGAAAAGGCCACTCCTGCAACATTGCTGACTTGAATTCATGGTAGGTAGATCCTGCAATACATCAATTCCAAAACTATTGAATAGATTTTCATAAAAAAAGATGTCTAATTAATAAATAAAAAATTAATAGCATGGGATCTGCCGTGAATTTTGGGAATGGATTCTTTTCAGCAATTTTGCTCGAGTCTCGTCAAACAATTAGGTGGGTAGGTACTATGTATAATATAAGCTAAATAGGAATCGACCGCGCAAATCGCGCGGCTCTGAAATGCTACGACAAAGATCGCTTTGGAAAACAAACTGCGCCCCTGTCACCCTATGCATACCTACGGTACGGCAAAAATTATGCAATAAAATCGAAATCACGCGAATATCTGTTTACACAACCATTTTTGTTGAACGATTTACCCAGCTCATGAGACTAGCCGAGTGGTCACTGACAGTGCGAGTCGAAATGTAGCTACTAACGAGAACGGGCCTAAGTTTCACCGATTCATATAAATCAGAAAAATATGAAATGCCTTAAAACTTAAGATATAAGATGTAACAAAATTTTTTTTTGTCACAGAATAACGATATCAAATACATGCATATTATTAGTTAGATCCATGCAAAAATAGATACTGGTATAATAGATACTGTAACATTGAATTCATGTCATAAGTCAGGAGTAATCATCGACCTTCAGTTTATAGGACCGCTAGATTGCTACAGTTACTTCAAATTGTTTATTGCCCAGGTAAATAATTGGAAATAGGTTAATTATGTGCATGTTTATAGTTTCACGATTATCCTTATTTTTCCAGGTCGGTCATTTAACTCGATACAGTAAATATTGATAAAAAAAAATTACATAGGTGTTATGTTTCAGATTCCTATAAATAAAACTTATTATCGCTCCATTTGTTACAATAATTGTTTTTATTTTAGCGGACGCGAATGCAAAGTATATGATAACATTCTGCACACTATCGGCAACACACCGTTAGTCAGATTGAATAAAATACCAAAGGACTATGGACTCGAATGTGATATTTGTAAGTATGAAAACATTGCTCATGAACATTCCTTTCAACATTTACCGGACGGGGAGAGAAGCAAGCTAAGCTTTTGGACTAACACCACAATTGATAAAATCTATTTGAGTCTTTTAGTTTTACGTATAGAATAATATTAATAATGAATTTCTCCTTTAAACAGATGCTAAATGTGAATTCCTTAATCCTGGAGGATCGATAAAGGATCGCATTTCTTACACGATGATGCTAGAAGCGGAGAGAACTGGCAATGCAAAGCCAGGCAGTAGGTTCGTGGTGCCGACCTCTGGAAACACTGGAATTGGCATCGCATTGGCAACTGCAGTTGGGGGTAAATAAACATCTATATTAAATTTAGAAATAAGATCTTTGCACTTAGTTGCAGAATAAATGAATCTGAATCTTTGTCATCACTCCTACACTGCAATAAAATTATTGAACCATTTCAATTGATAGGTCGGTCTCCTAACTATTCGTCGCCATAGCGAAATTTATATGTTAAATACATGGTTAAACTTTATAATATAGGTACCAACTACAAAATAGGCATAAACAGAAGACACAAGAGGCCTAAGCACACTCAGAAACAATTCAATAGCTGCTACTTGTGTTATTTTATTTAAAAGTAGACATAATATTTTCGAGGTGAAGTTATAAACAATATGCAAATTTTTAATTCAATTATTGAATGTGCAATTATGCTCAAAGGCCTACCTACTTTATTCGCATAACCATAACAACAGACTAATATTGTACTACTTATACTAGTAACCGTTACCTATGTTTTCAACTGTACTCCTAATATAGGATAGCCTAAAACTTTCCTCAAAGGAGAAGCCACAACAAGTTCACATATAGTTCTTATATCCAGTAGAACTGTAATTTATAATTGGCTTTTGTATCTCGCATTTCTTTACTTACCATATTTTATATTGTTGGTTTCGTCAAATAAATAAATTTGAATTTAATTTCCAGGGTATGGATGTACCATAGTTACCCCAGATAAGAATTCTGATGAAAAGATCAGTACTATTCGTCTACTCGGATCTGAAGTAGTTCAGACCCCAACACTAACAGCGTGGGATGGTCCTGACAGTTTCATGTCTGTTGCCAAGAAAATCCTAAATGACGACCCAAACACCATTTCGTTAGACCAGGTAAAACTGATTCTCTTTGACTACTTACTCTCCTTTGGTTACTATGTGCACTTTGTGTAGTAGTTACTATAGGAACACTACATTGGTATTATTAAAAAAAAGATTATTTCGAATGCTTACAATAAAAATTGTGCTGAAACCAAACAGCCATTACCTAACACAATAACTATGTTGAAATTTATTCAATAAAGTCCAACTACACATTTCCCAACATTTTGGTTTCCGCACAGAAATATTATAAAGTTTATTGAGTTTCACCATATCCCAAACTATAGGATAATAGTATATTATGATGCATGTGTGCAAAGTTGGTGTAATGATCAATGCACACGCGTGACTGACCGAGTGACTGAATAATAAGGGGGAATAGGTTTGAGGAGGATAAGTATACCTACTTTCGTATCATACAAATGACATGCCTGGCTCCATTAATAAATAAAGTAAATTATGTATAAATTCGAATCAGTAAGTAAGGCGCGAAATAGTCGATTGTAGGTGGAATCTTGATTTTTCGGACAATATCTATTCGTAGTAAATACAACAGTTAAAACTTGAAAACAGTTTTTCAGATAAATGAGACTGTGTGAAAAAAAAATTAAAGAAAATCTTGTCAAACTTTAATTTATTATTATTTTATCTAAGTTATCCGACACTGATAAAATCGGCACAAAATTAGAATAGGTTATGATAATAAATCAAATCATTTTTTAAGGAAAAGGATTAGCTTTGCCGTAAACAAGTTTGCTAGATACTTATTATAATTTTTCCATTGCAAATGATAAACACGCTTCAGTGATTTAGATTAGTTGGTGCAATTATCAAATCTACGAAACGCCACTATTTTAATCACCACGTGGGCTCTATACCTACCTATCTTAAGTATTTCTTATAATCAGATATTTTGAAACCTACTGGTTTAAAAGCAAGATGTTAACAAAATGTTAATTGGAACACTTTTATTGTAAATATTCAAAGTATCTAAATAATGAAATATTCAAGATCATCCTCAAGAACTGAGTGAGTGCTCTACCTCCTATAACCTCTAGTTTAGAACTAGCCCATACTGACTAGAATAATAAATCAGCTTGTACCTATATTAATAAAACTGAGTAAGTAAAATAATATGTTCTACTAAGTAGGAGAAGGCTATAAACGATTATGAATAAACTTGCTGCCCTGCGCAACTTCGTTCTCGTGGTGCTACCCTACCCTACCCTACCCTACCCTACCCTACCCTACCCTACCCTACCCACCTCGACTGCAGCGCCATCTGCCGGACCGACTTGTGAATCTAAACCATTCAGAGTGCCATCCAAACGCATACAAAAAAATCATTCAAATCGGTCCAGCCGTTTAGGAGGAGTTCAGTGACATACACACGTGCAAAAGAATTTTATATATAAAGATATACAAGTCAAATTCAAACATTTCCAAATGTCCACCCATCAAAATTGATTATTGATTAATTTATGTCTTTTTCATTTATTCATACCGTTTTTACAAGCTTTTATTTAACCTGCAATGTATGTATTGTAACTATGTTCGGGTGGAATCTTGCATGTCGGATTTCACCCACTTCCAGTGGTCTGATTGACTTGATATTTTGTATACATTAGTATATTGGATGACAATGCAAGTACAGTCAACAAAAAGTACAGTCACCAAACAAAGTCTGTATTAAAAATTAAATTTTTAACAAAACACTTATTTAGTTATAACTTCTTTTCGTTTGAGAAATAAGATATAAAGAAAATCAGTGTTGAAAAATAATAACCATACCTAATTCTTCTCTGTATGACGTGTCAATTTCAAATAATAACATACTTTATTTCTTGTAGCCACGGATATCGTGATCAGTGGTAAAAAAAAAATATTTTATCTATTTGCGGGAAACGGATCACGGTATCAGTGGACACATCTCGCCGTGATCCGTGGCTAATTCAATCTGATACCGGGATCGGTGGAGACAAACCCGGTGAAAAAACTGAGATTTTCGAAAAACATATTATTAGCTTAATCGTTAATAATCCTGTCTCCGACAAGTATCAAAAAGCTCCATGGGGCCAAGTTAGTGTACTAGAAACGTCACAATTCGAAAAAGCAATACATTTTGTTAGGAAAATGAATGTGAAAAGTTTTTTTTTATTTCAAATTCGCGAGCAATAACTCAAAAACTTAGGGATATTCTTTCAGGACGTATATTCGCGGTAGTTTGTCCTTACTGACCCGTGTAAAATTTCCACTCTTTATAACTAAAATATGAAGTACATCTTTACAAAATGTATCGTAGTTTAAAAGTGTCCTTGGGTATTGCATAAGAGTGACGTCACATGCGCACACGCTTGAATACCTATATGGAAAGACTAATAAGACACGATCGATCCACGAGTGATTTATGCGCTGACACGCTGTTCACATGTCCAACATATTTAATTTTTAAAACATCAACGCATATTTATGTTGAGCGTTATCTATGACACTATCGAAGTGATTTAAAAAGATATGACGTTCGTTCTTTTCTAATCCGACATATTACTGCACAGCCTTTTTAGCGAATACCCTTTACTTGTGTAAATCATTAACCATTTCTTCGCATTTTAACCCACTTAAAATGCATAGAAAAAGATATGCATTCCAATTATTTTTAATTGTATGCGTACCTACAGCATAGGTTAGGTACGTAACCTTAACTTATTGTTGATTAGAATGTGAAGTGTATTCTTTGTTGGATATCCAAAAATAGGTTTGTCAAAAATAAAACCGACTTCAAAATAGATTATTTTTTGTTTTACTGCAAACAGCAAGGCATAAATTAATAATTTTTGGGCTTAACCTACATAATTTCTGTATTATTTCGAAGTCAGCGAAGAAATCCTACGATACCCTACATGTTGAAAGAATTAGATTTTTTCTTCGGGACACCTGCTCTATTTTCACTGACATCAAAACAGTATCTAATAACTTAATACAATTCCAGTATTCTAATGAACTCAACCCTCAAACACACTACGAGCACACAGCAGAAGAGATACTGTCAGCCCTGGGGGACATCGACATGGTGGTAATCGGATCAGGCACTGGTGGCACAGTCACGGGAGTTGCCCGCAAAATGAAGGAGAAATGTCCCAAATGTGTTGTAGTCACTGTCGATCCAAAAGGTTCTGTCATTTTTGATGAGGGACTGAACGAGCTACAACTTTTCTACGTAAGTAGCCTTACCAAAATTTGAAAAATTAAGGCCTAAGTTGATGCTTATAACCCATTTTAAATCATTATATTTTTAGGTGGAAGGTATTGGAGGCGACTTCGTGCCAGATGTTTTAGATAAAACTGTAGTCGACAGAGTTGAAAAGCCAGATGATTATCAATCGTTCAATATGGCAAGAGAAGTTATAAAGAAAGAAGGATTGCTTTGTGGTAAGAACAACACAGGTATTAACAAATTATTTTATGATTATTAAGTTCCAATTCTAAATGCGCCTATGGACACGACAGGTGGCAGCAGTGGAGCGACAATGTTCGCAGCAATAAGTGCAGCTAAGGCATTAAAACTGGGAGCTGGGAAACGAGTAGTGGTGATCCTAGCTGACGGTATTCGCAATTACATGACCAAGTTTGTGTCTGATCAGTGGATGGAAGCCAATCTTTTTAAGGAACCACCAGAACATGCTTTTATGTATGTATGGGTACAATGCATTCTTAGTTTACCTTACTTTTCTAGAATAGTACCTCAGAGAAACTAAATATTACTAAAGATAACTACCTCTTCATTTTACATCTGTATCTACTTATCTATCAATAAATTTTAAATTATAATGGAAATCTATTATTGGCCGTGCAATTTATTCATTTTTAAGTAATTTTTCACTAATGTATCGCTGTTGATTTCGTAATAAATAAATAAATAAAATAAAACTAGCAGCGAATCCCGGCGTTGCTCGGGTTAAAATACATCGCATATTTAGTGGTATAAAAAATATATAAGGATACATTTTTAACAGATATTATAGATTTCTATTTTCGATTTCGATTTGGTTCTTTTAGTTAAAACAATAACAATAATAGATCAATAATAACACTCGTACACATTTTGGAACTTTCCAGATCAATCAAAAAAAATTTGAACTTTCTCTATCATTTTAAATTGCACTCATTTTAGAACTTTCTCGAACATTCTAAATCGATCATAATAAATTTCACTCATTTTGGAACTTCCTAGATCATTCTAGAAATTTCTAGAACTTTTTCGAACATTCTAAATCGATCATAATCAATTGCACTCATTTTGGAATTTTCCCGATCATTCGGGAAATTTCTAGAACGTTCTCGAACATTCTAACTCGATTCGATAAAACTGTTATTAGTTTTGGACATTTTGGAACTTTATAGATGAAGCCAGAAATTTGTAGAACTTTCTCAAAACATGCTATATCGATTATAATAGTTTGCATTCACTCTAGAACTTTCTAGTACATTCCAGATCGATTATAACCGTTTTACACATTTTTGATCTTTCCATTCCAGAAATTTTGAGATCTTTTCAGAAGTCCTCATGCGTTAGAAAAGGACAGCAATATATGTTTTAACATTTTCGCCACCCACAACCACCCCCTTCCACCCACCGCGACCAAACTCCCTTACCTGGAGACCAAGGGGTATTTACCACCACAATGGGAAGTTGATTGGGGTTGGTGGTGATTGAGAAAACTGCGTATTTACGTACCCACAAAAGCATTTTATATATATTATTAGATTATTAGATTTAGTATCTAACAAATTTTCATTATTCTTAATTTTTATTATTCTTCTTGAATTTTGGCGCCCCTAGTGATCGGTGATGGTACACATCTAAAAACTGATCTAAAACAAGGATGACATAGGTTTCTTCGTACCACCGGCTGTTAGCCTTTTACCCTACCAGTCCAGTCCATTATTTTTTCGGTATAAAATTGATTTCTATCCCTACCTCTAATCATATCATAGCGAGGGCTTCCAAATTATTTTGTTTTATGGAATAAAAATATGTTTATAGATGGTGGAATCAGCCAATATCAAATTTAAAGGTGCGTAAGGTGCCCATTGTTAAGGAGAAAGTAACATGCGCAGAGGCATTGGCAGCCATGGGATCTGAACACAACACGGCTATTGTTGTGAATGATGATGGGTATGTCTAGAATAATAGAAGAGCATAAAATTTATTTGTGCATAAAAACTAGAATTATCTTTGTTACAATGAGAACGATAAAAGTTTCAGTACAATTATTGCGACACAATTATTATTAAGTAACTAGACTTAATAATAATTGTGTCGCAACACTCGCAATCCTCAGCGCCTTGCTTGGTATCATAAAAGCATCAACTGGTGATATTAAAATGAATTTCAAAATTGTATTGAAAAAAATTCCAATGAATAGGCTTTTTACACGACTTCTCTTGCTAGATAGCTGGACTGGTGCCGTTAAACCCTTATTCAGTTCAGAATCAAAACCATTGTATAATTTGTGCCTGAGGATGATGCAGCCTATGCTCCATTATTAGTTATACGGTTCCTTTTTCGACATAAATATCCTACTTTCGGTGAAAGAAAAAATCGTGAGGAACTGTAGCACTGTGGTAGGGTACTTAGTAGTACCCACAAGGCTACCACCTGGCTACCACCCTCAAGTCGAAAATTCATGTCACCAAGCACCTATCGGTGTGTTCCGACAGCTGCACTTGAGAGCCAGTTCCTTCTAGGCTTTGTGTGCACCACCTTATTATTTCCTATTTTAAATAATTTATTTACATAACAGTACGTAAATACTTATTTGTTACAGTTTCCTACAAGGAGTCATATCAAAAGACAGTTTGAGGAATGAAGCTACAAATCCGAAGAGAGAAGTCAATTTGGACCTAAGTGAACCTGTAAACAAACATTTTATGAAGAAATATCATAAAATAGTTGATAACAAAGGAAGCCCCACCATTGGTCTTGCGTCAAGAATCCTCGACATCGCACCATTCGTGGTGATCGCTGAAGAATATTACGTCAATAATAGAGCCTACCCGCTTAGATGTACGTATGAATTTGGAGCTTTTTCAAAATTAAATAACCTACTATCATCCATACCTACTTCAATTCATATTCCATACTTTTATACCTATTATATATGCAAATGCGAAAGTAACTCTGTTTGTATGTCTGTTTGTTTGTTACGCTTTCATGCCTTTACTACACAACCAATCATGAAATTAGGTATGCAGATAGCCTATGGTACGCAGAAGGACTTTTAATCCCATGAACGTGGGTGAAAGCGCGGAAGACAGCTAGTTATGGATAAAAACGAAACCTTATTTAATGATTTAGGATGAAACTCATAGGTAGATCTTATCCACTATGAAAATATTATGTGGCTTTTTGTCCCTAATAATGCAGTAAGTAAGTAATAATTGTAATGTTTTATTTTTTCAGATTATATTCCCAAAGGTATTATAACATCAGATATAATGTTGGATTACATAATCTCTCATCAGTAAATCGTAATAGAATATTTTTAAGCATACGATATGATATAACTAAGTAGGCTCACAATGTAAATACTATTTTAAGGTACTTACCTACTTATATAGGGTATTTGGTGCATGGACCGGGACCGACACATTTTTTGAGGGGTTTAGATGTTCATTTGCTGTTTCCCCTGTAAACCCTATGTTGTAAGTGTCACGGTGGTTGAGATTTAAATCGTCATAACTTGTTTGTAGCACGAATGAACTTTAATGTAGTCTGCAATATATTCTCATTAAAAAAAAACATTATTTAATGCAATTGGTCTGCAGAAAATTACATCTGCGCTTCCAAAATGTTAAAACGTATAAATTGTATAAAAAATTACTTAATTTACATAAAAGCTGTTTTGAACTTAGCTTAACGACTCATTTATTAATAAAATCAATTCCTAATAAAAATAAAACTAAACTTAAATAAAAACACTTCTCTAAAATAAACCTAATCTTTAAAAATAAAAAACTTACCTTTATTTTAAGAAGTTCTATACCTAGTATATCTAATCGGCCCTATTCCTTGGCCTGCACGATCCCCAGACCCGACACCCCTGGATTTATAACCATGCGCCAAACACTCTGTATACAAATTTATACGATAAACTGTTACATAAAAATATAATAATAAATATATTGTAATTATAAAAATAGAATATAAATAAAAAACCAAACAAATCCATAGTCTATTTTATTTAATCCACCACCTTACGCATACAAAGTTTTTTATAACCACTAAGCTAACCAACCGTAGAGTGAAGATCCCTTTCTCTGTCTACGTAACCAACCTACCCGCTGACTAACTACGATATAGACAATTTTATGAAGAAGGTAATTTCTTCACCAGAAAATATGGACTATGCAACTATACCTAATCTATAGGTAAGTATAATAGATAATAGGCTACATTCCTGAAAAAAACTAATTAATCCGTCATTTACATTATCAAAAAATATTAGACACGTATTTTTTCTTTTGTCAATTAAACAAAAAAATACGAAGATATCGTGTGTTGACGTTCCGCGTGACGTCACGGTGTGGTACACTTTTTAGCACAGAACAGATAAATAAGGTTAGAATGGTAATGTGGGCGAGGCAAGCGCGCCACAGTTATGATTCGATAATCATAACTCGACCGATTCGCGGTCAGTGCGCGTCGGATTACATTGGAGAACAGAGCTCTGCTTATAATGCCGTGTTGTGCTATAATAACGTGTAAGACAAAAAAGTCAGACCTCAAGTATAGAGCGAGGAGGTATATCGTTCCATCGGTAAGTCGAAAATAACATTTAATTACAATATTATTAGTAAAAAACATAAAAACATATTGAACACTATGAAATACCAAACATTAACAAAATTATTACAACAAGTTATGAAAAACATACATTGACCGATGTGTACTCGCTCAATCAGCGCAATGACCAAATCCGCTTTCAATGTACTGCATACATTGCGTCTTCTACACTTCGTCCTTTGCCCTGATTGGCAGTGATGTAAGGCGCAGCATGTTTATCGATAGTGACGTGACCATGTGGTTTGGTTAAATAAAATCATCGATAGAATTCTAGACTAATATATATGATATAATTACGTTTGACAAAGATAATTTTGGAATTATTTTATATTTAATTAACGATGGTACATTTTTAGTTAGACGTATTTTGAAATTAGATATTATATTAATCATTGAATGAATGTGACCGAATGATATAAATGGACATATAAGACCCCTCCTCATCTACGAGTATTTACTATGATGTATTTAGTATTATAATCTAAGTAAAATGTAATTTGACTAATGCAATAAATTATAAATTGTAGGTTTCCTAACGAACCTAACACCAGGGAACAATGGATTGGCGTGACAGGTAGAGGTAACTGGAAGAGCCGATAACCGATGTGGAAGAAAGGTTCTCGAGTGGCGACCACGTACTGGAAAGTGCCGAGCGGGACGACCTCCCACCAGGTGGACCGACGACCTGGGGCCCAATTCTCACTTCCCTCGAACTAGCCTTCGAATCGAACTTGCATTACGAGTTCTATTTCGACCGTAAAATTTCGAGGGGCGGAGTCTATTTTTCGATTCCTGTATTCTCGGCACTAATCGAACTAACCTTCGAAATAAGTTCGAGTGTAAGGAGTAAATGTTGCCATTATGATGGATACAAATTGCACGATGCGTTTCGTTTCACTTGATAATTGCGTTTTGTTAACGTACGTGATAATTTTATATCTTAAATTAAAATTTAAAAGATTTTAATGAATATTTTAATAAAATATTTAAAACAACGTTTTACTCTTATTATATCCTAATATATCCGGAATTCATAAGTTAATCAATTTTATATAATAATTATAAATGAATATGACAAAATATTTTCTGTGAGTAACGGAAATCCTTAGGCTTATCTGTCATTACGTTTCCAAATGACAACCTAACTGTTTGACGTTTGATAGTTCGCATTCGAAATACGTTTCGAACGGTCCCGACCAGTCGAAGTAGTTCGAGCGCTAGCCCTCGAAAAATAAGAGAAAATGGCGGCTTCGAAATTCTCAGAATAGCCTAACTTGATTTTCACTCGAAAAAAGTACTAATTCGAACTTTATTTGGAACAAGTGATTAATTCGAGTGAATGAGAATTAGCTCCCTGGGGCCCAATTCTCACTTCCCTCGAACTAGCCTTCGAATCGAACTTACGGTTCGAGTCCTATTCGACTGTAAAATTTCGAGGGGCGGAGTCAATTCGAACGGTCCCGACCAATCAACGCTCTAGCTGACTGGTTTCCCTTCTAAATATGTCGGCCTTGAAATTGCCAGAATAACGTAACGTTCGTAAAAGTTAGAATTCGTGCTTTTTTCGATCGAGCGATCAGTTTCGATTGGGTGAGAATTGGGCCCCTGGTCAGATCTACTATCCGATTCAGTTCTACACATTGTGGTACACTTTACGAAAAAACGATCACACCTCTACAGATGATGCACAATCAAGAATTGAAAGTATAGGATCAAATCTATATTTGAAATTTAGCATAGGTAATTAAAATGTTTGTCTAGATGATAAGACTTACCATATACATTGAGCTATAGTGATAATAGCTCAATAACCATATATGGTTTTCCGGGGTGTGATGATGAAGTAGGAGGGCATGCGCTGGATGGGGTTGTTGGAATTGTCGTGAGATGAACTTTGACCACATGTGGTATCCCTGGTCTGATGATGGAGTAGAATGGTAGGTATTTAAACTGTATAACGGAGCAACTTATCCTCGCCGTGTTTGGGGTTGTTGGAATTGTCCTGAGAACAGCTTTGACCATATATGGTTTTCGGGCTCTGATGATAGAGTAGGAGGGTAAGTAATGGAACTCCATAGCGCAGCAACGTATCCTAGCCATGTTTGGGGTTGTTGGAATTGTCGTGAGATGAACTTTGGCCATATATTGTATTCAGGGTCTGATGATGGAGTTGGAGTGTGGGTAAGCACTGAAACTCCATAGTGGAACGACGTATCATTATCCTAACCATATTTGGGCTTATTGAAATTAAAATATTAAACTTAGTTACAAAAAAATCTTACGTGCCCTTACAAAGCTGCGCTTTTAGCTAGTATATAGTAAAAAAATAAAATAAAATAATTTCTTAATATTAATTTCATGTTACATTTTTCCCCACGCATTCATCAGATAATTTATCGATAAAAATATCGACTTTATCAAGCAAATCAAATCTGTCAAATTTAGCTTCATAATTTTAACAGCTCACGCCTATGAAGTATCGTATTTTTTCGGTAATTACTTACTAACGATAATGTCGTTCTTCATTGACGGGTCCCACCCACTTAGTGAAGTGCCACGCACAACGAACAACCAGACTATCAATAATCAGTTTAGAAATAAAACAAATCGAACATTAGAAGTTAGTTTAGTTAACTATATAATTTGTTGTAAAAATTTTCGTTATTTGCGCACTATAATATAATATATTATATATCTATCACGCAGTTATCCGTAAAAAAACCACTACATACCCTAATAGTTTTATTAGTTTTTAATTGTCACAAATTGATTATTGCCGGTCCAAAAAATCATTATGCTGAATAATAATATAATTAATTCAATAGAAAAAGATATGTTAGTTTTGTGTAATCCGTACAGCATAACCATGCAACTATCGATTCCAAGTTCTATGAGAATAATAATTGATAATCGAACCGATTCATTAACGATTATACACTACCCATCCCTACTGTAAGTTGTCAACATTTTTGACAGGTGTATGCATTTTTGCGTGTGTGAGTGTCTATGCCCACGGTAGCTTAGTGCTAGTGGGCGAACGAATATCTGCCCAGAGATTTATGTGTGCGTGATTTGGTTGTGTGCGAAATATTTGTAAAAATATGATTGCGTATGTGTAGAAATTAAAATAGTGGGGGTCAAGCGGCGACACTGGTCCTAGTACAAAATTGGAGCGAGGGCCTTTCCAACCTTATTTATCTATTCCGTGCTTTTTAGGAACAAGTGACGTCACGAGCCCCCCTCCCGAACTTAGTCGCGCTTTATCTTCGTCAATTGTTAATGATTTGGTAAAGCAAAAAATACGTGTCCAATATTTTTTGATAATCTAACTGACGGACTAATTAGAATTATTATATTTTTACCCAGGCAACATCCCTATTACTTGTCCTGCCTGACTGACTGACTGATTCAGACAGTGATGTGAGAGCCCAATTAATCACTGGGGTTAGAAACTTGTAATTTTGCACACAGGTTCCTTTTATAACGTAGGCATCCACTAAGAATTTTTGTAATTCCATCCCCATAGTGAAAAGGGTGATTTGTATGATAAATCTTGTTCCTTGGGTTTATAAACTGAAAACTTAGAACGAAGCACGATTGTTTACTTAGGTAGCGTCCATAAATTACGTGAGGTGTTTAGGGGGTCGAGCCGAATCTCACCCAATCACACAATGGGGGAGAGGGGGTCTCGACAAATATCAGTAATATCAGTATTTTTTTCCGCAAGAAACAGTGTAAAATTACGAGAACACTGGGTTAAATTTTGAATTTTTGTAGGTCCCTTTTAAGTATTTTATTGTTCGACATTTTCACTGTGATTCTAGACTACTTTAAAAAAAAATTAAGCAAAGTATTGTTGTTTTTAAATAAATCCAAAGAAGCAAGCACTGATTAAGGCGGCCCTCTGTGGCCGGCGCAACTTCGACGCAAGCATAGTCTAAAAGCTTGTTGGTTCATCCAACGTAATGTTTGACTGCGAAAAAAGAGAGACAGCATCATAGCCGTCGATTATCAGTCGGTAAATTCCGCTGATCATTCGCGCCCACTTCGCTAGGTCGTCATTCATGATTTCGCATTCATAAAACTTGTTCCAGGCGTGTACTTCTCGTGAAAAAATCTTACAAGTTTGTGAAAAAAATGTTGGTTATTTAGAATCTCCAATACATTTGCAAGCCTGGTATCTTTACGTTTTCTTTACTTTTACAATTTATAGGTACATTAGATATGGCCAAAGTACAGACAAAAACGCTGTTTTTCGGAGGCTTTGACTGAATTTGTTTCACACTTTTTTAAAATTATGCCTAGATACACGGCTAGATATAGTGCACAAGATACTAATTTGTTCAAAACATCTAACGAAAAATGTTTAACAACGCCATAATAAGTACAGAGGTTTTGTATGAAAAATATGACGAATTGAGTCCTCTTAAGATTGCGTACCAAGCTAGAAAATTATGGCAAAGTCAGATGAAACAAACTTATGTCTAATCTTCGCGTGGAGATGAGATGGAGATAGCGTGTTCCGCGGAACAAAAATGAACTAAGCGCTTTTTATCTAAATAACTCGTAAAGTATAGAATATGTAAAAAAATCGTTACTTACGTAATTAGATACACCATGAACGAATAAAACCGAAAATTCATTATTATTAGAGGTAGCTTTGTGATTTTTTTCTATCGAGGTAATTTCATTCCTTTATGTTTATACTCAGATAGAACCCTCGCGTATATAATGAAAATACCCATGTAAAAATATTTGATTTAAATACTTTTTACTTGGGTAAATTTCAATTCTAAGATTGTTATTTTGCTTTATACGCACTCTTAACGTATTTACGCAAAAAATACGCATAGGTATTGAAAAATCTCACGTGGTATTAGTGGGGTGGGGGGGATCAAGCCAAATCTCACGACATCTCACCTAGGTGGGAGGGGGTGGGGGGGAGGTAAACATGGCTGAAATTGCTTCACGTAATTTATGGACGCCCCCTTACCTGAATAAATAATTAAGATTTTTATTAGTAGTTTTTACTACTAACTACTTACTCCTTATAGGGAGTTTAGGGGTTGTTAAGTTCGTATAGAAGAAACGTTGTTGTACGCGTTTGATTACGCTAGGACCTAGCGTATCCTTATGTCAATCTCATACATTTTGTAACGTTTCTATTCGTGCAAACGCAACGAAATTTATTTTGTCTAGGGGATCAGTACCTACTTTACTGTCCTTGCATTAAGAGGACTCAATTCGTCATACTTTTCATACAAAACCCCTGTACTTATTATGGCGTTGTTAAACATTTTTCGTTAGATGTTTTGAACAAATTAGTATCTTGTGCACTATATCTAGCCGTGTATCTAGGCGTAATTTAAAAAAAGTGTGAAACAAATTCAGTCAAAGCCTCCGAAAAACAGCGTTTTTGCCTGAACTTTGGCCATATCTAATGTACCTATAAATTGTAAAAGTAAAGATAACATTTAGATACCAGGCTTTCAAATGTATTGGAGATTCTAAATAACTAACTTTTTTTTCACAAACTTGTAAGATTTTTTCACAAGAAGTATACTCCTGGAACAAGTTTTATGAATGCGAAATCATAAATGACGACCTAGCGAAGCGGCCGCGAGTGATCAGCGGAATTTACCGACTGATAACCGACGGCTCTGATGCTGTCTCTCTTTTTTCGCAGTCAAACATTACGTTTGATTAAACAACAAGCTTTTAGACTATGCTTGCGTTGAAGTTGCGCCGGCCACAGAGGGCCGCCTTAAACGTAGCTTTTTGCAGTTTACGTCAAAATGGTAGCATAAAAATATTATAATATATACATGTCGGAGAGTTAGATCGTTGGTTGGACTCAGTTGGATGACGATAATATCGTGGTACAAGGGTTGGGTAAAATAGTAGCAACACTGATTTGACTTTAACATAAATAACAGATTTAATGAGGGTATGCGTAATATTAAGAACATTGATTAGACTATAACGTGAATGACAGAGTTTATAAGGGGATGCGTATTGCTTTTGGGATAGTTAGTTTATCACAAGCACTCGAGCTGTACACATCTCAGTGCAATCATTGTTACACCCCGTTCTGAAGCCTGTAATTATTTAAGACTGTACATGTGTGAAGTGAAGTGAAGCGAAGTGAAGTGATTATTTAATTGTAATGTTATGTCGTAATAATAACGTAATAAACACATTGGGCCCGTGAGGAGTTTGTTGCGTCGCTTCTTCTCCTCATACGGGACTTTTACGAAGCGATGGTATAACGTTGTTTTATTGCCTGCACTGCGCCCACCGAATCCCGATACTACTGAACCCTAATCGTGGTGTTTGTATCGCTTGGCTGTCGCTGACTCCGACATCAGTCGTGGGATAAAGACGGGCAATAAAACCATACTTGGATTGTTACCACATACTTTGAGCATTGCTATGTGCTTGAGAACCCCGAACACGTGTCAAATAGAGGGTTTTGCCAAGCGAGGGATGACGTCAAGAATGAAGACTTTGAATTAAGTTTGGTGGCATCGTTTCTATAGCCAAGTAACCGAGTAAATGGATCATGAGATGCGCGTGCTTATACGTGACATGATAATAGCTAGATGGTGGTGATTTTATGCTGCGCGATTGTCTGCGGTGCTTCGAGTGTGGGAAAAACAGGTCATGTGATCGTTCCTTTACTTTTTACATCATTTTTTTGTCTAAGCTGCAATCAAATGCTTTTGGTGTTACATGTTACAGATGTGGTGATGCTGGCTTCTTTGAAAATAACTGCTCTCGTGCCTGCAACTTACTGCAGTCAAAAGCGTTCGTGACAACGGCAGCGCGGTTGGTAACAACACCGGTGCAGTGAGCAACGGTAGCAACCAGCGTCGGGTGGACCTGTGCTGCATCAGCAACCAGGCGGAACAGAGGACTATTTTCTGTGAGTCAATTTCATGTTGTTTGCTAATAGATTACGAAGGTACCTGAGGTACAAGTACCCATTGTTGTTGAGAATATAGTTGGTTAGCGTTTTAATTGGATTTAAGTGTGTGTCGTCTTGAGTCTTAAATTATTATTTTGCGTTTTGGTCACGGGGATAATCACGGGTATAATTATTATTACGGAACTGGTAGTGTTTAGCAGTCATAAACATTATGGCCTATAGGGATAGTCAGATAAAATAGGCACCAAATGATTTGAGTATACTTACATGCTTAATAAGATGAGCCGCGCCTAGGCTACGTGGTTTATTATCGTAGTTTGTGTTGAAGCGTTAACGAGATGTCTTGTTAGTGTAACGTGACGGTATGCTTTTATAATTATCCTTGTTTACGTTGGTTCGCAAATGAGACTAGGTGTTGATGCGGTGCTAATCAATATTGTTTTAACTAGACAATAGAAACCTATCAACAACCATTGAGCTATTATTACTACGTATGGAGAGGCTATCATAAGCAAAGGTTATGTCCCATTTTTTTTAAAGTGAACTAAAGTTCTCTAGCGCTGAAACAATAAATTAGTCGTCTAAGCAGACAGAAGAAACACTATCAGAACTCTTTTATTACGCAGTATTTTTGTCGCAAACACCGTAATTTTCAAGGCGCTTACGCGTTTCGTTTATCATTCTACAACAACAATTGTGGCCGGATGGCCTCAATTGAACGGAACATAGTTGTGAAGTGTGGCGTCTTCTCTATAATAATGGCTCTATGTCAACAAGAAGGTTTTTAAAGTTGCGTTTTAGTTTCATGATTTCGGATTTGGAAAATGTAGGTACAAATAGATTGTGATGGCTAATAATAGTGTAGTCAAGCAACTAACTAGGAGTTTTGTCAGTCACTTGATAGTGATCTACTGTGCTGGTACAATATGCGGTTGGCAATGTCCTTTGTTTATGTCCCTGATTTTTATTCACATAGTGAAGGTCATGTAGGGTTATGTCATATTTCTAGGTCGTTTAAATCACACAATGTTTTAATCTCCTACGTCATATAATCTCACGATAGGTTTAGACTAATGCCAATTAGGTAGTATCAGATAAACTAGATGAAACAGAAGACCATTTTGGAGTGATATTATATCAGTCGTAGTAAAGTTGACTTTACCATTAACTATTAGGTAGACTTAACCTGATAGAAATTGGTATCTATTGTAAACTTAAGTAGTCCGTGAAGTGAATCGATTAGTTCACTTCAATAGGGTTCGTTATTTGACTTGTCTCTCTTTCACTGTAAGTTATGACTTTAGGCGTTAGTATTGCTGGTTAAGCATTTTGCTGTCGCTGGTCAATTGAAAGATAGTGTAGTACAGATGAGGTAGATGCAACTACACTACAGGGTCTAAACTGAATACATTACTTTTTTTATTTTGATTTTAATTTTGGTTAAGTACTACGGTAACTGACTTAGCATAGTGGTAGACTACCTACGTTCCGTTTTGGACAGTTTTTATTATTTGTTAAAAAGGAAAAAAGCACTAGTAGAGTCAACTGAGAAGGTTCACATTCACAACCTTATTGCCTCTTGCCAATACGATATTTTGATTAGTTTTGAATTCATTTACTTTGATAATGCGATTGTTATTCAACTGTAAGAGATTATTGAACACCACTACGTTAGAAAAATACTCGTGAAGTTACAAAAGATGGTCATGACTCAATGAACCTATTAGTCGTTTTAAAATTAAAATAAAATAATAAATCCTATTAAAGTTAATTTCAAAAACTGACTTCTTTAACGATGGTAATCTGTAGTTTATATCATATTAGTCAGACGCGGAGTCAAAAGAGTTCTTTATCAATAGTTTCCTCCTGATTTAGATATTTTGAGTAGCGACAATAAGAATTACACTGATACCTCTTAGTAAATGTTTTGGATTGCTATAGCATTTTATGTGCAGTACCTATACCCTTCGCGAGGGGTAGCACCGTGGCTGAGATAGTTATCTTTTGGTTGTTGAGTTAGGGTTGACGGACTGGCCCTTGTGTCTTATGCGGTCCTAGTATTGTTACTATCGCAATATAGGTGCGAATCTTTTGAATTCGAATAGCTAATTCATAGTTTTAACGTCTTCTGTAATTTAGAATGGAGTCTGATGTAGTGTCGTATGTAGAATCGTATGTAGAGTCGAATGTAGAGCTCATGTAGAACTTGTGCACAGCTTATGAAGAATTAATGTAAAGACAAACACAGTTAGATATCGTTCTCAGAGGTTGTAAAGCCCTAGTAGTTTGATTTGTAGCCTAATGCATAGTAGGAAGCTTTAAGTGAAGTAAAATGTAGTATCAGAAGCCCTAGCTTCATTTTTAGAGTTAAATTTGTCATACCGGAGGTGATAAGGATTGTGGTCAAACTTATTGTCGGCTGTCTATAAATAGCGAAATTCTTAGTCATTCAGGCATTCTACTTGAGTTGGTGATAAGAGTAACTAGAACCCTAAATTTATTAACGTTGGCCGATCAAGTGCTAACGCAAACTTCATGAAGCTAGATTTGAAAGAAAATAAGGTTATAGTGACTTAATTTTCTGTGAAAGATTATTTTAATGGAAAATCATTCATCATATCAGCCTATGGATGTCCACTGCTGAACATAGGCCTCCCCCATTGACTTCCACTTTGAAGGGTTTTGGGCCGCTTACATCCAGCGGTGCCCAGCGACTCTGACCAGGTTGTCGGTCTACCTGGTGGGAGGGCGTCCCACTCGGCGCTTTCTAGTACGTGGTCGCCACTTGAGAACCATTCTTCCACAGCGGTTATCGGCTCTTCGAGCGATGTGGCTTGCCCATTACCACTTCAGCTTACTAACTCTACGAGCTATGTCTGTCGTTTTCGTTCTCCTCCGAATGTCCTCGTTGCGGACCCTGTCACGTAGAGAAATTCTGAGCATAGCTCGTTAAGCTCGCTCGAAAAATCATTGGTGGAATCAAACAAAATCTAGAACCTTATAGGGTTATTGAGTTGCGTGAGTGGCTGTCGAGGTGGATCCATGTTTTTTGGATGAAAATGATAGTGAGATCTTTGTTTATGAAATACTCGTTGTGTATCTGTGTATGTAATCAGCAGCGTAACTGGGTGAGCTATTTACAAGTTATCTCAACGTTGTGTTGACTGTTATGGTTCTATGTTAGGTTAGGTTAGGTTGTCTGAACGGTGAGGTGGCCATTTATACGGTATTGTCTAAATAAGGCGAGGTGGCCATTTAGACGATGTTATCCGGAAGGCTAGGTGGCTATCTGGAAGGAGAGGTGAAGAGATTTCCGCAGAGTCGGCACACGCGAGTGATACCCCTTGTGTTGCAAGCGTCCAAAAGCTGCGGTAACCGGCTACCATCCGGGAGGCCGTATGCTTTTTGCCAGAATTAGTGGTAATCTAGAAGAGATTTCTGCAGAGTCGGCACGCGCGTGTGATACCTCTGGTGTTGCACGCATCCAAAGGCTGCGGTACCCGGCTACCATCCGGGAGGCTGTATGCTTTTTGCCAGAATTAGTAGTAATCTAGAAGGCGTGGTGGCCAGTTAGATGGAAGGCGTGGAGGCCATTGGAGGCCATTTAGACTATTAACGGCGCGGTGGCTGTTTCCATAACACTGAGATGGTTTATTGTACAGCGTGGAGACCATAGATTTCGAATTTCCGTGGAGACAGAGTAGTCCGTGAATATTCTATAAGCAATGGCTTTGAGTTCTATTCTTGCCTAGAAGCTAAGACTATAAAGTTAAAACTGTCTCCCTTAGGTAAGTACCTACATAAGTAGTAAACGTGCTTGGTGGAGCTGTATGGCTGTTGATCTTAGTAATTGTTAAATTCGGTTCTCTAAACTGTGCATACTGCTTACCTGAGTTGACTTTAGAGATTGGAACTGTATCATTCGTCAGTATGAGTAAGCGTTAGTATAATGATTAAAATGAAGCGATTGATAGCAAGAATGGCTCGAAAGTTTAGGCAGGAATGGCCGAGTGAAATTATCAGTTACTGTGCTGGACTTCTTTTGTTTTAGGTACATCTGGTAGAGCTTTTCACACGAGGACGTGTGATTCGCAGGATGGCCGTGTCGGAGAGTTAGATCGTTGGTTGGACTCAGTTGGATGACGATAATATCGTGGTACAAGGGTTGGGTAAAATAGTAGCAACACTGATTTGACTTTAACATAAATAACAGATTTAATGAGGGTATGCGTAATATTAAGAACATTGATTAGACTATAACGTGAATGACAGAGTTTATAAGGGGATGCGTATTGCTTTTGGGATAGTTAGTTTATCACAAGCACTCGAGCTGTACACATCTCAGTGCAATCATTGTTACACCCCGTTCTGAAGCCTGTAATTATTTAAGACTGTACATGTGTGAAGTGAAGTGAAGCGAAGTGAAGTGATTATTTAATTGTAATGTTATGTCGTAATAATAACGTAATAAACACATTGGGCCCGTGAGGAGTTTGTTGCGTCGCTTCTTCTCCTCATACGGGACTTTTACGAAGCGATGGTATAACGTTGTTTTATTGCCTGCACTGCGCCCACCGAATCCCGATACTACTGAACCCTAATCGTGGTGTTTGTATCGCTTGGCTCTCGCTGACTCCGACATACATATATGGAATGGGCTATTTACAATTGATACCCATATTGTTATAATAACGAAATTTTTGTTTTTAATACCCCTCTCTTGTTTTATTCGTAGACGCCAGCTAACGACACCTTATATGTTTAAATCCATCAAGCCGTAGGCTGCACTGCAGAGCGTGCCAAAGAAATAGAATTACAAACATACATACATACATACCAGCGTTGCCAGACGTCCCGATTTTGGCGGGGCGTCCCGATTTTTAGCCCATAATTAAATGTTTCGCGCGGGACAGGCTCAGTCCCGCTTTTCGAGGATTACTCGACGGTGAAATCGTCGTTGGACCACAGATTACTAAATAGTTACTACGTAACAGATAAATCACTCCATATAAAATTGACAATACCTACTGCTATAATAGCCTACTCTTTTGAGTCGCTAGACGCTGCGAACGAAAATGAACCTAAACTTACGAGCGTAAATTTAGTTTTGCTTTGTAGCTACTCGCCGCCGCGTATATAGAATGGATTGCCAGGGATGCCTCTGTCGATAAAGATCTCAGTAGGTATTTACAGTACTTACACTTTATGAAATAAAAAAATAAAATGCTTTTAAAGTTTCAGCATGTACAGTTGTTAAAAATAAGAAAAGTTTTTATTTTTATATAGCTGACCCGGCAAACGTTTTGTGCCATATCGGTGCGACTTCGTTTGCATGGTGTCGAACGCTATACTAGGGTATAACAGGTAGGGTAGGGTAGGTCCTACCCTACCATACCCATAGCGGTATGAAATATACTAATCATAAAAATCAATTGAGCCTTCTCGAAGGAGTGCGACCACAAAACACCATGACACGAGATTTTTATAATTTAAATATATAAATAATGACTAGCTCTATCCCGCGGTTTCACACGTGATCCCGGAAATAAAGTATATTAATGATAGATTTTTCGAATTCGACTGGTTTTGCTTTATTATGTTAATATAGTATATTTAGATTAATAATTTAATTTATTATTAACTAGCTGTTCCCCACGGTTTCACTCGCGTTCCCGAGATAAAAGTAGCGCTATAAACCTCACGGAGCCCGAGACCTTTCCAACGAATGCAAAACCGTGGAAATCGGTTCGTGCGTTCTGGAGTTATAGCGTCAGGAAGGAAACCCCGACTTATTTTTATATAGTAGATTTAATTTATTATTAATTTAATTCCCTTAAATTAATAATAAATTATTAATTTAAGGGAATTAAATGATTATTTTTTTATAGTTCAAATATCCTACAACCGGGATTCTGACTCATATTTTCTTCAAAGTTTACAATAAATGTGACATCTAGATCTTTTACATAATTATAAAAGGAATCTAAAGGTACTTTAAACCTTCCATAGAAAGAACAACAAACAGTTCGAGCGAAATATATACGTACGAACGCGCCACGCGGCTGTCGATAACCAACTGAGAAATGGACTGGCATCGAGGAACAATCCCTAGAGTAGTAATACCGTGCAATCCGATTCCGCAACTAGTCAGTGATTTGTCACTGAATTATATCTGCTCATGAGCGCCCTTGTACAGTATCGACCAAAACCTCGATCCGCGCGTACGTATCAAACATATACTTTTTGTCAATATTTCACAATCACAATGTCTTGCTGTTCAATTAAGTGGTGTGGGAATAACAGTCGAAATTCTAGTTATAAAACAAACGGAATCACTTTTCATCGGTTAGTAACAATTTATTACATGAATTTACTTATTTTTCATCACAGCTCAAGATATACTGGACGCACGCGTTGACGTCATTTATCTCCATCTCACTTTCACCCGTTATATTTCTATGTTCATCCTTTTCTTTCGATGATCGCGCCTGCCCGCTAGTGTTGGGCTTGGATAAGAAAATCATTATCGATATTAGCAAACTTATTTTGTTCGGAGAGAAAAATGTTTCAGTTTACAATATTGTATTAATACTGGAATACATAACAGCGAAGATAAAAGGATTTGCAATATTTTTAACGCGGATGTATTTATTATTAGAATATAAAATAAATATGTCTGTGGTACTGTAAGTTCCTAACTTTATTATTATCACGTACTAGGTATCTTCATACTCTTTTATGTCATACTGGTAACACTGACATAGGTACCTAATTTCAAAAAATTGGTTACACAGTCAATGACGTTGAAGTTAAAAATAAATTATACACTTGTTAGAAATATCAGACCAGGAGGCGGGGCTTAGCATCGCACCATCACCGTGACGTGGAATCGCGTGATCGGTGGGGTGACCGATGCGCCTGCGGCGAGTGGTAGCAGCGCGACACTCACTTCTGCGGTAGCATTCGGACGTGACGGACATATTAGTTGTAGTAGTAGCAATAATTGTGATTAGGTTTCTTTGGAATAAAAGTCGATGTTGTTATCTCTTTTCTTAAAAACTAATTCCGCTTTTGATTTAGAATATCAGGCGTGGGATAAAACACGACGCCTTGCTCGCTATCGGTGTTATTTTAAATCCTAATTGCCATTCTGTTTATCAATTATTTAGTGTCGTTTTAAGTATACGTGTCGTTAAGCTGTTAGTACCCAAATTTTTGATTTTATATTGTCGGGACGCTCGTCGCGGTCTAACAAAGGAGCTGATAGCTCGCGTTGACATCGCAATAGGTCACGCAAAGGTCGCGATCGAACTCATCGTAGTTTTACTAGGTGGCGTCACGATGATTCGCATAAGGGACTCGATATCCTCCGCAATCAAGTACTTGATAGGATTATTTAAGATTGAACGCGATTGAGGGTAGACTTTCTACCCCTGAATCTAGTCTACCGTCCGAACCGTCACGTCCAGGGAGCCAATTCTTACCCAATCGAAATTTATCGCTAGATCGAAAAAAGTACGAATTCGAACTTTTATCGAGTGTAAATCACGTTACGTTATTCTGACAATTTCGAGACCGGCATATTTAGAATCAAAGATCTAGTTGACTGGTTTTTAGTCAACTAGATCTTTGATTGGTCGGAACCGTTCGAATTGACTCCATCCCTTGAAATTTTACAGTCAATTAGGAGTCAAACCGTAAGTTCGATTCGAAGGTTATTTCGAAGGACGCGAGAATAGGGTCCTAGCGGGTGAATGCCACACTCCGCCTTTGCTGCTAGCAACAAGCAAAGCGACTGCGTCGGTCAATTGAGGTAGAAACGACGAATTAGATTGTGAGCGCGTTGAAGTCGATAATACAAGCCAAACCTAGTCGTTGTTACATCTCTCCCTGATCTAGGTAATTTAGCTACAACAATAGATGCTGTCCTGGGCTGGTGGTCTGCCTTGGAGAGCTACTCCAGTTTGGAGGCAACGTCTGAGCTGGAAGCGTGCCGAGCCATCGCGCTGCAATCTGCACAGACGGGTAGGAGCGCGGCGCTACGTGGCGCCGAACCACTAACATGATTGCCAACCGAGGCATGTACTGCGGAGCTTCCATCGCCGGTGCCACCTGCCATTGATGATGCGGAGTGAAGCTCACATCCATAAGTTGGTGAGATCAAACCATTATTTCGAGTCTGTCTTTGACCCTTGTGTTCATGTTCATCAGAGCTTAGTGCGAGGAAGTAGAATACTCGCGTGGGGCTCTGTTTGACTGAAAAGTGAACGAAAGTAGAAGTACAGCATGGGGTTCTTCATAAAGGGCGTGAAGAGATTTCTGCAGGATCAGCAACGCGCGAGTGCTATCCCTGGTTTTGTAAATGTGAAAATGTCCATGGCTACGGTAACCGCTAACCATCAAGCGGGCTGTATGCATGTTAGTGATATAAGAATTAGTGGCTTCGTGAATGCGTTTGCACCGATTGGACTTGATCGTTTTGTCCACCACATGGACGGGTTGATAACGCGAATATTATTTTTGATGTAATTTATACCGAATCCGAGTTTTTGTCTATATACGAAAAGCAGTCGTTCCGGTGCAGTGCAAATCGTTTAAATTATGTAAGCGATCGATAATCGTGAGCATAATTTTGATCGAAATCGTAGTGTTTGCTAATGATATAAATGGGTCTATGTGCTATAGTTACTAGCGGTCAACAAGGTCGAGGTCGAGGTCGAATTCGAATAATAATAAGAGGGTAGTAGTAGAAAATATCTGCTACGAATAAATTTTGTGTCGAAGCCGAATGTCGACAAATTAGCATTCTATCACGATTAACTTAAGGGAACTACTTGAATCACGAATTAATCCAAACGTTAACTTTCGCAGTGAAGTTCGTGACGAACTCGTAAATCGAGACGTATTTACGGTTGTAGTGTGCAGTGTATCTACCGATGTTTCACCGATGTTTCATAGGTCCGAGTGTCTCTTAGAGATAGTTTTCGTGTAACAGTCACCCCTAGTTTGCAAATATTACGCATTATTAGTACAAAAGAAATTTATTCGGAATGTTACGTTACCTTAGTACGAATTTACTGATCTGTCGTTTGAGGTACATTTTCTGATTCGGAATGTTTCGACACCTTCGTTCGAATTTACTAATCTGAGTTACATTTTCATGTTGGATTTAGTGGGTGCCTAATTGCCTATGTGCGTCTGTTATAATAATAGGAACGGTCGCGTTGAATCAAATAGGCGTAGCATACAAAGTACTGGGAATAGAAATAAAGATTCATACGAGATGGCACTGCCATAAATAATGTGGCACGGGTAAAACTGTATGTGCATTCAGATTCCATAAAAATGTGATGGATTTTTGCTGATTTATCATTAGTAATGGTCAGGTACGGCCGAGCTCTTATGACATAGAAGCGTTGATACAGTCTCCAATGTCTGAAAATAAATTTGGTAGGTAGTTTTTGGACCCCAGGTTAAATGCTACTCTCGAATCGTTCTATGAATACAAAAAAAAATATTGAAGTCAACACCAAATCAGAGTCCTGGTTGAATGTATTGTGGAATTTTGTATTATTGCTGAACATGACTAATCAAACGGGGTCATTGGAAAATGAAACAAGCTGCAGCTGACTCAATGTTATCTTGATACATGTACGGTTTTGTTTGTGATAAGGCTTTCGACAATTTTAAAGGCATACGGGATGTAACCGACATCCCGTATGCCTTTAAAATAGTTTCACGATTCACATACCCAAATGGCAGATGGAAGCGGCAGCAGCCACGTATCTTTGCCCTTGGCGATTTTTTATATGTTGGTAAAAGTTCACAGAGTTCCGACAAGCTGGATTCTGGTATGAGTGGTCCCTGCAAGATAGTCCGACAGCTTCGTTACCACCGACATAAGTTCGAGCTCGTAGCGGGATCCTACGGCAAGAGGATTCTGGCAGCCTCGGAACATATAGTTTTGTGGCTTGAGGAATGGACGCCAAATACGTGTGCAGCAATCTTTACGGGTAGTAAGTCATCTATGAGCCACGTGCGCTTGCCTCACGGCAGCTACCTATGGCGTGTGCTGTGTACCTAATATTAGTAGCCGCGTGCGCTTGCCTCACGGCAGCAACCTATGGCGTGTGCTGTGTAATATTAGTAGCCGCGTGCGCTTGCCTCACGGCAGCAACCTATGGCGTGTGCTGTGTAATATTAGTAGCCGCGTGCGCTTGCCTCACGGCAGCAACCTATGGCGTGTGCTGTGTAATATTAGTAGCCGCGTGCGCTTGCCTCACGGCAGCAACCTATGGCGTGTGCTGTGTAATATTAGTAGCCGCGTGCGCTTGCCTCACGGCAGCAACCTATGGCGTGTGCTGTGTAATATTAGTAGCCACGTGCGCTTGCCTCACGGCAGCAACCTATGGCGTGTGCTGTGTAATATTAGTAGCCGCGTGCGCTTGCCTCACGGCAGCAACCTATGGCGTGTGCTGTGTAATATTAGTAGCCGCGTGCGCTTGCCTCACGGCAGCAACCTATGGCGTGTGCTGTGTAATATTCGTAGCCGCGTGCGCTTGCCTCACGGCAGCAACCTATGGCGTGTGCTGTGTAATATTAGTAACCACGTGCGCTTGCCTCACGGCAGCAACCTATGGCGTGTGCAGTATCTATATCTCACGGGAAGCTATATCTTGCAGCCACATACGCAGGCTTTACAAAATCAAACCAAATATTTATTGCTTTACACTGCTACCTATGGTTTCATATAGAAGTTGAGATAGCCAGAAGTATACAACGTTGTTGTTTTACAGATGACGACGATCTTGGTAATTTTCAAGATTTCGGGGAGCCATCCAGCCAAGATCAGGCGGTTGAGGACAACTCGCAATCAGGAGAGGCCGTGTTAGAAATATCAGACCAGGAGGCGGGGCTTAGCATCGCACCATCACCGTGACGTGGAATCGCGTGATCGGTGGGGTGACCGATGCGCCTGCGGCGAGTGGTAGCAGCGCGACACTCACTTCTGCGGTAGCATTCGGACGTGACGGACATATTAGTTGTAGTAGTAGCAATAATTGTGATTAGGTTTCTTTGGAATAAAAGTCGATGTTGTTATCTCTTTTCTTAAAAACTAATTCCGCTTTTGATTTAGAATACACTTGTATTGTGACTTTATATACTTTGTTTCATTACTACTATTATTATCTTCTTAAATAGCCCCTGAAATCATATAGGTAGTAAACAATTTTTTTACCTAAGTAAGTATAACTAAATTAATATAATGTAATATTAAATAATATATATATATATATATAATTATAATATAATTATATTTATAATTTTAAGTAAATTAGTAGATATATATATATATATATATATATATATACAGGTCGTTGTTTTGGTCAGCGACGAGCGACTCAGGGTCGATAATACAAATGATACTGATGCTAAATAAAATATAAAAAAAATACTTTATTTGTTTTTAATAATAAAAATAAAAAAATATATATTTTGAAAATCATGTAATAAGCTAAAGTGTAGACATAATACTCAACGGGAGTATGAGGGAGTAAAGGGGTGGGGCGATGGCGGCTTGCGCCTAGCTCTAGACTGTGCACGTGCCTAGTAACCATACTTTGCGGTAATTTTATTTCAAATTGAATAAGGTATTTCTCAACATATTTACAGTATTTAATGGAATTAAGTCCATTTTTGGGGAATATATATTTTGTACTACCGCTCCTGGGTCGCTTGTCGCCGACCAAAACAACACCCGGTATATATCTACTAATTTACTTAAAATTTTATTGTACGAACATGATAAATATTTAGACAGATGCCAGTTGTTCCAGACGGTAGCTCTTTCTGGAGTACTTTAATTTCATAGGACTGTTCTTACCGATGGCTTAACAGTAAAACACGCTTATAGGTACTCTTCAAAGCAAGCAGGAGGTTTACTTTATTCACTATTTACTCACAATATTCTAAGAGATGTTCACTATGTAAGTTCTCGTGAAGGAATGAATCTTAGCTCTTCTCTTTTTTTTTTTTTTGAACTGACAGAAGTGACAATTCAATGAATCTTTACACCTTTACGCGGACAATGCGGCGAGCAAGCTCTCAACCGGTGAATCGTAGCGCCAAGGCGCCTTACTTTTATACTACGTGTTAATATTGCTATCCTGCTCTAACATAATATACCTATAATAATCCAGTATGTTCGGAAATATTCATGAAAAACAAACGAACTTAATCAAGAACCTTCCTGAACTAGGTTCGAGATCTTTCGATAGGTATACTATGTCTTTCTGAAATATTCGGGATTATTCTCGAACCTTCCACAATGTTCTAGAACAGATTTCGGGAAGGTTCCTGAAAGTTCTATCGATACCAATTACTTTTATAGAACTTTCCACAGTTTTCCAGAACCTTCCAGAATGTTCTATAAAGTTCTATTTAAAATTAACTTGTTTTGTGCAGTTTATACCTATTGTTTACAGAATCTGACTACTATATTTTGTATACCTAACTTACAATGAATATTAAAAACTATAACAATAAAGAACATATTAGGTAAAAAGGTAGATATTGTTTTCGTCGTGAACACCAGTATTGATTTATCACTCCCAAAAATCCGCGCATTCCAATTTTTATCAAAATAGAGCCATTATTGAGAATGATTACATCATACTGCTGAATTCATACCAAAATATACTATGCAAACAATTATTATAAACAAACTTGCTAGTTACGATAACGTAGAAATATTTGTAAAAAACCATGACAAACGACTGATATTAGAATACTCCTACATTTATATTAGTGCAACAAGTATCGATATCGATACAATTTTCACCCTCATCTCTAAATCTTAGTGTGTCCTTGAATGAGCCAATCACAGCGCACTGCCGGTGGTGGGGAATTGGCGGAATAGATTTCAAGCAAAATGTACGTGATTGCGCTTCTATGGGTTAATTGTTCCATGTGGACTGGTGACGGTCCGGCGGCCGGTAGGCAATTATCGCGCGCAAGTACATGGAGTGAAAGATGCCTGGTTGGACGTAGAAGTGCGAAATTATAAAGACACCGTTAAATGTCACTGTGGTCACTGTGACATACAAAAATCAAACTTCTAAGTCAACGCAATCATAAGATACGGCCAAGAATCTTATATACGACATACCTGTACCTCTACCATGAGTTTTGTACACTAACGTAATCTACACCCGCTAGCGTGTAGATTACGTTATAGCGCTATTTTGTATGACGAGCACCGCCTCTAGTCACAGAATATTCAATAGTACTACGTAAGTGGATACTTTTGGAAGCTTTTCATACTTTTCAATCTGTATGTAAACGCACTGATAGGGATGGGCAGGGAAAGAAAAAAATATGGGAAGAAAAGAAAAATACGGGAAAGAATGGAAAAATACGGGAATATTCCCGAACGGAGGGAAAATACTCAAATGGCTTTTTGTACCTAAAAAAATATATTATTTGATGCTTTTGATTGTTATTTCAACCATACTCGCTGTTGTACGTACCTACATTACCTACGCGCGGACCCACGCGGACCTTGGAGGAATGTCACAGTTCCCCGGGACCCGGGACGGGCTACGTAAGCGTCGTGCGTGTGCACGCGTGTTCGTTCTGCACGAGAGCCCATCCCCTCTACAGTGCAGATTACTGCAGATGACAACCATTGTGGCGTTTTGGGTACAAGCCCGGCATAACCTGGCCGCTCACTCTGAATGTGTGGATTCTCCCGCCCCAACGCCCTGCGGTTCGATAAAAACGCTACAGTATTCACTTTATAGCAACCTTTCACTAATGAGTTAGTCTTATGACCTTGCCTTCACCAACTCCTCATTGCCGATTAGTCTATCATCGGTACTTGGCAGATCCATCCGATGGTGAAATGAGCAGTCCACCCACAACCGGACGTTGTTCTTTGCTGTTGCAGAAACTGCTCCGATGCATGGTGTGAAGTAACACTTAACTCTAAAGAGGATATTTATACTTTTCTAGCAGTAGTTTCTGATTTTGACTCAATAGAACAGCCGAAATTAAAGAATTTTGGTTATAAAGCCATACCCCAGTACCCCAGGAGATCACGATCACGTTGATCTCCAGGAACATATCCTGGAAAGTAGGAGTCAGAGAGAAAGGACTTTGCATGTACTAGAACTACCGCATATAGCCTTCCACCAAGGTACCGGGTTCACTTTTGATACTCCAGACCACATTAAGTTGCATCCCCAAAAGTTTTTCTCATCGACCTGTAATTAAAAAATTATATTTACATCTTTGACCTCAATCCACTTCTCCAATAAATTCAATCGCTACAAACTCTTCTTCGCTGGTGCTAGCATTCTGCGCTGTGGTTTAACACGTTATTTATCGTGACACGCGAATTATCCAGTGGCAATCAATAAGGGTAGTGCTTGCGTAGTCGTAACGAAAGCAAAGTCATAAACGGTTTTCCTAGCGTGGTAAATTCGTGAAGAACCGAACTCGCTATGGTGGGCGTTAAAGTCTCCGAGGACAATCACCCGGTTATGGGGTACCGTTCCAGCACAGTGGCAGTCGCTTCTTGGACGCGTTCAAAGAAGCGAGTTGTCTCAGTGTCGCCACGATGAGACTTGTAGATGCACGCCAGTCCACCCGTATATACCTACTCACCGTAGTCCACGCGCAGCCAGAGAGTAGACAGGTTTCTGTCATCTAGGTTATTCAGACGTCGACAACAGATGCCCTCCCGGATGAATACGCACACTAGATAAGATGATACGGTGTATCGCTCGGACAGGTTATCTGTATCTCTCTCAAGATGATGAAGGACGGCGTTGATATTACTGTGGACTGACTGACCCCTGTTATTGCAAAATCGGGTCCCCTACTAGCCGGCGGGCGGCCAGTGGACAGACGTTTCACCAGGTCTCCCTGACCTCCATGTCAACCCAACACGCCACACAAATCAGAGATCGCCCAAATCGCATCGCTAGACCCCACCATCATACATGCCGCACACTTCGGATGTAAGGGGGCTGGCTCTCGAAACAAAGGCAAGTGCTTCCAGACAGATTTACTCACAAGGGTGATCTCTAGCCAGTCGGACGAGTATGTACCACCAAGCCGGGCGGCGTGGGAATTGTGTGGGGCCGCCGCCTGTCCACCACAACCCCAAAACACCCCAAAACATCACTTTTTTAACAACAACGCAATCCGTCGTCACATAAAAAAAAAATTGAGATGTGTATGACCCTAATAGATATCTTGTTAAATGTTATTCGAACGATTTGGCAAAGGTATCTCTCGCTATAAACGCAAAATCTACTAAATGTGAGCATTTGAGTATTTTCCCAGCCAATGGGAAAATTCCCGGGTTTTTTCCCACCAAATTGGTAATTTACTCGAAGTTGGGTTTATTCCCGGGAAGAAACCCAACCGTACGCACTGATCGTCGCGCTCAGCAGCCAGTGTGTTGGCTGCCATATCGACGATATTTGCGTCAACAATATCAGCTACGCGGACGTACTGCTGTGTACGTGCTGACGTGGTGCTGATGAGCGCGTCGTTTTGTGGCATCAGGCAGTTGTTACGAACATGTGAGGAGTATGCAGCGAGCCATGGTCTTTTGTATAACAGCAATAAAAATTAAGTTATGGTGTTCAAGGCTAGTAACAGATGTCCATCTAGTGTTTCGCCTATTAACTTGAATGGTGTCCCCAATGATATTATACTAGAGATATGGTATAAGAGCTACCAACGTCGCCAAAAAAAGAACTTTAGCAAGGCTGGTTTTTTGATATTTTCTTGCGCATTAAAGCCTGATAGAGATGCGCTAAGTCTGGCAGCTGGGAGTGGTTGCGTTTTCTTTTGCGCATCCTATTTGTACTAGTGAAAAATTCGGATTTTTAACCCATTAAACCAATTTAGCACGAATAATTTTTTCTTCACCATTTTCTACAGCCTTTTAGCAACCTAAACTTAAATCGACAGAGCGTTATGTGGTTGCTACCTACGTGCCAGATGCTATTTTAGTTGTGAATCTTGTGAATGACATATTTTCTTCTAAACCATTTTCTAAAAGCTGAAATTTTAACATTATATAGTTATGCTATCAATGAACCTAAAACAAACCTTGCCAGACGGAAATCTGGTTGCATAAGGGTACAAAGACTAATTTAAGATCAGTTCAGCACACGGAAAGCAAGTACCGGAAATGGAATTAGAGACCCAATCGATAGCAGCAATGAACAAAATGCTAACTCGAAAAAGTTTATTTTAAACCAGAGCCATTTGAAGGAAAGAATAAGATAACTTTATTTTCAAAATCCAAATAAAAAAAGTTATTTATTCAGGTTAGGCCCAGATAAGGCACTTATGAACGTTACAGTTGAATCTATCGACGATTCGAAATACACTTAAACTGAGAAATCTCCGAAAATATTTTGTACTAGTTGTCCCCCGCGGTTTCACCCGTGTTCCCGGGATAGAAAGTAGCCTAACTCCTTCTAGGCGTAACAAACAAACAAATTCACTTTCGCATTTATAATATTAGTTAGGAAGTTAGGATTTAATCAATTTTTTAATATAAATTATGTATCGGGAAGCTGAATAGTTGGTCCGACTTATTTGGATCATTAGAAAGATTGATTAAGTGGCAACACTGACCATAAAATCAATAGCAAAGTTAATAAAAGTTTGCGTGTAGCATTTAGAGGAGGCAGTCTATCGCAAGCACTCGACCTAGCCCCCTAAAAAGGAAGCTAAGCAATATTGCTAACGCAATTATTTTTTTCGAATTTACAGCAGAATTTAAGTAATTCATCAATTCCGAGTCTTTTAATGAATTGAAAAGAACATAATGAGTAACTATTTTACCAAAAAGAAAATCGAAAAAAAGGATTCCGTAGCAATATTGCTTTAGATTCCTTTTTAGCCCCCCTGTGCACACCTCTAAGTGCAGATGCTATTTCACCCGTTACTAAAACTTTTAATTTATTAATACTGTAGGTGTAATTAAAGTGATAATTTAATTGTAAAATTACAACATTAAACATGTCGGGCCCATGAGGAGTTTCTTGCGTCGCTTCTTCTCCTCATTATTTTTTTCATTTAGATAACACGATGGTTTTTACTTTATAATATACTTTTACTTTATTTAATTCGTTGTTTTCTTACCCTGTTCCTAATTATATGGAGTCGGTGCAATATTTGCGCTGCTTCAATTCGACCATTATATCAGCATTTCCTCCTTTCTTACTAATTTCATCTTTCACACAATTCATCTATCTCTTATTCGGACTTCTTTTCGGACATCCATCCACTATTATAATGAATAATAATATAATGAATTTACCCTCCTTGACCTTGACTTTATTATGGTCGATGCAATTATCTTTGAGGTCTTCAGTCACAATAAACCATGGCATGTCATGGTTCAGCACCATGTCATCGGCATAGCTCATGTTATTTACACAATTACCAGATGGTAAATCACTGATCAGTTGATCTACATAAATATTGAATTACCTTGGCGATGTCAGACCTCCACATTCCAGTTTGTATGGATCAGACATTGCATTAGACCATTTAACATAATTTATCTGTTTGTTATACCAGACGGAGAGTGTAGTAACTAATTCCACAGGGACACCTCCCTTCCTAAGTTTATCCCACAGGATATTATATGATACTAGATCAAAAGCTTTAGAAAGGTCCAGGAAACATGCATTCACGAGGGTTTTCTACATTAAAATGTTTTCTTGCTGTCTTTTGCTGATATATCTCTCCGTGGCATTGGGGCCTTAAGATTGTAATTGCAAGGATTTTAACCCAATTAGCGTAATATAGCGGGCGAGCGCAAAAAGTGAATTTACTTAGTGCTGTGCCATTTCTTGGAACTGCTTTAATTATTTCTTTTTTAATTTGATTAAAAAATATCCTTAAGATAAACAATTTGGCAGAGAAAAACGCAAATTTCCAAAATTCCAAGTTAGCATTAGTTCATTTCTGGTGTCTAAACAATTTAAACAAAGAAATTTCATTGTCATATTGACAACCAAGTGACGACTCAGGGGTAGTCAACATTTTTCTAGACAGTCTCATGCAATGTCTGATCCATACAAACTGGAATGTGGAAGTCTGACATCGCTAAAGTTATTCAATATTTATGTAGATCAACTGATCAGACTGCTAAAGATATATGACATCCAAAATGAGCTCTCTGATCAGTGATTTACCATCTGGTAATTGTGTAAATAACATAAGCTATGCCGATGACATGGTGCTGCTGGTTCCTACGATTGGTAGTGTTAGGAAACCATTATTCATATGTGAAGCTTATGCTGAGGATCATGGTTTAAAATATAACTCAAGCAAGAGTGAACTGTTGGTGTTTAGGGGTAGAAATAAAAGTCCGTCATATGTCCCTCCAGTAACCCTAAATGGCACTACACATACACTACAACAATACACTATGGCAAAAAGTTTTATTGTGACTGAAGACCTCAAAGATGATTGTGATATAGAAAGGGAGCGCAGAGCGTTGGCAGTGTGGGCAAATATGCTGGCTCGTAGGTTTGCTGGAAGCTCAGTCAATGTCAAGATCCCACTCTTTAAGGCATATTGCCAAAATTGTATTCCAGCAGCCTATTGGCTAATTATACCCAAAAAGCTTACAACACTCTGCTGTTGAGGCTTCCTCCTTACTGTAGTGCTTCAGGCATGTTTGCAGATGCGCATACGGTCGATTTTTTCGCCATAATGCGCAAACAAGTGGCCTCTATTTTAAACAGGGTGAGAGGGAGCACAAACATCATTCTGAACGTGTTTGCTGTGAGGGCAGATGGGCCTACTTTAGGCAGGTTTACGAAGCTGCACGTCATGCGTTATGCTTCATAAACTGCCTGTCGTTCTTTTTCTGTTGTTTTAATGTTTAAAATTTGTACTAACTTAGCTATTTTTTGTGTATTTACTAACAATCTATGGACCTTGTTGTCTGAAAATAAATGCATTTTTTAATGAAACTAAAATATTTTGATTTTTATTACCAAGTTGTTTATGTGTCTTTATTTCAATTGTTACCGAATAAATAGCTCATTCAGAATATTCTTTATATTATTGACCGTGTATGAGGAATGTCCCAGGATATTTATATTTATTTATTTATTATTATTTAATCTCTCTAATTTGGACTTTGACGAGCTTAATAATGAAGAATCTGAATATGTAATAAATCTTAATATAAACTGATATATTATATACGCCAATTCTTATAGACGTGCTTGTAGGTATTCGTTAATTGTCATGACTTTCTCTGACAAAGCAGTTTGTTGTTTATTTTTAGGCAGTGATGGAATCCTCATACTTCTTGGTCGAAGGTAATCTAAACAGATTTTCGAGTACCACAATATATTCTTAAGCCGATCTTAATCTTTGGATCGCGGTTAAATGATAACAACGAAAAGAATTGTTATTATAGGTTGCGCGTCCCTCGCGAGAATCAAAACTATTGGTCTGTATACTCTTATGCAACCAGATTTCCTCCTGGCAAAATAATTTTGCGTTCTAGCATAACTTTATCATATTAAGATTACTGTTTTTTGAAAATGTTTTTTTTTTTCACAACTAAAATAGCATCTCGCACGTAGTAGTCATCACATAATGCTCATCCAATAAAAAAAATATTTGCTAAGAGGACGGAGAAAGTGATGAAAAAAAATTAAAAATGTTAAAATGTTTCAAACTCCGAAATTTTCACCAGTACAAACAGGATGCGCAGAAGGAAACGCAACCACTTCCGGCTGTCAGAGTTGGTGCATCTCAATCAGGCTTCTATGAGCAAGGACATATAAAAAAATCAGCCTTGCTAAAGTTCTTTCTCGAAAACGTTGGTAGCTCTCGTACCAATATGCTACCCTCATACTAAGCGGCGTTCAGTTATTGTTGAATTAGGTGAATGCGATAGATAATACGGAACGTATGGTACAGAAAGAGATAGCTATATGTAGCCGCTAAGCAAAATTACGACAATTGTCTGAATTTGTCTGCAACAATTTTCGTGCGTTAATGCGATATCTACCTCTTTTTATTATAATATCATTGGGTGTCCCCCTTAAAAGAGTCAGCCGCTTTAAATACCTTGGACACCTGGTGAGAGAAGACATCAAAGACGATGCCGATATGGAGCGAGAGCGTAGGGCGTTGTCAGTGAGATCTAACATGATAGCCCGCAGATTTGCTCGATGTTCAGAGCTTACTGTACATCCTTCTACACGAGCAGTCTGTGGGTAAATTATACTCAAAGGTCGTACAACGCCCTGCGCGTGTGCCGTGCGTGTTGCGGCTGCCCCGTTTCTGCAGTGCATCAGGCATGTTTTTGGATGCGCGAACAGACTGTTTTTATGCCACAATGCGCAAAAAATGCACGTCGTTGCTCTGCAGAGTGCGGGCCAGCACCAACAGTATCCTGGCTATGTTCGCGGCTCGGCTGGACGGTAGGTACATGAATCATTGTTGCAGGGTTCATGTGGCCTACTATACCTAGCTGTGCCCATTTCAATTATTCATCAATATTATTTCATGTGTTTTACTAACATAGTTTTAAGATTTTGTATTACTAACAAATGTGGAATTTTAATTTTCTGAAATAAATGTATTTATTATTATTATTATACAAAATGTTTCACCGTAGTCGCTAGCGTGTGTAGAATACGTTAGTGAAGAAAACTCATGGTAGAGGTACATACTAATCGTAAAAAAGGGAAAAAATCTTCGAGACTTGATTCCCGTGATGAATTAACTACCTATTTACATGCTCTACAAGTTTCTACGGAACCCTCGGTGCGCGAGACTGACTCGCACTTGGCCGGTTTTTTTTTCTATGTCCCGCTTTCGGCGATAGAATCCCGCTTTTTTTTCTCAAGAGGTTACAAAATCCCGCTTTGCCCGAAAAAAAATCAGGCAACGATGATACATACATACACACACTCGAAAAACATAACCCTCCTTCCGGGTCATTCAGGTAAAAAGAGGTACCAAGTATCTAATCTACTTAATTATGTTTTTGGAAATCCCATTCCTAAGGGTGTAAAGAAGGGAGTTTTATTGCATATTATCGGTATTTTATCCATGTGCACCAGTGAAGTGAAATGAAATTAATTATGTGTATCGTGACATTACAAGATGTCTCAAAAAGTCCGTGTAAAGTTTTAGTACAATAACCACCATTTTACTAAAATATGACTGGACGATGACTAATAATGCGGACTATGTGAAGGTTAATGTGTGTTAAAGTGATATTAGAATATAAATAAAATGTATGCGACTGAAGGACTTTGTATCCATGGTCATGAACAAATTAATAAAAAATAATAATGACACTGGCAGTACTCAGTCATTCATTCAGAGTCAGTCAGTTCCTTTTGGTCATGGATTTAATATACAAACAGGATTGAACTCTCCAAAAATTGTATCATACAAAAATAAACCATAAGTCATGCACATTAGGGTTTACTTTTGTTAGTTATCTTAGCCGAGGCAAAACGAGCCGAGAGAGATAGCCCGAACCGAGGCCGTTTGTCCTTTTTCCTCAATTGCCAAAAGATAAAAATGTTAAAGATGGTAGAAAATATTTTACCACAACAAGTAAAATATATTACGTATAAATATTTTTTTGCTATTAAACTAGTTTTAAATCATTTTATTTTGTAGGTTTACATCTGTACATAATAATAAATAATTGTATTTAAGTAAAATAATCAAAATAATATGATTGTTTGGTAGCTATCATAAAATTATTCTGGTAGCACTGAAATCTGATATCAGTGGTGTCATGGCGACATGGCGACTTTTTCTGTTGTTTTGTGGAAACGCATTTTAAGTTTTAGCTACGTTTTGTATCAAGACATGTAAAAGTGAATCATGTGCTGGTTGTGGGATTTTATTTCACAAGTAAGGAATAACGATGATTTTATTTACTAACAATGGTGAGTCATAAGTAGTTTGACCATGGTTTATTAAAAAAAATTGTAGACGGAAGACACTAAAGTTAGTGTAATTCTTTTTAAAACTAAGTATAATGTTTATTGTGTGTTTTAATGTGTACCTATTGTATAAATTATTTGTACCTATGTATCGCATAATTGAAATAGCATTATTTTTTATGTTTGTTACAGCTTTCCATCGAAAGAAGAAATGAAGCAAAAATGCAATTTTGATGCGATTAAAACAAATGTTTTCCACAAGATTGAAACATCTTATTATTCCACCGCATCCTTTCCAATGCATAACAGATGAAGAACCGCACGAACTGCAACTAGTAAAAGCATTGGCTAATAATTCGTACCTATTCACCACGCGAAATGTAATGCATTCAGAAACTTAGGCAGTGAGATTGGCCTAAGGCAGAAACTAAATAAAACGATTTTGTTTAGCCGTGTTTAATTTTAATAAATACCTACTTTGTCAAGCACATTGAGTTTTATTTCCCTTTGCTTTATTTTAATTCCCAAATAACAGCTCTGTAGAGCAAACTGAAAAAAGAGCAAGGGGAAAAGCCGTGGTCCCGGAACGAAATTCTGCATGCACCCTTGCCTATTCATACGCAATATTTGATGATTCGACACAAAACGTAACTCAAAAATTAATCATAACTTTTCTCAAAAACATGGGTATACACGGCTACACATCAAGCTATACATTCCAGTATAAACTGATCTCGCATTGTATAGGATTTCTGTACAATGAGAGATCAGCTAATATTGGAAATTAATATCTTGATTAATCGTGCGTACACGATTCAACACCCACATAGAACATAACAATGTTCAGTTTCAAATAATGGGTTTTCGCGAAAAAGTATCTCGATATCTATAGTTTTTCATTATGGTTTTATCTCTTCTTTTTTCTATAAATTATTATTTCACTATTTTAAGTAACATAATGTTAATATTTTTGTAATACAAACAATAATTTGAAATCAACTAGTGTCAAAACGCCACAAACAGACAAAATTGGAGGAACTTTGCAATGCAGCGATTGTGCGCGAAAGGGACTAACAATGACCACGACCACTCTGCCAAGAGTGCACGACTAGGAAGAAGAAGTGTCAACCGGACACAAATTATCTCTCAAATCCAACTTTCCTGTTCGTTATAAAAATGTTTGGTCACCCTATTAGAATGGGATAAACAGCCTCGGTATGCGTTATCTCTCTCTGCTCGCGTTTTTGGCCCAAGAGCTCAATCCTGTTTGTATATTAAATCCATGCTTTTGGTATAGTTACTAGTGGTGGGCGTTTAAGTGATAAGCGTTTAACTAAGCAGTGCTTTTTAGAATAAGCGTTCGTTTCGTTTAAAATTTTAAGTCTTTAAAGCTTTTTCGTTGAAAACTTTTTAGTCCGAAAATTTCGATGATTACTTACAATTCCCACATAATTATGCCATCTGTTGATTACTTGTGACAACATTTTGATGAATGGGGTATTTGTCGACTAAAATACGTATCATTTGCTTTCGTAATCTTTATTTGCATTTAGTAACCTATTTAATTTTATTCCATAATCTTTCAACGTAAAAATATACGACTTGATTACATATCACTTGTTTTTTGGATATTTATTTTAATTTAGTAACCTATTTGATTTAATTTCTTAACATTTCGTTAAATGCTTAATGTCGTTCGATTTCAACTTCACTTTAAGTGTAACGTAATAGACTTCATTTTAGTTTGACTTTTCGTCCACTTTTTCGTTGAAAGCTTTATCGCTTAGATGAAGGCTTTATCGTGATAAGTGCGTTTTTTTAAGTCATCGAATAATTGTGGTAGGATTTATATGTTAAGTCACATTGTAATAAGAGCTGTGGATTTTGTTTGATTAATAAATAAATAAATAAATAAATTAGGTATTACAATATTTACAATTATTTATTAATCTAGTTTATTTAATCCCTTTATATTTCAATTAATGCTTATTGTCGTACGATTTCAACTTCACTTCAAGTGTAACGTAATAAATATACTCCACTTTTTCGTTGAAAGATTTATCGTGGTTGGTATGAATTTTTATGTTATCTAATAAATAAGTGTGGTATATTGATTATTATCATCTTTTATGAATGTCATGTATGTGTGATAGAAAATAATAAAAATAATTTAAGCCATTTTATGTTTAATTATTTAAATTTATGATCGGTTTTTATTAATCATCCTATTACTTAGTCGCCATCTATTAATTAATTGTGACAAAATTTTGATGGATAGGGTAGCTTTCGGTGTTGTCAGTCAATAAATTAACGCTGGATGTCGATAGATGGCATAAATTACTATGAAGT
Organism: Polyploca ridens; assembly: GCA_951394255.1. Lineage (NCBI taxonomy): Eukaryota > Metazoa > Arthropoda > Insecta > Lepidoptera > Drepanidae > Polyploca > Polyploca ridens. The sequence continues at coordinate 6,359,317 of OX596262.1, forward strand.
ATTGTAAAAAGTGCAATGTAATGAATATACTACTAAAATATGTATCATTTGCTTTCGTAATCTTTATTTGCATTGAGTAACCTATTTAATATTATTCCATAATCTTTCAACGTAAAAATATACGACTTAATTACATACCACCTGTTTTTTGAATATTTATTTTAAATTACTAACCTATTTGATTCAATCCCTTAATATTTCGTTATAAGCTTATTGTCGTACGATTTCAACTTCACTTTAAGTGTAACGTAATAAATATACTCCACTTTTTCGTTGAAAGATTTATCGTGGTTGGCATGAATTTTTATGTTATCTAATAAGTGTGGTATATTGATTATTATCATCTTTTATGAATGTCATGTATGTGTGATAGAAAATAATTTAAGCCATTTTATGTTTAATTATTTAAATTTATGATCGGTTTTTATTAATCATCCTATTACTTAGTCGCCATCTATTAATTAATTGTGACAAAATTTTGATGGATAGGGTAGCTTTCGGTGTTGTCAGTCAATAAATTAACGCTGGATGTCGATAGATGGCATAAATTACTTTGAAGTATTGTAAAAAGTGCAATGTAGTGAATATACTACTAAAATATGTATCATTTGCTTTCGTAATATTTATTTGCATTGAGTAACCTATTTAATTTTATTCCATAATCTTTCAACGTAAAAATATACGACTTAATTACATACCACCTGCTTTTTGAATATTTATTTTAAATTACTAACCTATTTGATTCAATCCCTTAATATTTCGTTATAAGCTTATTGTCGTACGATTTCAACTTCACTTTAAGAGTAACGTAATAGAGTTTATTTTAGTTTGTCTTTACATTCCACTTTTTCGTTGAATGCTTTTCGTGATTAGTTTGATTTTGTATGTCGTCGACTAATCGTGGGTGAAAAAGTTGGTACCTAGTTGAGTGCGCGAAGTGTTGATGTCTTGTTTTGGTGGACTAAAACTGTTTGTAAGTATTGTATATTATTTTGTGTGACAATGTACATTTTGAATAGTGTAGTGTAAAATAGGTAGGTAGTTTAGTGTACAGGAATTTTATTTTAATTAGGTAAAATGTCGAGAATAAGCAATGCTCACATTTGGAACTATTTTGAACGCAACCAGGACCCGTGCGAGTGATATGGATTTTTAACCGACTTCAAAAAAGGAGGAGGTTATATGTTCGACTGTATATATATTTGTTCTTTTTTTATGTTCACCGATTATTCCGAAACGGCTTAAGCGATTTAGATCGTTTAATTAAACTGTAACATTTCAAGGTATATCCTGAGGTGGTCCCATATAAATTTTATCGTTCGTTTCGTTTAAAATTTTAAGTCTTTAAAGCTTTTTCTTTTAAAACTTTTTAGTCCGCTTTCGTCAATTACTTACAATTCCCACATAATGCCATGCCATCTGTTGATTACTTTTGACAACATTTTGATGAATGGGGTAGTTGTCGGTAATGTCGGTAAATAAATTAACACATGAAGTCGATAGATGGCATCAATTGCTATGGAGTATTATAAAATGTGCAATGTAGTGAATATACGACTAAAATACGTATCATTTCCTTTCGTTATCTTTATTTGCATTTAGTAACCTATTTAATTTTATTCCATACTTTTTCAACGTAAAACTATACGACTTAATTACATATCACTTGTTTTTTGAATATTTATTTTAATTTAGTAACCTATTTGATTTAATCCCATAATATTTCGTTAAAAGCTTATTGTCGTGCGATTTCATCTTCACTTTAAGTGCAACGTAATAGACTTTATTTTAGTTTGACTTTATATTCCACTTTTTCGTTGAGTGCTTTTACGTGATTAGTTTGATTTTGTATGTCGTCGATCGTCGACTAGCGTGAGTGAAAAAGTTGGTAGTTGAGTGCGCGAAGTCCTGATTTTTTGTTTTCGTGAATTAAAACTATTTGTAAATATTATATTATTTTGTGTGATAATTGATGAATGGGTAAATGTGTACATTTTGAATAGTGGAGTGTAAAATAGTTAGTTACGTGGTTAGGAAAGTAATTATAATTATATATTTTATTTTATATTAATAATAGGTAAAATGTCGAGAATCAGCAATTCTCACATTTGGAATTATTTTGAACGCAATCAGGACAATAAAATCACCGAGTGTAATATATGTAAAAAATTATTATCATATAAAACAACGAGGGAAATTCATTGATTGATCCATTATTTGTTTCCAGAATCGTTTCTACGACACTTTTTGAAAGAGCAAGAGCCACGCGCTGCGCCGATATCACGCGTTTTTCAACTTAAAACTTCATTAACGTTTTCTTCCACGTTTAAGCACCATAAATGAAAAAGCATTTTAAGTGAAAAGCTCTTTAAAAAGTCTGCTTAAAAAAATAAGCATAACGTTTAAACGCGTTGTCAAATTCAAGCCGTTATTCCCACCTCTAATAGTTACTATAGGTACTCTTTGTCAGTCAGCCTGTCAGTCAGTCAGTATCTGTTGCTGGACGGTTTGAACTTGTTATTTTTGAGGAAGTTTTTATTTTTTATATTACATCGTACTCGCTCGTAGCGTTAAGTCACGACGTTTCAACAAGTGCGCCTTCTATATCAATAAGTTTAAATTATAAACTTAACCTAGAAAGTTTTATAATAATAATAAATAATATTACACCCAGTGCTATTGTGTCCTCATAACTTCTACGAAACTAAAATAACTTCTATTGACATAATGTCTAACAACGTGGATTTGAAAACTGGTACAGGGGAAGAGTTCTTTAACCTCAAAGAACTGCCGCACATTGTGAGGGCTCTGTAAGTAAATCTTCGAGATATTTATAGAAAGATTTTCCCTTTGATTAATCTACTAGTAAAACTTTAGTAGGTGTAGGTACCTACTGAGTTTTTAATAGAATCATAATAAATAGATATAAATACCATGATTAATATTTTATGAGATAATATTTTGCATTTTTAGTGATAGAAATCAAAAGGTGCAACCTGATATACTTCATGTGATTGGAAACACACCTCTAGTGAAACTGAACCATATACCCAAGGCGGAAGGCATAAAATGTGATATGTGTAAGTTAACAGTTTCTTATTTAGGTCAGCACCCCTATATAAATATGCTGGGATATTCTTTACAAACGGTTATCTCATCCTCTATGGAAATCAGATAACTGATATACTACTTTTTGTTCATAACTATGTGTCTAAGGCTACTATAGGCTAAGTTGTACATTGACGCCCAACGATTTCGGAGCTCATTTTTTTTTTACAGGAAGGTTATATTATTAGAAGGCTCTACACAAAGTTTCAAATTGCGGAAGCAACTGGTTTATGAGAAAAAAAAAAAACAAAATCGTGAAAAACTATGCAATATTTTGTCACTATCGTCATTTTGACACACCACTGTCACGTTTCGTTTCATGTAAGGAACACTAAAATAATTTTCTTTTAACTCTTTGATTACGTAAAAAAAAAACATACCTATTACTTAGGTATTTTTCATGTTAATTTTTATCATTTTACATATAATAATCTACTTTTAATTAGTACTTTTACCAAAAACATGTAAATAGTGTGTAAATAGTATTTACCGACATAGTGAAACCGAACGTAATAGCCGGCGAGCGCTAGTTACAAGTTAATGCACATTAAAAAGGATAATAAAAACAAACTGATTGGTTAGGTTAGGTTTGAACTTTGTAAATACCGTGCGCGAGCCGAGCGAGCGCAGCGAGCGGTGCCGCGGCAGCGGCCGGCGAGCGCTAGATAGAAGTTTATGCAAAATAAAAAGGATCCACAGGTCCAAGCAGCAATTGACCCCCCCCCCCCCCAATTGACCTCGGACCCAAAAGGTGAATGAGCCTTTTTCTCTCCTAGACCACTAAGACCACCAGACCCCGTGAAATGGAGGGGGGGGGAATGGGGGGGTCAAAATTTGGATTAAACTTCTTTATTATATTATTCTTCTTCTTCTTATTTATATATTTATGGACATTTGCAATACCAGGGGGATTGCCGATGTGTTTCCGACCTTGAAGAGCTCTTTTTACGCCCCTTTTGAAGAACCCCATATCGTAGCGCTGTGGGAAAACCGTAATGGGAAGCTCATTCCACATCCTAATGGTCCGCAGTAGGAACGTCCGACTGAACCGTTGTGTGGACGATCGAGGCGGCTCGAGGATATGAGGATGAACTCCACATCGCCGGCGAGCGGTGCGGTGGTAAAAAGGTGATGATGGCACCAGGTCAAAAAGTTCTTGAGAACACTCCCCATTATACAGACGGTAGAACACACAGAGAGAGCCAATATCTCTCCGAAGGCTGAGAGGTTCCAAACCGCCAGTGAGTTCGGGATCGCCAACTATACGAGTGGCCCGCCTTTGCACCGAAGCAAGTGGATCAAGCTGGTAAGCGGGTGCGCCTGCCCAGAGGTGTGAGCAGTACTCCATATGCGGCCTAACCTGTGCTTTATATAGCTGCAGCCGCTGGAGTGGTGTAAAGTACCACTTAGACCTATTAAGCACACCCAGCTTTTTAGAAGCCAGTTTGACTTTACTTTCCAAATGGCCTCGAAACTGGACATCACTCGCAATGTCGACACCGAGGATCCCGATACTCTTTGAGATGATGAGGGGAGTGTCTTCAAACTTTGGTGCAGCTACGAATGGGGTTTTTTTCGTGGAGAACGCGCAAACCTGTGTCTTCGAGGGGTTGAATTGGACTAAATTAAGTCTTCCCCATTCTGAGACCCGCTCCAAGGAGGTCTCGACTTCAGACACAAGTTGTATTCGGCTTTCCTCCACCATGGACCGAGGGATGTTAGCACGGCCAGAATATTGGGCATCACCAGTGCTGTCATCCGCATAGCAGTGAATGCTGGGAATTTTTAGCATATCATTGATATGCAGGATGAACAGTGTGGGCGATAGCACGCAGCCTTGTGGTACGCCAGCATTAATATTCTTGATGTCGGAGCAACATCCGTCAACAGCGACCTTGATGCTCCGATCAGCAAGAAAGCTGGTCACCCAGGTGCACAAACCCTCGGGAATTCCATAGGACGGTAGCTTCGATAGAAGTGCCCTGTGCCAGACCCGGTCGAAGGCCTTAGCAATGTCTAGGCCAACTGCCAAAGCCTCGCCTTTACTCTCTATGGCTTCAGCCCATCGGTGCGTCAGGTAGACGAGAAGGTCTCCAGCTGAACGACCATGACGGAAGCCGTATTGACGGTCGCTTATAAGCTGGTGCTCCTCTAGGTACCTGAGCAGCTGAGTGTTGATGACCCGCTCCATCACCTTAGAGAGAAGGGAGGTAATCGCTATAGGCCTGTAGTTAGACGGATCTGTTCGATCACCCTTTTTGGGGATCGGATGTACTAGGGCGGTCTTCCACGAAGAAGGAACACGTCCGGCGGTATAAGAAAGCCTGAATAGGCGCGTCAACACAGGAGACAACTCTGGAGCACACGTCCTTAGCACAATGGCGGGAATACCATCCGGCCCACTCGACTTTCGGACGTCGAGGGAGAACAGAGCTCGTCGGACCGCGATTTGCGAGAAGCGGATTTCCGGCATAGAGCTTTTACACCGCAGGATGGTAGGCGGTGTAGCTCCTCCGTCGTCAAGTGTCGAATTAGCTGCAAAGAGGGCTGCCAGTAAATCAGCTTTCTCCTTTGCAGAGTGGGCCAAAGAGTCTTCTGGTGTGTGCAGCGGTGGAAGCGACGACCGACAGAAGTTACCTTCGACAGCCTTGGCGAGCGACCAGAATGCTCGACTCCCAGAAGGGAAGCCTGCAAGCCGATCGCCAATCCTGCCGATGTGCTGGAACTTCGCCCTGGCAATTTGCTTTTTGTTGGACCAAGAGGCAGAATTGTAAATTTTTCTCATTTTGGATTTATCCGGATCGTTCCGAGCATGCGCCTTTGACCAGGCCCGATAGGCATCTTGCTTAAAGCTAGTAGCCTTTGCACTGGGCCCGTCGAACCAGGGTTGACTTGTTCCACCGATGGGCACTACAGAACATGGAATATAACATTCCATACCCTGCAATACGACATCGGCGACCGAGTCTGCGCAGCTATCTGGATTATCCGTTGAGAAACAAAGCTGCCTCCATGGGTAGGATGCATAAAACTCCCGCAATCCATCCCAATCTGCTGACCGGTAATGCCAAACTTTGCGCGTCTCGCGGGGTCGAGATCTTACTGGTTGCGCGAGTGGCACCACAGATTGAACCAGGCAATGATCGGATGAACCCAGAGGGGCACCGATGGAGACCTGATAATTATCTGGATGCGTGGTCAGCAGAAGGTCCAGCAAAGAGGGCTCATGGTTCTCAATATCTGGAATGCGGGTTACTTCCTGCACCAGTTGCGAGAAACCATAGGCCAGAGCAAAGTCATAGACGGTTTTCCCTGCGTGGTCGGTCCGCGGAGACCCCAACCACTCACTATGATGAGCATTAAAGTCTCCGAGGACAATTACCTCAGCTGTGGGATACCGTTCCAGTACACTGTCGGTCGCTTCTTGGACGCGTTCAAAAAAGCGAGTTGTCTCTGCGTCGCCGCGATGAGACCTGTAGAGGCACGCATATATACGGGTGGACCCACCGTAGTCTACGCGCACCCAGAGAGTAGACAGGTCTCTGTCTTCCAGGTTGCTTAGACGTCGACAGCAGATGCCCTCCCGAACGAACATACATACCCCGGCTTTTGGAATGAACAAATGTTCGAGACTGTAGCCAGGGTAGTTAAGATACGATGTGTCGGACGGGCAGGCAATCTGTGTCTCCGTCAAAAAGAGCAAGGCCGGCTTCGCCGTCTCCAGATGGTGATGGACGGCGTTGATGTTGCTATGAAGCCCCCTTATATTGCAAAAATCCACTCTGAGAGTGGAAGGGGTAACCGCTGAACGAAACCTTATTCTTTTATTATTGCGAACCATTTTAAAAAAGCGAGAAAAAGAGATTATAGGAAGTGTGCAGTGCATGTGATCGCGGAGGCAAAGGGCAATGGTATGGGGTCGATCCGAATGCAGCGACAAGCTGTGGGATTGACATGGGGGACGGAAGGGCCCCCGGTCCCCCCCGGGAGTGCCTATCTGGTTCCACTCCGGTCTCCTCCCCCGGCAAGACAGACACTCGTCAGGATTATGCGCCGGTTGGCGGGACAGCCTCCTGGGCCGGAGGTTATAAGTGATGCCCAGGTTCGGGTCCCCTACTAACCAGCGGGCGGCCAGCGGACAGCCGTTTCACCGGGTCTCCCTGGCCCCCACGTCAACCCAACCTTTCCTTCACAGGGGGGGTTCTAGACATCCCCCCCCCCACCCCCTCCCCACCCTCCCCCCCCTTAAATCGATGGGCGTCAATGTACATTCCTACCCTACTATATGTCCTATATCCCTTTCGAACCTGAATAATATGATAGTGAGATAATTTTTTCTGAAATTCTACAACCTAGTCACAAACGTGCTAAGCACTTTCTAGAAGTTGTGTAAATGGTATATTTTTTAAATATGTATTCCCATGATACTTACATAATAAGATTTTATAGAAAAGAAAAAGATTTGGACGGAAAAAATATCAGGTGCAAAAGGGATATTTTTTTTTTTTTTTTTTTATGTCAAAAAGGTTGACAAACAGGCAGACGGTCCACCTGATGGTAAGTGGTCACCGCCGCCTATGGACATTTGCAATACCAGGGGGATTGCCGATGTGTTTCCGACCTTGAAGAGCTCTTTTTACGCCCCTTTTGAAGAACCCCATATCGTAGCGCTGTGGGAAAACCGTAATGGGAAGCTCATTCCACATCCTAATGGTCCGCAGTAGGAACGTCCGACTGAACCGTTGTGTGGACGATCGAGGCGGCTCGAGGATATGAGGATGAACTCCACATCGCCGGCGAGCGGTGCGGTGGTAAAAAGGTGATGATGGCACCAGGTCAAAAAGTTCTTGAGAACACTCCCCATTATACAGACGGTAGAACACACAGAGAGAGCCAATATCTCTCCGAAGGCTGAGAGGTTCCAAACCGCCAGTGAGTTCGGGATCGCCAACTATACGAGTGGCCCGCCTTTGCACCGAAGCAAGTGGATCAAGCTGGTAAGCGGGTGCGCCTGCCCAGAGGTGTGAGCAGTACTCCATATGCGGCCTAACCTGTGCTTTATATAGCTGCAGCCGCTGGAGTGGTGTAAAGTACCACTTAGACCTATTAAGCACACCCAGCTTTTTAGAAGCCAGTTTGACTTTACTTTCCAAATGGCCTCGAAACTGGACATCACTCGCAATGTCGACACCGAGGATCCCGATACTCTTTGAGATGATGAGGGGAGTGTCTTCAAACTTTGGTGCAGCTACGAATGGGGTTTTTTTCGTGGAGAACGCGCAAACCTGTGTCTTCGAGGGGTTGAATTGGACTAAATTAAGTCTTCCCCATTCTGAGACCCGCTCCAAGGAGGTCTCGACTTCAGACACAAGTTGTATTCGGCTTTCCTCCACCATGGACCGAGGGATGTTAGCACGGCCAGAATATTGGGCATCACCAGTGCTGTCATCCGCATAGCAGTGAATGCTGGGAATTTTTAGCATATCATTGATATGCAGGATGAACAGTGTGGGCGATAGCACGCAGCCTTGTGGTACGCCAGCATTAATATTCTTGATGTCGGAGCAACATCCGTCAACAGCGACCTTGATGCTCCGATCAGCAAGAAAGCTGGTCACCCAGGTGCACAAACCCTCGGGAATTCCATAGGACGGTAGCTTCGATAGAAGTGCCCTGTGCCAGACCCGGTCGAAGGCCTTAGCAATGTCTAGGCCAACTGCCAAAGCCTCGCCTTTACTCTCTATGGCTTCAGCCCATCGGTGCGTCAGGTAGACGAGAAGGTCTCCAGCTGAACGACCATGACGGAAGCCGTATTGACGGTCGCTTATAAGCTGGTGCTCCTCTAGGTACCTGAGCAGCTGAGTGTTGATGACCCGCTCCATCACCTTAGAGAGAAGGGAGGTAATCGCTATAGGCCTGTAGTTAGACGGATCTGTTCGATCACCCTTTTTGGGGATCGGATGTACTAGGGCGGTCTTCCACGAAGAAGGAACACGTCCGGCGGTATAAGAAAGCCTGAATAGGCGCGTCAACACAGGAGACAACTCTGGAGCACACGTCCTTAGCACAATGGCGGGAATACCATCCGGCCCACTCGACTTTCGGACGTCGAGGGAGAACAGAGCTCGTCGGACCGCGATTTGCGAGAAGCGGATTTCCGGCATAGAGCTTTTACACCGCAGGATGGTAGGCGGTGTAGCTCCTCCGTCGTCAAGTGTCGAATTAGCTGCAAAGAGGGCTGCCAGTAAATCAGCTTTCTCCTTTGCAGAGTGGGCCAAAGAGTCTTCTGGTGTGTGCAGCGGTGGAAGCGACGACCGACAGAAGTTACCTTCGACAGCCTTGGCGAGCGACCAGAATGCTCGACTCCCAGAAGGGAAGCCTGCAAGCCGATCGCCAATCCTGCCGATGTGCTGGAACTTCGCCCTGGCAATTTGCTTTTTGTTGGACCAAGAGGCAGAATTGTAAATTTTTCTCATTTTGGATTTATCCGGATCGTTCCGAGCATGCGCCTTTGACCAGGCCCGATAGGCATCTTGCTTAAAGCTAGTAGCCTTTGCACTGGGCCCGTCGAACCAGGGTTGACTTGTTCCACCGATGGGCACTACAGAACATGGAATATAACATTCCATACCCTGCAATACGACATCGGCGACCGAGTCTGCGCAGCTATCTGGATTATCCGTTGAGAAACAAAGCTGCCTCCATGGGTAGGATGCATAAAACTCCCGCAATCCATCCCAATCTGCTGACCGGTAATGCCAAACTTTGCGCGTCTCGCGGGGTCGAGATCTTACTGGTTGCGCGAGTGGCACCACAGATTGAACCAGGCAATGATCGGATGAACCCAGAGGGGCACCGATGGAGACCTGATAATTATCTGGATGCGTGGTCAGCAGAAGGTCCAGCAAAGAGGGCTCATGGTTCTCAATATCTGGAATGCGGGTTACTTCCTGCACCAGTTGCGAGAAACCATAGGCCAGAGCAAAGTCATAGACGGTTTTCCCTGCGTGGTCGGTCCGCGGAGACCCCAACCACTCACTATGATGAGCATTAAAGTCTCCGAGGACAATTACCTCAGCTGTGGGATACCGTTCCAGTACACTGTCGGTCGCTTCTTGGACGCGTTCAAAAAAGCGAGTTGTCTCTGCGTCGCCGCGATGAGACCTGTAGAGGCACGCATATATACGGGTGGACCCACCGTAGTCTACGCGCACCCAGAGAGTAGACAGGTCTCTGTCTTCCAGGTTGCTTAGACGTCGACAGCAGATGCCCTCCCGAACGAACATACATACCCCGGCTTTTGGAATGAACAAATGTTCGAGACTGTAGCCAGGGTAGTTAAGATACGATGTGTCGGACGGGCAGGCAATCTGTGTCTCCGTCAAAAAGAGCAAGGCCGGCTTCGCCGTCTCCAGATGGTGATGGACGGCGTTGATGTTGCTATGAAGCCCCCTTATATTGCAAAAATCCACTCTGAGAGTGGAAGGGGTAACCGCTGAACGAAACCTTATTCTTTTATTATTGCGAACCATTTTAAAAAAGCGAGAAAAAGAGATTATAGGAAGTGTGCAGTGCATGTGATCGCGGAGGCAAAGGGCAATGGTATGGGGTCGATCCGAATGCAGCGACAAGCTGTGGGATTGACATGGGGGACGGAAGGGCCCCCGGTCCCCCCCGGGAGTGCCTATCTGGTTCCACTCCGGTCTCCTCCCCCGGCAAGACAGACACTCGTCAGGATTATGCGCCGGTTGGCGGGACAGCCTCCTGGGCCGGAGGTTATAAGTGATGCCCAGGTTCGGGTCCCCTACTAACCAGCGGGCGGCCAGCGGACAGCCGTTTCACCGGGTCTCCCTGGCCCCCACGTCAACCCAACACGTCACATACATTGGAGATCTTCTAGATCACATCGCTGGACCCCACCATCACACACACTGCACACTTCGGAGTGGGGGGCTGGCTCTCGTGAACCCTGCCGAAACACAGCGAACTGCTTCACGACAGACTCACTCACGAGGGTGGTCGCTAGCCAGTCGGACACGGATATGTCCTACCACCAAGCCGGGCGGCGTAAGAATTATGTGGGGCCGCCGCCTGTCCACCACAACCCGATGCGGGGTTCAAATAGAGCCAGAGCCTCGTTTGTTGGTCAGCAGGGTGCACCACGAGCAGGTGAGGTTGGCAAGGATCCAGAAGGTGTTATATGGACCCTTACACCCCAAAAATATGATATGTATGTAAAACTAAGTTTACTGAACTGAACTAAGTTTTTTTTTGTTTCCAAAACCGTAATCTTAACTTTTATGTATAGATGCAAAATGTGAATACCTAAACCCAGGAGGGTCAGTAAAAGATAGGATTGGCTACAGAATGGTATTAGATGCTGAAAAGAATGGTGTGTTGATACCGGGCACTTCAGTCATAGTAGAGCCCACATCTGGAAACACCGGAATAGGTTTGGCTCTTGCTGCTGCAGTTCGAGGTAAAAACTTATTGATTTAACTCTAAAATTTCGTTTTTTTGGGTTACATACACAAAGGGCAAAATGGAGCTTAATTGGTGTCTGTCTGTTATGTATATCTGTCTAATAAACGAAACATAAATAAAATGTAGGTAGGTAATTTGAGTAAACCAAAATATCTGAATTTTCCCTTGAAACTTGATTATAAATTCAATTAATCCCTTGTGGTTAAAAAATAACAATTGATTTCTATTGTTTTCCCCACCTGCCTGAATCATAAGGGTTAAACTAATTTTCTGGTTTAAAAAAGTGCTCCAAGTAAATTATTAATTATTTTTCTAGCATTGCATGTTGGATGTCATTGTCATGAACTCAATGTGAAGAGTACAAATGTTTTTTTTTTTTTTCATTTTAAAAATTAAGTTATGGCACCAGTCAGTTTATCAGTTTTAGTCTATTTTTGTTATGATGGCTATCTGAGTTACAGTGCCACAAAAGAGTGAAAAACAAATACAAGAATGATCTCTATTGATTTTTCATTAACACCTAAAATTGTATACCTCTAGGGTAAGATCTAAAATGAAACCTTTATACTCATCTGGTAATTAAGTGTTAACTAAAACTTCAAAAAACAGGCCCTTTATTTAAATTAATTACTTTTAAAGGTTTTTTTTTTTCATATGAATTTATAGGATGGGTGTCCCATTCCCAAACCAACAAAAAATAATATCCACCTGTTAATAATTCATTTTATTTTTCACAGGATACCGGTGCATAATTGTGCTTCCAGAAAAAATGTCAGATGAGAAAGTGAACACTCTAGTTGCATTGGGAGCTGAAATAATTCGCACCCCTACTGAAGCAGCTTGGGATGACCCTGAAAGCAATATTATGGTAGCACACCGCCTTGCCAAGGAGATACCTAATGCTGTTCTTCTCAATCAGGTACTACATGCATTTAAATATTTTTATAATTGGATCACATCTGATTTACAGGCTGTATCAATCTTTTAAGTAATAGTAAGTCTTTAAAGTAGTCATACCGGGCCATCCAATTAAGCTAGCTTACTAATTGTTACTTAGCCAATTACAGCATGTTGCCGGTGGAGGGGAATTGGCGTTATTGTGCGTCTTTGGGTAGGTAGGTAATACATCTTTTTAATATACGACAATATCGGTACACAAGCATACAGCCCACCTGATGGTAAGCGGTTACCGTAGCCATATGGACGCTTGTAACACACGAGGCATCACTCACGCGTTACTGACCTTCCCGCCTCCCTAATGAGTACTGGTGACCTTACTCACGCGCAGGAACACAAAGTTATTTGGCTGCGGTCCTGCGGTATTTTGGAAGGTGGAGGACTGCTCTTAGAGTGCATAAACGCTATGCTCTACCTCTCTTATGTTTGATTAATTTATGTAATGCCCGCTGATTCCCTATTTTGATGATAGTACACCAACCCATGCAACCCGCTCGCGCACTACGACGGCACGGGCGAGGAGATCCTGTGGTCGCTGGACGATGACGTGGACATGGTGGTCCTGGGCGCCGGCACGTGCGGGACCATATCGGGCATAGCGCACAAGCTGAAGGAGCGCTGCCCCGGCTGCGTGGTGGTGGGCGTCGACCCCTATGGGTCCATCCTCGCCGCACCCGACCACTTAAACGTGTCTGACGTACAGATTTATGAGGTGAGACTTACAAAAAGTCTAAATTCCTGAAAATAACTATCTAGTGCTTCATTAACATTATTAGTCAATTAAACAAAAAAAAAGTATTGTGTGTTGAAGTTCTGCGTGCGTGACGTCACGTTGTGGTACAGATCTTACTCAAAAATTACGTCACGAGCGAGCCTGCTCCCGAACTTTGACGCCCTTTATCTTTGTAATTTTTTTATGATTTGGTAAAGCAAAAAATACGTGTCCAATATTTTTTGATAATATGACGAACTGAACGGGCTAATTTTACTTGTAATTTTTTTTACCCAGGAAACATCCTTATCGATTATTATCTTCTTCCTGCAGTTTCAAATACCAATTGACCGACATTTAAACATTACCTTGAAACTTTAATCTCATTTCTTATGTTATCGTGCCATTGTTTCTATATTGAATACACGGTTATTGTAATATAGAAGTTACATAAAACGTGTTATCGCCTAATGACGTGGCGGAGTTTGAAACGATGATTGACGTCTTCGATTTTATTATATCGTAGTGAGATACTAAAATATGAATAAGCCAGCTAACCACCGCTAGCACTGGAATTAACGTCTTACTTGTATATATAACATTACACCGTGCGTTAGTTTTACAAATATACTTAGCTGTACCACGAGTGTAAGGAATTGACGTTAGTAAACTCTTACTCAACTGTCGGTACTTGGATGGGTGACCGCCTAGTGGTATTTCAAATCGAGCGTTTCCGTGCTTCGGAAGGCACGTAAAGCCGTTGGTCCCGGTTATCACTTAATTGTGATAGTCGTTAAGCTAGTTGGATGCCTCCTAGGCGGCTTGAAAAATTCCAACAGTAGATTGACCACTAGCCTACCTCCACCGATCCGCAGTGGGCACGCGTGGTGGAGTATTGCCCATTCCCTTTCACCTTCATTTGTGAAAGGAGGCCTGTGCTCAGCAGTGGGACATTATAGGCTGATGATGATGAAACTCTTACTAATGCTTTGGCGTTAACTATTTTGTATGGGAGAAATTAGTACCATGAGTGATCCGATATGGTTCCGATAGAGGCGCTGTGCCAATTCCTATAGAGAAGTGTCGTAAACGCAAACGCATTAGTAAACGTTTACTAGCGTCAACTCTTTACACTCGGGGTACGGTTAAAGTGACTTTATATCGAATTCTTTCAACTGATATTTTTTATGAGAAGACTTGTCTTATCTACTGAGATTATTTTACGTTTTAAAACATATTTGAAGCAACAACCGTGACCTCTTGCCGTCACCGAAGCGAAGTAATGCATGTATAATGAGAATACCTAACAATACCTTACTAGTTACAAGTTTTAATCAGCTAAGATCAATCACAATACGCTCCGATAAGATTCATAATGAAATTGTAATGAACTGGCGGCACGTGAACATGTGTTAAGTACTCGTAATTATTGATAGCGAAATTGAAAATAAATTTATCGTTGACAGCATGACTGCTAAAATGATCAACTCACAATCGGTCGGGTCATGTCAGCGCTATTCAATATAAACAGGACAGTTATCACTGTGTGTAGCGACTAATTATACCTACCTACCAGCGTAATAATTCAATGTACCTACCCTTATTTATCAGCTGTTAAATAATGTGAATAGTATTCGCATCCAATTACGTCATACGGCAAAAATATGTTGTTTGACCTGAAAAGATTTGCTCAGTTTTTATCTGAATTGATAAGAAAAATAGGTACTTAAAGAACGGTAATAATAATCTCCTGATAATCGCGTGTACGTTTTTCTGAGATTATAATGAGAAAATGAGACGAATTTACAAAAAATAATTAGATATATGTAAGCCATATTTTGGTACCAGCACCCAACTCAGCTCAGGCGTTACGCATCTAAGTGGTACCAAAAATACACAAACACAAACTTTCGCATTTATCGGATTATTAGGCTCGTTGATAAATAGGCACGAGCAAACAGCAGATTAGGGCCCCTCTAATGGCAAGCGGTTACCGTAGCAGGGAGCAGAAGGGAACAAAGTAATATATGCATCTACATTACAGGTGGAGGGTATCGGTTACGACTTCTTCCCAAAAACTCTAGATAGAAAAATCGTAGACAAATGGGTGAAGACGGAAGACAAGGAATCATTAAAAATGGCGCGCAGGCTTATCAAAGAAGAGGGTCTACTTGCCGGTGAGTAAAATACTGCAGTGTTTAAACTATGTAAAATACCACTACTAACTAGAAACTATATACGTGTATCGTTTAAGTTGAATAATTGTTTGGAATATTCACCTCGTGCCCCTGAAGTGAGGGATAAATTATATAATATGATGATATAACCCCAATTAGAGCCATAATCTTCCACGTAACCCCAATAATTCGTATACTTCGCAAAGACTACTTGCCTAATATAAACTAACTTAAGAACTTCTGAAGATGTATAGAATTTTAAATATAACCAGGATTTAAAAGAATAACATTTTAACATGTTTTCGAAGATGTAGGTTTCTTCACGCACGAGGTTGAGAATTTGATAAAACTGTTTGAACCTGCCTGTTTGATTGAATGTCTATGGCACCCGTAAAATGTCAGTAAATAACCAATCGTTCCTGGTTGATGTAGGGGGCAGCAGCGGTTCAGCGATGTGGGGCGCTATCCAAGCAGCCAGGTCGCTGAAGGAAGGCCAGAAGTGCGTGGTCCTCCTCCCCGACAGTATACGCAACTATATGACTAAATTCATCTCAGACCAGTGGATGGAGGCGAGGAATTTCAAACCAGTTTCAAACAATGATAAATTGTCGTAAGTTTTATTCTGTCACTTCAGTTCAGCATAAAGTCAACGTGAAATCAACCAATTTATTTTGATACTTTTGGACTGTTTCTAAAATGTTTTTTTAAAATTTAATTTGGAAACTGATACGTACCTCTTCTATTCAGGTAAGTAGTTGATTCGCAAATCTGATCAGCAGGGCTATTTTAAAACGCTCGGATTCGATATCGGAAACCGATTCAAAAACTACCGAGGCAATATTTCGCAATTGCTATTTTAATTTCCGAATTCGAATATTTTTGATGTTTCTTTACGGAAATATCAATTCGATTTATTGAAAAGTTTTCGAAAATGAAAATAGCAATTGCTGAAATTTGCCTCGTAAATTTTTGAATCCGTTTCCGATATCGAATCCGACGTTTTAAAATAACCCTGCTGTTCTCAGTTACATTATTATAATCTACAGCTGCAGTACCATTAATTGAACTGCAGCAGCAATACAATACTAGACTCCTGTCTAGTATTGTATTGAACATTTGCAGATGAAATAGTGAAAATAATCTGCAATGACGGGCCAGTTGGCGCGGTTGGTTAAGATTCCACCAATCGCGCTGCAGGTCGTAGGTTCGATTCCCACACAGGACATGCATTTGTGTGCATGAACATATCTGTATTATGTCCTGAGTCAAGTATGTACAAACAAAAAGTAGTATCTGTTATCTGGTTTCCAAAGTACAAGCTTTGATTAGGTTGGGATCAGATGAGCCTGTGTGAGGAATGTCCCAGGATATTTATTTTCTTTCACAACTCAATATAACTATCTACCTACCTACCGACCGACTCTCCTTCCTTGACAATTCTATCTAAATTATAAGTTCCGTTATTTTGACCAATTGAACTAGATGGTGGAGCAATCAGTTAAGGGAGGATATGGTGCAGCCAGCGAAGAGTATATCAGTGAGCAGCACGCCGTCAGACGCTCTAGCAGTTCTGAAACAAAGTCGGGTATCGCTCCTCACTGTCGTTGACGATAAAGGGTAGGTATATTTACTTCAAATACAGTCATATTCTCACCTTCCAGTAGAATCGATAACTATTACCCGTTGGTTCTCGCGAGGGACGCGCATCCTATTATAACAATTGATGTCATTGTTATATTTTTAACCGCGAGCCAAGCGATTAATGCACTTTCTGAATAATGACTCATACTTTTTTATTGTTACGAAGACTGTGTTTTTATATTTAGCAAGACATTATCACGTTTTATTTTCTGCAGTAATCTTTGCATGACCTGTGTGCAGCTATAATATTTATTTTTGTATTACGATATCTTTAGACTTGCATGAGGGCAATCATAAAATATATGTTGATCATTTTCGTCGTATAATAATGGTGCCGATTCTGTTGTAAATCGCACTAAACTAATTTTAGTCACATCTCATCTCTTTCTTACGAACATGATTGAAAAAGGATAGAACATATTTTAAGTTGTCAAATTAATCTTTGCCGTCTTATTTTGCGTGTATTTAGGCGTAACCGCGATAGATGGCGACTAAAATTATATTTAAAACAAGCATTGGACTAATTTGACAGGACTAAATTTCTTACATCCTTTTCTTATGTTCTTTGTTAGAAAGAGACATAGTGACATTAAAATTAGTTTAGTTGTGAACAACAGAATCAGGGCCAATAATGTTTATTTCACAAATTGTACAAGTTCATACTTATAAAACAAATAAGTACATGGAATAAACGTTGACTGCGTAAAATATGGCGTTTTAAATATTGAATAGTGTCGGTAGTGGATTACGTCGTTTTCAAATTATGATGAACTTATCAATTAAAGCTTGACTTGAAAAAACGCCATTAATAACCATTCCAAGTATAAAGAATGTCCCAGAATATTTATTTACTGTGTAAATTGGGCTTAAGAAAAAAAAAAGATGTATCTGACCAACTCTTTAATTTTCCTTCTTGTTTGCCGAATTGAGATTTTATTGTTCTTTTTTTATTTGACATTTAAAAGACAGTAATTCCCTGTGAGTATTAAAACCAAACATGTCAAAATTTCCCCAGTTATAAAACCTTCTAAATGATTTTAACTAATGTTTTTCCTGTTTGTGTTTCTAGTGGTGTATGTTTACGTAATAACATATTTTCTTGATCATATGCTACAAGAAGATAATTCGAACGCAATTTTATAATTAATTTATATACTGAAATGAGATAAAATAAATACACACACTAGAACTAGAATACCCTGGATACCATGGATGAAATTATTTAAAAATATTTATTTTCTTATATAAATACACCGAAATGGATATAAGGAATTTCAAAAGTGAATTATTTTTATCGCTTCTATTAATTTATGGACATGAGAACCCTGGGAGTCCTGGACCGCATGAGCTAGTAAGCTGGCTTTGTCTCCATTTTTTATAAACATTTTGTAGTGCTTAAAATTTAAAATACCATTCATTGAATCAGTATTATTATTAATTATACTTATTAGTTTATTAATTGTTTAAAGAGTTATTTGTATATGTTTCATGGCCATCAACGCCTGATATCAGGTCGTGAGGACCACCGAGTTCTTTATAACTGATAAAATAGATAAAAAAATTGTTATTGTTATGAACTTGATTGATTTTAATTTTTTGTAAACTCATGAAATAACCACGCTATGACCCAGTATGGACTTGAGTCACTTCTTGTAAAATTGTGGGTCATTAGGTAGTAATATAGGTTAGAGGTAGGTATAAGTTTGTATGAGTCGCTGATTGGGCCTATCGAAGTATGGAAATTCGCTTTGAACGGAGGTATAATATTAGTTAGGAATTTCAATATGGGTACGAACGTAAATAAATGATCAAATCATATTTTGAGTTCAGCCAGCGCTGAGGTCATTTTTATCTAAAATTTAAATTGCTTACACAAATTAATAACAAAATTACTACAAAATGTTTTCTTTCGTGGAGATCCGGATGGATATGATACATGAAAAATAAATCTAAAACTAGTTGACTGCATTCAAGGAATAGTATCATGAGGCATAACAAAAAGTGGAGACAATAACCAGCTCGATAACTCACGGACCCTAGGGTTCTAATGTCAACATTTAATTAATGAATTTGAATTTAAGTTATCAGTAAATGTTACAGTGCAATTAAAGGCGTGTTCACGGCTGACAACGCGCGGCGCAGGCTCGCCAATCTGTCGGGCTCCACCTCAGAGCCACTCGCTAAGTTCATAGTGAAGAAATATTACACAGTGGATCTAACGCAAAAACCTACGCTCGGCCTAATCTCCCGAATGCTCGACTTAGCGCCCTATGTAGTAGTTGTCAAAGCAGGTAATTGAATGATCGAGCATTTTCTATCGCCCATGAGATGTATCAAACTGACTGTATTAATTTCGGATCAGATAGCTGTGTGTGAAGAATGTCCCAGGATATTTAATTTAATTCAAGAGACAGTTCAGTTGTGGGAATATTTAGTTGTGAAAACTATTAACGTTATCATCATCACCAGCCTATAATGTCCCACTGCTGAGCACAGGCCTCCTTTCACAAGTGAGGGTGAAAGGGAATGGGCAATACTCCACCACGCGTGCCCACTGCGGATCAACCTACTGTTGGAATTTTTCAAGCCGCCTAGGGGGCATCCAACTAGCTTAACGACTATCACAATTAAGTTATAACCGAGACCAACGGCTTTACGTGCCTTCTGAAGCACGGAAATGCTCGATTTGAAATACCACTAGGTCACCCATCAAAAAATTAAATCGTCAAAATACACTAAAAAGTATGAAATAACTCTAATCTAAGCGAAATATTTTCAATGGAATACGTCGTGCTCTTTCGCTGACTTCAAATCAGTGTCAGATTAGATTAAGAGTTATTTCATACTTTTTAGTGTATTTTAAAGACGATTGAATTTTTTCAAATTACTTTTTTATTAGTATTTATGATGAAAACTCGGTCTAATTGTTTATCATACCTTCCTTACAGATACGCCAGTAGGAGTATTGACATCTGAAGATTTACTAGTTCTTATGTCTAAGGAAAAAAAACAAGTGAATGGAAACTAAGGTGCGAATTATGCACCAATTGAATGCAGTTTTATATTATAAACCATAGTTTACTGATTATTTTTATGACATATTAATATACACTCTCGTTGGCATGAATTGTATAATTAAATCTACTCTAGAAATAGGTTAAAATATAATGTGTTGAGGGACGACATATCTAAGGCCTAAAGAAAAGCATTGTAATATATTAGAATATGCTACAAGTTAGGAGAGTATGAGGAGCCCAAATAGTAAGGTCACAAAATAATTTAAAAGAAAGTGATGCATTTTTAGCATTCATTAGTCAGATGGAAGACTTCATGAATATCTTTACAACTTTTATACTTTATATGACAAGGGAAAATCTACTTATGATGGTTCGACGATTTAGTTATTGTCACAAATTTATTTATTTTTTTACAACATTTGTTATTCTGAATACTTCAAGTACTTATACATTTTAAAAATCAATATACTGTTTTATTTCACCTGCATTGCATCATCAATGTCAGCGTAATTGAAGAATATGCTGCGGCATTGACAATCCTTTTCAATTGGTAAACAATGAAACTCCCATAAGTACAGTCAGCAACAGAAGTAGCTCAAGAGATTCAAAGCAGATTGGGTATTTTTGTATGGGCCTTGGTCAAAGTGGTGTCGGAAGATGATAAGTTATTTCAAAAATATGTTATCAAATATAATCTAATTTGTCAAAGCCCTTGAGAATTGCACCATGGAAACTTTTTATGGGTTGTCATCAGACACCACTTGGATCTTCTTTACAAATTCCTTTTATGCTGTTTAAGTTTTATTCTGCGGAAAACATTATGGAGTTATTCATGTTTTCCATAAAATAAAACTACAGATATAAATCTAAATAGATGACGCGAGTGTATGTACTTCGCGTGCCAAAAGGCAGAGCAATGCTCTTCTTTTGAAACCCGTGTCGTGCGGATAGGGAACTCGCATAGACTGCATGTGCACCAAAGATGTTTAGCTGACAAATAGGATCGCTTCATTTTCATGTTATAGCTCTAGTGCCAGCCTAACTAAAGCACTTTTGTGACATTATGGTAGGTAGGAAAAAAGTGGCAGGCTTGGTTTTCATACAGATGGGGGGACTTTATCTATTTAGATTTGTCTATGGTAAACACATTTACACGTGATTCCACATTGAGAATAGATAGTGAACAAGTGTTCTGTAAATATGGATTTGTTCAGCTACTTAGATTGTTGACTGTACCTACTTAAACACATGTACGGTTCAACTAAGCTTGTAATATGAAAATCTGATATGTCTGATTTAGATTTGTAAAAACCTACTCCTATTTTCACCCTAACCCAGAACAGTCCATGTTCATGCATACAATTTACGGTCCTGTGTTGAAATCAAAACCCACAACTCTTCTGGACTGATAATAGTCAGGAAGCCATTTCACCAACAACTGGCCTATCAAAAAGGATGACCAAACTAACCTTTCATTATTTTACATAATCTAAGCTTTTAATTATATAGGAAGATAGGTATTAATAGACAATAAATATTCAATGTCTTCACATAGTGTTTTAATGAATTAGTGAAATGTAGGAATACATTTTTTCAAATATTATAATAGGTACAACATTATGTCTAATAATTCTCACACATATATTCATAAATGCTATACATATAGCAAAATCAGTGCAATAGCAACTTTCAACTCATTCTTCACAACTGTCATATGTGGATATTTTTTTTTTGAACTACATATTTTACTTAAGACTCAATTTACATTGCCATGGAAACAGAAGGGAAGCGACTTTTTGCAATGTACAGTCGCGGTCTAAAAATGTTTACCACCTTACGATCTATAATCGCTTGCACATTTCTCTTTCATAAGGTTGACCGGAAATAAAATGACTTTTTTATAGGCGAGGACTGTGTGTGACATGAAAAATAAATTCAAAGAGGTGTTATACCTAGTAAGAATTGAGTTCTCTTGATATAGCACTACCTATATCAAGATAACTCAATTCTTACTAGTTTGCGAATAAAAATCCGCCCTTAGCTGCAGGTTTGCTATTACTTTATTACCTTTGTATTTTTATTGAGATTTTTATTTGTTTACAAACGCTTATAAATGTCACAATATAATAAAAAAAAAACATTTTATTAAATGAGTTTACATATTCAAGATGGCATTGACAGCCTTTTTGCTATAATCGATAACATTTCACAGTTTTGAAATGTAATATGTTTGTTGATATGACAAATTAGACCTTATTGCGCACGGTATCAGATGGAATTGAGTTTGAAAAGTGATAAACATTTTCAGTCCCCGACTGTACATAGTATAAGAAACTTTATGTCAATTGCATGAAGTAGCTTCTCTTGCATTCTGCGCCAATGTAAATTGAGCCATACAGAGTAGCAAGTTATAAAACAAGTTAGAGCCAAACTCATAAAGACACAGAGGGTTCCATACCATGCTGAATGTATGCAACAAATATGAAAAATTTCCACTACTACAATAATTTCAATTTATGGAGTAGGTGGTGGGGAGCTTTCTTTTGCATTTGCAGCTAATATAGCACCTGGTGCAGGATATGGCCTCATCTGATATAGGGATCCGGAAGCCGTGATATCCACACCTGTCTTGGTGTGACTATCCAAACCAGAAGTCCAATTACCCCGAGGGATATCAGAATAAGCTGCAGGATCCATGGGATCGAGGTCATTGTCCTTAACTCTCGGTCTTTTCTTATCCCTACGGTGCACCATCTCCTTCTCTTTTTCTCTTCTATTGTGTCTCCTTTCTTTATGTGTTTGCTGAGGTACTTCTTGATCTGAAGCTTCACTACTGTCATCACTCTCATCACCCTCCTTCAATAGTCTTTCTTCTCGTAAATGAGCGGCACTTTCACTAGGAACCGCGCGCGGGTGGGCTGGCGGTAACCATGACACTAAGCTATTGTGTACGTTCCAAAAGTAATGTTGTCCACTTCCTTCGTCATAAACTTCTTCCCAGCCAGGTGGCAACGGCCACAATTCTAAGGCTTTACGTTTGTGTTCTATGTAAGTATCATCAGGTGTAACTTTACCTTGTTTCCATTTTTTGACACAATATTTCGAACATTCATGGAAAATGTTACTTTTATTTGGACAACCCTTATGACCTTTAATGGGATCAACGTTAACACCTTCTATACCTTCCCAGAAATGTTCCCTATCGTTGTGCTCATCAGGCTTGCTGTCATAATCTTCTGCTATGATTTCTTCATTGACTTCAGTATCGGTAATTGAATCTGTGTTAGTCTTCGATTTTAAAATACCTCGTTTTGCAAGACGAGCTGCCAATGCTGGTGGTAACGGCATAATTATTTCATTCAATTTTCAATTAAATAAAAAGTCAAGCACGCAACGAATTTCATGCAAGGTGGGGTGGTAAGTGACCAGTGCTGCAAACCCCAAAATGCAAAAAAGAAGTATATTTATGCTGAAAATCCAGGAGACAGGGTTAAAAAGAAGGAGAAATACCCTTTTTGCTGAGATTATTTGTTTAGATTAGTAGGATTTTTTATATTACACCTTAGTTTTAATTTTAACAAGCAAATCCTTTTTATTAGGACTTATTTTTACCAGTGTCGAGTTATATAAGTTCTAGTCACTATAAATCACTTTCACATTGTCCGCTCTGTCAGTAATTGTCAGTTTCCATAAGACATATAAATGTTTCAGTAAAAAGATGGTAATCGCACTAAAACTTTTCACGGATTTTTTTAAACAACATGAAAAATCGCGATACACGTAATTCATTTCACTTCAACTTTACATGAATTGTTATTGGGTAAAACACCACCGCTAAATATGGAATATAACTCAAAATACACAAACTCTTGAAAATAAAACGAAAACGCAACGTCACTTGCATGTTTTACAGTTTAATACGGAATCTGAATTACTTTACATTGATTTATTTATGTTTTGAGAGCATTTACTGGTTTATTTTATGTCAATATCAGGTGTTATTTTTATAAAAATATAAAATGTCTTACACTTTACTCACATTGTGAAAATCCAGGAGATTTTCATTGAATTGAAAAATAAATAAGGAGATAAGGAAACACGTCCAAAAATCATGGAATCTCCTGGAAAATAAGGAGAGTTTGCAGCACTGTAAGTGACACTTGGTGACACTGACAGACATGTAACATGACACTTGACAGCAGAGATCGCAAAATTAAGGCTACATTCCGAATTAGATAATATTGCTCAGAGTGCTCACAGCAATAATTTGCGTACCGAGTTAGATATCACGTTAATGACAGCTGAGAACTTTCAACAATTCGGAACGACCGTTATCGCGCTCACAGTATTCAAAACAGAACATTTGAGAATTTAATTAAAATCTGAATGAACCAATGCGCTAGGACTCCTTATATGTTCCTTATATCCGCGTTTTTTTATTATTTTTCTCATAAAATCATAAAAAGTATCTAGCAACCAAGAATCTTATTAGATTTTTGCCGAAAGCAATAAATAATACACAATAAATAACCGTCACTTTTGACAGCGCTCACGGTGATATCAGTTTAGGGCATGGTCGGTGTGAGCGCAACATGGCGGATGTCATGACGTCATCTATCACGTTGCACGGGACATCGTTAGCTGTCATGGATCAGTTCGGTACGGGTTTAAGCACGCTCAAATCGATTACAGCGTCAATTCGGAATGTAGCCTAAATTTGTGCTGTCAGTTAAAATACACAGTATCGTAGACAGAACGCACTGTATATTCCGGAAAAATACAGTAATTTTCTGAATGTTAAAGGTAAACGCACACTTATCCGAGCCGAACGCATCGAACGAAATTAATTTTAGAATTTTGTATATGAAATCTTATGGAAGCTTCGAGTGTGCGAGTCCGCGTCGAATCGTCCGAATCTGGAGAAGATTTCCTATACAAATTCTTAAATTCGTTTCGTTCGACGCGTTGGGCTCGGATAAGTGTGCGTTCACCTTAATGCAGTAAAATTACAGTAGGAGTATTTGGTTAGATATTGAAGGAGACCACAGACATATAATAAATATCAAGTCTGTAGAGGCAGTGTACTTTTTGGCGGGAACTTGCAGAGTGACGTTGTGTTTTCATTTTTATTTCATAAATTTGTGTATTTTGAGTTTTATTGCATATTATCGGTGGTATTTTATCCAATAAAGATCAATCCATGTGCACCAGTGAAGTGAAATGAAATGAATTATGTGTATCGTGATTTTACAATTTGTCTCAAAATGTCCGTGAAAAGTTTTAGTACAATGACCAACATTTTACTAAACATTACTGGACGGTGACTGATCATGCGGACTATGTGAAAGTTAATGTCCGGACTATATGAAAGTGATTTATAAATAAAATATATGCGACTGAAGGAAGTTGTATCCATCATGGAAAAATAAAAAAACGAGAATAGGCTACTTTCACACAGGCAGGCGACTTGCTTAGCACCTAGGAGCTTAGTGGCTTGCGTTTTGGCTACTTGCTAGGATACATGGTGAATATTATTTCAGAGTAATCAAATGGAATTTCACTAGATATTGGTAAAAAACCCTTGACCTTGACGACTCATCCTATGTGAAATAGAGTATAGTGACAAAAAACCAACATGTTCGTTTCCTTGGATACACGCTAAGCGACTAGCTAGGCGCCAAGCGCGCAGTGCGGACCGTCTCGGGAACATTTTAGAAAGTTCGTTTTGCTAAGCTACTCGCTAGGCGACTCGCTAGTGCCTGTGCGAACGAAGCCTTAGGGTTTGTGTGCTGGCCTCATTATCATTTACCGTAATTAAATTGTAATCAAACAGGGAGTTTTTGACGGGAACTTGCAGTGACGTTGTGTTTTCATTTTAAATTTCATAAATTCGTGTATTTTGGGTTTTATTGCATATTATCGGTAGTATTTTATCCAATAAAAATCATTCATGTGCACCAGTGAAGTGAAATGAAACAATTTTGTGTATCGTGTATTCGTGTCTTTTCAAGTTGTCTCAAGAGTCCGTGAAAAGCTTTATTACAATGACCACCATTGTACTAAAATGAAAATGATATTATAGGTATAAAATTACACGTATGAAATGGCTGTATGGTTGAAAAAAACCCTTGCCTATCCTTTTATGGATGAATAAACTACTACTACTACTGTAATCAAACAGTAGACCTATTCATAATAAATATAATTGTACGGTTTCTTTGAAAGTTCTTACCTATGTGATATAGGTACTTAGTTAAATTATAAAACCCAAAAATAATCAGCCGGCTAATTTATTTTTCGCCTGCATTTTACGATATAGGTACATATGAAGCACGAGTAGGGATGGGCAGGGAAAGAAAAGAAAAATACGGGAAAGAAAAGGGGAAAGAATGGAAAAATACAGAAAAATTCCCGAACGGCCTAAATAATTGGACTGTTTTACAAAAACCTTAAACCGACGAGTACACTAAGAAGTAATCAAATCCTGATGTGATGACAATGGGACCAAACGGGAAGCGTACCCTTTAAATTAAAAAAATAATTTTCCAAATCGGTTAATAAATGACGGATTTATGAGGTAAAAACATTAAAAAAAAAACATTCTAATTGAGAACCTCCTCCTTTTTTTGAAGTCGGTTAAAAATATTTTTAGATGCTTTTGATTGTTATTTTAATCATACTCGCTGTTGTATGTACCTACATTACCTACGCGCGGACCCACGCGGACCTTGGAGTACCACAATTCCCGACTTCCGAGTCGGACGAGTATGTACTACCACGGCGTGGGAATTGTGTGGGACCGCCGCCTGTCCACCACAACCCTTACACCCCAAAATGTCACTTTTTTAAAAAAAAAATGCACTCCTTCATCACAAAAAAAAAATATTTTTTATTTTATGATATGCGTATAACCCTAATAGAAATCTTGTTAAATGTTATTCAAACCATTTTGTTGAGGTATCTCTCGCTATATACGCAAAATCTAGTAAATGTGACCACTTGAGTATTTTCCCAGCCAATGGGAAAATTCCCAGGTTTATTCTCACCAAATTGGAAATTTACTCGAAGTTGGGTTTATTCCCGGGAACAAACCCAACCGTAGGCACGATTGATGAGCACAGATAGGCAGTAGTGGGGGCAAGCTCGCGCATGTGCACTTTTGGCCAAATCACAGTAGCCAAATGACATGCGAGAATTCAATAGACGATGAACATCGACTGACGAACTAATCGTGTGCAGCTCGGCGCTCCCCCCTTCGTTCCGCCAAACTGACCGAAAAATTAACTACTGCGCAGGTGTCAATCTGTGCTCACCACTCGTGCCTCTTACTATACTATACTGGAGCTAGGAATAGGCATATCTTTAGGAACCCACACAAAATTCAATAATTACAGAATACACAACCTTTTTATTATTCAGTAATTTTATTGCAATCAAATTTGTGGGTAGGTAACATACTTCAGTGCATGTGCATCCAAAAATACTTAGTAAGTATGTAAGATTTATTTTTCAACTATTAAGAATTATTCCAGAGCAAAAAATACACGAGAACGTTCTTGAATTCTGAAAAAAAAAAACGATTAATTATCCTTATAAAATCCTCGATATACAGTTTTTATAGTAAAGCAAGACTACCTCATTGCGTAATATACCTCTCATTACTAAGTAATTGCTTATATCTATACTAATATAAGCTGAAGAGTTTGAACGCTATAATATAAAAAACTACCAGTCCGATTAAAAAAATATCTGCATTAGATAGCCGTTTATTGAGAAATGTTATGGCAATGTGTTTTAATACTAATATTGACTCAGTATAATACTAATAGTAGTCGGCTGCCCATTTGTCTCACTATTAGTAAGTCAAATGGGCAGCTTGAGCAACGAATGGGCGCGGTATGAAGGAGAGAAGTCTCCCCTCTGCTCGCGAAGTCTACGGTAGTTCAACCCGGCTAGATTCATGGATTGCACGCCAGTACTCTATTGCACCGCGACAAAGGAGTAAATATACTATTATAATTATGGTTATAGGGTTTATAAAATCACGCATTTATTATACAAACCGTGAATAATAATAATGGAATAATGGTGAATGGAACCACGGGCACTGCTAGTCGGATAGGAAAGAAACTAAACCAGCGCTTAATTAATCAGTAACTAAAAAAATCGAACCTACAAAGCATATAAGTTATCAAATCAAAACAAAATTTGTATTAATTCTAACAGTACTGTACCTTTTAAGCTACATACAACAAGAATTGATACTAAATAATATAGTATATAATGTGTAAAATGTATACTTGAATACTGAACACTGATTTATGTTCATGATGGCTAACTACGTAAGGCTCACAAGGATCTAAAAAGCAAAGACGAATTACCCGGCTATACGTAAATATAGCATATCATGCGATTGCCTCGATAAAACGTAAAGAATTATCACCTGATAATAGATGTCTTCACTCACCACGGACGACTGAAGTGTCACTGCGTGACACCTTCGTCGGTAGAACCATATCAT
Organism: Polyploca ridens; assembly: GCA_951394255.1. Taxonomy (NCBI): domain Eukaryota; kingdom Metazoa; phylum Arthropoda; class Insecta; order Lepidoptera; family Drepanidae; genus Polyploca; species Polyploca ridens. The sequence goes on from OX596262.1 coordinate 6,387,934, forward strand.
GAAATTCTCCGGAATGTACCAACTTAGATGTTTTTTCAATATCCATTGAAAAACGTTTGTCTCCGATTGGAACAAACGGCGTTACTACATCCATTTCATCAGAGCTCATTTTAGGCAATGATTTACTATCTATTACAGAAATATAATTGGGACTGTTCGACGATTCCTCGGTATAATCGTGGGCATTTATTACAGTTACAACTCTTGTACTGTCTGTAGAAGTATCAGCACTTTCTATGTATGTATCGCCCTGGGGGTCAGTTTGAGTTATTGAATTGTCATCGGCTGGAAGCTGTGTTGTAATCTCATTTATTATTGCGTCTTTCACAGATTCTTCACTTAGTTTTCCACTATTATTACTAGGCGGGGAGATTGACTGAATAGCGTCCTCTCTTTTTAACTGTTTTCTTCTTTCGCTCTTATCATACCCTAAGGGATGCAAATTAATAGACGAAGGAGGACTAATATCTAAAGATAAATCCATTGAGGTAAGAATGCTCTCATCCCTGCTCAAATTGCTACCTTCGGGAACAATGTGAATATTCAAAACAGTTTTATTTTTATGCTGATCGGTATCAGCATCGAGTGATGGGTTAGAATTAACTAAAGAGTTGGAAGATACTGTTCTGTATGAGTTGAATTTGTTTCTGACTAAAAACCCTCTTACATGTGATTGAATTATTGTAGCAGCGCTAGACAACGTGGAAGAGTCATCAGTAGATAAAGATAGTGATTTTTCTTCATTCACAGTTTGTAGGACTGTATCCATTCTAGTTATACCTAATCCTCGTCGTTCTTTATTTAAACTTGTTAAGGAAAATTCGCTTTCTGCCTGAAAAAAAGTGTAATTGTATAATTGCATTTTTGTAATATGGTAAGATTTAAAAAAATATCTCTTATACGTTAAAATCAATATAAATGTTGAGTAATCCCCTCTCTCAGACTGAATTGAATTCTGAAACAAAATTAACTTACAATAAGTGCCTTATTATCACTATCTTCATCTGAATCATTGGCCTCATCATTAGGGGTATCATCGAAAGTAGATTCAGCTCTACTTTTAAACAAAAAATTACGGAAAACTTTCTGTATGGTTATAGCTGCTGTTTCCAAGTTCATGTTACCATGACCATTCACTTCATCTTGAGTCTCTACATGATATGGAAGCCCTGTTGAGTCATCCTTGTCATCACTGGCGCCTTTTACACTAACAGACCGTTTGACCAATGTAATATCCCTATCAGATGCACTTTCTTCAACAACTTCGACTTCAAAATTTCCATTTCTCAATGAATCGTTTTTTATCAGTAGCGATTCATTGGCCATGTCATATGATTCGAAAGTATCGTTATTTTCAAGCATAGTATCCTCATCCAAGCTTTTATTGTACTGCACTATCATAGACTTTTTTAAAGACTTTTCATTAGTTTTGTCACAACCTGTCTCATCATTCTGGTTATTTTCATTAAAACTTGTACTGGCACCAGACTCGGAGACTAGAGATTGCTTAACATTCAAATCTATGTTGGGATCTTCAACATTAGTTGTATCTGTAGTTTTGTCTGTTGTTGTAGTGTTTTCATATGATGTGTTTACTCTTAGTGATGGTGATGCACTTATTTCTTCATGATTTTCGGGCGGAATAATAAAATTATCGGATTCTGTTGTGGTTATATTATCGTTTACTCCACTTCGATCACTTTGTTCTGCTTCATCTTGAAAGTCTTTAACTGAATTTTCAGCTGAGTAAATTTTTATTTCCACCTTTGAAAAATTATTATCTTTATTTGAAGTTTTTTCAGAAGAAAATTCAGTTGTTTGATACTTTTGCGTCATCACTCTTTGTTCAGGGTCTTCGAATATTTGTTGATTATTTTCCTCATTAACTTCACTGTGCGGTGGTTTAATACCTGCATTATTAAGCGCAGAATCCACAGAGTAACTAGAAGTATTTTCATTTAATATTGATGTATCGTCTTTTATAAGTGTTTCATCTTGTAATATTTGATCTACCTCTACGTTTTGTTTCTCATTTTCTAATACAATATTGAGCTTCTCGTTTTGATTCTCATTTCCCAGACCACCATCGATATCCTTGCTTTGATTCTTGTTGTGTTTTGTGTCAGTTATTTCTTCGAAATTATCCTCATTTCTCAATGCAATGATAGTCTCGTTGGTTTGATTATCATTTTCTAAACCCTCGTTAGCTGCGTCATTTTGTTGTTCACTATCGAATCTACTGTTAATTTCTACATTTTCATTTCCCAACCCACTGTTACCTTCGTCTTTTTGATTCTCATTGTTTAATGCACCCTTTGTCTCATTGGTAAGATCTTCATTTTCCAACTCACCGTCAAGTGTTTTACTTCGATTCTCAATTTCTATTCTAATATCAGGCTCATTGTTTTCATTTTTCAAGGAACTATCCTTTTCTCCGATGAATATAAGCTCAGGATCATTAATTTCTTTTTCTATTGCATTTTCGCATTTATCATCACATATTACATTTGTGGGTGCTGTGTCCTCCCCGCCATTTTTTAAGTTTACATTAGTATCAATATGTTCTTCGACATTTGGTGAATTCATAACAACAGTTTCAATTTTGTCAAACAACTCGTGTGATATTTCTACTTCAGAATCAGCAGCTAATTCTTTATTATGGTGTGCTGGTGCTTTGAGGGTATTTTGCAATAGTGGTGGTACATTTGAGGTTTTTAAATTTTCGCTTGAAATATATTCAGGACCCTTGTTTTTATTAATTTCTGACTGCATAACAAACTTTTGCCATCTATGCTCTGCTCGTTGTCTTACCTTTTCTTGAGCGTAACATATTTTTTCTTCAAGAGTCAAAGACTTTTTAATAGCTGGAAGTATTACTTTTTGTATTATTATTTTTACAGTAAACATAGGAATTGAAGTTCACGTGCATTTTATTTGAAAAACCTATAAAGTACATGTCGCACGAACTCTAAAAGAGATCAAGTGAGCAGTTATATACCAAAATTAAATTATGAATAAAGGGCAACTTGTGGAGATTGTGTGACAATTATTCACTATGTAAAATAGATTGCACTCATATTTTTATATAGAATTTATGAACTGATTGAACTTACATTTACCATCTCTTAATTCCAATAATTTCTGCATATGATTAGTGCAAAATTCATAAACATTAGTAGGATTGTTTTTGAGTACATCTTTCGTTAGACCTTCCATCACTTCCACGAGACCCGGAGGCATCTTTGGTACAAGTATCGGTCTAGTATACGCCCTTGAACCCGTGAGCCTCATTTTGATCTATAATAAAACTACCACATAAATGAACAATTACAATTTAAAACAAAAATTACTTTAATGCCAACTAATACTGACCAGCACGTCGCAATGTGCACTCAATTTGAAAAGCTAGCGTTTAGTGGAATGCTAAAAGGGCGTAGTATCAGCAAATATCTGGCTGTAGCCAGTGTTGTGAACCGGTAGTCATGGCGATGCGCAACTTGAACTTGAAGAACACTTATCGATTTGTCGACCACCAGTTCAACACCCTTCTCGTGTTCAGGTCGTTGTCATAGGGCTAATGACTTCCGAGGCTGTTACTATTGCGTTATATAAGACAACGCAATTTTTTTACTCAATGTCTAAGGCAGTCTAGGTTAACGTTATTTATGCAACAACAGCAGCAGCTTTTTAAATGAAAATTTTATAATGAATTTTTCATGCAAGAATATGATTTCATGAAAACTAAAACTTGGGCCTGAATATAAATGAAAAACTGAGTAATGTGAAAATTTCTTGTGTATTTCCAATGCAATTAGCAACTGAGAATAATCACTAGGGGGAACGTTAGCTCCGGAGGACAGTCAAGTGGGAGAGACAACGGGCGGCGAGCGAGGCCGGCGCTTGCTACTCGACTCTTATGCATACTTAAAGAATTCAATTCATGTGAGTCAACTTTTTTATTTTCATACTGTGTTCTATAATAGTAATTTATATATAAGACCATATTATATAATTTTTGCAATGTTAATACATTTTACATAACAAACATCTCCATAGTGTACATCCATACACACGCAGAGCGCTAGTCGCGCGAACGCGTACGGTATATACAGAGGCGCGGGCGCCTCCTACTGCCTACTGTACTGGCCGCGCCCGCGGCGCTCTACAAAAGTGATGATAGAAAAAATTAATGGCTACAATAATATCATACAAATTAATGACTATTCCCTTACAAATTATTAAATCTACTTTTAGCATTGTTCTACCCCAATATGATCAAATCAACGATTTAGTTTTACCGAGCTGTATGCATGGTACATGAAGTCTCCAGTTCGCTCAAACAGATTTCGCCCGATTACAGTGTCCCATTCCCGCAGCTATTTATAAAAATCACACTGCTATAAATTTATAATAAATAAATGCCTATTTACACTATGTAACTATACAAAATGATAGTAGGTACGACGAAATTACATTTTTGAATCGAGCATCTAATTTAAAATGAAAATTTGATACAACGATCTACGGGCGAGCGCCGGCGTGGTCGCACACTTGCTTCCACAACGCCGCACCGGCGCGGGCGCCTCTATGCTAAACGAATTACATTTTTAAATATTTTTCTTATTAATTTTTGTACAATCATATTCAGCCGAAAGCTGGGTGCCCGATTTTTACATTTATCGGTGATCAGAAATGCGACAATCGATCATGCATCAATAATACATACAACTTTTAACTTATTTAAACAATTGAACAGTATTAAAAATCCTAAAGTAAACTAGTGACGTATGTAAACGTATATAAAATAGTAGTACGGCGACGGTAGTACGGCAGGCACTCGGGACGAGGACATTCGATATAGCACTATCATTAATTTGTAAACGCACACCGCCCCGGAACGAGCCGGCTCGGCGCAGCGGCGGCGCGAGCGAACCGAATCTACAGAGACATCAGTATGATTATATACCCGAACGAACGAATCATCTCGGAGGTATAAAAAATTAATAACGTCATTAACAAAAATGTAATCGAATAGAAAATATCAATACATAACTGAAAATAAAATCCATAGCATTATTGTAGGACGTGGATGGAGGGTTCCTGCAGCGACAGTGTGGGTGTGGGGTCTTGGTCTCGAGCGGGGGCATCACTTGGCGAGCGCGAGCGCGGGCGCGGGCGCGCTGCCCCGCTTGTGGCTGATCTCCAGCTCGCCCAGCCGCTTCCACAGCTCGTCGCGCTCCTTCTCGCGCTTCTTCTCTCTGCACCAAGCAAACATATACCATCACTACACATACATACAACACACCTCATATCTTACTTACAATACATGGCCAACACAGACACATATACAGGTGAATAATTGAGATAGGAGACAAATACTGTAATCCAAAATTACGCTGGTAGAGCAGTAAAGTCAAAGTCCCTTAGGGCACTTATACCGACTGCAGCGCCATCTGCCGGGCTGATTTGTGAATCTAAACCATCCAGGGCGCCACCCAAACGCATACAAAAAAATTCATTCAAATCAGTCCAGCTGTTTACCCTACCCTACCCTACATCGACTGCAGCGCCATCTGCCGGGCTGATTTGTGAATCTAAAACATCCAGGGCGCCACCCAAACGCTTACCAAAAATTCATTCAAATTGGTCCAGCCGTGTAGGAGTTCAGTGACATACATACGTGCAGAAGAATTTTATATACAAAGATAGGTAAACCTGAAACATGGTGGACAACCAATGTGCACCGCATTAATCACAATTAAATGCTATAGGCTGCATAAGACTTCCCTCGTGGTGCATACATCAGTAACAAGCTGACACAAGTAGTCCTTGTGTCAACCAAGTCAGCTCCAGATCCATGTAAAGTTTAATAGTAGGTAATATGTACGCAAATATTGTACCTAATGAACCGCTAAACTCTCTGTAGGAATTAGCTTTTAGGGATCCGTGGAAACAGCCCATAATCCTCACTATTTATAAAATTTTACGTCAGTTTATGCTATCTAATAGATGTAGATGTGTGTGAGTGAAATATCTTATAGCATTCAAGTTATATTCAAAATTCTATAGATTAAAGAGCTTGTTTTTCTCTTTTAATTAAATTTTTGTATTTATCCCAGGAACGCTTGAAACCATGGGGAACAGCTAGTAGTAATGTATTTTTCAGAAATTCATTAATAATATCTAAAAGTAGGGCGGTACCATGGGAGCGAAAGCTAATAGAACATATACTTACTTCTGCCGTTCTGCTTTGTAACTAGCAGTGAGCTCGTCGAAGAGCTTGGAATTCATCTCCATAAAAGTCTTAAGCACGTTATAAACGAGGGCCACGATGGTCTGGTTCCAATGCTCCTTGCTGATCCGATAGAGCGCAGGGAACATGATAGGCATTATCACGTGATTGTTTTCCTCCATTAATGACATAATATATTCGTTGTTCCAAAAGTAGAGTGCCCGCTCTGCCACCTGAAATAAAAATAATAATATTTAAGATAAAATAATCGTTATATAAATACGTCAAGAGAAATATTTAGATCCCTTTTAGCCCCTTATTGCGTGCACAGAGTGAGATATGGCATAGTTAAAATGATGAAGTACAGAAAGACAAAAAAAAACACAGACATACAGACCGTAGTTTTTTAAATATGAATAAATAAATTATTCAAATTTTAAAAAACTATGATCTGTATGTGTGCCTGTTTTTTTAATAAGACGAAGTCGGTAAACCTTTACCGACCCTCCCCAATAAGCACCGACTCACGGGCAGCAACACAACATTCAGTTATTTGGCTGCAGTATTCTGTAAGGTGGGGAGGTACTTCGCCAGTCGAGCTGCTCTTTGAGCGAATAATTATTAACATGGCCTTTGTGACTTAGGATGGGCTTGTGTTTGACACCAATCTCAATGTGTGCCAAGTGTGGAAAGCATGGCAAACTTAAGAGGGAACTGGCTCTCAAGTGCAGCTGCAGTACCATCAATAAGTGATTGGCGACAGATGGAAGCCAGCCAAGCAGTTATTACAAAGTACCATACTACTATACCATACGACGGGCCAGTTGGCGCAGTTGGTTAAGGTTCACCTTACGCGCCGCAGGTCGTGGGTTCGATTCCCACACAGGACATGCATTTGTGTGCATGAACATGTCTGTATGTCCTGAGTCTGGGTGTAATTATGTATATTAAGTATGTATTTACAAACAAAAAGAAGTATATGTAATTATATCAGTTATCTGGTTTCCATAGTACAAGCTCTGCTTAGTTTGGGATCAGATGACCGTGTGTGAGGAATGTCCCAGGATATTTATTAAAAAAAAAAAACTATAACTTGGTATCTTCAGAATACCAAAGTAGTAAGTAAACTTTGGGCGTAGTGGAGAATGGTTTGCGCAGGTACACTGGCGAGCAACATAAATGTACTCGTAGATTATTTTAATTTACTGTCTCGCGCCCGCCCCTGCTCTGGTCCCCCGCTCCCCACCATCAGAGACCCTAAAATTTGGCTTCTGTGCAGTTTTATGTCAAGAAGTTTGCCAGTTACTGTACCACTGAGTTAATTATCACCGTAATAATAACGTAAATTATTGTGACTGTTTATTTGTTCGTTTGACTTTCGCGACGTAACTATGAAGTGAATGAGTTCGGTTTTAGCGCAGGCATAGCTTGCGGTCTAGAAATGAACATTGGGTGCATTAATCTCGAAAATGCAGGTAGAACCACAGGGTAAGTACAATATGTAACGGGTAGTAAGTTACAAACATACCTGAAAATGTGGACTTGATACACATTTTGCTATTTGTCTGAAAAGCGGCTCCTGTATTTTTGCAAATTGAGCCGGCTCAATCACATCCAATATTTCCTCAATCTCACCCAAAAACATCACCTGAAAACAAAAATGCATTGTTGTCTACAAAATGTATCAATAACACTTACTGTAAATCTATACTAATATAACAATGTAGAAGAGTTTTTTTTTATTTGATCGCACTAATCTCTGAAACTATCAGTACGATTCCAAAATTTCACCGATATGAAACGCTGCATTGTTCCCGAGTGCTATAGGCTACTTGTCATCCCAGACACACGGGTGAAGCCGTAGGAGCCAGGTAGTATATTAATAAGTTAGATTGAGGGGAAACACACAACACCTAAATAATAATGAACAAGCCATTTTTTATGCTACAGTCAAAACCAGTGTAATAGCTAAGCTCCATAGGCCACTGTGGACATTTGCCATCGGGCAGGTGGACCATCTGCATTCTGACATTAAAAACAGTGTACAGTATAACTTGTTAAAACTTGTTTTTTTTCTAGTTAAAAGTTAATAATGTTATCAGATAATTCTAATAGGAAAGGATATACAGTTCCAGTAAGAATGTAAGCATGACCTAGTTTTTACTGGAAATAAAAATCCCGACTAAATTAATCCACTATAATTTTATTTTTCTTGTGGCAAGACTGTCCCTTAATGAATCTAGACCAAAAATGACGTACCTAGACGGTCTGCATAGATCAGCAGAAAAAGTGATACAGTTCCAACATAAAATACATAATATTTATTTTAATAATAAGACCGCCCATTGTACAGTAATTTTAAGTACTTTTGTTATCTTTTTATTGTTTTTGTTTTTTGGTTTACAATAAAGAGTTATCTATCCATGTTATAATATAAATATTTAATATTAATGGAACACCCAACACGCAGGGCGAACGATCGATGGTTGCATCTAATCAGCCTAGTATATGACGAAGACATGTTTATAGAACACGATAGAAAAGTACCTATGTGTCCTGGATAAAAAAAAAGTATGAGTCCATCATTTACATTATCAAAAAATATCGTACACGGTTTTTTTTGCTTTATGAAATCGCTCGTGAAGTAACTAGTTTGTGAAAGTGTACCATGGCGTGACGTCAAGCGTGACTTCGACACACCATATCTACGTAATTTTTTGTTTGATTGGAAAAAGATTAAAAAAGTGTATAAGTAATAATAAGTATATATTATATGTAATAAGTAATAATAAGTATATATTATATGTAATCAACCGCATCACAGTTAAGTTAGACGAACAGCAGCCAATAGAACAAGCGGGCTTTAGATCCGGATTTTCCACACTTGACCATATACATGCCCTGAAGCAGATCATGGGAAAATGTCAGGAATGTGGGTACCTGGCATTCATTGATTTTTAAAAAGCCTTTGACTCACTTGAACATTTGGCAAGCACTGCAGAACCAAGGCATCGAGAGAAAGTACATAAGAATAATTAGAAATGTATACCGCAACAGCTCTGCTCAGGTGAAACTGGAATCCCTAGGCGAATCTTTCGCAGTGAAAAGAGGAGTGAGGCAGGGAGACCCCCTTTCACCTAAGATCTTCACATGTGTCTTAGAAGAAATATTCCGAAATTTAGACTGGGACACACAAGGAATAAACATAAATGGGACAAGAATCCACCACCTAAGATTTGCGGACGATATAGTACTGATTGCAGAAACCTCTGAGAGTCTACAAAAAATTATCCAAGAACTGGCAAACAAAAGTAAAGAAGTGGGTCTAACAATGAACAAGACAAAAACCAAAGCTATGACTAACCGGACAGCTTACACTATAACCGTAGATGGAGAAAATGTAGACTATGTAGACAGTTATATATATCTAGGACAGTTAATGGCATTCAATGACCAAATTGAACAGGAAATTGACAGAAGAATCACAAATGCCTGGAAAAGATACTGGTCCTTAAAAGACATAATGAAAAACAACCATTATAATATGAAGGCAAAAAAGAAAATATACAACACCTGTATCCTGCCTATATTAACATATGGATGCCAAACATGGGCAGTACCCAAGAAATCGATCCAAAAGCTTGTGACCTGCCAGAGAGGGATGGAAAGAAGTGTGTTGGGATACAGCCGGAAAGATAGGAAAAGGGCAGTACACATAAGAAACATAACGAAGTGGGAAGACGTAGAGAGGAAGTTCAAAGCATTGAAATGGAGGTGGTCAGGCCATATGTTAAGGGGAAAGGAAAAATGGTCCAAGAAGTTGACGGAATGGACACCTCTTTACATCACTAAAAGAAAGAGAGGTAGACCTCTCATGAGGTGGTGTGATGACTTGAGGAAGAAAGTTACTGGCCAGCTATGGCAAAGGCTGGCAAGAGACAGGGAGAGGTGGAAGGCAATGGAGGAGGCCTTTGTGTCGGGAGGACGCGCTGATCAGGGGACTGATACAGATCAATTTGTGTTAAATATTTGAAATTTTAATAATGTTATATTAGTACTCTGCTTGGTTAATAAAAGGCTTGAAATTGAAATTGAAATATGTAATAAGTAATAATAATAATAATTTTAAGAATCAAAATAAATAAAGTGACTTATCTAAACTAATATTATAAAGAGGAAAGATTTGATTGTTTGTTTGTTTGTTTGTTTGCATTGAATAGGCTCCGAAGCTACTGAACCGATTTGAAAAATTCTTTCACTGTTGGGAAGCTACACTATCCCCGGGTGACATAGGCTATATTATATTTTCAAAAAAAATAGGGATCCTTACTAAAACTCCAATAATGTAACCCAAGGTGTAAAAAAATTACCTAAAATATTCATTTCATCGCATGCGCTGCGAAAACTTTTGATGATAGAATAAAATAATGTACTACGAATTTGTAGAACACATCATTATTTACAAAAAGTGTCGAAACAGTATATGTCTAACTATTATAGTTATGCCACAATAAGTGTTCTTTTATTTTAAAAATTTAATTGAAATGCCGCCGCTAGAAAAAGCTCTTTATTTGTATCTTGGTATTAATCCTTATCAAAATAAATTACTTCATATTCAAGACTGCTTTAATACCTTTGTATAACTTTTTGAATTATTCAATTCCGACATTCCATTCGAAAGATATCACGAGTTTAAAAATGTAAGTATTAGAACAGTGTTTGTAAAAAACTCCTCCGAGACGGCTTGACCTATTCTTATGAGATTTTTTGTGGGTTAGGGTAGCTTAGGTTAGGTTTGGGTAGGGCAGGGCAGGGCAGGGCGCGCAAATCTATCGACACCTCATTACGACATTGCACCCGTGCGAAGCCGGGGCGGGTCGCTAGTAATATAATAAAGCGGAAGAGTTTTTTGTTTGTTTGTTTAAACGGGCTAACTACCAGTCGGATTCGAAAATTTTTTTCATTAATAGGAAGCTACATTATCCCCGAGTATTATAGGCGCTATAGGCTACTTAGGCTACTTTTAATAAAGCGGAAGTCGTTTTGTTTGTTTGTTTAAACGGGATAATCACTGATACTACCAGTCGGATTCGAAAAATTCTTTCACTAATAGGAAGCTACATTATCCCCGAGTATTATATATACTTTATATCACGGGAACGCGAGTGAAACCGCGCGAGACAGTTAGTGTTTTAATAAAGTAAACGACGGACTAAATAGAATTTTTCACGGCACTAGGTGATTACCTCTTTCTGTGAACAAGTCTTGGGCCAGAACTTGAGGAGGCCGCGCACCACGGGCTCCGTGAGCGTGGCGTCCTTCTCGAGGAACTGCACCACGCAGTACGCCAGCTGCGCGTGATACAGCGACAGACACTTCACCTTGTGCAGCGGCAGCAGCACCTTCACCAGGAACTGTTTGTGCTCGCTCTTCAGCGGCAGGGCGAATCCGTTTATTATACTGCAATACAAAACATACATTACATTTAAACCTCTTATTTAGTATCATTACGACGTAATGTACTGTGGATGTAGACCGTTTACCACGTACTCGCAAAGAAAATTCTTCAAAAATAGGTAAAGATAGTAAAGTAGGTCTCTTTATACGTACAAAAAGTGATACTGATATATAGAAGAGCCCAGTCTCTGATATTTAACATACAAAATCCTCAGTGTAAGTAACAAAAGAAATAAACTGCACAATTTTAGGTGCAGCGCAACGACAGACTTTGTGCGAATGAGTCTGCAACACACAAATAACTTCGTCACGGATTTTTCACAGATTCAAAGCACACAACACAACGCACATTACATCTCCGATCATTCTATCGGCGGAACTCTAGCGAGGGACGTAGGTACATGCTATAGAAATGCAGAGATTGTGATGTATTATTTTGTACTTTAAATGCAGAAAAAGAAGAAACGGAGGTTTGGATACATTCTCTTCTTTCGCGGACTTTTTGCGCGTCGTGTGCGTTAGTTAGGTTCTATTTTCATATACTAATAAGTTTTTGTTAAAAATTTCATTTTTAATACAAGCTTTTTTTGGTGACTCTACTTTTTGTTGACTGGACTTACATGTACACCAAATATCAAGTCAATCCGACCACTGGAAGTGGGTGAAATTCGACTTGCAAGATTCCACCCGGGCACCCGAACGAACAAATATACATACATACATTGCAAGTTAAATAAAAGCTTGTAAAAAGTGCTGCAAAGTCTGCACTGCACCTGCAGTGAAGAGTCACAGGAATGAAACCGTAGCTGGTAAACATGCTTTTTTTCTACGTTTACGTCAATTTTCATCTCAATAAGTAATTTTTTCAACAAATTTTAGTACCCCATTTCCCTCATGGACTTTTTAAGCGATGAAAAGTACCAATGTCCATCTCAGAGTCTCAAAGGTTCTTTTGGCATTTTTCATAAAATTATCTTCGGTGGTATAACTGGGAAAGCTTTTTCATCATCGGAACTTTCTTCATCGACTATATTCATGGTCGATACGTCCGTCAAATTGAACAGCACAACACTGACTGAGCGTTCGCTTAGTTCTTGGTGTGCAAAGGACATAATTGTAGTTTAACTTAGCTTAGCTGGCTTAGTTTAGTTTTGGCATAGTTTAGTTTTCGGTCTGCAGCCCGCATTAGATTATGGAATATAAAAATTCTAAAACCTTGGTTCCATTATTATACAAACATTCACCTCCGCCTTTCATGACCAACGCTGACTTGAGATAAAACGTCTCCGTCGTCATAGCTGGGGGTGTCTATACATGATTTGGCGCTGACAAAGGCGACAAAGGCGACAGAGACAACGTTGCAGGGAAAACCAAACGGACTAAGATAGTCAAAAATGTCTCGGGACACAAAATTATCCGTGGTGAAATTGTTTTATTTTATTTTGTATGATTCAATTAGAATCAACGTAACAAATAAAAATTTGACCAAGATATTTATCAATTAATTACCAAGTGTCGCTAATAGTTTCTCTTAAGAAATTAACGGAAATTATTATTATTGCTTTTTAAAGGGTCACAGTAAAGTTCCTATACACTTACGGTGACATTACTATTGCTCGTCAAAAGTGATCTGATAATCATCAAAGATTTTATTTACTATAGACACAAAACAAGTCCGGTTTCAACGCCTTATTTATTGACTAATTTTTATTATTGTTGAATGGCAGTAAGGCCCATATAAAATAAACCAATCCAGTATTTATTTAATTCGAAGCAAAATAAAAATTCAAAATATTCTCAAATATTTCCAAGAAGAAATTCTACTATATTAAACTTCGCATTATAAACATAATGTTAAAAGCAATTACACTTAATTACAGTACAACACAATAATTGAGCGGTCGAACTTACATTCGGTCGCTCATCAATTGTCACAATCTCCGTCGCAGCAAGCAAAACACGAAACCGGACGATATCGTCCCCAGAGACAGGATTTTCTAAAATCCTTTCTTATTAATATCTACGTCATGAGAGGCCTAATTTCTAAATAAATAACTTCTAACTAAGTTTCGTGTTTCTAGCTTCATCAGTTTCGGTCCTGCAGTTTGGACTGTCTTTATATGTTATGTTCAAAGATCGAAAACGCTAATTGAGCGAAAAAACAGCTCACAACGCGTCGTGGTCACTGTAAAACATCCACATCGAAATTCGTGTTATGGCTCTTATAAAACGCCCATTACACGTTGTGGAAATCATAGAAAGACCACAAAGCTCAATTCTTGTCGTGGCTACCATGGTATATGACCACAACTCGCTGTGAGCTGCTTTTTTCACTCAATGAGCGTTTTCGGTCTTTGAGCGTAACATATATAATAGAATATCTATAAATGCGATTTTACCGGATTTAATACTCAATTTACAAAGAAACTAAAAACTCTGTATTAAAGGATAATGGGTAAAAACGTCCCCAGACTGTAGCACGATGAGCTGTAGTGGTAATTGTAGGTCTCGTCGAGCACATTGTTTTATTCTATGACAGCAAGTCTGAATTCCATGGGAGAAAAAAGATATTCACATTTGAAGTTACAAAAATGTTCCTTTGGTAATGATTGTTTTTTGTTATTATTAGCTTTGCCCTGCGACACAGAATACTCAATACCAGCGATCCCAATCGCGTTTTCAGGTGAAAAATAAATGTATGGCTATCTCCAAGGTCCATGCTATCTTTCTGCTGATATTTTATCGATATCGGTCCAGTAACATAGCTGTGAAAACATTACGAACAGACAGATCTACTTTCGCATTGACCAAAGTATTGCAGTTCCATCTCCAATTTCCATGCTACCTTTCTGCTAATTTTTATCGATATCCATCCAGTATCTTAGCTGTGAAAATATAACAAACAGAGAAACCAACTTTCATGTTTATAATATTAGAGTACCTTGCTGCTGTGCCTTGCCTTGTGGCTTCACCTGTGTTCCTGAGAAAAATGTATTGCATGTCCATCTCTAGGCTCTATGCTACCGCGTGTGCCTATTTTTATTGATATCAGTCCAGTAAATTAGCTTAGAAAATGTAATATAATTCAGCCTAACTTTTTAATTAATAAACATTAAAGTACGTTACCCGTTAGTTAATTCAATACGTGGACAACGGGACTGATTACTCTTATAGAACAGCAATGTAACAAAATGTCATATAGTAAGTAGGTAATATGTAAGTTTACTTGTTTGTTGTGCCAATTAAAAAAGAAAGAATAATAATAATATTTGATCTTGACCCTAGTAATGTAAGTAATAAATGCTTAAGTTTCTGTCGATATTTATTTTAAAATTACGCCAAAATGGCTAATCAGATGTGGGTGAAACTTAGCACATAGATAGATTACACTCTGGATTAGCATATTTAATGATTTAAAACCAGAAAAGTTTTCATAATACTGCGGAATGGTAACGAAGTTACACAGTATTTTGTTTGCTTTAACCGTGAATATCTTTTTTTTCCCATGGAATCCAGACTTGGTGTCATACAATGAAATGATGCCCTCGATGTGCCCAACAATCTCCACCATAGCTTATAGTGCTACATTCTGGGGACGCGTTCCATATAACCTGACCCATTGTTCTTTGATCCATAAGATAACTATAATCCCCACAGATTTGAATGTAACCTTCAGAAACCTGTCCTCTAATACTTATGCAAATTATTATTATGGTGATAAGAAAAAAGTCAATTACCTCACTATTGAAACTTATGCAAGGCTCTTGAATCTCTGAAAACACTGTACGGCATTTTATCGAGTTTTCACAAGTCAATTAAGCTTAACTTGGAGCAACGTATAGCCTTTCATTTATCGAAACCGAATTAAGTTTGTACGAGCAGAGCCGCGGGCAAACATCTTGTTAATCAATAAGAGCCTTAAACTGTGGAAGTCGTTTTTTATACTCAAACCATACTGTAACTTCACAATAGAAAAATAATCAGAGATGCAATTTTGTTACCATTTGTCCTGAAAGATTTATTATATTTATTACAACTGAACAGAATGGATAAAATATAGTACAAGCATGGAGATTATCACGATGGAAAGTACAACTAATCCAGTCATTCTTCCATGGCAGCATTACACTATAAAAAATGCGGAAGTTTGAGTAGTTTTTGTTAGTCACGAACGGATTAAAACGAAAATTTGCTCATAGTTATAACCCATACTTTGGATTAAACATAGGCATATTGTATGCTGAAATAACATTAACTCGGGATCGCGGTAAAAATCGGTTCAAAAAGTTGTTATAGAAATAGAAGAGGTACCAACCTTCCCAGTATTTCTAACAGCTCACCCACGCCGTTAAAATGTTCAGTTTCGTAGACGAATCGCAAGAATATGTTGTTGATTTGTTTTCGTATGAAAGCTCGCAGCCCCAAGAACTTGCCGTAGATGCGATGCAGCACCGTCTTGAGAAAGTCGCGCTCGCGCGGGTCTTCCGAATCAAACAAATCTAAAAGCTTTTAAATAAAAACTTATTAGTAACTTCTCCTTCTTAAGTTATCTAAAACTATCACGAAATGGGTACCTATACAGGATGTTTTTTAACTTGCAACGAACTCTAATGTACGCAAACTAAGAGATGGCGACAATACTCAACATCATAGGTATTATGGGTCACATGTTACGGTAGGAGTTTTGTGTATTGAAACCTTAGCCGTCCCCTTCAGAGATTCCCTTAGCTTAGTTCCATTCTAACAATATTACAAACGCGAAATTTTACTTGATAATCTTTAAAAAACCTCAAGTTTCTGTACTTTGACTTTCACTATTCTTACAAGATTCTAGTTCGCAGTCTATGGTAGTAAATAAATTTTAAACTTTACGAAATGTTTATTTACCTGCAATACAAATTTCTGGTCAATGACCTTCTTGCCGATAGTAGGCTGGAAATCAGTAGACTCAAGGAACCGCAGGAAGAATTCGTATACTAGCTGGAGGTGCGGCCATGAAGCCTCCAAAGTTGGATCGTCTTCCTCGGGATCAAAATCAGGATTTTCACTCGGCGGCAGAGTGCGGAACAAATTGGCCGATATCTACACCAAAAAACAAAAATAAACAAATCATTTAATAATAATAATATAGCGCATCGTGAGCTTGAGCTTTCGGTGAAGGAAAACATCATGAGGAAACCTTAGGACGTTGGTAGGGTACTTTGTAGTACCCATCTGGCTGGCTACCACCCTCAAGTTGAAAATCTGTCGCCAAGCACTTATCGGTGTGTTCCGACAGCTGCACTTGAGAGCCAGTTCCTTCTAGTGTGCTTTGTGTGCTTACCACCATCTTCTATGGTATATGGTTAAATATGAAATGGCTACAACCCTCATTCTTATACAGAACCAACCACAAGTAGCCCGCGCCGCCGCCGGGACAATTTGCATCCATAAGTTGTTGACATACCGAACATAAAATGTATAATGAGGACGGCGCACAGTGGGGAAAATTATTTGTGGTGGACTTAAGCAAATTTTTTTTTGAGTAAGTATACTAATTGATAGATCTTGATCCATCTGTATATGTATATAACATTGTAAACTAACTGACAGGGTCATATATCAACGCACAGCCCAAAACTATATTGTTAGAATAATTCATATCAAGAAAAAAAGAAATAATCTACGCCGACGAAGTCGCGGGCAAAAGCTAGTCTAACAATATATAATCAGGGAAGATTTTATTAATAGTAGCTATTCTATGATAAAAAAGTACTATTAGAAAAAACAAATAATTTCCTGTATAATGTCCTACTAAGTCTTATCAAATCCCGAGTTGCTTCTACCTTAGTAGCATTATATGAGGGATCTTCAGTAGTTTGGCATCTAAACTGAAAGTGAGCGAGGTCTGGCTAAACCATAATATCTGGATCAAACCTTCGTATAATATAAGAGCCTTAATAATGTTAAAGCGTTAAATATTGTTACCGTTAAGCGGTACATTAAAGAACTTTTATAACACTGAGCGACTGTTAATTACGTTGCATAAGCTCGTGGGCAATCCAGACAGGGGCCATGAGCGCCCAGAAGGGGCCTCGAGGAGGATGATGGATCGGTGTGGTATAATGCACGACACATGATAGGTACCTATATCACTCATCCTCCGGGACAAACTATCAAACCACACAGGACACAAGCCCGCGCGTTCACCGCTAAAAAAACCCCATTTGCTGTGGCTCCACAATTCCAGAACACGTCCATGAAAATCAGTATATGCATTGAAATCCTTGGCGTCGACATTTCTAGGGACGTTTTGTTCCGTAGTCACATAGAAGACAAGGTGAAGCTGGCATCCAAAAAGCTCGGAGTGCTCAACAAAGCGAAGCAGTACTTCACATCGGGGCAAAGGCTTGCAACTTTATCACAAGTCCGGCCTCATATGGAGTACTGCTGTCAACTGTGGGCGGGGGCACCTGGATACCAGTTTGGGCCTTCAGACTCGGTTCAGCGACGTGCCGCTAGAATTGTCGACGATCCGCTCACAAACGGTTGAGAGCCCCTCAGTCTGAGGAGAGACTTTGCGTTCTTATGTGTGTTCTACCGCTTGTATAAAGGACAGTGTTCTGTAGAATTGTTTAAGATGATGCCTACGGCTATCTTCTACCATTGCAACTCTCGCCATAGACGACGTCCATCCTCACATATTGAAACCAGAATTGTTTCGAACTGTGCGGTCTCAAAGGAGCTTACTTCCGCGGCCGCTTGGATTGTGGAATGAGCTCCCCGCCGTGGTTTTCCCAATGGAGTACAGCATGGGGCTCTTCAAAAAGGGTGTGAAGAGATTTCTGCAGGGTCGGCAACGCGCGAGTGACACCCCTGGTATTGCAAGCGTCCATAGGCAGCGGTAATCGCTTATCGCTTATAATCGGTAATCGATTCGCCATCAGGCGGGCCGTATGCTTGCTTGCTACCTAAGTAGTATAAAAAAAAGATGTGGACGAAGACGAATATTTTTGTAAAAGCAAAACGAACAAATATAGGTTGAAATAAATCACGTACAAATGTTACGATAGATAGACTACCATCTTCTACAGTAAATGTATGTCTTCTTTTTAACGCTACCAAAGCTATGCAGGCTCGGTTTAGTCACTTTATCTAGCTAGAGTCTGGCTTCAAGCAGAAGTCTACACACAGCAATATGTCAAACCAAGTTTCTAATATCTTTCGATCCCCCATGATATAAAATACAGGTTGTTGTTTTAGTCAGCGACGAGCGACTCAGGGTCGATAATACAAATGATACTGGTGCTAAAAAAAATATAAAAAAATACTTTTATTTCTTAATAATAATAAAAAAAAAAATTGGGAAATCATTTAATAAGCTAAAGTGTAGATGTAATACTCAACAGGAGTGCGAGGGATTAAAGGGATGTGGCGACGGCTGCTTGCACCTAGCTCTAGTCTGCAGACGAGCCTAGTAATCACACGTTGCGGTAATTTTAGTTCAAATTGATTAAGGTATTTCTCACTGTATTTATAGTACCAGTACGTACTCACTGTATTTATAGTATAGTACGGGCCAGTTGGCGCAGTTGGTTAAGGTTCACCTTACGCGCCGCAGGTCGTGGGTTCGATTCCCACACAGGACATGCATTTGTGTGCATGAACATGTCTGTATGTCCGGAGTCTGGGTGTAATTATTTATATTATGTATTTATAAACAAAAAGTAGTATATGTATTATATCAGCTATCTGGTTTCCATAGTACAAGCTCTGCTTAGTTTGGGATCAGATGACCGTGTGTGAGGAATTTCCCAGGCTATTTATTTATTTAGTATTAAATGGAATTAAGGCCATTTTTGGAAAATGTATTTTATGTACTATCGCCCCTGGGTCGTTTGTCGCCGACCAAAAAAACACCCTGTATATACTCAAATACTTCTTAATAGATTTACATCTCACAATAGCAAAAACCTCTCACTCAGAAAAAACCTAAACCTATAAACATAATATAGGTAATTTGGTAACGAAGTAGATCATTGGATGTATGTATACGTCGCA
Source organism: Polyploca ridens (assembly GCA_951394255.1). Classification (NCBI taxonomy): domain Eukaryota; kingdom Metazoa; phylum Arthropoda; class Insecta; order Lepidoptera; family Drepanidae; genus Polyploca; species Polyploca ridens. The sequence continues at coordinate 6,407,663 of OX596262.1, forward strand.
GTAAGATAGTTGAAGCCGTGATTATATGCAGTTATATCCCTAGGGATATAATTATACAGTTAAGTAAGTATAGTTATATGAAAGCGGTTCCTAACTATCTTACTATGAATATAACTACGATACGAACACGATTTACCAGACTAATGTAATGAAATAATAATCTAAACTAATAATAATATTATAAAGAGGAAAAATTTGATTGTTTGTTTGTTTGTTTGCATTGAATAGGCTCCGAAGCTACTGAACCGATATGAAAAATTCTTTCACTGTTGGGAAGCTACATTATTCCTGGGTGACATAGGATATATTATATATTCATAATATTATAAAGAGGAAAAATTTGATTGTTTGTTTGTTTGTTTGCATTGAATAGGCTCCGAAGCTACTGAACCGATATGAAAAATTCTTTCACTGTTGGGAAGCTACATTATTCCTGGGTGACATAGGATATATTATATATTCAAAAAAAATAGGGATCCTTACTAAAACTCCAATAATGTAATGTAATGTAACCCAAGGTGTAAAAAAACTACCTAAAATTTCGTGCGCTGCGAAAACTATTAAGAGGACTCAATTCGTCATACTTTTCATACAAAACCTCTGTACTTATTATGGCGTTGTTAAACATTTTTCGTTAGATGTTTTGAACAAATTAGTATCTTGTGCACTATATCTAGCCTTGTATCTAGGCGTAATTTAAAAAAAGTGTGAAACAAATTCAGTCAAAGCCTCCGAAAAACAGCGTTTTTGCCTGAACTTTGGCCATATCTAATGTACCTATAAATTGTAAAAGTAAAGAAAACATTTAGATACCAGGCTTGCAAATGTATTGGAGATTCTAAATAACTAACTTTTTTTTCACAAACTTGTAAGATTTTTTCACAAGAAGTATACTCCTGGAATAAGTTTTTTGAATGCGAAATCATGAATAACGACCTAGCGAAGCGGCCGCGAGTGATCAGCAGAATTTACCGACTGATAACCGACGGCTCTGATGCTGTCTCTCTTTTTTCGCAGTCAAACATTACGTTGTATGAAACAACAAGCTTTTAGACTATGCTTGCGTTGAAGTTGCGCCGGCCACAGAGGGCCGCCTTAATGATAGAATAAAATAATGTACTACGACTTTGTAGAACACATCATTATTTACAAAAAGTGTCGCGACATTATATGTCTAACTATTATAGTTATGCCACAATAAGTGTTCTTTCATTTTAAAATTTTATTGAAATGCCGCCGCTAGAAAAAGCTCTTTATTTGTATCTTGGTATTAATCCTTATCAAAATAAATTACTTCATATTCAAGACTGCTTCAATACCTTTGTATAACTTTTTGAATTATTCAATTCGGACATTCCATTCGAAAGACATCACGAGTTTAAAAATGTAAGTATTAGAACAGTGTTTGTAAAAAAAACTCCTCCGAGACAGCTTGACCGATTCTTATGAGATTTTGTGTGTATATTCAGTAGGTTTGAGAATAGGACGTAAACTATTTTTCATACCCGTAGGGTAGGGTAGGGTAGGGTAGGTTAGTGTTAGTGTAAATTTGGTGTAGTTAGTATGTACATTTAATGTAAATGTGTATAAATATTGTATGATTTATTAGTGTATAATTTATGGGTAAAATTCATTTTTTGTTTACTTTATTTGTGTACTGCCATTTGATTTTGCTGTGGCACGGACCACTTTTTTTGCATATTCCAAGAATATTCGCCGGTCGTCATCATCCTCAACCAACGTACAGTAATTTTGAGCTTTAATAAATTTCTTAGTTCTAATGTTTGTGTCTAGTCGCCATAAACCAAATCTAGGGCATTCGTCCAGAATATGGGTAATTGTCTCCGGTGTATCCGAGTCGCAGATGCAGTTTGGGTTCGGCGCTAATTTGAATCTGTGAAGGTACTGTTTTAGCCCGCCATGACCGGTGAAAAACTGTGCCATGATGTTTATTGTTTCTGTTTTCTTCAGGATTTTGTAAGCGGTGCGTAGTTCGGGGAAGAATAGTTTTGTTACGCTACCTGTAGATGATTCCGAGTACCTTATGTTCCAGGTTTCAATAGAGGACTGCCGAAGAGAGAACTTAAGGTAGGATACCGGGACCCTATCATATACGGGACGAGTCTTTTTATGAAGTGCAGCCTTTTTCGCCAGTTCGTCTGCCCTTTCATTGCCGTCTATGCCTTTGTGGGCTTTTACCCAGAATAGTTTGGCGTTCTTATTTTCCGATTCCAGCTCCCTTATTCGCTTCTGTATTTCCGCAACAATTGGGTTTGTGCATTCAGGATCTTCAATCGACTGAAGTGCCGACCTAGAATCACTTATAATGTTGACTAAGGCTGTGGTTTTATTCTTGCTAAACATTTCCAGCGCACGCAGTACCGCAGCCAGCTCTGCTTGATAGACGGAGCAGTATGGCGCAAGTAAAAAGTTTGTGTGGCGAATTTCTGTGCCATTTTCCCACCATGTGACCGCTGCTCCGACTTTCCCCTCGATTTTACTACCATCGGTAAATATTTTGGGGGCAGAGTTTCTAATATTATCTACGTCATCTTGACTATGTAGTAGTTCATGGTGGACTGGTTTTCTTGCTGCGGGATGCGGAAGCTGGAAAGGACAAATTTTTTGTTCTATCTCTCGTCCGGGAAGGGCAGGATGTGATTTCCCTCTTTGAAGTTGAAATAGCTCCGCGTTCTCCTTGGCACGTAGATCTATCTAGTGGGAGTATTCTTGCCAAACATAAAGCAGAGGAAAGTGAGACCGTTCTATGTGCCTTAGAGATCATTATTGCGAATTTACGGCTGAGCTGGTTAAGTTTGGCCATCACATACTTTTTGTCCGTCACGTAAGCCCAAACACTCGAAGCATACAATACTATGGGTTCCACCACTCCCGTGTAGAGGAGCCTTATTATGTCAGGGCAGAGACCCCAGTTGGTTCTGGTGGTTCTTGACACAGCCCTATAGATTTTGATTGCCTTACTGGAGACGTTCTGAAGGTGGGTCTTGTAGGTGAGTTTTGAGTCGATTGTGAGTCCCAGCACCTTCAGAGCGTCCACAATGTGCAGTTTGGTTCCATCCAGCTCGAAGTGGGGGTGTCGAATTTTATTTTCTTGGTTACCACCATAGCTTGAGTTTTATGAGAAGCAAAACGCATTTTACTCCTCCTACCCCAGTGCGAGATACGTCTCAAGGTATCGTTTGTCTTCCTACTGAGTTCCTGTGCTGTCGATGCTGAAGCGATAACCAGTATATCATCCGCAAAGGCCTGGACATGAGCTTCCATATCTTCTGCTTCCTGTAATAGTGGATCAAGCTGGAGGTTCCACATCAGAGGTCCACAGGTCGAACCCTGTATGCACCCTTTATTAGTTGCTCTATCAGTATACTCTCCTGCATACTGTACTCGAACAGACCTTTGCGAGAGATAACTTGCTATGAGCATAAGAAGATCTTTGGAGCATTCTTTTTCTATAAGCTGCTTCATTATTAAAGGCCACCATGCACCATCAAAAGCCCCTTCAATATCAAGTGACACAACGGCCACAATTTTCTTCGCCTTGACCTCTTCTCTGATTAAATTTGTAGCATCAAAGAGCGCATCCTCCGTGCTGACCCCGGGCATAAAACCATACTGTCGTTTGCTTAACGTTCCTTGACTGCCCAGATACCACATAAGCCTTGTAGTGAAAAGTTTCTCCAGTATCTTTCCGAAGACCGGAAGCAGCCCTATTGGTCTATAAGATTTTGGCAACGAATAATCTTCTTTTAGGGGTTTGGGAATTATTCTTATTATGGCTTTCTTCCAGATCTTCGGAAAATAACCGAGCTGCAGACATTTGTTCAGGATAGTCAGAAATAGGTCGCCTGTGGTGTAAATAGCCTTAGAACAGATGTCCGCTGTGAATCCATCACAACCGGGTGATGGACTATTCTTCCCAACAATTACTCCAAGTTCATGTCTCTCGAAGGCGGTGAACATGGTATGGTAATAGGGTAGGGTAGGGCAGGAGGGCAGGGTAGGGAAGGGTAGGGCAGGGCAGGGCAGGGCAGGGCAGGACAGGACAGGACAGGGCAGGGTAGGGCAGGGTAGGGCAGGGCAGGGCAGGGCAGGGCAGGGCAGGGTAACTCATTTTTAAACGACTTCAAAAAAGGAGGAGGTTCTATGTTCGACGCGTATGTTGTTTACTTATTCATGTTTTGTTAATGTATGTTCACATGTGATTTCTCGGAAACAACTTATGCGATTTGGATGGTTTGCTATATTATATCACGGTAGACCATGGACTTAGAAGATATGATGGAATTCCTCAGCAGAAAAGAGCAAAATCGTCGCAATTGTAGAAATGATATGCATATCCTTGGTGAGTTACAACTCTTGAGAGGTATAAAAAACGCGTACGAAACTCAAAATGTAAAAATAATAACTTTTAAATAAAAATAATGAAACCTTCGGAAGAGCATTTCGTATTCCATCTCCGCCTTTGTGTAGAACAACCTTGGGTGCAAACTCGCCTGTGGTTCAAATATGCAAACTATACAACCATTGTAGTGGGGTAGTTGACATTAATTTCGACACATTAACAAGCTTCTATAAAAACATAATTAATTTCATTACTGCTTTATAATTTATATGTGTAATTAAATATTCTCATATTAATCTTATATAATTTTACTGTACCGATATGTTTTTTTATGTTGTACTATTTATGTAAGTAGTTTATTATTATTATGCTGTATTTAATTTCATTTGTTGTCTTTTTTGTTTGTTTTGAACTGTAGTTGTAATATGTCATGTGGTGTTTGCCTATAATTGGTTGTGCTCTTAGTTTAAGTTATTATGTGTATTTTTTAAATGTAATGTATTAGTGTAACAACTGTTGGCAGACAAAATAAATAAATAAAATAAATAAATTCCATTGAAAATACTTCGCTGACTTCAAGACAGTGTCAGATTAGAGTTATTTCATACTTTTTAGTGTAGTGACAATAAAAAAAAATTATATTACATTTTTTTTTCGTAATTTTTAGTTTTTCTTACATGCACGAGAATTTAACCTAGGTTTTGAGATGTTTTCCATTTGTCACCACACCCGTAGCTCGTATCAATAAGCCTGGCCGTCACACGTATTAGTCCAATCTTGAAAACAACTGAACCGATTTTGATGAAACTTGGGACTGTTACCTAAGTTGAGGTAAGTGCAGAAGGCTAATTTTTTTATATAATAATTTATTAATATGTACATTATAAATACAATCTACATTATTTTGATAAAAAAAACACTAACATACACTACCACGCCCTTGACGCACAACTAACAATAATGGCAAACATGATTATAATGTCATAATCATAGTTTGATTATTACCTATTATAAATACGTAAAATAATTTATGCAAAATAAAAATACAGTCGAATTTCGACCACTACGGGTCCAGTAGTATTATTTACTCTGTGGTGCTAGGTACAAAAGGTTCCCTCATAATAAAAACTGTGTTTAGGTAATAAAATATGCCTACAAACTCCTCTCTTTCTATCGCATTACTATCTCCTATCTCCTTCGGACTTGGCATAATTATAGGATAGGGTTATCACCTAGTGAACCTAAAATTCAATATAACTACTTACCTTTTTTCATACAACGAAATCGGTAAGTAATATTACTCACACGGTACAGACTAGGGCATGAATATCGGAATCTCGGAATCTCGTAATATCGGAATCTCGGACCTTTTTTTCCGATATTACAATATCGGAATTGTGTGATCCAATATCGTAATATCGGAATCAGATATTTTTATCTATGCTATACGCTTGCAATACCAGGCGTATCATTCGCACGTTGCCGACCCTAAAGAAATCTCTTCACACCCTTTTTGAAGTACTCCATGCTGTAGTCCATTGGGAAAACCACGGCGGGGAGCTCATTCCACAATCTGAGCATCCGCGGAAGGAAACTCCTTTGAGCCCGCACAGTTCGAAACAATTCTGGTTTCAATGTATGAGGATGGACTCCCCGTCGATGGCGAGAGTTGCGATGGTGGAAGGTGGCCGTGGGCATCAAGTCGAAACAATTCTTTAGAACAATCTCCGTTGTACAAGCGGTAGAACACACATAAAGAGGCAAAGTCTCTTCTCAGACTGAGGGGTTCTAAGCCGCTTGTGAGCTCGGGATCGTGAACAATTTTGATGGCACGTCGCTGAACCGAGTCTAAAGGCCCAAGCTGGTATCCAGGTGCTCCTGCCCATAGATGACAGCAGTACTCCATATGAGGCCGGACTTTTGATAGACATAGATGACAGTAGTACTCCATATGAGCCTTTTCCCGATGTGAAGTACTGCCTCGCTCTGTTGAGCACTCCGAGCTTTTTGGATGCCAGCTTAACCTTGTCTTCCAAGTGACTTCGGAACAAAACGTGTCTAGAAATGTCATCGCCAAGGATCCCGATGCTTTTACTGATGTTCAAGAAAGTGTTCTGGAATTGTGGAGCCACAGAACATTCTTAGCGGTGAACGCGCAGGCTTGAGTCTCGGTGGGGTTGAAATGGACTAGGTTTAGTCGAGCCCAATCGGAGACTCAAGTTAGTGTACTCCCGATTTCAGACACCAGCCGTTCGCGGCTTTCCTCCACCTCGGAATGAGGGATATTTGCACGGCCCGTGTAATGAGCGTCCCCTGTACTATCGTCCGCATAGCAATGAATGCCGTTAATAGACAGCATATCATTGATATGCAGAAGGAACAGTGTTGGGAACAGCACAGAGCCTTGCGGGACGCCGGCATTAACGCCCATGCTATCGGAGCAGCTACCGTCGACGACGGCTTTTATGCATCTGCTGGACAGAAGCTAGCGACCCATTTGCATAATCCCTCAGGAAGCCCGTATGCTGGCAACTTCGTGAGAAGACCCCCTGTGCCAGACCCGATCGAATGCCTTCACCACATCTAGGCACACTGCCAATGCCTCACCTTGACTCTCGATGATGACACTTCTCTTCTTAACTAAACTAAAGAAGATATGGAGGACCTCTCGGCTCATTAAAAAACCACTAGTCTCCAATTGGGACTTGCAATCAACAGAGATAATATGAAAATTTTAATAATAGACCGGGCGTAACTTAATAGATTGGACGTACTGAGAAAAATCTACATCTACCTCGGCTCTAGCAATTCCAACACAGCATACTGTGAAGATGAGATCAGACAGATTTGGAAAGACAGAAGTATAACTAGGAAAACAAAGATTCGACTTATGAGATGCCTGGTCTTTCCGATCTTTCCTTAAAGAGCTGAAACTTGGTCCTTAAGCCTACAAGATAGCCGGAAAATTGACGCACTGGAGATGTGTTGCAGAGACCCTTCCCGAAAATGCCGTTGACAGCCTTTCGCACCAATAACGCGATCCTGAAGGAGATTTGAAAACAGATAGGGTTTCGTCGACTGTGCAGCTTCAAATTCTCAAGATCTTTGGTTACATATGCAGAAACGAACACTCGATAAAGAGACTTGTTGTCCAGAGTGGGAGGGTGTACTCGCAACACTACGATCCGCAAAAAATGGAAAAGCATTGCGAAAGCTGTAACCCTAGTCAAGGAGAACATTGGCGTTGAAGACCCACCATATACACTATCTATTGACAAGAGTGCTTGACTCAGCAGAAGATGTTTTCAATCCAAATTTAAAACGAACTAGTTGACCCCCGAGGTTTCACCCGCGTTCCCGGGATATAAAGTAGCCTATAATACTCGGGGATAACGTAGCTTCCTATAAGTGAAAAAAAAAAACTTATCAGACCGGTTGTTCCAAAGATTAGCCAGTTTAACCAAACAAAAAAACTCTTCCACTTTATAATATTAGTAAAGATAGATAATTAGTGCAGTTTATAAGGAATATGTGCAATTTATAAGGAATATGTGCAATTTATAATAAAAATGTCTAATTCCGATATTAATATCGGAATTCCGATATTGAGATCCAATATCGGAAATCAATATCGGAATTGAAAAATCTTCCGATATTACATGCCCTAGTACAGACCCTTCCCCCCTCCCCAATGAGCTCTGGTGACTACTCACGCACAGGAAGACACATTCATTTATTTGGCTTACATTAGTTATCTAAGAGTGTTGTATATTCATGTAGTTTGCAAACATTTTCTTTGGGGACTCGGACTCAGAAGTCACCTTCTTTTACTATTCATGATGCTACAAGTCTAGATCTCACCATCAAACTTGAATAAGATATATGTACAATTAAATTTCACATTTTGTCTGACAGAATTGGCAGTCTCACCCTTTAAAGTCACATTGTTAATGGACCCTAATAAAGGAATAAATATAAGATGTTTTACCATTTTTATAATCTCTGGGTAGACTGGTTCAGTGAGCACCCCACGACCGCCATTGATGTACTCAACAAGCTCATTGAGTGTGGCACGCTTGATTTCCTTTCCTTTCAGGTCAGCAACTGGATCCATAAAGTCAAATGCCACACAGCATTGCCGTAGTTTGCGAATGAACAGTTCTTCTTGTTCACTGCTTGGAACATCTGAAAATCACAATAGTCATCAATTATTATTTACAAACTCATTGATTGTGTAAATTTGTTTGTTTAAATAGCTACCTATTTAGTTAGTATGTACCTCCTTTTATAATCCCATGACCTTCTAAAGTTGAACATACATTTAAAATATGATCAATAGCTAGGTATTACATATTTAAAAATAATGGCTGTTAAGTGGCAAATGTTTGAAGTCAATGTTTACCTAGGTTGAGCTAGTCTGCCCATCTGACCTACATTTTAAATAAACTATGTAAGGATTTAACATGGGCGTTCTGGTATAGCAAATATCAAAAGGAAACATGCGTGAATGACATATTTATTTGCCAGAACATATGTTGTGCATTTAGATGTTATCAGATACATAAGTTTCACTACATTACATACATACAACATTTCAGTTGTGCAAATTTTAGAAGCCCCGATTATTTGAAGACGAATTCATACTGAGCCTGTTGATAATCTATCTGCCTCCCTAAGCTATTGATGATGTTGTACATATATCAGTTATTTAAAGTGCAAGATATTGTACTTATCTATAATTAAGATAGTACATAGTATTGCCACTTCAAACTGTCTCCTTTAATGTTGTGTATACCTCTGTCTTTGAAATTATTAAATTATAAATGATCATGCTTAGCTTTCACCCAACTATAGTAACACATGGTTATAAAGCAATATTATTTCAACTTCTTTTCATATACACAATATTATTTATTTAAACAGATATACTGTGACAAATATCCTGTGACATTCCACACACATGGCTAACTGATCCCAAACTAATCAGACCTTGTACTATGTAAACCAGCCGACTGATATACTACATAATACTACTTTTTGTTTGTAAATACTTACTTAATATACATAATTACACCCAGACTCAGGACATACAGACATGTTCATAGACACAAATGCATGTCCTGTGTGGGAATCGAACCCGCAACCTGTGACACGATAGGTGGAATCCTTTCCAACCGCACCAACTGGCCCATCAAATATATGTATATTAGCTTGATTCGATCAGACAGGCTTCTCTAGCTTGTCTTAGATGATATAAACATGAAAACAAATAACCAGGTGCTATATCTCTGAATAAATAGCTGTGGTGCATGAAAGGGAGGTGGTGATATTCAACAGCATATTTTCCCCCTGACTGTTATCCACTTAATGACATCATAAAGAGGCTTGTTCTGGTAAAAAAAAAACTCTCTCATGGGGAGTTATTATTTAACTTTAACACTTATTTAGATTGCATAATATAAACAGAAGATTGTATATCAGTGACATAAACACAAATTCTTCTTGGTATGTGATGATACTGATGATCTTTCAATCATTGAGTAATCACTTGAGCCAAAGTTGATTTTAGAGCTATACCATAGCACTAACAAACCATTATTCATGGTTAGTTTTTTCATTTCTTTTACACAATAAGTGCCCTAGGTCAAAAGTTCAGGTTATAAATCTGATTATCCAAATAAAGCAGGTAGTTTTCATAAATTAAATGAATATTAACCAAATTTCATTTTCATCCTTGGGAATTTTAACTAATAAGGCTTCATATCAGGGGCAAGCATTTCAACAAGGACCCTTTACAACACAGGTATAAGTCATCTAAGATTAGTTTCTGATAAGAATTTTACAATAACAAAGTGTCCAATTAAGAACCCTTAATAGATATTTCTATCCCAAATTTTAGTTTGCACTGATAAGTAAACAATTCTCAACTCTAACCTATGATCAAGGCGTAAGTTCAATGATCTGGCGAAATTAGGAAGACAAATAGCATTTAGAAAAAGTAGCTATATGTTTATTTGAGCACTTCCTTACTACAACCAATGAAAGAGGTTGCGCATTTTAGCAATAAAGAATATGAGTGGGTACCTTTGAGCAGCGGCAGCGCCTGCAGCTCCACGTCCTGCGTGTTGCGGTACCGAGAGGAACCTTGAGACTTCTTGGTCTTTTTCTTCAACGACCGCTTGGCGAAAGGATCAATCCTGTCCACAAACGTTCCCGAAGACATTTTGGTAATATAAAAGTGTCCCAAATGACGATAGGTAGGTAGTGATCAATGCGAAAATTGTTTTGTTTCGGGTAGACTCATGATCTGGCTCAGTCTACGAGACGAACGCGCACTTTCCGTGAGGTCGGAGCACAATATTAGAGCCTAAACAAACATTCCTTCGTCACACATGACGATAATGGAGTGGTCACACTCAGGCCATTCTTTATACACTTCAAGATTCCACAACAGTTACGTAATTTTAAAACGACTCTATCACTAAAATGACACAAATACAGTAAAGAATAATTTGATTCACAAATTTAGATTTATTTTCTGAGGCGTGTCACGAATAGCAATATCCAGAAGTCACATATACATACAAGCCTCGTGTAATATCAGCCGGTCAGTCAATGACAATATATTTCTCAACAATAATCGCCAAAAGATACTTCAAAGATTTATCCGCAACAACACGCAAAACGTCGAAACGAAACGGTTAACGTCCTTCCTAGACGTAATCGAAAACTAAAACGGTGATGACACGGAGCAAAATTTAACACCAAAAATCTATCACCGTATTCTCGCCATCGCTCACGATCCGTTTCGACAGTGAAACTGAACGCATTTTAACGCTACGCACAAGATTATTTCGAGATGATGCACTTTCACAAGACTAATCAAATGTTTTTGAGACTTTTTCCACAACGGGAAGCGATCAATTTACAAAATTTGTTACTAAAAGATTATCATCACTGGTTTGCTGCGAAAACGCTACACTCGTAGAAAAGTACCTACTTCTGAAAATAGATGGAGATAGAAAATGGTCAGTTGGCCAACCTATACACTTTTAGTTTCTAGATATACTATTAAAGTACACAAAAATAACGTTATAATTTGCATTTATTTAAGAAATTATTTTATAAAGATTATTTTCTTACATATAAGTAGAGGAAAATGCTGAAGTTACAATAAGAATAAAAACGAATTAGGTGTTTCCGGTTATAGAATGAAAACGTTTCGGAAAACTTGCGAGAACTCTATGGCACGGCAAAAATAAACAAATGTTGCCATTAACATGATACACGTAGGTAGTTGGAACGGCCAAAGACACCTGGGTACGCTCGCTTTCAAACTGTTTAGGCTTGGTTTAGGCGCGATCCTACAGAGAGAGTTCTAGAGTTCCGCGTTCCGAGTTCCGCGTTCCCTACTGTACACACAGCGAGCGAGCAGTCTAGAGTTCTAAAGGTAAATGGGCTTTGTATGGAGCTTGTCCCATTGGCGGCCAGCAATAATTTCTGTTTTCTATAAGGCAATAATATATCAACAAAGCTTATACCTATGGTGTATTTAGAAAAAAGTTAAAGACTATTGAAGAGATTGAAGATTTAAGAAATAATAAGGAATATGCACGTAATTTTAATTTGGTTCAAATATTTTGTTTCCGAATCTTTATTGTATTTTACTAATTAATCATTTTAATTACTTCAAATTAATAAGCGTGCAAATTAAGCGAGGGAAATTCAAATTTGTAAAACGCCTTGGCATTGGTTAAACGAAATGTGACGTCAAATTTATAATTGTCAACAAACTCGAATTGCTTACATTTGTACGGCATTTTTTTTTTAATATTAAATGGGCTTGCGTTTGACCTTCGACTCACCCCATGAGGAGTTATGACGAGGCCGAGGATGTAGAACGCTTACCCAGAAAATTATTCCATTCCAGGCTTTTGATTAGAAAACATAGTAATTAACGTGTGTATTGTGAATCGGAAAAAACGCATATAGAAAAAAGGGGAACTGTAAAGACTGAGTCAAACTTATTTGCGGCTGTGATATTAGGCGCGGAACGCTGCGTAGTACCGAAAACGAAGATATGCGGTACACTCGAGATGATTGTACAAAGCCGGCTTGCAGCACACTTCACAGCCACCATTAAGTTTGGTTCGGATTCTAGAAGTAGGTACTTCGGATGTAAAAATAATTTAGATGTAATAATTGACTTAGTTGTTAACTTATTGTCTTATTGACTACTTACTTGACTTAGTTGTTAACTTGAGTGTATTTCGAACCGGTGGTAAATTTAACTGTATGTAACTAATTAACGTTCATAAGTGCCTTATCAAGGCCTAAACTAAATAAATTACTTTTTGATTTTGATTTGATTTGATTTGATTGATTGGCCTTGCCGAAAAAAAAAGGTATTTGACGGACAACTGTACTTGGCAAAAGATTTGACGAAAAAGCAATATTTATTTATTTTGTTTAACCGGCTGAACCACGGATTTGGTTTGCCGTAAACTATATGCGATCGTGTGGGTACGCGCCATACTTTATTATTATTATTATTATACTGCTGTTTCGTTCACGTAGTGATTATATACTCTTTGGAGCGCAGCGCTCGATGCTCTTTTGCATGGATCTTCACTCTACGTCTTTTGCCCATTTGTTTCCTTTTTATTTGTTGCCGTGATATCTACAAAAAGTTGCTAATATAATTTTAGCCCGTTGCGATAAAAATATAATATGGATAGTCTCTAGGCTCTTTGGAGATAGGTATGTACGTGTTTACGAACTGATGGATGGTTCGGAGCGGGAGTAATAGTATTCTATGGTTCGGAGTGTGGTCCCGTAAGGGTGCGGTCGTCTTTTGTGGTTCTGCCGCAACATATTTTTAAATTAGCACTTTGTATTGTAATGAAGATACTTATCTTTCGAAAAAACTAGTAAAACGATGTAATAAAATTTATAAAAAACAATTTACGTGTTCCTCAGTGGTGTTCCGAAACTTTTCCTGTGTTACCGCTGGTAGAAGTCTGGCAAACGAAAGTTGAGCCTGGCTGTAATTGAAACTCTTTACATGGCAACATTCTATTATTGTCACTTACGTCACCCGGCATAAAAAGTGTCAACTAGTTTACCAGAAACAGTTTTGATACTAATCCTTTATTCAAAATGGCTTTATAGCTATACTGTTTTCAGGATTAGAAGATATCGGTGACAGTTCACTTTTGACAATTATAGTCATGAGCCTTAACGATATCCAATCTATTTTTTTGTTGTATCGAGAAAGTTAATAAAGAAAGTCTAATCGATTTTCATTTTAGTGCTTTAGTAATTACCAACTTTGCACAAAATGTGTGCAAAGTTGGTAATTACACACGAGGCGGTATTAAGCAGTAAGACAGTGATAAGGAAATATAATTTGGAAAATAAAAGTTGTGGAAAATAAAGTTCTTCTTTCGTATGCCAGACTATATAGTCTGGCATACGAAAGAAGAACCTTTCAGTGATTAGTGAGCGTAGAAGTTCATTTAGCATATTGTAGAACATAAAGGTGATCGAAAAAATGAGAAGGTGGACACTATAACACTGATTTAGCTATAAAGCCGTTATGAATAAAGGGTTAGTATCAAAACTGGTTATGGTAAACTAGTTGACACTTTTTATGCCGGATGACGAAATAGAATGTTGCCATTTAAAGAGTTTCAATTACAGCCATGCTCAACTTTCGTTTGCCAGACTTATTATCAGCTTTTGGGAGGACTTTTTGACGGAAACTTGCAGAGTGACGTTGCGTTTTCATTTTTATTTTCATAAATTCGTGTACCTATTTTTAGTTTTATTGCATACTAGCTGTCCCCCGCGGTTTCACCCACATTACCGGTATAAAAAGTGACCTATGTCCATCTCCATACCATAGGCTCTCTGCATGCCAAACATGATGATCCATTGAGTAGTTGAGGCGTGAAGGCGTAACAAACAAACAAACTCACTTTCGCATTTATAATACATATTAGTTAGGTAGGATTATCGGTGGTATTTTATAATAAAGATCAATCCATGTGCACCAGTGAAGTGAAATGAAATGAATTATTTGTATCGTGACTTTACAAGTTGTCTCAAAAAGTCCTTAAAAGTTTTAGTACAATGACCACCATTTTACTAAAACATGACTGGACGGTGAATGATATAATGCGGACTATGTGAAAGTTAATGTGTGGAACTGTGGACTATATATGGACTATATGAAAGAGATATTATAAATAAAATGTAGGCGACTGAAGGATTTTATCCATAGTCATGAACAAATAAAAAAAAACAGCTTTTGAGAAAAAGGAAGGAAAGTTAGCTTTCTATAGATTTTTCGCAGTATTGGTGTCGTTAATTTCAATACTGTGATATAAATACATTTTCATTAAAACCAGCTCCATCAATACTGTGTACAGTGCAGCGAAACACAATCATCGACTCATAACGGCTTTGGGAGAGGATAAATTAATTTAGAAAGCAACATGGAAGCGCTGACAGTTCCGCCATGAATGCAAAATAAATAGAAATTGTGAAGGTTCGTAACTTATTATTCATTGCTCTAAAAACATATAGTAATTGTTTTCTTTGACAAAAATAAACATAAACATGTGACGTAATAAAGACGTAATAATGGAATTCTAATTGTTTGTGTGACAGTGTAATGTTCAACAGAATGAAGACTCCTACAATCATTATTGGTAGTAGAATGAAAACACCTTGCTATAAAGATTTGATAGGTCCGTTCATAAAGTATTTAACGTTATCATTACCATAAGATTCATAGACTAGATTTACTAATAAGTCATTGATCCATTTTAACTGTGTGAATGTTAAGACTATGGGAATTACCTCAGGCAGGTACCTGATGGAACTATAGATACACTGCTACTATGAGTATGTGAAATTGTGAAAGAAATTAATATAATATTTAAATGTTATTGCAGAAGCTGTACGTCTGTGGGACAGGCTACAACTTCACAATGTTGAGAGGTGGGCGTGGAGGCCGTCACAGTCCGGAGCTGTACCCCCACACATTAAAGTGCTCCAACGCCAGTGACACTAGCTCAGCATATAGTGGTAGCGACACCATGACTTCGGTCCACAGCTCTCTTGACATGGACATGGAGGTAGATCTCTCTGGTCTCCTCGAATCAATTGTTGATTCTGATGAAGAAGAAGATTTAGAAGAAAGTATGGACAGCTTCACCGTACGTGATGCTGTCCGTGAATGTCTTGAAAAAGATCCAAGTGAAAGATCTGATGATGACATTGAAATCCTTTTGGAATTCACTCAACACTTAAAAGCATTTACTAACATGACACTGACAGTGCGAAGGGCACTGTGTACTGTAATGGTTTTTGCTGTTGTAGAGAAGGCAGGAACAGTTGTTATGAATGATGGAGAGGAACATGACTCATGGTCTGTTCTCATAAATGGACATGTGGGTATTGAACACCAAAATGGGGAAATCGAACATTTGAATGTAGGTGACAGTTTTGGTATGGCAGAGGCTACTCTCGAAAAATTGTATCATAGAGGAGTAATGACTACAAGATGTGATGACTGTCAGTTTGTTTGTATCACACAAACAGATTATTATCGCATATTACATCAAGGAGAAGAGAACATAAGACGACATGAGAATGAAAATGGTGTTGTAGTATTGGTAACTGAATATAGGGGAGCTGCTGGGGATTCAGGGCGACAACAAGGACATGTTGTTATAAGAGGAACTCCGGAACATCTAATGTTACAGCTCATAGAGGATAATGCTCGTGATTCTACTTATGTTGAAGATTTTTTACTGACTCACAGAACATTTATCGAAAGTCCTTTAGTTGTTGCAAAACAACTTCTTGCCTGGTTTTCTGAGCCTTCGGTACGTGACAAAGTAACAAGGGTAGTATTACTTTGGGTCAATAATCACTTCACTGATTTTGAAACTGACCCAAACATGATGGAATTTCTTGAAAGTTTTGAAATCGCATTAGAGCGTGAAAAGATGGAAAGCCAATTGAGACTATTAAATATAGCTTGTTCTGCTAAAGCAAGAACGAGGTGCGTTACATTGTCTCGCCCTACACGCGATGAACCACTCAACTTTACAATACTAGGTGGATATGAAAGAGGATATGGTATATTTATCCTGAAAGTAGAAAAACATTCTAAAGCTGAAGATGTTGGATTGAAAAGGGGAGACCAAGTACTGGAAGTAAACTGTCAATCTTTTCAACATGTAAGTCATGCTAAAGCTATGGAGATTATAACAGGTTCTACACATTTAAGCATCACAGTAAAAAGTAACTTGTTAGCTTTTAAGCAAATGCTTTTAATGCCTGAGAATTCTCCGAGGCAACGTGGATGTGCTAACATGGTACGCTGGCAAACAGATCCCAGAGCACGATTGTCAACAGCAGAAATACTCAGCGATGATCCCATTGCATTGACACCGGTATTTCAATCTCCCACTAAAAAACCACAACAGCTCAGTATAAAAAAGGAACCACAAAAAGGCTTTATGACCCTGGGTCCTAAAAGGAGACTTCAAAAGGCTTTAATGAAAATGAATATACTCCCGAAAAATACAATTAATGATGGATTACACACTGATGATAGTATCTTATCAAATTCTGAATCTTTAAATAAGGCAAATGCAAGCACCTCGTTTTATAATTCTCATAGTAATCCAGATTTAATATCAATATGCTATGATGAATATCAGTCATCAGACTACCCTGAACATGTGCTCAAAGTATACAAGGCTGATCAAACCTGCAAGTATCTATTAGTTCACAAAGAAACAACTGCAAGAGAAGTTGTTATGTTAACTCTACAAGAATTTGGCATTACTGATCCCAGTTCTAATTTTTCTTTATGTGAGGTGTCAGTATCCCAAGGTGGCATCATAAAGCAACATCGTTTGCCAGATCAACTTCAGAACCTTGCTGAGCGCATTGGCCTCAGTTCCAGATATTATCTGAAAACAAATGGGATTAGTGAAACATTAGTACCTGATGAAATGGCTCCAGAACTCCTTAGAGAGAGTGTTGTTCACTTTCTGCAGTTAAATGCTGTAGAGGTTGCAGTGCAACTAACTTTGCAAGATTTCTGCATTTTTCGTCAAATAGAAAGCACTGAGTATGTCGACGATCTATTTGAATTAAAAAGTAGGTATGGCACACCTATGCTGTCACAATTTGCTGAACTTGTTAACAAAGAAATGTTTTGGGTGGTTACTGAGGTTGTCAGTGAACAAAACATAGTGCGTCGTTCTAAAATTATTAAGCAATTCATAAAAGTCGCGCGTCACTGCAAAGAATGCAAAAATTTCAACTCTATGTTTGCGATAATATCAGGTTTAGGACATGGCGCAGTTTCTAGATTGAGAATGACTTGGGAAAAGTTGCCCACAAAATATTTAAAACTATTCACTGATTTGCAAATGCTTATGGATCCCTCGAGAAATATGTCTAAATATAGGCAGTTAGTTACGACAGAGCAAGGTAGGTCGCCGGTTATTCCTTTCTATCCTGTTGTTAAAAAAGATCTTACATTTATTCATCTTGGTAATGATACTAAAGTGGAAGGTATGGTAAATTTTGAAAAATTACGAATGATTGCTAAAGAAGTTAGGACACTTACAAACATGTGTAGCTCACCATATGACCTTCTTACTTTATTGGAGCTAGGTAAACAACCACCTTCAAATGCTATGGTAGCTCTGAATCAACTCACCACTGGTGGCGTGCAACAAGGGCAGGTAACAGTAAAAAGAAGGAAAAAGTCTTCAAATGTTCCTAATCCCAAGAAAATGTTTGAGGAAGCACAAATGGTAAGACGTGTCAAGGCATATTTAAATCGTATGCACGTGGAAACAGATGAAGAGCGTCTACATGCAATGTCTCTCGAATGCGAAGGAGCCGGGCCGGCCCCAGCTATGCCTCGCCGCCGTCACCCCTCACCGTCTTTATCTACGACTAGCAGCGCTTCATCGGCTAGCGAGAGTAAAAAAAGTTTTGCAGGGAATAAATTCGGTACAGCTTCCCCTCAAGCAGTGAGAAAGCTACTAGCTCTATCGGAACCCGCTAAAACCAGGCCGCAT